>OY829471.1:34254764-35454764 GCA_963691745.1 Ditula angustiorana | reverse complement strand
TAGATAATATTCAATATCGTAGAATCAAATTAATTACATTGTTTTAATGTGATTACAGGTCGTCCTCAGAAGTTTGTGCTAATGAGACGAGCCGAACATCAAAAATAAGAAAACCAAAACTACCTCGAACGAAAACACTTAACGGTTTGCCGAGGTTAGTATTTTATATTATTCAATGTACGTATCTAAATATTATTTAGTTCTTTTAATTGGGATGCGGTATTAATTTCTTTCTTTAATCGATTGTAGGTCTGACTCTGAATACGAAATAGCGCCGAAACCTAAGAAATCTAAATCGCGAGCTGCAGTTAAGTGTAACAAAAAGGCTCAAGCTGGTACTCAAGATAACTTATCGAGGTAAGTATTTTATATTTTTTAAATGTTTGTAGTGAAATATTATTTGCTGGTTTACTTGGAGTACCCATGGTTTAAATTATTATTCATATTATTTTTCTCCAATGATTGCAGGTCTGATTCTGAACCCGAGATAGTGAAACCGAAGAAATTTTCATCGAGTGCTGCAGTTAAGTGTAACAAAACAGCACCAGGTAGCACTCGGGATGATGTGTCGAGGTGAGTATTTCATATTTTTTAATGTCCGAATAGAATATTATTTTCTTCTATAAAAAAACGATTTGTTTACTAGGAATATGGTTTCAATTATTTTCTGTATGATTTCAGCTCTGACTCAGAATACGAGGTAACAAAGCTAAGGAAATCCTCCACCCCAACAGCGGTGAAACGTCATAGCATAGTGGAGCAGAAAAAGCTAAGCAGTAAGTTTGATGCTCGTTTGAAATTATACCTTATTCGTGTTTTAAATAGTTGTTTAAAATGTTTTTTAACAGACTACGCCTTAATTTGAAATTAATCCTTTTTTATTTATTTTCAGCTTAAACAAGAAGGACATTTTTGGATGCGAGTACGAGAGCGTTGCATCACCGAAGGTTACACCGTCCGCAGCTGTTTCAACCTTCCAGAGCAGAGTAGCCAACGGAGTGTCACGGCGCGTCGCATCGGTTAACGGTGAATTTTATATAGATTTAAAGGTTTATAATACGGACGATTTTAATAAAAATGTTCCCGATGAACGTTGGAAAAAGGCTCTACTGACGCTTAAATTGCAAACGGATTCCGATTCGTCTCAGTGGAGCCTTCTCCAAAAATTGGTTAAGAACTGTCATTCCGTTTTTAAAGATTCGAACGCAGTTTTTTACGCAGATAAAATCAATCCTTAATTAAGTTAAAATAAAATTACATTTTTTGTTATAAGAATTAAATTGATAGAAGTCCGCAAGTACGCACTTTGCAAACAAAATGCCATTTTGTGCTACGTGTAGTTTATCTGTACAAAAAAAGCATTGGGTGGGACACTTACGTACGAATGCACACAAAGACAAATGCACTGAGCTACTAGGTGAGGGCGTTCAGTTAATCAAATCAGCTTTTCGATATCGTATCGCAAGTTATAGAATAGTAGCACGCAGCGAAAATGAACAGAATTCCATCCATTCATTTTTTGATCTTATATCAAATCAAATTAAAACATTATTAAACGGTGCGCTTGAGACCAATATTTGTATTAAAGTTAATGTAGAACTTTTTTCTATGTTCATGCTTTTTAAAAAAAACAACTCTCAAGAAATGAAGTCATTCGCTACTAAAAATATAACACTTCACAAAAACTATGATTTTCAGGATATATTTTCAACTTTCCTAAATAGCATTTTAAAAAAAGTTGAAGAATTCCAAGATCGGGACAGTGGATGGACCTTTCTGAGTAACAGTCATTTGGAAATAAATGTCAATAAATATCAGCCGCTGTTTGGATCAAGCTTTATTGAGTTGCCTAAATTAATAAAAAACAAAAAGGCATGCATAAATATTCGTAACAAAGATCCATTTTGCTTTTTGTGGTCGGTAACCGCAGCCCTTTATCCTGCGTCGAGTCACGTTGACCGTGTAACATCATATCCCGATTTTCGCCAAGTATTAAATACGGAAGATATGTCTTTTCCAGTGACATTTTCAGATATTGCAATTTTTGAAAAAAATAATCCAAACATAAGTATAAATATCTATGGTATAAAAAAGAATAAGGTAATAATAGGACCTCTTTACAAATCGGAATCAAAAAATAAGAAAAAAATTCACTTGTTACTCATTGAAGATGGGAATAGATCCCACTATTGTCTAATAAAAGATTTAGCTTGTCTCGTCAAGAGTCAAATAACAAATCACCACGCGAAATTATATATTTGCGAAGAATGTTTATGTTTTTTCCCTTCAGCTGAAAGTGTAAATAAGCATGTTTGTTGTGGAGTTGCAACTGTCCTACCTCAAAACGGTTCTGTTATTCAATTTAAGCATTTTGAACGTAAGCAAAATGTTCCTTTTGTAATTTATGCGGACTTCGAAACAATACTGCAGCCCTTAAATAGCAGGGATTCTAAATCAAATACAGATACCACAATAAACTTACAACGTCATATTCCCGCAGCATTCGCTTATCAAATCGTTTGCTCGTCAGATCAGAACAAGAATCGGTTTGCATCTTATCGTGGTGAAGATTGCATTGAGAAGTTCATTGAATTTTTACTTAGTGATGTAAATAAAATTAATGAGGTTTTAAAGAATTACACCCCAATGATATATACCGAAGAAGATGATAAAAAATTCAGAACTACTCAATGTTGTCATATTTGTAATAATTTATTATTTAACGACAAAGTAAGAGACCACTGCCATATTACAGGTAAATTTCGTGGTGCAAGTCATAATTATTGCAATTTACAATACAAACTTTCGAAATTCATACCGATATTTTTTCATAACTTATCAGGTTATGACTGCCATTTATTTATAAAAAAATTGGGTCAAACCTCGGGGGCTATTAAAATTATACCCAAGACTAAAGAGAACTACATTTCCTTTACGAAGTATATTCATATGGACGATAATAGTTTTATACAATTGCGGTTTGTTGATTCTTATAAATTTTTAGCAGAAAGTCTTAATAAGCTCACTAAGACCTTGCAAAAAGAACAATTCGAACATTTACGATCGTGTTTTTCAAATGAAAACCAATTTAATTTACTGACTCAGAAGGGAGTCTATCCCTACGATTATATAACTGGATGGGACTATTATAAACAAACAAATTTACCATCTAAAGAAAATTTTTACAACTCATTGACAAACGAAGAAATCACTGATCAAGATTATGAGCATGCACAGTTAGTTTGGTTAGAATTTAATATTAAAAACTTAGGAGAGTATACGGATATTTATCTGAAGACTGACGTTTTACTTTTGACGGACATTTTTGAAAATTTTCGGAAAACTTGCAAATATCATTATCAGTTGGATCCAGCTTTTTATCTTACAGCGCCGAGCTTGTCATTTGATGCAATGCTTTTAAAAACCGGCGTCCAATTGGAACTAATTACTGACTTAGACATAGTACGAATGATACAATCTGGCATTCGAGGTGGCGTTTGTATGTGTTCCAAGCGCTATGCTAGAGCCAATCATAAATATGTACCTGAATATGATCCATCACAGAAAAATTCATTCATTGTGTACATGGATTGCAATAATTTATATGGTTTTAGTATGTGTCAAGTTTTACCTTTGGCCGATTTTAAATTCCTGTCACATCATGAACAAAGTCAATTAGATATCACAGCCGTGGACGATAACGCTGAGTACGGGTATATTCTTGAGGTTGATTTAATTTATCCTAAAAACCTACATCATTATCATAATGATAAAAAAGTATTCCACCCGGAGGAAAAAATACTAAACTTACACCTAATTTATACAATAAATTTAAATATGTGATTCATTACGTTCATCTAAAAAATTGTTTAAAGCATGGACTTTTGCTGAACAAAATTCACCGCGTCATAACTTTTAAACAAAGTTCTTATTTAAAAGAGTATATTGACCTTAACACCAAATTACGTCAACAAGCAAAATCAACATTTGAACAAGACTTTTTTAAGTTATTAAATAATGCTATATTCGGCAAAACTTTAGAAAACAACGAACGAAGGGTCAACGTGCATCTTGTTAATCAATGGAGTGATAAAGATAATAAAACAAAAAAAACAAAAACCGCAAAAAAGTTAATTTCAAGACCCAATTTCCACAGTGTATCTGTATTTTCAGAAAATTTAGTGGCTATACAATTAAAACCTGAACAAATTTTCCTTGATAAACCAATCTATATTGGGTTTACTGTGTTAGAATTATCAAAAAGTCATATGTTCGACTTTCATTATTCAATAGTAAAACCGTTCTATGGGGATCGAGTTCAATTGTGTTACATGGACACTGACTCGTTTATTTATACCATAGAATGTGAAAATTTTTACAAAGATTTAAAAAACATTTTTTTACCGCATTTTGATACAAGCAACTATGAACCAAATAACCAGTATATCATTCCTCTCTTGAATAAAAAAGTTCCGGGGCTGTTTAAGGATGAAATGAGCGGCAAATTAATAATGGAATTTGTGGGATTGCGTTCTAAGCTCTACTGCGTTAGAACTATAGATAATACTATTAAAAAAGCAAAAGGCGTTAAAAAATGCGTAATCCGTGATTTAAATGTTTCTGATTATTCAAAGGTTTTGTTTCAGAACGATGTTTTAAGAAAGAAAAACATTTTGTTCAAATCTATTAAACACGAAATTTTCACACAAAGTGTAAATAAAATTGCGCTGTCTTCCAATGATGACAAGCGATTTATTTTAAAAGATAAAGTCATGACTAAATCTTGGGGACATAAATCAATATTAAATTTGATATGAACTTAATTCAAATTGGTAAATTGTTGCGTCTGAACGAACTTCTGTCAATTTAAGGAATCTTCTAACAAATACATCAATATGTAATAAACTATTTTTATTTACATTAAATCTTGTTATTCATAAGTAATCATATTGTAACTATGGCGGTTTAGAATAAAACGTATAGTGTTATAAATGTATACTTACCTTATGATTAAGAATATTTGTATTGTTATGATTTTTCAAATGGAATAAATATATTATAATAATAAACAAGACAATGGTTTTTTATTTAGCAAATCATTCATACAACCCGTAAAGATAGGTTTATTCTCAAGTTAATCGCTAGACTAAATATTATGAACTTAAATATGAGTAAATTAATTTAAGCATTTAATCGTAATTTAATATCTTTGATACAAACACTCTTTCACATTTAGTATAATTAGTTGCGATTTTAACTTGTCCTTACGTGTCGCTGTAATCTGAGACAGCAATGTTCGCAGCGCGTGCTCAGGTAATTTTGTTGACGCTTAGAATTTCTAATCGTAATAAATAGAAGCTGCTGTAATAAGTTATCATTCACTGCCCTGGCATCAACCTTGAATACACTACAAGTTCTAAGTTTAACACGAGCTGACCCAGTTTGGTAAGTCAAATCTTTATTTATTTATGACGATCGGATACCCTAGTGGTTAGTGATTCTGGCTACGAAGCTAGAGCTAGAGCTATGTCAATTGGTATTAATTGTTCTAAAATGTTTATTGTATGATAATTATTATATTTTCTATTTAATAAAGTGTTCTAGACTTGATCAATGTGTATTTTAAAAGTCTTTCGTCATTTAATAATTATTATTGTTTCAGAATATGGAAGGATTGCAAGATACTCAATTAATATTTTCGCAATATGCCCAGGATCCGCTAGAAGGATTTCAAGAAGAAGAAGAAGATACTGACTTATATAAAAAAGTCAAAAACGCGAAGGAAAAAACAAAAACTAAGCAGAGTCAAGTAAAGCAAAAGCTAAATAAAGTGGTAAAAAGAAGTGTTCGAGGACACCCGCCATCATTTGTTATAAATAACGCAGCAGCTAAGGGCGATAAACTTATTAAAATCCAAATAATTAATATTAGTGACAACGTACCGGAACAAAACGACGAAGCCAATGAAAACGTAATGCTTAGTGCGCAATATGTGGCGAGTGATGGATTTGACGAGATAATAGAATGCACAGAAAATGTAATAAATAAAATATCGAAGAAATTATGCGGATATAGTATTAGTTATTAAGTGTATTGATAATATATGTATGTTTTTTGATAAGAAATAAACAAAGTAAAACTATTTTGTTGTTTTATTCCATCGATTCCAATTTTCGTCAACCGAATTTTTTTTTCTTGCTCTATTGTTAGTGGCGCAAGCACAAACAATTTTAACTATTTATAATTATGATAAACTGCACAAGAAAAAGAAATTCGGTAAATGTCTATTAAAGATTAGCTATAGGTATACATTTTAACTCAGTAAAATAAAAATCTTATATACAGTTCATGTGTTTTTATTAGTATTAATGATTACAATGTTAAACTATCTAAAATATCCAAATAACATTTTTTAAGACATATGACATTTCGTAATGCACAAGCTTTTTTATGATGTAAACAATTATATGAACTGTCATCAACGCAATATTTTTCATACATAGAGTTGAAATTAGGACAGCCGTTTTCTCCCAAGTCTATTACAGTGCAATTAGCACACAAGTCATTGACCCATTTAATTTTTTCAAAACCTTTTACAAATATTTTCTTGCCTACCAAGTAACTATGAATCATTCTCTTAAATTCTCTGTGGTCTATATACCCCTCACGCCACAAAATGCTCTTGTTTTTCTCTATCCATCTCACTTGTCTTTTTTCACTTTCCGATAAAGTAGAAAATGTGTATGGGGGTTTTATCAAAAATACTTGGGTGTATTCATTTGTACTGTATGCAAATTCCTTGACAATAAATTCATTTTTGAATGATTTAAACCCCTGAAGATCTACGAATATATAGTCTGTTATCATGATATCTTCTTTGTTATGTTGCTTAGCGGTTTATACTCTATAATGCTATCATTCAAAATTAAACAATAAGCTGCGGTATTGGCAGGTATATCTGTTTCACACTCTAATTCAACCCGCACATCTATTGAACCCGTTTTTAAGGATTCATTTTGACGAGAACAGTCGATCACAAAAAGGGGGGCTTTATCTTTAAAGTCTTGTGGACTTAGCAAAGGTGCTTGACTGCGGTTATAATAAGACTGTTGGAATTTAGCATATTGCTCGTATAATATAGCAAACTTTTGAGCTGAAAAACTGACATTTAAATTTTCATATGGAAAATAGTTAGAATTTAAAAAAACTTTGACGTCTCTCAAATTACAGTTATCAAAGAATGTTATATCTTTTTCAGAAACATTTTTCCTGTCTGTTTTTAATCCAACTATAACGTATCGTGGTTTTTCAACTTGAGATGAAGTTTTGATAGCCCAAGAGTGTTTCGATGTTTTAGGCAATAGAGGGTACTCGTAAAGATCCCAATTCCTAAATGCTATCTGAATAGCTCGATCTTTTTCCAAATATTTAAGTAAACTTAATCTTTCCCGATCAGAAACCTTAATGTGAGGCATACGCCACACTATTTTAGATATGGTAATGTGATCTATATATTCATTTGTATTCAGTTTTACGCTATTTAAATTAGTATTGGATCGTAAAAGAATAAGTTCGTGCTTGCAGTTAATAATAATTTTATTATAATCCTCTGCGAAGCCAAGGATCTTGTTTAAAGGAATTGATACAGAAAAGGAGCCATGTGAAATTTTTGTACCATTAAGGTCCCAGCCCCATAACTTTGACATCGAAGATTCGAGTTCGTTCATAGAAACAAGAGATTTCATAGTGGTTGTCACCCCAGCATTTTTAATTTTATCAATTTCAATCTCATTTAGTTCATAACGAATATCTTGAAATAAATGAAGTATAGGATTATTTGTAAAAAGGACACTGGTCACCTGCGCTTTTGTTTCTCTATTGAATACTGCAATAGTACCCTCTATGTATAAAGTGCTTGCTGATGGTAATACGTAAAGATCTTGTTGGTTAATAGGTATACGGATTTCATCGTTTAAATTAAAACTTGTTACGTACGGTTTATACGAATGATATTCAAAACTTTCAATCGTGTTATCAAAGCTCAAAGGATTTGCTAAGTTTAGTATGTTCATTTTAATAAGCCTATGCTTTTTAAAAATTGCTTATTTTCCTTTGTAAGTTGCTCTTTAGGTCTTCTTTTCTTGATAGCACAGTGAGCACTAATACTTTTGCTGCGCGGGACAACACTTTTATTGAAGTCTATCATTTCTTTCTAAGATGTAAATATATCTGAATCTCTTCACCGCGTAAATTTACTAAATTATCGTTTATATCCAAAATTCTTATTTTAAGAGAGTTTAAGCTGCTTTGAGTAACGGGAAAATAGATAACGTTTTTGGGTGTTTCTATAATCCGGTAACCAGGAGGCACATTAGGAACAAACTCATAAATTATATGACTAGGTTTTCCGTTTACAAATGATCCGTTCACGATGTCACATTCAACTCGCACTATGGTTGTAGACAGAATGGATACAGGAAAAGGAGACTCAGTTAATATATTCGCCTGGACAGTTTCTTCTCCGAAACCGAGTAACTTACCCATCGAGTTGTCTTTATGAAAGTATACTTTTTTAGAACACAATATAGATGTCTTTAATGTATTATTATTACATGTTAATGTAAATGTGCAACCTTGGAGATGTCTTTTAAGGTAATCATCAAGATCTTGAAGTTCATATGATCCCTCAGGAATTTCTATTACTTCGTTTTTACCATAATAGAACTTATTATTTTTATAGTCTATATTAGGTATCGAGTTAAAAGTTGACATGTATAGCAGTCCACATTCATATTCACCATCTAGTTGAAGGGCTGGTGAATGATTTGTAATCAGGGTAGAGGAGGATCCAGTTATAGACAAAGTGAAAGACATCGTGAGAATGATAAGCCTTTTATTGTTCACAGGTATTTAAACGGTTATTCCAAAATGAATTTAAATATTTCAAACATAAATGTCCACAATTAACAGTATTAAATTTTTGGTAAGTGTTATAATTGTAGGAAATATCATATTTTCTTAAATAATTTATCAATTCGAGCGGCGGTTGAATATCGCCATAACTATTGAAATATTCGCAATAATTATTATCTTTGGCATAGGCTACCCAGTGAGTCCCATGGTTTTTTGAACTATCTAAATTTATGATTGCGCATTCTACTCTTTTTGGATGTTTTGGCAAACTATCTCTCATATAAACACCCCGAAAATGAGGGATATCTGCAGAGTGTTTTAAAATATCAACATTTGTAAGAGCACGTCTGGGTAGCCTTTTATTCAGTTTTTTGAGCGTTTTAAACACAATCCCTTTCCATTTCTATACGGTTTAATATGTAACCCTTTTCCCAATGCAACCGATTCCATTATCTTATTATGTCGTTCTGATTCGGCCAAGCTTTTTCGTGCAGCTTTGTAATCACCAACAGCTTTAGCGATTCCAGCAGCTCCTCCTGCCAATGAGCCTAACGCAGAAAGCCCGGCGAAAATAGGTATCAGTGGTAATATACCTCCAGTTTTCGGAAGTGGTATTAAACGAGGTACTCTCACTTTACTCGTATTGTTATTAAGGAACACTTTATTTGCGGCAGCAAAAGCTTGGCTGATTGCGGTGCCTTTATTTTTAAGTTTACTTTTTTTCAATTCGGCGCTTATCTTTGACACAATTTTTTTAAATGATTTTATTCCCGCACCAGCTTTTATTTTAGATTTCATCAGTTTGCTAACTAGCCATGAAGCAAGTTTTTCTCCTTTTCCAGCAGCTTTCGACTTCAATCTTTGTTTAGCCATTTTATAAAGTTCTAAATCTGCACGGTGTCGATCTACTAGGTTAGAATGTTTATCGTAAGCTATGTCGTGCTGCATACACGCGTCGTCTAATTCATTAACTCCTTTATCACCTCTTAAGAGTCGTTTATGCAATTTTGTGCCTGGCCCGCAATAGTTGTATCCAGGTAAGTGCAGTTCAAATGGTAAGTGATTAATAATACTGTTTAAAAGTCCTCTTCCTTTCATATCCTATATGGTACTGTTAAGTTTTTATGCGTGAAAGTTTATAAATATATTTATACAATGGAATTTCTATGAATCCAGCTGTTTTCACTGTCGTTAAGTCCTAACCATTTGACATACAATTTTTGCCCCTTTTTTTTGATCACCTTTTCTATGAGGTACACGTCTGGATACTTAGTTTTCTGAAGTTCTTGTTCGTAAAATGTACCGAGTATAGTGTTTTTTCGCTGGTCTTCAATATGATAAGTAACTGGACGAGTGTGATTAACCTTTTTAATAGTAAATAACTCTGTTGACCAATTAGGCATATACCCTTTACGAAAGGCGCTTTTATACTTGCTTATACGCACACGATCTCCTACATTGAATTTATTTAATTTATAACGTAGTTTGGATTGAGTGTTTTCTATGTTTTTCTTTACTTCGACTTCATTATCAAAATTAACATCATTTGGTTTAAATTTTGTTGTGCTATGCACTGTTTGATTATAAGATTGGATTATGTCATCTAAAGGTTTACCAACCCATTTATAATTTCCAATGAAACTAAAATATTTGTATAGTTTACTCTTGAGGGTCTTTATTAATCTTTCAACAATAGAGGCCTTTTTAATTGAATACGTGGAATAATGATTTATTTCTAAGGATTTGACATAAGAATCAAATTCATTATTGTAAAACTCTTTTCAAAAATCTGTCTGTAAGTTTCTAGGTATTCGTCTTGCTAATTTTATAATTTGTTCAAAGGCATTTTTTATTTCTGTTTTAGTTTTTGATTTTGTAGGAATACACCACGCGTACTTTGAAAAGGTGTCAATTACAACTAAAATATATTTATTTCCCTTGTTAATCGTTTGCAAATTCTGTAAATCAATTAAATCCGCTTGCCACAAATCGTCAATTCCTTTTAATATAACTGCGCGACGCTTGAATTTTTTTCTTGCTGACCTATGAATCTCGTTCACGATTTGTTCTTTTGCCATTATTTAAATTATTTAAAATATCTTCAATGTCCTCTTTCGTATAAAAGTTTATTTTCAACTGATCCGCAAGCTGGTGGATTTGAGAATTTATAATTTCAAACAATGAATCTAGATGCTTCTTGTCGTAAACGTTCTTAACGAGCTGGTCGACATACTGCTTATTTACAGCATCATCAGGCGACGAAGGATCAGCTAGCCCCCTCAATCTCGATGATTGTAAATCGTAATCTCCATTATCTGAACGCAGCAAAGACTTATTTTTAAGTTCAGAAATTTCACATACACGCAAACGTTTGTGAACATGATGACCGAATTTGTCTATATGGGTATATTTTCAAACGCAGTGCTTTTTCGTAATTTGTATGGCACTTTTTTTTCTTTGCAAAATGATAGTAGCGATGTTACATTTGGCAAGTTTTTTTGATTAGAAATCGAATGGTGTATGAGGCATCATTTTGCAGGCTATAGTTTCTTAGAATTTAAGTCCGAAAAATATACATAGCCATACAAATTACAAACTTGCCATACAACTTACTTTCGTATTAGAGTATAAACGAAATCTGGTTAAAAAGGTCCTAGATAAATAGAAATTCTTTATTACTAGGACGAAACATGATACCTGACACTTTTATCATTATACCTTTATTGTAAGGCGTACAGACCCCACTTAAACTGATTTTATTTAGAACTTTTTTCACAGCCATCTATTTGGTTTCTAAATTATATAAGAAGGCACAAGGTAACGGGCAATTAAAAGGTTTGTAACAGAAGTAAAATAAAAATCATTTATTTTAGACTTAATGAGGGTCCATAGCTTGGTTAGTAACATCGAGGTCCTTAGATACTATATTACTTAAAAGGTATAAATGAGTAAATATTGAGATTGAGCTGCAAACATTGCACGGTTATGATAATAATAATAATAAAGATAATAATAATAATCATCATCGAATACAAAATTATATACCTACATATCAATAACAAAAAATATTTTCAATATGAAATAATAAATAATTAGCGCTATCTCGTGCTGACAAGCACGCCTATAAGATGATGGGTGATGCGCGAATCATACCTCATGGCTATAGTTCTTAGGATGGAGTTGAAACTGGCGCGCAATTTGCTCAGCAAGGATGTGGTATTTTTGCGCATAATGGCGTAATAATCGTCTATGCTGGCCAGTGCAAACATACCAGATGCGCTGCAGCCCCATCAACATCCTGAAGTCATTATTGTATTGGACACGGAAAGCGCTGATGGCCTTTTCCGTATATTTCGCCCAAAGGCAGCTTGTGTAGTGTCCCTGACGGTAAGCTATAGACAAAAATGTTTTAGCTTGTGCATTGCAGCGCGCAATCCGCCCCACTAGCATTTCTCATCTTATCGCCAACACTCTCCGTTCCTGTTCCATGTCCAACTCCATATAATCCATCCCCACATAGTGACCGAGATATTTAAAATGGTATACCCGTCTTAGAGCTTCATTAACCATTCAATTTTATGAAAGGCACAAACTCAGGACTCTTTCCGCTGACAGTCTTAAAGATTATCTTACACTTAGAGTTATTCTGTGTGATTGAATTAGAAACGTGAAAATCCGCACAAGAAACAAAAACCGTAAAAGTTGTGAGATTTAAGTGGCACTGAACGTGGCATATTGCTAGCAGATCTTGAACATGGTTGCGGGAACACGCTGGATATGAGTAGAGCAAGACTGGTAGTTGTGGCGGTCTTTGACCTTCTTCTTCTTTGGTAGAGGAGGCCTATGACCAGCAGTGGGCATATTTTGGCTGATGAATAATGTGAAGTCCTATTTAACTGATATCAGTTAATTTATTACAAGTAACAGGTAGGTAAGCGAGGATTAAAAGTTCCAGTCACAGAAGTAATGCGTGTGATACGTGACGTTTTAACCTCTGCTTGTGCGACGCTTCATTTTTAAACCGGCTTCAACGACCAATTAGAGGCTCCTTTAAAATCGGTCCAAAAGCGGAAAAAATCACATGAGATGGTTCGGACATGTAATGAAGAGCGACGAGAAGGTGGTAAGACGGTGTTGAAAAAAAGTTTGGCTATCCTGAAAAAGAAGAAGGGCAGAAAACGACCGCCTACAACGCGATGGACGAGAGGTATAGAACGCTGAACACGCAGAAATGCTAGGTCAGAACGTCCCGGCGCAAACACACAATGAAGAACGACCATCAGAAAGAGGAAAAGGCACGAACGAAGAACAAAGAATTATGATCTAAATCTTGTGTTGGACAACATATTTTGCAGTTCTTTTTTAATATATTGGAGAAACTACTTCAGTTTAGGTTTATTAATACGGTAATTAATGTGATTATTTAACAATAAAACCGAAAAAAAAACTGTTTCATAACTAAAAAAGGTACATGTTTCGATATTGATATATATACCGATGATTATAAAGTTAATCTGTGTAATTTATTACGATTTTGACCTTAATTGTAAGTAGTATGGCACTTTTGTAAGTTGTATGGATAAAAAAGCCGTACAAATTACGCCATACAACTTACCGCAAACAGGTTTTTCAGCGATTACTCATAAACTGTTAACGCAATAAACATACAAAAGAAAACACATAATCAAGCCACGTTTGGCCTCCTAATGTCATTAGAGATATATCTATTTTACTTGTTTATACAGAGATAATCGACCATACAAATTACAAATTTTTCGTGACAAAATACACCGTGTTCAAGATTTACCTCGTTAGATCGCCAAAAGTTACAAGTATCTTGTCTACTTCTGTCGGTAGCCGAAGCTAGATAGACGTATTATTCATAGGTATAATGAACGAGGCGGTTGGGCTTTCGACCAATCAGATATTTGGAGGTATATTAGCGGCTTTCAACAAAGGTCGCGCGCGGGACAAGTACAAAGAGACTGCCCTGCTTTTAAATACCGACGGATTAGTTTCTATTGACATTTAGAGCAATGCGGTAGTTAATGCTCTTTAAAATGGTATATTTTGATTACGAATACGTTATATTTGTGTAAAGATATGCGAGATTGTTTGAGCGAATCGGCAAGTGGGACATGCCTCACAGCGGTCGTTCGCGCAGTGTTTTGGAGTTTGAGGACACTTTTTTTTAGTTTTTGTGTCTAACCAGGGATTTTTAATATTATGCCTCCGTTGCATTTGGTGTACAAATTGAGAAAAAAAATATTGAGGTAAGTTCTGTACAACGGTTTTTGATATAAGGCCATGTGACACCTAAAAAAGTCCAAATGAAAATCCACCCATATTCATTTTTATTGATATTATTTATTTATTTATTAATAAAGAAAAGTCCTGCTTCGTCTGATGGCAAAAGTAAAATAACAATTTTACATATTATTAACAAAGCCTGCTTCGTACAGTTCTTCAATAATAGATATGATTTCACTATCTAATCCCGTGTTACCGGCATCACGTGAAGCAATGAGTAATTTCAATCTTTCAACTAATTCGTTCGGGTTATCCCAATATACATATGAAACATTTTTTCCAACTTTTTTCATTGTTGGTAATCCTTTGCCGTGACTTTCTTCGCTCATTAAACGGTCCTTGGATAATTTGAAAAGCGGTTTTATAATGTATAAATATTTCTTGCCTTTGTTACTTTTTATTGGTTTATTAGGATTAAAATCTCGTCTATGGGCATTCGTTTCTAATAGTAACATTTTATAATAACGTTTATCGTCTTCCGTCACGATACCTAAATCTGGTAATTTCTTAAATAACAAATCGTATAGACCCGGTGTTAAGTTGTAAGTACGCCCATTTACTTTAAGTTTTTTGGCACTAACGGAAACTGAATAAGATCCTAACATAAGCTTGTCGCGCTCAGTTCGTATGCCAAAAGGAATGTTTAAGTTTGTAGCATATTGCTTTTGCCATGCAGGGTCTTCGCGAGGAGATGCAAACGATTCGGACGTCTTAAATGAAGTATCATTTGGTGTTTCCAAGCTATTCTTGTCGTCACTTTCCCATGACATGATATCATCATCTTCATCACTATTTTCGCTACCATTTGATATCCCATCATCATTATTTGAACCAGATTCGGAAGATTTTTTAACGATTGTCTGATTATTAAAACTACTTCTCTTGGCATCGTTAGGACTAAATTTTAATGTTTTTGCCGTATTTTGCCATTTCAATGCATCATCATGAAAATCAGTATCGTTAAAGTAATCATTATTACTACTATCGTTACTTTTCACCATTTCATTAAGTGGCTCTGTTATTGGTTTTAAGACTGATTCCAATATCATATTATTGTTAGTTTTCATGTCACGAAGGAGTTTAACCTTCTTTTTGATTGCCTCAGCAGACTGAAGCACTTTTTCTTTTAAAGTTTTCTCTTCGTTTATTTTAAGATTCATGTCCGATCTCGGTGGTTTCATATGAAGCAATAAAAGTTTCTCGAAAATGATACTCATTAAGTATTACAGTCAGTCTAAAACGATAAACGTGTCAAATCCCAATCTATAACATCCTAAATTTCTGACACAATCCTTGTTTATAACCAAGTAGCTAAAAGGTACGCTCCAGATTTTTGAACACATTTCCCTAAATTGTGACCAAGACATATCGGTTCCAACGTGCTCGTCATAAACATGTCGTAAATTAACATCATCTTGTTTAAATAGAATTATTAAATTAGCATTATCCCTTATTAATTGTTTAGGAATTTTACTGTAAGTTTGATTCAAGTAGAAGCTATCAATATTTTTATGCCTTCCCATTGCAAAATAATCCCTTATATTGTTTTGGTTTTCGCATGCGACATCATCAAATATGATAATTGAATTATTCTCAGCATCATGCGGGCTTACAATTTCATCATTTTCACGGTATTTTTGAAATTTAACTGCTGGAATCAACTTCAATACATTTTCTAAATACTGGTACATAGGTTGGAAAAGTGTTTTCGAATACACATAAACATTTTGGAACCGTAGTCCTTGTTCATGCAGTAAAAGTCCGACAATTAAATTAGTTTTTCCGCAATTAGAAGGACCGCAAATTATACTGCGAATTGTGTCAGGTAAAAGTTCACCATGACGAAAACTACGTTTGTTGCGATCTGAACAAACGACATCCAACTGCAATCTCTGAGTTTGTTTTAGAAACTTCATACTTCTTCTGGATCAAATCAACCAATGCGCGCGTGTTGCAAGGATGAAAGGCTTATCTGAAATGAGCATGGGAGCAGATCATTCGTGATATGAACTTGACATTATTATATTGAGCATACAGAACGCCGCGACTTAGTGAGAGCGAAAAAAATGTGTAATCAACAAAAACTATTAGGAATTCTAAACCACAAAACCTATTGGGAATTCTAAACCACAAAACCTATTGGGAATTCTAGACCACAAAACCTATTGGGCATTCTAGACCACAAAACCTATTGGGAATTCTAGACCATAAAACCTATTGGGCGTTCTAGACCACAAAACCTATTGGGCATTCTAGACCACAAAACTTATTGGGAATTCTAGACCATGAAAGTGGTCTAGAATGCCCAATATTTTACTACTCGCATGCGGCACCAATCAAAGCGGGTGGGCGGGGCGCTTCCCTTTGACAAATGCCGACCACCGCGCGCGCCGATCCTTTTTTGGTAATACTTTTTAGTTCAGTCACCCGCAAACTTTGCTTCCGGTCGGATGTGCTAAATTTGCACACGCGTCACTTTACGTGTGTTATTTTATTTTGTGTTGGTGAAAATGTTGTATTCCAATCAAGAGTATTTTAACATGCTAATGTGCTTGGGAAGGAACGACTGTAATTATGCTGACGCTTGTAGGGAGTACGACGTTGTTTAGTCAGTAGGTTTTTAGCAAAGTCGAGCGAAACGCGGAGTTTTTGAAGTGTTCTGTTCTGTGTTGAACTACGAGTGCTTGTTTCATCGGACAGGGGTTTTCAATTTCAACTGCCACAACGAGCACGTATGGTCAATTGAAAACTCATACGCTAACAACCCAAGTCACTTTCAATACCGTTGGCGGACTGACGTGTGGACTGGGATCGTAAATGACCAAGTAATTGGTCCTAATGCGTTACAACAAACCACGAACGGTCCAAATTACTTGCGATTCCTGCAAGAAGAGTTGAGCGAGCAGTTGGACGAGCCTCGCCACGCAGTTGTGAGGTCGATGTGGTTCCAGCACGACGGGGGTCCGTCGCTTGGACGCCGCGGTCTTCGGACCTCACGCCGCTCGACTTTTATTTGTGGGGTCACGTAAAGGAATATGTATTCCGTAAAAGTTGTGAGAGTGAGGCCGAGATGCGAGCCCGGATGCTGTGAAGCATTTGTGATTTGACAACATTAAATCCGACACAATGGTATTGCAGTGTATCCATGCTGACTTTTGACGCTGTCGACGGTGTGTGGATGTCGCTAGCGGTCACGTTGAGCAAGATCTTTGTCGCGGTCGTAGTGAACAAGAAGTGTACGTAATAATAAGTTAAGGTGTTAGCATCTACACATTTTAAAAAGCTCTTATAAGTGCTATAAAATAGCTCTTATCAGAGCTGAAACATTTCATTGTTTCACAAGATGTCAATCAAACATACTTGTAAAACAGCTGATCGGTCGATCGCTGTTTTAATGTTGCGCGGACGCCGGATGCTCCGCCCCAAACCCCACCTCCCCTCCCGCAGGCTGGGTGAATGAAAAGTCAGCAGGGCAGTTGCCAGGGCTGCAAAACCTTTTCTAAACCGTTATGTTTATAATTTTTTTTGATGATCATTTTTTAATGTTCTTATTTAATTGAAATAAATACATATTCGGTATCACGACTTGATACTGATATACGCCTTTAATGGACGTACAGGGTTTTTGTTACATGTTGTGTATGCATACGTATATATCATAATTAAATCACAGAAAATTTATATATGTATATATACACATACATATATATTAAAATAATTTATTTCAAGCGTATAACAGCCGTCTTGTCCGTTATGATACTTATGATGCTACTTCACCCATTCTCAGGTAGAGGCGCAGAGGCTGCTCAATAGTGCCGCGTGCACGCTCGGCTACCGCACGATGCGAAAAAAATCATAACGGACAAGACGCACGTTTTCCGCAGGTAACTCTTGTAAATTTCGAAAGCTTATACATTAAACTAAAGGCCGAGACTAGGAGCTTTGCAAAATGTGACAAAATATATAACTTTTCGGACCGTTGAAAATATAAGTTTTCAAAATTATTCAATTTTATTTATGCCGAAGGCTATACTACATTTCAATCATTTATACATAAAGTTTAGATTCAACCGATGTAAAAATATGTTCTACATACCTCCAGAAGTCGTATCCATGTTGCAGAATTGAAATTAAACCCGTCACTTTAAAGTTATGGGTTTTTGAAGTCAGCGTTATTTTCGTCTGTTCAGCGCGTGATACATACACTCTTCACGAGCACTAACTGCCAACTGACGCTGCGGCGCAGGTATACACTTAAAGGGCTTTCCCTTCCACAATAGAATGCAGTTACTAGTCCTCTACCTGAATGACTACTCAACTGACCCTATTTCGAAAATTTATTTTTTGGGGTTTTGGCTTTTCTCCTACTGTGCGTAGCTTTTTAGGATTAGTAATGTATTACGCTAAGTTTGTTCGTAACATAAGCACTATACTGTCACCTTTATATACATTGCTTAGGAAAGGTGTAAGATTTGAGTGGAGTGAGCAATGTAATGAGGCCTTTAGGAAGGTAAGACAAACTTTATTGTCGAGTGAGGTTCTCGCGCACTACTCGCTGGATTTACCGGTGGTGCTGACGGCGGACGCCAGTAGCGTGGGCGTCGGCGCGGTCGTGTCGCACCGCACCGCGGACGGCGAGCGCCCCGTCGCGTACACCTCGCGCGCGTTCAACGCGGCCGAGCAGGACTATTCGCAGATAGAACGTGAAGCTTTGGGTATAATATTCGGAGTACGAAAGTTTCACCAGTATTTATACGGTAGAAAGTTTACATTGCGGACAGACTACAAGCCTTTGGTGTCCATTTTTGGGGAGAAAAAAGGCATACCCGTGATGGCGGCGAGCAGACTGCAGCGATGGGCAGTGCTATTAGCAGGGTATCACTTTGATATTGAATATGTTCGCAGCGAAAACAATGCGGCAGACGCGTTATCTCGTCTGCCAGTAGGAAAAGCGGATAAAATAGGAAACGAAGCGACCTATTTTATTTTTTTCCAGAGTTTTATACCCGTAGACAGACAGATGGTTGAAAAGAGTCTACAAAAAGACGAAGTCTTAAAAAAAGTGGTTCTTTATTTACAAACTGGGTGGCCAGTTTCTGTAAGCAAAGACGAAAACCTGCGCCCCTATTATTTGCGACGGGATGAATTATATTTGGATAGGGGGTGTGTAGTGTGGGGCTACAGGTTGGTAATACCCGCCGTGTTACGAGTAAAATTGCTTGAAGAGTTACATGTAGGTCACATGGGTATCGTCAAAATGAAAAGCATGGCTCGCAGTATAATGTGGTGGCCAGCGATCGATGCTGATATTGAAAGCACCTGCAAGAGCTGCAGCACCTGCACGGCAGACAGTGCCGCACCACCGCGGGCGCCGCCGCAGCCCTGGCCGTACGTTTCGGAACCCCGGGCGAGACTGCATGTCGATTTCTTGGGACCGTTTCATGGAAAAACGTTTTTAGTAATCATGGATGCAAGCACTAAGTGGTTAGAAGTTTTTCAAATGCCGAGGACGACAGCAAACTCAGTTATAAAAGTATTAAGAGAAACATTTGCGCGTTTTGGTCTTCCCAGAGAGATAGTTTCGGACAACGGACCGCCATTTTCGAGCAAAGAATATGGTGATTTCATGTTACAAAACGGTATAAAGGTAAGTTTTGCGGCACCATATCATCCCTCGTCAAACGGGGCGGCAGAGGGTGCCGTCAAGCTGTGCAAGCGAACTATGAGGAAAGCCCTACGGGATAATTGTGATATAGACACAGCCTTGCAAGCTTATTTACTATCATACAGAAACGTAGTTCACAGCACGACAGGTGTGTCACCGGCAACATTATTACAACGTAGGAGCTTGCGTTCCAGATTAGATTTATTAAGACGTGACCGACAAATAGAGGATAGAGTTAAAGAACGCCAAAATAAGCAAGTAGAATACGCCGGTGGTACAAAAAGGGAGTTTGGTACGGGTGAAAAAGTGTGGTATAGGAATTACGGCGGAGGTAGGAAATGGTTAGAGGGGAGCGTACTGCATAAAAACGGATCACGTAATTACGTAGTCTCGGCGGGAAACGGGCTGTAAATCGACATGTTGATCAGATGAAAGGTAGATGGGTAAATACCTACGAATGGCCGTCACACTCATTCCAGGCAGGGGAAAACTCAGAGGAATTGGGGAGTGATCACAATGTCGTAGCCAATCCAGGGACTTCGCAACCCGGTTTCGTCACGCTAGAACCGGAAACTGATAATGCAAGCGCGATAGAAGGGTCAAGCGCACCTGACACTTCTTCTGGCCCTCGGAGGGACTTCCCTCGTCCAACGCTTAGACTTAGAGATAAGTTACCACCCGTTCAAAGATATGGATTCGAGTTTGATTAGTTCAATTCGAGCAGACTTATACATAGGTATAGATATTAAGGAAGTTAGTATATAGAGCAAATAGATTAGTTAAATTACTTGATAAATAAAGGTGGAGGTGTCATATATGTATGTAGGGTAGACGTCGAGCGGCTTACCTTCTCTTTCAATAAAGTTGTACTCGCGAACGGACGTGGTTTTAATAATCTCCGAATTAAGTGCATATTCCTCAGTGATGAAAAACCCTCAGCTGGTCTCAGCAGTATTAGAGATATGGTAAAGCTCCCTTCTACTATTGGTACATAAAAAAATCGACTGTCATTTCAAAAATCCAGCGTTGTGAGACACATCTTCTAATTTAATCTAGCCTATAGCGTCCTACTGCTGGGCGAATGCCTCCCCTTCTGCTTTTAATACGCATATAAATAAAATTGAAGGAACACTTTGTCAAATAAGAAAATCTAATGAAATAAATCAATATGCCCACGTTTCTACAAAAAGCAGTGAAATCCCACCAAAAACATTCTGTAAAAAACTAGCCAAGTCTCGATGGAGCTGCTTGTTTATCTCTAAAAAGTAATGAAATCTAGACAAAGTCGTGCCAAGTCTAAGGTTCCTTACTGCGATTTCTTTATTATTATAGTTAATGTTGTGTGACTTGGCCGTTGAAGGGTACACAAGGGTACAAAACCAGGTGCTCCATGATACCATTGCACCAATCTGTCGCCAGAACCGCTACCCATTGAGACTTGGCTAGTTTTTTACAGAATGTTTTTAATGGGATTTCACTGCTTTTTGTAGAAACGTATTTTACACTTAGCATTTGTGACGAGTTGACAATCAATATCTGACCTGACAACAGTGACGACGGAACTGCAGCATGACAAACACTTTAGTCTTAAAAGCTCAAGAATACCGTCGCTCAGTTAAAACACCAGTTGTTTAGTTAAAATCTTATATATTGCTCTAACGAGTTTGGTCCTTGAACGAAGAGGTGCCTGTTATAGCTGAATACCAGTACAACACACAAAGCCGGGGCCGAGTACTAGTATTGCTAAAATATAATGTATCCAGTACGCGGAAGACGTGATTCACGTGATTCATACGGTGCACCTGCGGCCGCCTCATCGCTTCGCGGGTGGTCGACGCTCCGAACGGCGGGAACCTTGCTTTTACATTAATTCGATTCTAATATTGATCGTATTCAGACTCTTACTTAATTCATTATTTTTTGTATTTTTTTTTTATTGTAGAATTAAATGTGTGTTTTTTAAAAGGACTCTAAAGTTATTTCTTGTCGGTCTCCCCTGCTGCCGCACAACGTAAGTGGCGCAGTCGAAGTGAATTCTCGATCAGTACGAAAGACATTTATTCACACAAATCGTGCACTGCGTGGGACTCTTAAATTGAGAACTTTCGTCGCTGAAGTGGCCGCTGCAGGAGGGGTATCCAGACATCAGATACATACATACAGAGACCGAGGATGAAACTGTGAGTCCTATTGTAACTTATTATTATAGATTTAACCTGTAAATAAATAAATACTTGAATGTACGAAAACTATACGTACCTATAAATACCTGAATTTTAAATACTTGGCCATAAAAATGTGTGATCGTCTAGTGAAATGGAAGAACCCTTTCTATGTTGTGTAATTTTTATTTATATCGTTAAGTAAGAATTTGGTTCAAGTTAATTAAATTCCTAAAATTAAGTTAGTCAATTGAACATAATCATATGAGTGCAGTGAAATATACAGTTTAAGAGTAAGACTTAAGATCCCTAACAACTCCCCTACCGGTCGGCCTGGTACAGTCAAAAATCAGTTTGCGTATTCAGCAAGTGTTTGGAATTTGACCTTTACAAAGTGTAAAATTAACTCCAAACTGAAGTTTGCCTTTAGATCGGGTCTGGCCAGAAAAACAAAATAATCCAACAAAATATAGAATTAATTCGATTCAAACCATTACTCTCACTCCAAATAATCTGAACAAATTCCAATCATTCTGTGGTGGTGGGGAATTTAAGTGCTCCCCTAACGAGAAGCTTGCTTTCAGAATGTCGTTAGGTTTATTCCTTGAGATTGCAACCCCAGGTATTCGACCTGTAGGCACGATGTCAAGGAATAGAGCACGCACGGCTTTACTGAATCGTCCGTCAACAATATAAAAAGTCGTACGTACTATCGACCAGCCGTAGGCCCCGGGGCCCCGTCCGAATTCAAATAGACCTGACTTTAAACTTGGCCGTTGACGACTCGGACAAAAGATAAGATAAAAAATTGAATTTTAATAAGCAGAAACACATTCATACTTTATCTATCTAATACCTAAAAATCGCCGCTCTGGTCACAGTTGAAGCACGCCGAAACAATCAAAACTTCTAAACGACAAATAAGAGACTATAATTTATATTTTTGTTTGAGTAATTCAATTACGTATTATAATGTTTCACTTCGATTCGGTACAGTTTGCTTTTGATTTGGTTAGCTTTTAAACACATAAAAAAAATATTGTAAACGATAAAAATATAAAAAAATATGATAATGAAGAACTTCAAAACGCAGACAGGTTTAATAGGACAAATAATTTCGCTTACGTAAATTTCAATTATTTTAACACACAAAACATATGTTGCGATCGATCTCTTAAATGGAGACCTAAAAAAAACACGTCAATTGCAAATAAAAATTAATTAAAAACTATGCCATCACTTAGCTTCGTCCAATAACATGCTGCCGATCATGCGGTAATCCAAATGAAAGTTGAGTCCGTAACACTAACACTAATTAAGTTCATAAAGTTCGTTAAGTCCACTAATCGTAAACACAAAATATTTTCCACTAATTAACACCTGTTTTCCTTTGTTCATTAGCTTTTATACTGACGCCAAAATACCGCCACTCTTGATTCTAAACACCATAAATGCTTACTGAACAGTTTGGTAAAAATTGTGCCAAGCGCGAAACGAAATAGCACACCCTGAAGTTCCGCTAACTTTCACTATTCCTATAATTAAAATTTTATATTTGCTACCCAATCATTATTATATAGCTTAACTATCATTAACATTATATAGGAATACATTTATGGTTTTTGTAAGTTTATTTACTAATAATTAATGATAGCTAATAATTAATAATTGAAAGCTAGTAACTAATAATTAATTAAAGTAAGCTAGAAGATAAGTAGTAGGGATGCACCGGTTCTGGATCACATTTTTTGTCGCTCAAAATGGCGCGGGCGGCTTAGGGGGCAACGAATTCAAAAAAAAAAAAGGTCAAGCGATTGGACGGGGTCTTATCACGTTCCGCCCACTCTTTCTGGTATATATGTACTTCCATTGCAACATAATAGCAACACCTAATCACATACTCATAAAAGGATACACCCTTTCCTTTGTTATCGACTCACCCTTTGTTACGTTCAACTTCTTACCTGCGACCACTCGGGGTTCGGTGCCTTCTTCTTCTTCTTTCCTGGGTACCTGATCGCCCGCCACACTCCGTACAAATAATACCATGTCTTTTCGTAAGTCCACTTTCAATTAATTATTCTATCAGCACATAAATATATTATCGCATTATTCGCAGTACACTTTTATTCGTAACCCATAACTTTTAGGACTATCATAAATCTAACCTAACCTAACCTACGTTTTGGAGAAATTCGTAAGCCATAACTTTCAGGACTATCTTAAATCTAACCTAACCTACGTTTTGGAGAATATTGTCACGCTATATAGTACTCGGTTTGTACTTTTGATTCGCAACTCGATGTTTCGTAGACATATCTTTTGACAAATTCTTATTTTGCAAACTACTTATTTTATTCTGAAGCCATAACTTTCAGGACTATCATAAATCTAACCTAACGTAACCTACGAGAAATGAGATAGGGCTGTCGATGGGACTAGTAAGGAACAACACTTGATTTTTGAAGTGAGGTTTAATGTTCTTTTCATACAAAGGTGCAACTTTTTAGATATAATGAAACTGATCTCTAACTTAAATTATTGATCAAGATCGATCACACGACCTAACGCGACCGCGATGGAAAACGAAAGGCACTCGCGGCACATCACTTGTCACAAAGGTAACCGCGGATTAGGCAATTGTCCACTCGGCACTTTCGTGAGAGTCAGGCGATCGATTATCGGGAAATGGATGATTCAATGAGAAGTCGATGCATCGGCGGTATGTCGGTGTGGGAGCCTTGTGGCGTAACACCCCCCCTCCTAGACGAGCAACTATTAATGTGTGTTATGTCTAATGCAAATGTTGCGGCACGACGTTCGTCCAAAGTCTGGGTGCTGCAGGAGTTCATTGCCGGTAATTCAATGTCGGTTCGCTTTATACTTGCAGCATGATATCGCTTGTATAGTATGAAGATGAGTGCAGCTGTACCGAACAGTACGAATCCATATAATGGTATGGTTGTGTGATATATACTCGAAAAATCTGCTGCGGTAGTTATTACAGGCGCGCCTGCCTAGGCGGTTCCATTAAAACTTGATGTTGAATGTTGTGCAAGGTATTCAGATCGATTGTGGTCAGATTATAATGGAGTGATTGTTCCGCCGGAATTGATGAAAAGGCTGACGTAGGCAGAGTCATGATTTCGACGGCGTGTCCTCGAAGCTTGTCATCAATGTTAATAATTGTGAATTCAGGTGTTCTTATGTTGCAATTACGTGGGATTCTTGCCAAAAAGCTTCCATTCAGGATGCGGTGTTCTTCCTGTCTGCATGATATCTGTATTTTGGTTTTTGTCGGAAACGAGATTATATAATTCTGGCTGTCGAGTTCCAAAAGAGCTTCCTTAGTCAGTGTGATAGATGTAGGTTGACAAAGTTCATCAATTTCTTGCTCATGTACAAGGCGGGCGATGCAGTCTCGTTGCGTATGGGTTTGGTAATTTGTTTGTTGCTTGCAGATGTACCATGTTTCAATCTTCGGGCATTCTGCCTCCATATACACGAATTCCTTGGAGTTAGTTGCCAAAAAGGGATGGAGGTATAATTATTTGGGAATATTTATTGGGAACAGGACAAAGTCTATAAAAATCGTAGTTTGCTGGGGACATTATAGGGAATTTGAGAACTATTACCACATTTTGATCAATAAAATAAGATCCTAGGCTAATTATATCATAGTAATATCTAATATCTAAGTTTAGTATAGAGACAGGTCCGTAAAGTCTTTATTTTACTTTTCATATTGCTTAAATCGTTAATAGATAATAAAGAGTGGTGCATAGAATTAGTGCGACTAAAAGCTAATAATGTTTTCTATCCTGCTTAGCTCAGATAAAAGATCTTGCACGTTTTCATTGAAGATATTAAATATCTGAGAAAGGTGGGCGTATTGAGTAAAAAACTTCTTATCGGCGTCCGAGTTATTGATAAAATAGCCGATTGGTTTCTCTAATTTCTTTTGACTGAAAGTTAGGTTGTTTAAAATGTGAGTTTGTTGGATGGTCAAATCTTTGTACAAACTAATATGCTTGTTTAAACTAGTAGTAAGTGCTTGATCATCTTTCTGTAGGATACTCAATGCGTTTTGCAAATGTAATGCGTCATCATTATCAAGGTTACCTGTAACGCTTTTAGTTTATAGATTCAGGCGTTACTTTGCGGAAGTCCATATTGATACTAATGGAAACAATTTCTTTGCTAATCCGCGAACCCAGTGTCAGCGATCGAGAAAAAGACAACGCCTGTGCTAAATACCTTATAAAAGAAATGCGTTTTGTGTTGTTTGTTTTATTTCTTTTATAAGGTATTCAGCACAGGCGTTGTCTTTTTCTCGATTGCTGACACTGGGTTCGCGGATTAGCAAAGAAATTGTTTCCATTAGTATGTAACGCTTTTAATAAATGTGCCAAGAGGATTCAGGAGACTACGTTTTATACGTTTCGGTTCAAAGGACTCGAGCTGTAACATAGTTTTATTAAGCTTGCAATAGAGATACAGGATTTGGTTTTTAAAAAGAGGAAAGTTTCGATTAGGAACTTTATTTGCAGCGTCCGTTAGTTGAGTCTGTAGTAGTTCTATCTGTCCTTGGATTTTGTTTAGATTTATTTCTTGCAGAAATATGTGTTCGTGGGAGATAAGTTTCGTTGAGCCCAGTTTGAATGGTAAAATACCAGGTCCGTCAGAGAGGCTGTCAAGTTGAATGTTGTCAAGTCTCTGTGTCGGTGGGCGGTCGGCTTGGGCCCGGATCAGAGTTGTCAGGAGGGTTGGCGTCCCGTAACAATTTCGAATGTGTATATTTTTTTGTTCGTCTCAGCCTATTTTTAGCTATTAGTCCGCGCTTCCGGGAGGTATAAATATGAATGGGTAAGTTGGATATAACGTTGTCATTGGTATAACGGGGTGCTAATTTTTGTCTAGATGCGGAGGGGTTACTAATATATACTTTTTGGTTAAGGTCATAATTTATTTCGGGTTCTCTATTTTGATTTCGTCTAGTTATAATTTCTGCGCGGCTAGAAGACATCTCGTCATGAATAATCTTGTACACGGTTTCCATTTTCTCCCTATGTTCTTGCATGTACTGTTGTAAAAGTCTTTCTGTTAAGTTTAAGTCAGTTGGGTTCCTAGGGTCAAAATGTCCGCATAATAAATCGTAGGGTCTGCATTTAGTTAGGCTGTGTAGTGAACTGTTGTATGCAATTAGTGCATAAGGAATTAAACTTCGTGCGGACTCATTCCGATGCTGAATTCTGAGCAATCTTAAATGTTCCAGAAGTGTGTTGTGAAAACGTTCTATAATTCCATTTTCATTTGATGCGTAAGGAGCCGTAATGTGGTATTGAATTTTATGAAGTTTAAAAAACTCGGCTACCACTCGGTTTGTGAATTCAGTGCCTCCGTCCGTGGTTAGCGTCATTGGAAAACCGTGATGAGTACCAAATGTCATGAGTGATTTTACTATATTTGGAGCTGTACAGTCAGGTAACCGGTAGGCTTGGGCGTACTTGGAAAATGCATCTATGATAGTTAAGTACTTTTCATGCTCAATTGTCAACATGTCGGCATGTAGTAGTTCAACAGGCTTAGAGGCAGGGGGAACGATCTGAAATTGCGGTTTAATCGGATTACGGTCATATTTTGCACAGTTACATATTGCGCAGTTCTTTATAAATTTTGTGACACATTCTTTAAGTTTGAGCCAATAGTAATTTTGAGAGAGTGCCAGATTTAGAAACTATATCTTCCTGACGTAAGGGTTCGCTTATGTTTTGTACTTCACGTTTTACCATAATTAAGTTCAAGGAAGAATTTTTGAATGTGCGTTGGAGAATGGGTACAATAGTGAGCATTTTATTGATAGGTTGTACCAGTACTGCTGTGCGCATTTTAGTATGAATGTGATTTTTAATGACTGAAATTAGGTCTTGTGTTAAGTTTGTTGCAGAAATGTGGACTATAGTTCTCTGAATGGTGTTGTAATTTTAGGCTTAGTCCTGGTTGGGCCATCTGAAATATTTATTATAATTAGTTGTTTAAATCTGTTCAAAGGATCGTCTGAAATAGGTATTTCTAGGATCGGGTTTTCAACGCTAGTATGTGCTGTAGCCGTAAGAAGGTTATTCTGTAAGTCGTTGTCACTCGGCGTGTCCTTGAAAGGGGATGGGCTATACAGGGGTCTTTGGCTAGGCGCCGTGTCAGTTGAGGACTGGTTTTTTAGTGGTCTGCGGCTGGGTGCAGTGTCAGTTGAGGACTGGCTGATAATAGGTCTGTCATCAGGTGCTGTAATGGTTGATGTAGACGACCGTCGTGAAAGGGAACTACCGTTTATATTAACTACCATGGAAGCTACCTCTTCATTATGTATTTCGATTCGAGATAGGGCGTCTGCGTTTGTGTTACTTTTGCCCTTTTTGTAAATTATGGTGTAATCATATTCTGACAATTTAAGTCTCCATCTGGTGAGACGAGAATTAGGTTCCTTGAGATTTAATAAAAAAATAAAAAAAATAAAAAATAAAAATAAAATGCATTTATTTCAGACCATTTTGTCCATAATTTGTTAGTTATAAAGAAAGAAAAGAAAACAAAAAACAAAAGCAAAAAATTACTTATAACTAAGGTTAATAGCCACTGGAGTGGTTTGTGGTCCGTAACAATTTTAAACTTCCGGCCGAAAAGGTAGGGTCTGAAGTATTTTGTAGCCCAAACTATCGCCAAAAGTTCTTTTTCGATGGTCGAATAGTTTATTTCGCTTTCATTAAGTGCGCGAGAGGCGTAGGCTATTGGTCTATCACCGCCTATCGGTCCTTGAGAAATTATTGCTCCAACTGCTAGATTTGAGGCGTCCGTAGTCAAAATAAAGTCTTTAGTGAAGTCTGGGTATTGTAGAATGAGATCATTAGTTAAAAATGTCTTGCAATGTTCGAAACATTCAACAAATTCAGGATTTAGTATGATTTTAGCTCCTTTTTGAGACATGCGGTCAAAGGTTTTGTGAGACGAGCGAAATCCGGGATGAAGCGCCTATAATATCCTAAAAGTCCTAAGAATCCTTTAATTTGCTTGGCTGTTTTAGGAATTGGGTATTTTAAAATTGCTGAAATTTTATCCGGGTTGGGTTTTACTCCGTCTGGGGTAATGACATGTCCCAGATAAGGGGTTTCGTGTTTGAGGAACTCGGATTTGTCCAGCTGAATTTTAAAATTTGATTCTCTGAGCCTATCGAAAATTTTCTTTAAGTTTACCATATGTTCTTGAAGTGACGTAGAAAAGACGAGGATGTCATCTAAATAAACTCTACAAATAACGTTTTGTAGGCCTCTGAGAACATTGTCCATCACCCTTTGGAATGTGGATGGACTATTCTTTAGTCCCATGGGCATACGTAAGAATTCGAAGTGGCCATTTCCATCGCAAACACTAAAGCCGGTTTTATGAATATCATCTTCATGCATCTCAACTTGATAGAAACCACTAGCTAGATCTAATGTACTGAAGTACTGACATTTGCCGAGTTTGTCCAAAATATCTGAAATATTGGGAATGTGGTACCTGTCATCTATCGTTTTTTCGTTGAGTTTACGGAAATCTACTACTAATCGCCATTTAATTTTACCAGAAGCGTCATTTTTTTTGGGTACGATCCATAAAGGTGCATTCCAGGCTGAGGATGAGGGCCTAATAATGCCTTGATCGAGCATAGAAGAATGGCGCCGGGTCGTAAAGCTCGCCACTCAAGATACGACGGCCACGACCACTCTGCCAAGAGTGTAGCGACGAAGAAGAAGAAGAAGTAAGTTTTACTATGAACGGGCATTTCGTCGTCAGTCTTAATTCTATGTTTAATTTTACTCGTAAAGGTCAATGTCTCGTTCTCCAAATGGAATACATCAGCATATTCTTTACAAAGTGTCAGCAAGTTAATTTTTTCTTCCTCATTCAAATGGTCCGTGCGCAAACGTGATAACACTTCTCGGAATAGCTCGGCCTTGCCTTTGCTGTCTGCAAGTGTGACGTTTGGTGTCGCGACACTCTGTTCACTAAATATGTGCGCTTGTATTGGTTCAAAGTCAAAGTCAAAGTCAAAGTCAAAATATTTTATTCAGATTAGGCTTACAGGTAGCACTTATGAATGTCAAAAAAATTTACCACCGGTTCGGAAAAACCTCTGATGAGAAGATACCGGCAAGAAACTCAACGAGGTGTAATTTTTTAAATAAATCAAAATTACAATGTTATTTTTTTTTACATCTCAAATATTTAAAATTTTACAATTTAACAATTTAACACAGTAGGTGTACAATCTTTGGAGCCAGGGATCGCCAATACAGATCGGGATCATTTCCAAACATCCTTGTCCAAGATATAGTCATTGACTTTATAATACGCCCGAGAAATTAATGCCTTCTTGACAATAGATTTAAATTTTGTATCATTTAGTTCAGTTATGTTTTTTGGAATTTTGTTGTAAAATCTTACACAATTTCCCATGAACGACTTATTGGTTTTAGCCAGTCTGTAAGTTGGAACTTTAAGCTTTCCTGTATTTCTAGTAGCCTTTGGCTTATCGACGTTGGTAGGGAAATTGCATATATTTTTCCTAACGTACATGATTATTTCAAAAATATATAGCGACGGTAGGGTTAAGATGTCTATTTCCTTGAAAAATTCCCTTAATGACTCACGAGTATCCATATTATAAATTGCTCTAACTGCCCTTTTTTGCAAAATGAAAACTGACTCAATATCTGCAGCAGATCCCCATAAAATAAGGCCATACGAAATAATGCTATTAAAATAGGCAAAATAGACCAACCGTGCCGTCGCTACATTGGTTAGCTGCCGAATTTTTCTTACTGCAAAAGCAGCAGAACTCAACCTACTTGCTATCGCTGTGACGTGGGAACCCCACTGCAGTTTAGAATCGAGTGTTATTCCTAAAAACACAGTTGATTTTATGAATTCAATCGTTTGACCATCTAATTTGATATTTGAGACTGAAACTATATTAGTTGAATTTAACAATGAAAATTTAATACATTAGGATTTAATACTAAGTTGTTGGCAGCAAACCATTCAGATACCTTGGACAGGGTGTCGTTGGGTTCAATGAATTCAGTATCTTTCCTATTAACCTTGAAGAGTAAAGAAGTGTCGTCAGCAAACATGACGATGCCTGATCTTCGGCTCACCATATATGTAAGGTCATTTACATAAACAAGGTACAGGAATGGAGCAAGAATTGATCCTTGAGGCACTCCCATCTCGACCACAGATCCCGATGATATTGCTCCATTTATCGCTACCTTCTGATTTCTCTGCACTAGGTAAGACTTGACTAGATCTAAAGAGATGCCATGAATGCCATAGAAATTTAATTAACAAATTAAGGTGTCATGGTCTACACAATCAAATGCTTTGGAAAGGTCGCAAAAGACACCTATGGCGTCATGCGACTCTTCCCAAGCTTGCAAAATAAATTTAATCAAACTGTGACCTGCATCTGTAGTAGATCTACCCTTAGTGAATCCAAATTGCTGCGAATGTAAGATTTTATTTGTATTGAAATGAGAAATCATTTGCGTTAGCATTATTTTTTCGAATATTTTGCTAAACGCTGGTAGAATGGACACTGGGCGATAATCAGAAGGATTATCCTTATTACCTGATTTAAAGATAGGAACTACTTTACTACATTTCATTAGATTGGGGAATACGCCTACGTCTATACAGTTATTAAAAATGGTAGCCAGAGTTGGCGCAATGACGTCCAAGATGGCATGTAAAACCTTGACTGATACGCCCCACAAGTCTTCAGTCTTTTTTATTTTTAATGATTTAAAGGATTTAAGAATATCGAAAGGAGAGACTTTTGTAAATTTGAATTGACTAATGTTTTGGATACTAACATTTTGTTCTAATACGGCTTCAGCGAATTTTGAAGACGACGCGAGACACTTTGTTGTTTTGGCGGGAATTTCTGAGAAGTATGTATTAAATTCGTCAGCTACTTTAACGGCGTCCGTTATTATAGTATTATTTATTTTTAGTGAAATAGATGAGTCTGTGTTTTTTCGTCGGCCTGTTTCGGTATTTATTATTTTCCAAACTGTTTTAACTTTATCATTTGATAATTTTATTTTATTATTTACGTGTGCTGCTTTTGCTTTATTACATACGATTTTAAATAATTTTGAATAATCCCTAACGTATTGGTGGAAGCGTTCGTCAGTAGTACAGGATTTTCTATCATACAGCTCATATAAGACGTTCCTACTCTTTCTTATTCCAGTCGTAGCCCATTCATTAAATGTTAATTTACTTCCTACCTTAATACGTTTTTTAGCACAAGTTTTATCGAATTCTTTACACACGGTATTTAGGAGTATTTTGAAATGTTGGGTTCGTTTGAGATTACTTCTAGATTGGTAATTTTTTGCGCGATGTTGGTTTTGAGACGATCAAGTCTATGTTTATCTAACGGCCTAACTTCTATGATTCGATCTGTACTGCCCTTGGCCCGAGGCAGCTTCACTAATTGCGCTTTATGGTCCGAGCGAACTCCGCTTATAATAGCTTTCTCTAAATATCTACAATTTAAACAAATGTTATCTATGCATGTGGCCGAAGTGGGTGTGACTCTGGTTGGTTCGTTAAAAGAGCAATCTAAATTAAATGACTTCAAAAGAGACACAAACTGATCTCTTTCAACTGATTGTGACAAAATATCTATATTAAAGTCTCCGCAGACTACCACTTTTTTATTACCATTTACAGATTTCCTTAGAACATCTTCCATAGCATTAACAAATATGGGAAGATTTGAAGTTGGTGGTCTATAGATGCACAATATTAAGTACTGATCCGTCTCTGCACAAGCGATCTCACACACACGTTCCACAGAGAGGCCAGACAGATCTTTTCGCGCTCTGAACTTTAAATGATCTTTAAACAAGATAATACAGCCGCCTCCTGCCGCGGACTCCCTGCAGAACGCGCTGGCCACTACATAATTATTAACATTAAATTTCATCATATCTTGTTTTAGCCAAGTTTCTGTTAAGCAGATAATATCTAGATCTATAGTTTCAGACAATAATTCTAAATCTAATATTTTGCCAGAAAAGCGATTTATATTTTGATGAAGTAATGTTAAACTACTTAGCTTCTCTATTGTCGTAGTAGGTAGTTTAAAGACAAGTCCTCGGTCGGAGATGTCGTCCTAACAGGGGAGGGGGGAGGAGGATGATTTCCGAATACGGAATTAATAAAACATGCTAAGGATTTAGCAAGCTTGTCAGAAGTAGATTGATACTCACTAATAAGATTATTAGTGTCAAAAAATAAAACGTCACTATGACGGTTCGTCAACTTAAACAATAATTTGTTTAAACGATATAGGGATTTATTACATTGAGATTGAGAAGCTGAGTAGGGAAACGCACCTATAATAATGTTTTTTGCACCCAGTTTTAGTAGGGAGTCGAACCCAGTTTTGACATCTGAATATCGAATGGTAGCCCCGTCACCTAACATTAACACAATTGTTGATTGTTTGGTCACCTGGGAATGCATAATTGTTTCAATTATTTGTTTAAAAGAGGCGTTCGGCATACAATGATTTATGACACAGCTGTTTGGTACCTTATTATGTAAAATTTTGCCAATGCCTTTTCCTATCCTATCAGAAAACACTAGGGTTCTATTTACATTTTTACAGAAGTTTTTATCCTCTAGAGTTCCGTCACGGGGAGACTTGGCGCTGGGGGCCTCAGGCCGACCGAGCAAACTCTCTGGCGGCGGCTCAGTCTGCTGGAGTCCACAATCACAGTCGCACGCAGTTGTCGCGAGTAATAACTCGATGCGCTGCTCATTCTGTTGACATAGATCCAACAATTCGTCCGCCGCCAGGATGTGTTCACTGATTTGCTTCTGAGATGTTAAATATTTGTTACTTAAGTCCCTTAAGGAACATTCAAGCCTATTAATTTCCGCCCTCAGCTCGCAAGTGTCCGTGACGTAACTACACCTACTGTGTTTTAATTTTAAATTACTTGCTTTTAATTTATATAAAATATTGAGACGACTTTTATGTAACATTTTAGTTTTGTGAACATTAAGATGTTATTTGTACAGTCTTTTTGATCTTCTTATAAATCTATTTAACTTAAGATATTTTTTTAGTTTGCTATGGCTTTTAAAATGAACTTGTTTACACTCAAAATATGACTCCCTAGTAAGGTCAATAACAACCGGAGACAGCGAACGTTTGCTAAGACGTGGTGTACAGGCGTTAGGCGATGGCATTAACTCTTCATAAAGCCGCTGGGTGTTATCGGCTTCCTGACGTTCAATCTGCTCCCGTAGCTGACGAACTAATTTGTGCGAGTCGGCGAGCTTGTACTCGAGGTCGTCGACCCGTTGCAGAGCCCGCTCATGAACGTCAAAGCATTGCTGGAATTTGCTAACAGAGATCAGCAGTTGGTCGCGCTGTTCTGCTACGTCCGTGTACATCACATCCAAGTCCGCCAGTTCGTATTTAAGTTTTGTGTTTTTTGCTACTATTTTATTGACCTCCTCTTCGCTCTCATCACGTTCCCGCAGTAGCTGTTTACACGTAGCTTTAGATTGCTTGAGCTCTTTAAGGGCTGCGTTCAGTTTGAGATCAAGTTCACGTGCCGTGGCCTTGCGGGTCATCACTGAGCTAGACATTTTGAACTCAGGAGACTCACAGTCACTCCACAGCACCTGAAACTAACCGCAACGCAACTATACACCAAGCATAGAAAGCAGTGAAGTCGGATTGTTATTAGGAAAACAAGAAAAAGTCGTGAGAAAGGCAAGATAGGTACAGACAACAGTATTTAGGCGTCTAAGCTGCTAGTAAAGAGTAGCACGAAGGTATTATGAACAGAAACGCCCTGTGTAAACAGCTGACCGGTTCAATGACATTTATGCATGAGGTTATAAATGTAAGATTCTAGACTTTGTTCAATAACTATAGACTGTTTGTTACACAATGCTTATTTAATGCGTTTTTAGGTGTCCTATTTTGATTTAATTATGATTTGCGAAGACAATACTTCCCTTTTTTAGACGTAGATTTGAACTTGCTGTCCGTTGGACGCCGCTGGGATGGCGAGTATACTTGGAATTTAACACTTTAACGTTATTTACAACATAAACTACTTTACTCGAACATGTTCTTGTTTATTAAGAATGATTTTTGTTGTTTATATTACTTTAAACACTTGAATTATATTTATTTTTAATATTTATAACAGCAGTGTCGTTTTTGACGTTTGAGCTTGGCAGTGTTGCCAGCTATCACATCTCTTCTCTTTCACATACACATCGGTTCTCTAAAGTTAAGACAGATTTTATTTTGGGTGGGATTAAATATTTCTATTAGTGCATGATTTTTATCGGCAGTAGTAACACAATCCAGTATGTAACATCCGCATATAGTTTGGTAGTCAACGCACACGTCACCGTGAAAAATATTAACCGGCACTCTTATCATTTGACTCGACTGTGCAGGAATCACGGCTGTATTTGATTTAAAATTTTGTGACTCATACATGTGTATTGGATTGTCAGCGAATTCCGTTCTTAATACACGAGAGTTAAGATCAATTTGGGATCGCCACTGTTCTAACAGGTCTAGGCCAATTAACCCGTCGAAATATTCGTGAAACCGATATATATAAAGTTTAATAGGTTTTTGATCTTTGATTTCAGGGAAACATGGAACTGTAACTGAATAGTCATTTTGAGTAGTTGCATGAATATTCGTAACGACGAATGGATCGTAATTTAATGGACGGTTTGAGAAAAATAATTCTGTGGCTTCCGGGCTAATGAATGATTTGTTTGCTCCCGTATCGATAAGAAGTTTCAAAGGTGGGTTGGAAATTTGGATAAACGGAAGCTGCCGCTTATTTTGTAAATTTAGTTCTATTTGGGGGATATCACATGAGGTCCTGAAGAAAAATTTTCCTGCTCACTTTCACTATTTTCAAAATTTTGATTATAAGTGATATTTTCATTTATGGTGTGGTCAAAGTATTGGTCATGGTCGTGGTCATAGTAATTATCAGGGGAATCATCATCGTCGACATATTGGCGGTAAGTGTCAAATGACTCGTTCATGTTAATCTGATGATGTTCGTTATTCGGAGTAGGGGGTAAAGCTCTAGCAATAGGATGGCTAACACCGCTCATTGGTCTTTGATAGTTTTCCTGAAAATGTTGGCGAGGCGGGATTCTAAATCCTGTACTCATATTAGATCGTGGTAAGGCTCTCATCATTTGTTGGGTCCTTGAAGGTCCTTGTCTGTAAGAATTTGTTTGCTGGGTGGGCGGAGTAGGTTGAGAGGTACTCGGCATCGGGTTTACTACGCCTTGGAAATGAGAATTATAGCTGCGGTTAGGTCGTACAGAGTTATAAGGTGAATTGAAGAATTTGTTCGGAGGCTGTGGGTTATTAGATGTCATTTGCGGTACGTTAAATTGATTGAAATTGAAAAGTTTCACAAATTGAGCCGATTTGTTAGATGAAAAAGGCACTTGGTTCCTATTTTTTAAATAAAGGACATTTAATTCCTCTTGCGCAAATTCTAAGGCCTGTTCTAAGGTTTTGGGTCGCATGCATCTTATTCGCGAACCAAGGGGTTCGTGCAGACCTCGTGTGTAAGTTTGAAGTGCTAGTTTTTTGTATAGATCGCGTTTGGCTTCTACTGTAGTAGCTAAGGTTTCGTGTAACTCGCAATACGTCATTATTGTACTCAGTAAATTTTGAACTCGTAGAAAACGTGGGGGGTATCTGAACCTTGCGTTAACATGGATAGATCAGTATATAGGGCTGATTCATCTCTATGATCTGAAAATAAATTAATTAGTGCATTGCGTATCCCATTCCAGTCCCTTGGAATGCCGTTTGCTGTCAAAGTAGTGGAGGCACGACCAGTTATTTTATTAAGTATACCGTTTAAAACGGCTGAATTTTTCAGGTCATTCCCGGGGGCAGAACTAACATAAGCTAAAATTAATTGATCGCATATGTTTAAAAATCTAATGAGAACATTTGAATTTCCATCAAACTCTGGGATCAATCGTAAGGCTTTCCAAATTTTATCCGTGTTATCTACTATTTGTACATTCTGTTGTACCCTTTGTACCTCGCCAGCTGGGTCCTGCATATTTAGGCTACCTTTTTCTTCTCAAATACCTTCTAAAGATGATAAAATGTGTCTATGAAATCTAAATTCCCGGTGTTCGGCGGGTTTGCTAACCCGGTCAGCACGTGGGTGAAAAATTGTGAACGAAAAATAACCTACTTATTATAAAATTAAATGAGGTTGCAAATGGGGTTAACAACCTGAAGAAATAAAACTACTTAGGATAGGGGTTGCAGATTGGATTGGCAACTAAGAGGATTCGTGAACGTCCTTCCTTAATTCTAAACTCACAGTATCTGCATAGTTCTTGGAACTCGACCCATCGATGTCTGGATGCTGTCGCGTCGCACCTCCGCTGCTGGTCACCGTTGACGGCCGCTCGTAGATTCGTATAGATTAGTCGACGCGTCGACGAAACGACGATCAGGCGGACTCGAAGTTTGATATCACGCACTGACTCGACTACCCATTACCGACTGCGCCAGAAACGAGATAGGGCCGTCGATGGGACTAGTAAGTAACAACACTTGATTTTTGAAGTGAGGTTTAATGTTCTTTTCATACAAAGGTGCAACTTTTTAGATATAATAAAACTGATCTCTAACTTAAATTATTGATCAAGATCGATCACACGACCTAACGCGACCGCGATGGAAAACGAAAGGCACTCGCGGCACATCACTTGTCACAAAGGTAACCGCGGATTAGGCAATTGTCCACTCGGCACTTTAGTGAGAGTCAGGCGATCAATTATCGGGAAATGGATGATTCAATGAAAAGTCGATGCATCGGCGGTATGTCGGTGTGGGAGCCTTATGGCGTAACATACGTTTTGGAGAATATTGTTACGCTAAATAGTAAATGGTTTCAGTTAAAAACAAGAATTTTGTTGCTTTATTGCTTTTCACTTCTAATCTTATTAAGTACTCCTTAGAAATTCTAGTTTTAACGTGTTTGTTACGCAATTCGATTATTTAAATACTAGTCAAAACTTGTAGGATTGCACTGTGTATAAAGGATATTAAGAACGCAGTCTTGTATTTCGCTTACACAGTAGGTACTATCCTACATTTTGTGGACATATTATATAGCTAAAATTTATATTATGAATATATATATATAAATATAGATAGAGAGTTTACATAATACAGTAAACGGTTTCAGTTGCTTTATTGTTTTCTTTGTATCAAACGCACCACGATCTTTTATTATTCAATTACTTAACATCAATATACTATGCAAAGAGACAATGGCGTAGCATAGGTCACTAGCACCCGGTGCGGATCCCAAATTTGCCGCCCTCTTATTTTTGTAATCCATTATAAAAAATTTGGGCATGGTTACCATGCCCAAATGTTACCAAATACCTGGGTATTTGGTAACATAAAAAAAAAGACGAAAAATACACTGAAAGAAATTAACTTTTTTTTTCTTTTTCTAACTGCCACCTCCGCAGCGCCGCCCCCGGCAAAGTGCCGCCCGGTGCGGACCGCACCCTCCGCCCCCCCCCCCCATGCTACGCCACTGCAAAGAGAGCTTTTTCAAAAACAGCTAGTTTGAACGTGTTCACTAGGCGAACCGTTTATTTACCTGACTGTCGTCAATAAGAGGAGCGTTATGTTTTTTCGAGTGTATGTCTTTGAAGATACTGGTTTAAACTTGTTAAATTGCACTACGCATAAAGGACCTCAAGAACGCGGGCGGCATTGTATAATTGCTTTATTGTTGTCTTTGTATCAAAAGAACCGCTGCTGTCTTTTGTTATTCAACAAACCGCGTCTGGAGAATACGAGTTTATACCTGTTCACTAAGCGAAGCCCTTCTTTCAAAAAATACGTGTCCCAACTTGTAGGGATTGCGCTGGGTATAAAAGCGTGCCATCACATCTCGGCTTCATTGCGCCCCAAACAATTCTCCGAGTAAGATCTTCGAGTAGATAGTCGTGAGTCGTGAAGTTTAGTGCAAGGTTGCTGAAAGCAGTGTTTCATTGCTGAAATGGATGTAAGTATGTAGTCATAATTTTATGTGTGCCCACTTATTTCAGATTTTGATTGATTGTAACATAACCTTCATCTATTTTTGTGTTTACCATGTAAATCTACTTTGAAGGACCGTTTGAATATTTTTTTTATATTGTTACAGGAAAACACATTTAAAAATTATTACTATCCCGACGACGAAGCAAGTGATGAAGAAGGAACGTTGGCCTATAAAGTCAAAAAGCTATTGCTAACACTAACAAGAGGCCTAATAACAGCATAGATGGCTTCTTTGAAAAACGGAAGAAAAGGAAAGTTGCAACAAAGTCGTCAAGCGCCAGCCAAGCCACTGCGGCAGACGTGGCTTTTATAAAGTCGAACAAAGACGATGCATCATACGCCTCACATCTCGTAATAATTGAGGTGTATGATGCGCGGAAAATAAAAAATGTTCCGCCAACGGAGCATTGGAAACATGCGGAAGTGCGTGTTAAATACTACGCTCACTCCGAAGAGGACGCTCACGTGGAATCCACAAGGGATGTGATTTACCAAATCACCAAACAGTTAGCGGACAGTGATATACCTAATTTATTTTAAGGTGATTAAAATGGCAGGTGTCACTTTATGAATGGTATGTAACTTTGTAAGGAGGTCAGTAAAAAATGATTTCTTCGAAGTGAGAAATAATGTTTAGAAAAATGAAATCACCTCTAAAATGTGGATTGTGACTTGAACTCGAATCTGCTAATAAAAGTCCAACCTGCTGCAAAAACACTCCGAAATGTTCACTTATTTTCTTTAGTGACCGCCCTTACAATGTTATGCCAATGGGCTTTAATTGCTAGAGGTGAGGGTCTATCGATAACAAAAAAATTATAAAATATTGTGTAACGAAATAAATATTTGGAATGCAAAGATTTCTTTTTCACATAACTGTAATAATATGCCTATCAATTTTTATTAGTGGCAACATAAATACGACCAATGCGCTTCAATTTTGTATTTTGGTGACGTTGCTTGTCAATATTACAATAAATGGTCGCTATCCGTTCCTGTCTGTCCTAAATTCTTTTAATGTATGTTCGGCCGGCTTCTCCTTCTAGACCACGGTAATATTTCGTCAATTTTATTGAATTTTCGTCAGACTGGGAAACTGACTCTGCTAATGATGAATAAATTATTGAAATGCACACTTTCATTTTAATGGCGTTACATTTTCCAACATTTTAATGCTAGTATTGATGCTTTTAGTACTAGGAATACGTGTACTATGCGTGAGAGTATCGATAGTTTGCATAACAATAGGGACATCTCTAGTTACGTCAGGTTGACAACTCTTATTTTTATTATTATTATTATTATTATAAGCTCACGCCTGTTTCCCTTTGGGGTAGGCAGAGACCACAGAACGCCATTTGCCCCGGTCCTGGCATACTTTCCTCGCTTCCTCCACACACATTCCTCTCTTCATACATGCTCGGCGGTTCCGGGTACTTCTGATTTGACCAGTCTTCAGGACATCACAAATTTGGTCGACAAAAGTACGCCGAGGCCGCCCTCGAGACACTCGCCCCATTACATCACCTTTGTAAATTTGCTTACATAATCGCCTTTCATCCATTCGTTCAACATGCCCAAACCAACGTAACATTCCTTTCTCTATTCTAGTCACTACATCTTCTTTCAAACCACACTTTTCCCTTTTAACACTATTTCTCACTCTATCAGTCAGCTTAATCCCACTCATACTACGCAGAGAACGCATCTCTACAGCATTTATTCTACTCTCGTGCTTCTTCTGCCAAACCCAGCTTTCACTTCCATACAGCAACGTGGGCACTAACACGCCATTGTAAACAGCCAAACGTGCCTTTTTAGAGACATTCTGGCTGCTCACAAAAGCATGCAGAGCTCCATTTATAAAATTTCCTGCTTTCACTCTCCTTTCAATGTCGTCATCATGCTTTCCATCCCTAGTAAACACACTACCTAGGTACACAAATTCTTTCACTTGTTCAACCCTTTCATTACCAATCTTAATTACACATTCAGAAACCTCTTCATTCTTCTCTAACACCATTACTTTCGTTTTTGTAACATTAACTGTCATCCCTTTCTTACTAAAAGATTCATTCATTAGACTCACCATGTCCTGCAACTCCTGCGCCGATGGGGCAAGAAGAACTTGATCATCAGCATACAGGAGGCATTTCACCAGTGAATCCCCTATCACCCATTCATTTTTGTCACCTTAAAATAAATTGAGTATAGTGTAAATTACGTTATAGACAATACAAAATAAGTGTACAAGTAGTTTTAAGATCTTAATTTGTTCCTTTTATCTTTTTTTACTCGATTGTTTTCGTTTTGTTTGTTTAATTGCTTTATAACTCGTACCGAACATTTTTCTTTGTATAGCGAACACCTTTTGTATTCTAAGCTTCCTTTCTAGTTATTTTTTTCCGACAAAGAGTCATTGTCTTTCATATTAGATAAGTAACACAAGTTCCAAGCGCCGATGTTCATAGTATAAATAGACCATAGCCTTGACTTTGAATAACATGTTTTAATTTTTATGTTTTATTCACAAATACACTTCCCTTGACGAAAATGTAGACTTAACTTAGAACAATAAAAGAGTTTGTTTTATATTTAATTGTTTATTTAAAAAAATAGACTTAAACGTATTTCTTACAATTAGATCGTTAAATAGAGAACTCTCAGTAAACAAATTTACCAAGTCACACATAGTTTTTCCTTTAATCTTAAAATACAGATAGACTAAACAATATTCCCCGCAGACCGAGGTAAAAGGATTTTGGAATGAGTTGTGGTTATAAACCCATCTCCTGGAATTTCTTTTTTTTTTTAAATAGCTTAGGTAGTCATACCTGTAGGTTTTCGACCAAATGAGTCAAAATATTCACCAATGCCATTAATATCAACGTGTATAGCTATCCAGTGAGACCCCGGTTTTGAGTCGGGATCTAAATTGCTTATAATATAAGCAGGTAAATTTACCCAAATAGGCAATCGGTTTGCAGCAAAAACATTTGATTTAAACTGGGACTTATTTTATTCATACAGAGCTGTATTTCATTTGTATCCATGATAAATATAAATTTAGCTGCTTATTAATGATTCTGTGAACAACGTTTAAGAGCGAATGATGTATCCTTATTAAAAACAAAGTATTTATTAACTGTTATAATCCACAGTTACGTCACGATTCTTGTTTATTTCAATTACATTATCAAATTCTGCGTATACACTACAGTTAACAGTTTGACTAAGAGACGAATCAAAGCGAACTTCTAACCGAACACTTCCATGTCTGACGAGATTCTAATGTGACGTTGAACTAGCAGATAAATCAGGAGTCAAATCAAAACATAGCAAACAATATCCGTCTCCGTAGTCTGTTCTACTTATTGCGTTACCTTCGTTGTGAAAATGAATACCAGTCCCAGAAAATAAAGTGTGATATGGTGATGCTATTAAACCAGAGCTAAATGATGGTTGTAATGTTATAGAAGTTATTTCATGGCCGTCTACATACAAACTGAATGAATTCATATTAAAATGTTGAAAATTTAAAGGATTCAATGCTAAATTACCGTTAAACGCGGAATTTAAGACAAAACCGACAATACATCTTTTAGGAACTTGTCCAAGGAACATATTATCTAATGTTTTACCTTGCACACCTGCCGGTATTGTCAGAACCTTAACTTCGGCTCTTGTTATAGGATACTTTGCAGTTGTTGACGCTAGTACTTTTTGATGGGCTAACAATACGCTAGGGTTGACTCTTGCTCTTCTTATACTAGCATCCATTATTTGTACTTTAATTTTTTTATCTTGATGACAAATAAGATTAAATGTTTCTTTTGAGCGCACTAATTTAACACGCATTTCTACGCCATTTATTAAAAATTTCTCTTGGTTAAACATGTCACCATGCAAGTGACCAATCATTTCAACTTATCTACTCTCTTTGACAAATGCCATTCTTTTGTGAAACCCTTTGTTCGTTGCGTCAACGGCATCCATATGATGTGCAGTATCTTCGTACCACAATCCACAAGTTAGATGAGATTCTTTGGCTGCTGGACCATAGTTAAGAAGATTCTCCAAATAAGCACGATAGGCATATGTGTTGTTCGGAGGTGATATGAGTTTTTGATTTAAATATATGTCTAGTTGGTTGAAAAGGGAATGCAACCAATTGTTAACAGGCGAAACTTGGATATCTGTTTTTAAATTTGTGCCATCCTGATTCAATACTTTTGCATTGACATGCAGTAACGTATGTGACAAGTCAATATAGTCATCACCTGATCCGGGAACTTGAAATTCTATAGGGCCGTCGTCGTTTAAAGATGAAATTGGTTTGTAATGAACCCACGGTCCACTTTCAATACTGGTTTGGGTTGACGGCAGGGCAAATATACCTAACTCAGATTTTGCACATTCACATGAATGATTATGTGAGAATGACATTATTTAATATGAAAATATATCTTCGACGTTATACTTTTTATTTTTTTTACTTCCTCTTCGTCTTGATGCTTTTAACGGAATGAGTCGTTCGCGTCTTTTAGTTGACATTTTATACCCAGATCCTGACGTTAGAGAATCAATTTTTTCATCAGCTTTTCTTTTTAAGTTAGCACTTGCATCTTTGAATCGAGACTTAATCAAACTCTCCATAGGACGTGAATTTACCATATCAGACAGCAGGCCGATCCCCGCATCTAATGTTTCTTTCCCTACAGCCCTAAAACCATTGGATAACAAAGGAATCACAGACCTAAATAGCCCACCCAAAAAGCTTCCAATCCCATGACCTCGTTGAAATGGAACACCTTTATAGACAATTCCTACACCAGAGCCAGCTTGATGTAAATAATAATGTTCATATGGACAAGAGGCAGACGATCGTTTGTGAGTCATTTTATTCGTTGAAAATGTAGCTTCACACAAGAAGATCCAAATTGAAATACGTAAATGTAATTAAATATATTACGAGCACGCCCCGCGCCTTCTGCTACCAGACGCGAAGGTCAGACTAGCCCTATAGCCGGACCTACTCTGAAAGAATGATGTATATATGTGGATAGTAAGAAAGACGATTGATGAATGCTGCGACGTCGTAAGACCTTTAGCGAAAATTAAAATGAGTTTTAATTTTCTTTACCGGGGAAAAGGGGAACTGTTACGCTGTGCTATATTACTTCGAGCCACGCTAGAGGGCGCTACTAAAGCCAGCGCTTATTTTACCAATCGGTATAAATAAACACTGGCAACATTTAGAATCGTTAGGGGCGGGGTTTGTTTGAATTAGTTACAACCCCTTTCCTTTGGAAGGGCTGCCTAGGTTTTGGGCTATAAAAGCCCCTGCAGCTTTCAGAGAGCTCATATTTTCTACTTCACTACAACCAGCTCTAAACGGTGAAACCTCTGCCCAACTGGTAAGCTCTCTCTCTGCTAATAACTGTCTAAATTGTTCTTATAAAATTGTATTTTTCGTGTATGTGTTTCTTCCAGATTGTATTTAATTTATTCCTATCTTAATTTGTACTAACTTAAATCCTGCGACCGTTTCTTTAACTTCTTACTGTAATTTCTAAGTCTTTATTATAATATTAAATTCAAATCAACTTGCTCAACGGTCGCACATTGTATTTTCAAACCGTAACCGTCACTGAGCTTTAACTTCACTATTTCTTTCTTTCTCAATGTAACGTAGCTTTTCTTTCTTACCTTGCCACCTGTAAACCTTTCGAACTGATGCCACACCACAACTTGGCGAGCTCTAGCTCCCTGGTTGGACTCTCGTTTCCTCGAGCTTCAGTATGGCATCAGTTCCCGCTAGTGGCCAGCCTGTAAAGCACTAAATCTTTACAGGGCAACTTCCTACGGGCTACCCAACTTCCTACGGGCTACCCAATTACCTACGGGCTACCTAACTACCTACGTGCTACCCAACTACCTACGGGCTCACGTTCACCAAATTACCTACGGTCTAACGAACCCAAGCTTCGCATATCCTCGAGCCACCTGCAGGGCACCTCTTGCCGGTTACTTGGACACTGTACCCTGACCGAGCTGCTACCAGCCGGTTACTTGGACAACCGTACCCTTGCCGAGCCTTCTACGCCCTTGCAGCCTACGAAGACCTGCCGAACCTCAAGCCTACGCTGCTCCACGTCGAGTCACGGCCAGGGGAGTGCGAGCGATCACGTTAATTGACTCAAGTTAGGAATTAGGCACAAGAATTACGAACTTACGACCTAGAGTCTCTAGTCGTCCTAGGGAGCTTTTATTTTAATAAAAACCTATTGTTATAATATAATTCTTGTTTCACTCGAAAATCCCCTAGGGCGAACTTCTGTACCTGACCGGGTAACAATATTTTAATACTTTTTAGGAATATAAACTGTGCAATATTTATCGAACGGAAATATTTTAGTTTTGAAACGACATAAGTCATCTGTATTTTGTTTCAGATCAATCATGAGATATCCATGGGCATCTTTATAGGCTTCATCCACGAATTTTGAATTTTCAGGATAAACTTGTCGCGACAAGTATCGTATTTGAGTTTTATCTCTAGGATTTTTAAAATATACAATGTAACTTGTGTTTAGCGAGATGTCACGTTGACCTCGTCCCTGGTGAAATATATTTTGTGTAATATAAAACACGCTTAAGTTTCTGTGGTGACTACACTTCGTGAAAATGTCAACAGTCCGTTTATCTGACTCTCTCATCAAATCATCGATAATAAGAAGTTTAGGTTGCTTCCCATCAAACATGTTAATATCAGGTATTCCTTGACTATAATTAACATTTTCCAGATTGTACAAAGGTTGCATTTCATCATAACACCAAATAACTTCCGAAAAATTTACATCGCATAGTACTTTGCAATCATTTAAAAAGTTTGTGACAAATTTTGATTTTCCACACCCACTGGGACCAGCAACAATGGCCGTAAAAGGGTGACAAAAGTGAATCATTATATAGATCTGTTATACGTTTAGTACTAAATGTGGTAAGTGTGTAAGTGTTATACGGTTAGTACTAAAACACTAATGATTTTTTTAAAGTCTAAACAAGGTTATATAGTGTAGTGTGAGTCCTGCTACACTCACACATCTCCCATTAGGTAACTGTTTCAATATTTTAAGGATAATGCATCGAAAATAAGAAAGGATAAACTAAACACGGACATGACAAAAATAACGAAAATTCGTTATAATTATGGATAATACGTAGGTTAGTACAAGTTTTATAGGAAGAGTAGGAATTAATGGAAAAGAAACGTCCGAAAGCTTAGTTTTATTGGGAAATATATGAAAAATCTTTTGTCACTATGGAGTGCAAGTAGTTATATTTCCCATAAGTTATATATTGAGACAGGTTACTAGGAAATGATTTTAGGAAAAGTTGTTTTTTATATACAATCAAATAATTTTTTTTTTCATTTTAATAGATCTTTCTTCTTAATGCTGCAGTTCATTAAGAAGGAAGGAATAGAATAGTGTAATTTTGTTACTGGACTGATCATCTGGCGACAATTTTAAATTATTATTACAAGGTATTTTTTTTAATTAAAGCGTGAAGTTAATAGTACAGTCAGATAGATAAATACAGGAAGAGTAAAAAATATTGAAGATTTCATATGGAAAGGTTAATAAAGGATTAGTTTTGAAAAGTAGTTAGAGATCGGAAATGAAAAGGTTCTTTTAAATATAGTAGGGAATGGTTCAGTCTGAAAGAATGCTTTAAGCAACGTGGTTGGGAAAACCAAAGCAAATAAGATGTACAATGAACGATTAGACTGGCCATCTAAGAGTTATTGGAATTCTTAAATGCTGAAGTTTTCATTTAAGTATGAGTATTTAATAGTGATTATGAATGGTAATTATTTAAGCGATGGAATAATGACACTAGGTTAAGTTTACCAAAAACCATTCGTTATCAACAGTAGCCCGAGATGCGCTGTTAAACGAAGAGGTAAATGAGGCAAGGTACACCAGGATACAAGGCAGGCACGGAATCCTTGCTCTCTGATCATGATTCGGTCGAGTATCAATCGTGAAGGGACTTGGACACACGGTATGCTTAATGTAAGGAAGTGTTAAAAGAACTGCCTGAATGTATGATGTTACAAATGGTGATTATGTATGTGCGCGCACGAAATTAAAATATCCTTGTATCCTGAACAATAAATAAATGTATAATTTAAGGTAGGCCGACCACGTAATATAATGTGCTGTGTACCTTGCATAAAGTGATGCCAAAGCTGCACACTTCGATAATTAAAAGTATTAAGGAGGTATATAATAAATAATAATGAATTAAAAAAGTGACGTCACAGAGATATAAATACTTAGAATAAAAGGAAAAAGTCTCGCAAGCCAATGCTAAACCGAGCATTGTAATCATTGAATTGTGATAAATATTTAAACGAGTAGGATCAAAATATATGCACAGAACATATAGTAAGACCAGTACGTACATAAGGTCATATGAAAAGGTTTAAAAGATAAACCACGAAGAGAGCTAAATGATGATGAGAAGAAAGTGTAGGTTTGTTGTTTTTTTGCAAAAAAATAAATAAATATAAATTTGTTATACTATGGTTTTTTTTGGGATATTTTTAAATAATTATTTGAAGCAGTTATTTTTTTTATAAATTTTATTAACAAAACATGATTACATGCAACTACTGCATTTTACTAACTATTACATATACGTATAATGTAATTATCTCGTCAGCAAAGCGTGCCATCTTTTATTAAGTTAAGTACTATATTATAGATGTGAGGCGTATGATGCATCGTCTTTATTGGACTTTATAAAAGTCACGCCTTCCGCAGTGGCTCGGCTGACGCTTGACGACTTTGCTGCAACTTTCCTTTTCTTCCGTTTTTCAAAGAAGCCATCTATGCTGTTATTAGGCCTCTTGTTAGTGTTAGCAATAGCTTTTTTGACTTTTTAGGCCAACGTTCCTTCTTCATCACTTGTTCGTCGTCGGGATAATAATAATTTTTAAATGTGTTTTCCTGTAACAATATAAAAACATTATTCAAACGGTCCTTCAAAGTAGATTTACATGGTAAACACAAAAATAGATGAAGGATATGTTACAATCAATCAAAATCTGAAATAAGTGGGCACACATAAAATTATGACTACATACTTACATCCATTTCAGCAACGAAACACTGCTGTCAGCAACCTTGCACTAAACTTCACGACTCACGACTCTCTTACTCGAAGATCTTACTCGGAGAATTGTTTGGGGCGCAATGAAGCCGAGATGTGATGGCACGCTTTTATAACAAGCGCAATCCCTACAAGTTGGGACACGTATTTTTTGAAAGAAGGGCTTTGCTTAGTAAACAGGTATAAACTCGTATTCTCCAGACGCGGTTTGTTGAATGACAATAGACAGCGGCGGTTCTTTTAATACAAAGACAACAATAAAGCAAGTATTGGTGTCCCACGTCGTTTCTACATAAATGAGCGTCTCACGCGTCACAACCGCTATCTTTTTTATAAAACCAGATTGGAAACTCGTCGCCTGGGCTGGGATCGCTCGTGGACCTGGCAGAGTGGAATCTATGCGCGTCGGGCTTCCGGAGAGAAGTCGTGGAGAATTCGTTCGGAGACTGATCTCGACAAGGTTTTTGGTGGCTGAAGGATTGGTCGAGAATGGACTTTTTTAGATCTGTTATGTTGGGCATTTGTTTAACATTGATTTTGGTACGTGTAGCATTGATCTATGTGTCGTGTTATACAGTGATAAATGATTGTTTTACGTTAAATCACAATTGTATAAAACTTATTTTCATAAAAACCGTCAACGCTTGTTGATCCTATTGACTTACTATATACACAATAATTGCACTTGTGCATTACTATTGCTACTTAATTATACTTACTACTTACTACTACTACTTAATTATATTTGTTCAATAAACTTTAAATATCATAACGTGCGAATAAACAGACCATCACGTACTCTTAAGTTGAATATAAGCTGTGTTAAAGCGATACTTATAATAATGCTTGCGTTTAAGGACTGGCGGCATGCTACTCGGCTCAGATTGTTTATTTTCAATAATAAGTATATTAATCTAGTATTTTCATTTATAATTCAATTCCTTCCTAGTAAAAATCTCTCGATTGGCTTGTTAAACCCTTGTTCGTTGGGTACTGGGCATGACGAGTTTATAGTCGCGATGGACCGACACTCGGTGGATATCATGGCCATAAATGAGACTTGGTTGCGAGATGGCGAGGGAGCTCGTGCGCCTGCGCCGCCAGGATACCGCCTACGTCATATACCGCGGCCGGCGGGAGCTCGACTGCGCGGTGGCGGCGTAGGTTTTTACATCAAGCGCGGTATCAATGTGCGCGTGCTTCCCCATCCACTTGCGACGTCCGTTGAGCAAATGTGGCTTAGCCTTAGTCTACACGGTAATAGACTAGCTGTTGGCACTGCATACCGGCCACCGTGGTTAAGTATGGATATTTTTATTGATGCCATTAATGACTCCCTATGTTCATTTTCGTCGTTTGACCATGTAGTTTTACTAGGTGACTTCAACGCAAACCTATTAAACCCTTTAGATGTTAATAGTAAAAAAATAACTGATTTCCTTTATTGTCATAATCTTACACAATACATAGACGAACCTACTCATTTCACCAGTCACAGCGAAACTTTGATAGACGTCATATGCTCAAGCGCTCAAATTAATAATATAATTGTTGATTACATTCCCGAACTGAGCAGTCACGCTTTTATCACAGGTAAAATTTCTCTTAAAAAACCTAAAATTCCCCCAAAATGCCTAATTTACCGTCCATTAAAAAATATTGACTTACCGAGATTTAATACTGACGTTGAGAGTATCAGATGGGAGCGTTTGTTATCGGATAATGTAGATGATTCAGTTAATGCATATAATGCGTATACTTTACACCTTTTCGATCGTTATGCACCTAAGAAAAGAAAGTTTATAAAAGACAGTAATCATCCCTGGATAACGTATACCGTTAAAAAAATGATTCAGACGCGCAATGAAGCTCACAGTAGATGTAGACGCACAGGTCTGGCCGCCCACATAGAGTACTATAAAAACTTGAAAAGTGCTGTACGTAGTGCAATCCACAGCGAGAAGTCTGCTTATTTCAATCACCACATTATTTCTAAAATAAAAAACCCTCGAACCTTATGGAAGAATGTTAAAAGTAATATAGTCGATTTCAAACAGAAGGACTTAGAGTTGCCTCAACATTTAAGCGATCCGGACCGTATTAATTCCCATTTTCTCAACGTTCCTGGCAGGGATAGGATCGGCTTATCCCAGCTAACCTACTTTGATTTTCATAGACACAGTTCTGCCACCTTTGCTTTGAAACCGGTCACGGAATCGATGATAGCTAAGATTATCCGAACTATTAAAACCAACGCTTAAGGCGTCGATGGAATAACTCTTGACATGTTGCTGTTGACCCTCCCCCGCACATTACATATCATAACGGCTATTGTGAACCAATCAATGGTGACTGGCAAATTCCCTGAGTGCTGGAAGGTGGCCTCCGTTACACCTATTCCTAAAGTTTCTTCTCCAGTGGACCTTAAGGACCTAATCACCTATCAGTATACTCCCACTTATGTCTAAAATCTTAGGAAAAGCTGTAAGCATACAGCTGACAGATTTCCTGGAGAATAACAACATTCTGCCTTCAAGCCAATCGGGTATCAGGAAAGGTCGTAGCACAACAACTGCCTTGTTGGATGTTGTTGATAACATCCTGGCAGCTCAAGACAGTGGCGAGGGAACCATTCTCGCATTGCTTGACTTCTCACGTGCATTCGATACTATCAACATTACCCTATTGCTCTCCAAACTTTCTTATTACGGTTTTGACCCTGGCACCGTGAAATGGTTTGCCAGCTACCTGGATGGGCGCAGTCAGCAGGTTCAGGTTCGTCATATGGATGGAGCGTCTGCAGTCTCTGATATCCAGCCGGTTGTCAAAGGAGTTCTTCAGGGGTCCATACTTGGTCCAATCCTTTTTATTCTCTATAGTGCCGACATAACGGATTGTGTCAGGGACTGTAGATGTCACCTTTATGCTGATGACTTACAAATTTATATTTCTTTTAAGCCTAACAGTACACAATCAGCTGTCGCGAAGTTGAACCAGGATCTGAGCCGGAAAGCAAGCTGGTCAGAAAGGAATAGTTTAGTCGTCAACCCACTTAAGTCGAAGTTTCTGGTGTTGGGTACAAAACAAATTATAGCCGCGATTACAACACGGAACCCACAAGTACGCATAGCCAATGTCCTCTTGAATTACGTCACTGAGGCCAGAAATTTGGGTGTCCTCATTGACGGTTTACTACATTTTGAAAATCATATACTTGAAACTGTGCGGAACTGCTTTTACCGACTCAGAGTGCTTTACCAAGTCCGAAATTATCTAAACGTTGATCTCAGGGTGAAATTATGTGATTCGTTAATTTTATCAAAACTCAGTTACGCTGATACAGTCTTTCATGCGTGCCTTCTGGCCCGCACTAGAAAAACGATTCAACGCTTACAGAACGCTTGTGCAAGATTCTGTTTTGTGATTCCGCGCCGATCACATGTGACCCCTTTCCTTAACAAGGGAAAACTACTTAAAATGGAGGCTCGTCGTACGCTGCACCTTGCTACACTTCTATTTGGAATTATTAAAACTCAAAAACCTTCATACCTCTATGAAAAACTTTCCTTCTCCAGCCTGCCCGTCAGACGAGCCCCCCGTCTCATCTGTCCCCAACACAGAGGTGCCTCATTTCGTGGTAGCTTCAAGTATGCTGCCACGAAATGCTGGAATGATATCCCACCCCCTATTAGAAATGTACAGTCATTGTTTTAGTTCAAAAAAGATCTCATAAACCACTTATTAAATTTACAAGTAAGTCCAGTTTAGCACGTGTCCTAGATATAGGGATTAATCTATTTTGGGGGATTAAAAGAATTTTATGGTCTGGTTTTCTCACGTTATTATTGTTTTCAATAGATCGAGAATTTGTTATTGTAAGTTATTATTACTTAGATTGTCATAAATTTGAAACCGATTTTCAACGTGGGCCTGTGTCACGCTGCGTAGCGTACGGCTCTGCGTCGCACACCACCATGGATCCACGTAATATCAGCGTCGTGCCACCCTGGGTGACTCGACATATGCTGAGTGGACTCCGTTTCCACGTTTTGTATACTTATAAGCACTTAGTGTGTTACCCGGTCAGGTACAGAAGTTCGCCCTAGGGGATTTTCGAGTGAAACAAGAATAAAATTATAACAATAGGTTTTTATTGATTAAATAAAAGCTCCCTAGGACGACTAGAGACTCTAGGTCGTAAGTTCGTAATTCTTGTGCCTAATTCCTAACTTGAGCCAATTAACGTGATCGCTCGCACTCCCCTGGTCGTGACCCGACGTGGAGCAGCGTAGGCTTGAGGTTCGGCAGGTCTTCGTAGGCTGCAAGGGCGTAGAAGGCTCGGCAAGGGTACGGTTGTCCAAGTAACCGGCTGGTAGCAGCTCGGTCAGGGTACAGTGTCCAAGTAACCGGCAAGAGGTGCCCTGCAGGTGGCTCGAGGATATGCGAAGCTTGGGGAACGTGAGCCCGTAGGTAGTTAAGTAGTCCGAAGGTAATTGGGTAGCCCGTAGGTAATTTGGTAGCCCGTAGGAAGTTGCCCTGTAAAGATTTAGTGCTTTACAGGCTGGCCACTAGCGGGAACTGATGCCATACTGAAGCTCGAGGAGACGAGAGTCCAACCAGGGAGCTAGAGCTCGCCAAGTTGTGGTGTGGCATCAGTTTGAAAGGTTTACAGGTGGCAAGGTAAGGAAGAAAAGCTAAGTTACATTTAGAAAGAAAGAAATAGTGAAGTTAAAGCTCAGTGACGGTTACGGTTTGAAAATACAATGTGCGACCGTTGAGCAAGTAGATTTAAATTAATAATTATTACAAAGACTTAGAAATTTACAGAAAGAAGTTAAATAAACGGTCGCAGGATTTAAGTTAGAACAAATTAAGATAGAAATAAATTAAATACAATCTGAAAGAAACACATACACGAAAAATACAATTTTATAAGAACAATTTAGAACAGTTATTAGCAGAGAGAGAGCTTACCAGTTGGGCAGAGGTTTCACCGTTTAGAGGTGGTTGTAGTGATGTAGAAAATATGCGCTCTCTGAGAGCTGCAGGGGCTTTTATAGCCCATTTCCTGAGCTTCCCTTCCTGAGGAAAGGAGTTGTAACTAATTCAAACAAACCCCGCCCCTAACGCCCCCTTCTAAATGTTGCCAGCGCTTATTTATACCGATTGGTAAAGTAAACGCTGGCTTTAGCAGCGCCCTCTAGTGTGGCTCGAAGTGATATAGCACAGCGTAACAGTTCCCCTTTTCCCCGGTAAAGAAAATTAAAACTCATTTTAATTTTCGCTAAAGGTCTTACGACGTCGCAGCATTCATCAATCGCCTTTCTTACTATCCACCATAGAATTAACTAGAAGGAGTGTTCAACTAAAATTTCATACCCGGCGCTGTGTCCAAAAGCAATGCGCACGTCCCGCGCAAGCCCCGCCCCCCGCCCGCGTAATGTTGCCAGCTCGTGAGCAGTTCCACACTTTTTGTGGAAACATTGCACCCACCCAGGACACTTGTTAAAAATATTTAACAAATATATTTATTAAGGCATAGGGCATAAACTAACGTTGTATACAACTAGAATTTTTATTTTACATCTCAAATATTCAAAAATTTTGAATATTTGAGATGTAAAATAACATTGTAATTTTGATTTATTTAAAAAATTACACCTCGTTGAGTTTTTTGCCGGTATCTTCTCATCAGAGGTTTTTCCGAACCGGTGGTAAATTTTTTGACATTCATAAGTGCTACCTGTAAGCCTAATCTGAATAAAATATTTTGACTTTGACTTTGACTTTGACTTAGTATTCAATCATTTTACCCAGTTGCTTTAAAATCGTTTAGTTAAGTTTAGTTAGTCATACAAATAATAAAACATGGATTCAAAGTCTAAGTCTAAATCTTTTTAATTATTCTTTCCAAAAATATAAATATTTTATTTTTTATCTGCCACTTTGAAAGCTCCGTGAGAAGAAGTGGCAAGAACTCTACGGCATTTTTAAAGAAAAATCGGTATAATTAATAACAAAATAAACAAACTGGCACAAATTACCTTGCTACTCCGCGAAACCAGTGCCGGACTGGAGCAAAATAGCTGCGTCTGTGCGACATATATATATATTAGAGATGGGCCGACTATGAGTTTGGCCGACTAGCCGACTAGCCGACTAATCGGCTGGGAAAAAGCCGACTAGTCGGCCAAGCCAATCATTGCTTTTGCTAATGTTCTATCGGAATATGTAACGTTCGACGCGCCTCATGTTCACGCGCCGCATATACGGATATGTAGGACCAGGTTTTTTTTTTCATTTTACATTTTCTTATGATATTGATTACGTACTACTCGGCATTACAGAGTTTTTTTAAATTAAACAAAGATCAGCGAACTACTTAGCTAAGAAGCGACTGATTCACCGAGGCACTGCGGTATCTTAGACGAGAAGATGTTGCGTAGCTTCCCGAACGCTACCTAACCGAGTCGGATTCGATGATTGACCTCTTTGGTGAAGTTGGATCTACCATCTATCTACTGGACAGTCTATCCCAGGTATACATACCTAATCCCTTAACAACCAGGCAGGACGAGGGCGTTCGACATGATTTTCATCTTGTCCACGTTCGTCTTAAGACCAACTTGCTTGAAGGCTCTGCTAAGGTAATCGAGCATTATACTAAGGTCCTCCATGGTCTCAGCCATGACTACTATGTCATTGCGCAAAACGAATGTGAGCGATATATTCGCCGTTTACGAGTTCATTGATTTTCAAGTTCCAAGCCCTCCCAGAGAAAAATCTCCCTGTTTAACTCCTCGCTGTAGCAAGATAGGCTTTGAGGTTTGGTCCTGCAGTTGGACGAACGTATTGGCATGTCCCTACAAACTCTTCGGCACTTCTATGTCGGTATAGTCGACCGAGAAATTGCTTGACCACTTTTCGACCGTATTACAAAGGGAGAAGGTTCAAAAATGGTCAAACAATTTCTTGGTCGACTATACATCGCTAGAGAGACTGCATTACAGCCCAGGTCGCAATTGAATCGAAGGCTTTCTCGTAGTCCACAAATGCTAAACAAAGGGGGAGGTTATATTCTTTGGTCTTCTATATAACCTGCCGCAGCTCGTGTAAGTGGTCCACGGTGCTGAAGCCTTTTCGGAAACGGGCTTGTTCGGGAGGCTGGAATTCGTCGAGCGTACGCATGAGACGGTTCGCTATGACTCTCGAAAATAAAATAATATTCAAACATGGCTTAGCAGTGAGATGGGCTTATAATTCTTCAGCAAAGTTTTATTGCCGTTTTGTGAAAGGAGCACCACCATACTTCTGTTCCAAGCATGCGGCGTTCTCCCTTCGTGACTGACATAGTTGAACAAAGCCTAAAAGGCACTAGGAACCGGTTCACCCTCAGGATGCCAGCGCCTTCAGGAGTTTAACTGATATGTGACGTCGTCTGAAATTTGACATTTTTAAGTTGTTTGAGAGCCATACTAATCTCCTACATGCTAACGTCCGGAATGTCTTTGGTATGTCTTCGAATTCGACTTGGTTAAGCAGCGTTCGGGAAGCCATGCAAAGCAACATCTTCTCGTCTAAGATACTGCAATGTTTGAAGGCGAAAGTCTTCGTCAGATGATGAAAGTACTATTTAATTGAAATTGATTCATGTTCATGACGATGATTTCAATTCAATCACCCTGTTTTAAAAATAGTAATATGATCACTAGGTCACCCACTGCCTCGTTTGAGTTCCTATGTCGTATTTAAAATAAAAAAATAAAATAAAAATAATGGCCGACTAGTCGGTGCTTTTTGCCGACTAGTCGCCGACTAGTCGGCAAAAAGCACCGACTAGTCGGCCATTATTTTTATTTTATTTTTTGTAAATGTAAAATGAAAATAAAAATAATGGCCGACTAGTCGGTGCTTTTTGCCGACTAGTCGCCGACTAGTCGCCGACTAGAAATATGGCCGGATAGTCGGCTTTACCGACTAGTCGGCCACTAGTCGGTACATCTCTAATATATATATAATAGCTGCGTCTGAGCTATTTTGCTCCAGTCCGGCACTGGTTTCGCGGAGTAGCAAGGTAATTTGTTCATGCAAAAACCCACCCTCCTCCGCTTCCACACGAAACAACATATATCACACAGACTCAACTACACACCATCACCACTAAACACTAAAACTACACGATCGACGCGCGTTTCGCCTCTATACGAGGCATCATCAAGATCAAAGGAACGGTACGACCGCTCGCTACTTGAACGAATGGCGTACTGACAAACTCAAACATTTTTCTTCAATCCCACCTTCCGAACATATATATATATATATATATATATATATATATATGTTCGGAAGGTGGGATTAAAGAAAAATGTTATATATATATGTAGGATCTGGGGCGACTGGAGGGGCGTCGTCAGGATTACGGGTACCCATTTTGAGGGTAAGACAAAGATAACCTAGGTACAAACAATTTATTCACACAGTAAAGATCAACACAATAATCACATAGAGCGAACACAGTACAATATCAACATAGGTATGGGCACAGAGAGGCAGAGTTACAATGTACTTAGCGTTTTAAGCATCAATGTCTCAATGCATCTGTGAGTACATGGAGGGTGTATTAAACCCTTTGAGTAAACCGACAGGTTTGTCGGGAGCTAGTGCTCTTGAGTCAAGGCGGTGCAAGACTGACGATACTGCGGCTTGCAAGCCGTTTTATAGGGCTTCCCCCACTCCGCATTTGCTCCACAACAACTCTGTCCAATGGCGGACGGAAGTACGTCACGTGTTTACTCGTAAGTAATTGCTAAAAGAACTTAGAACTATTGTGTTTTAACTTTATAAACAATCAAATATTCCAATATTAATTATCGTAAACAAATCATAATGTTCTCGTACGTGTAATAAAGATCTAATTAACAAAATAGGCAACAATTAGGTTTCGTATCATATCGAAAGACTACCCTCTTATATCGAAACTAGTTGTCAATTAAAATAAGCAAAAGTAGTGGGTAATCACCTCTTGAATCATTAGACAGTTACACGTTATAATAGCTGCCTCAATAAGGCTCTGTTTTAGTTTAAAAAAAGTGATTAAATTCAGTTACGGTGTGCAGTGACAACTGGCTCCGACACGGCCAGAACTGACGAGTCACACGTCCTCGTGTGGTTCTGTAACAAAACAAACTCTAGTAAATTATCGTTCGGCTTTTCTGACAAACGTCAAAAGAGGGACATGTCTATGGATTACACAAAAAAAAGAAAACATCCTGAATGCCATGTATCGAAACTTTTATCATAAGCCTGTAATCGCCAGTGATTGTGTTGTCACAGACACCAAAAACTTAGACATCCCGCATTGGAGTCAAGATAGACATCCCGCATTGGAGTCAAGATAGACATCTCGCATTGGAGTCAAGATAGACATCCCGCATTGGAGTCAAGATAGACATCCCGCATTGGAGTCAAGATAGACATCCCATATTGGAGTCAAAATAGACATCCAGCGTTTTTAGCTATTGTGTGTCAGTGACGTCACACTCATCGTCAGTATTATTATCAAAATCAACTGTAACAGGACATTCAGGCATCTTTCGTACACGATCATGTGCATACTTGTAAATTCTATTACCAGTTAAAGATTTCAAAAGATATCTGTCACCTTCTAATAATTCTATAATCATAAAAGGTCCTTTAAATTTAGGATCTAGTTTAGTTTGATTTCGCTCTTCATTTTCAATGAGCACCAAATCACCAATAAGAAATTTGTTTAGTACAGCTTTTGATTTGTCAAAGCGAGATTTATCATATTCGGCATTTTTAGTTATACCTAGGGCTGCTTGTTCTCTTAAATGTGTTAGATCAACTTGAAATTCATTGTTATCAATGCTCATCAAGTCTAGGGGTCTTGCAACCCGTCCTATCATCAACTCCAGAGGGCTGGCTTTAGTAACCCTGTTAGTTGTGCAATTTAAAGCTAATTGAACATCTTCAACTGCGTCTTGCCATGATCGTTCACTAGTTTCGACGGCAGTAAGCATGCCTTTCAAGGTTCGCATAACACGTTCAACCTGACCATTGGCTCTACATGAGCCCGTAGCTACTAAATGCAAGGCAATGTTATGAGACTCGCAAAAATCTTTGAAAAGCTTGCTGGCGAAACAACGACCTTGATCTGCTATAATACGAGAAGGTGCTCCGAATAAAGAGACAGTGGATTTTAGAGCTTTGATGCAATTAGATGCGTCAATCTGGAGGGTATGGTACAGTAAAACAAATTTTGTAAAGGAATCGATTAATACGATGATATATTTATTCCTTGAGATCACTTTTACCACTGAGCTTTCCTGTGACATCAATATGCACAGTGTGCCAAGGTATACTAGCTTTTGGAATCGGGTGCAATTCAGCTTGAACCTTACCAGAATGTGATTTAGAAACTTTGCACGTGATACAGTTGTCAACGAATTTTTTGACATATTTGGCCATTTTATCAAACCAATAATGCTCGTACACTTTTTCAAGCGTCTTCTCCCAACCTAGATGCATTATCGACTCGTGTACATGATTTATAACCGACCATTTAAAGGCTCTGGGTATGATAGGCAAGCAACGAGATTGCCCATTGCGTTGAATCTTACGGTACAAAACTCCTGATCGAAGCTCATAACTTTGAGCAACGTCTGGGGCTAAACAATTAAGATTCGAAACGATTGAAGTAATGTCAGCATCGCGCTGTTGCTCAGCTAATAGCCAATTACTAGACAGAGTTGTGATATCGACTCGTTTTTGTTCTATCCTCTCAGTCGAGATACTTGAGATTCTATCTTCGTGAGATTGAGGGGGAAGGTTTCTTGAAAGAAAGTCTACATGATTCATTTGTTTACCTTGTCGGTACACAATATCGAAATCAAAAGCCTGCAAGTAAACCCACCATCTATGTACCCGGGGTGTTAAATCAGCTTTGTCACGAGAGGCTCTAAGAGAATTGCAGTCAGTAAAAACTGTAAACTTGTGACCTTGTAGATAGTGACGGAAGTGTTTAACGGCATTAACGACAGCTAACGTTTCCAGTTCGTAGGAATGGTATTTAGTTTCGGCTGCAGTCGTTCGCTTACTGTAATATTCTACTACGTGTAATTTGTTGTCCACTTTTTGAAAGAGGATCGCACCATAACCGTCTGCGCTAGCATCAGTATGTAATTCAATTGGGTGATCAGGATTGTAAATCATCAAGACTGGCTCATTAGTGAGTATGGATATTATTTTCTGTCTAATAGTTTCGTGCTCATTAGACCACTTAAAAGATGTCTTACCAGTGGTGAGAAAGAAAAGCGGTTTCATGATCTGCGAGAAATTTGGCACAAATTTCCGAAAATAGGATGCTAGACCTATTAATTGTCTCAACTGGTGAATCGTGGTTGGGGGTTGTAACTTAGTCAATGCTTCTATCTTTCGAGGGTTTGGACGGATTTCACCAGCAGTAATTTCGTACCCAAGGTATTCTACTCGCTGTTTCAGAAAAGAGCATTTGCTCAAGTTTAAAGTAAACCCAGACTTGGTCAACGAGTCTAAGACTTCTCGTAATCTCTGTAAACCTTCAGTAGGGTCACGTGAGGGGATCATAATGTCATCTATGTAAATGATTGCGTACGAATGAACCAATGGCCCTAATGCATTAGTTACTGCACGTTGGAAAACGCCAGGAGCATTACGCAAACCAAATGGCATAGCTAAGAATTCGTATTGGGCATCTGGGGTGACAAAAGCAGTAGCTTCAATACTATCGGGGTGAATAGGAATTTGATGAAATCCACTAGTGCAATCAAGACAAGTGTAAAAGTTAGCGCCACATAACCGCGCAATTTGATCAGCTATGAGTGGCAATGGAAACCTGTCTGGCACTGTATTACTGTTAAGCTCGCGGTAATCGACGCACATTCTATCAGATCCATCCTTTTTTTTAACTAACAAAATCGGGCTTGCGAATGGAGAAGAACTGGGTCGAATAATATTTGCATCCAACAAGTCATTGATTTTACCACGAACCAATTGTTTTTCATCAGGGGCTAGTCTATAAGGTCGGCGTTGAACTGTTTTGTTAGGATCTAAAAGGCGAATTTTCAGCTCACCAGACTGAACTCGAGTACGTGGTAATCCATCTCCAAAAGATGGAGCGTACTCTTCAAGAATCTTTATTAATTCTGGTCTATATTCGGGTGGAACATCGGTATCAATATTATGAAAGTTAATAGGCTGATAAACAGAGCTTTGATTAATTTTCTTAACTTTGGAAATATTAAAACTATCTAGTGACATAGTTACACTGAATCCCTGTTTCAGAATTTCGCGTCCTAACATGATGCTGTGGCTCAAAAATTCATCCGGTATCACATGAAAAAGGATCTCTAAATGATAATTGTCGATCTCAACCAGACTTAAAATTTGTTGAGTACAAACAATGCTAGACTTTCCTATTCCTGTGATGTGCACTACAGAAAAAAGACGCTTACCAGTCAATTTGTTACTTGATTTTTCCCCCACAAGAGAACATTCAGCCCCAGAATCATAACAGAATGAAAGTTTCTCACCAGATTGCATCAGCACACCCATTACAGGTCGTTCTTCGCAAGAATCCACTCGTTTAGGCGCTGGCTGGCTGCTCGAGGGTTGGCTGCTCGTAGCTCCACTTGTGCTCGTTGATCTCTGCCCGGTCGTACTTGGGCAACGGGGTGCCACGTGGCCGGACTTGCCGCAGCGGAAGCAGATGATATTCTTTGATGATGATGACTTGTCCGAAGGGGTAAAGGCAGAAGTAGATTTAGATCCTTTAGGGTGTTCGGATCTTTTGCGACAGTTTGTCGATTTATGGCCCTGAATACCACAAAAATGACAAACTATAACTGCTTGCTTGAAACGTTTTATCTCAGGAACCTGACTGTCAGAGGTATGAAACTTTCGCTTTAGCTGGGAAAAGACATTTAATTCCTGCTGTAACTTATTTCTCGTTGTCACATCAGTAGTGAAAGCAAGTCGATGTGCACGGGAGTCAAACTTGGAAACATGAGCTAGAACTGTGGAGACTGCCATTTGTTCCACATTTAGGTTGTTCCATTTTGATATGAGTGAAGTGGTTAGCCGACTGGCATATGCAGCTAAGGATTCGCCATCTTTTGGCTGACTATTTTGAAGATTGATAAGAGTGGCAGCACCAGTCTCAGTGACGTCAAAGCGTGAAAGAAACAGATTCTTAAAATCTGGCCATGTCATACCTGCGTATGATATTTGAGAAAGCCACGCAGACGAACTTCCCTTCATGCATTTACTTAAAGCTAACACAAGGGATCCCCCCTGAAGCGGCTTCTCTAACAGGCAAATATCAGCAGTCGTGCTCCAGGCACGAGCATTAGAATCCGGTAAATCAGGGTTGTATTCGGGCAAGTGAATCACAGAATAAGTAGAGGGACCTTTCAAAACCTCAATTAACTGAGCCATATTACGATTCTGTAAGTCTAATAATGCTCGCCAAGGGTCCGGAGATTGCGACTCGGCCCGAACCGATCCCGCTTCTGATGTAGGATCTGGGGCGACTGGAGGGGCGTCGTCAGGATTACGGGTACCCATTTTGAGGGTAAGACAAAGATAACCTAGGTACAAACAATTTATTCACACAGTAAAGATCAACACAATAATCACATAGAGCGAACACAGTACAATATCAACATAGGTATGGGCACAGAGAGGCAGAGTAACAATGTACTTAGCGTTTTAAGCATCAATGTCTCAATGCATCTGTGAGTACATGGAGGGTGTATTAAACCCTTTGAGTAAACCGACAGGTTTGTCGGGAGCTAGTGCTCTTGAGTCAAGGCGGTGCAAGACTGACGATACTGCGGCTTGCAAGCCGTTTTATAGGGCTTCCCCCACTCCGCATTTGCTCCACAACAACTCTGTCCAATGGCGGACGGAAGTACGTCACGTGTTTACTCGTAAGTAATTGCTAAAAGAACTTAGAACTATTGTGTTTTAACTTTATAAACAATCAAATATTCCAATATTAATTATCGTAAACAAATCATAATGTTCTCGTGCGTGTAATAAAGATCTAATTAACAAAATAGGCAACAATTAGGTTTCGTATCATATCGAAAGACTACCCTCTTATATCGAAACTAGTTGTCAATTAAAATAAGCAAAAGTAGTGGGTAATCACCTCTTGAATCATTAGACAGTTACACGTTATAATAGCTGCCTCAATAAGGCTCTGTTTTAGTTTAAAAAAAGTGATTAAATTCAGTTACGGTGTGCAGTGACAACTGGCTCCGACATATATATATATATATATATATATACACACACATATATATATGCCGCACAGACGCAACTATTTTGCACGAGGCCGGCACTGGTTTCGTATTTCTGATCTTGGGGACTTTAGTAGTAGATTGTTTAACGAGGGGTAAAAGACACCTATTACATATGAGATGTTTACTTTCCGCAAATGTGCCGCCAGATATCATATTCTGCTGGCTTATCAGCTATGTAACGCTCCATTTTCCGAATATAAGAGATAAAAATATTTTTCATATAATGTCCCCTTTTTTTCATTGCAAAATCAATTTGAATGCACCTAATATTGAAAAGCTCTGTTTCCCGCCTTTTTTTTTCATTTCGTGGTACTGTACTACCAGGCCGCATTCAGCTAGTAATGATATAAATCATCCTCTTTAACAATTCGTCACGTTCTAAATTCGAATTCGTACACAGCGACGGTCGATATGTTATTCCCAGTTGTTGTATATATTCACATACACACGGTATTTTCACCCTCTTGATCCAAATTAATATTTTGAAAAAAAAAAATGTAATGGAATATTAGTTTATGCAACTTAATAATGAAAATTGGTGGTGGTCCCTATCTCTGAACAATTAAAAAAAATGCTAATTAAAATATTACCATTTAAAGCGACAATTGGATGTTAATATTTTTTTACCAATAAACCTAAGTTACTTACGTATTCTATTCAAGTTTCATAAAAATCGGTTCTGTAGTTTAGATAAAGTAAAATAAAAATATTTTTTTTCCTCGTAAACCTGTGGCATTTTAGGGTTAATATTTGGTGAATCAGCATCTTATATCTGGGCCAATAAATCTGGGTAATCAATTGACGTCTGGGGACGATTCCCCATACTTACACGGTTGATCCCATTTTTGACTAAACTGGCAACACTTACAAAATGGACGCCCTGTTTTCCAAGTCAATCACAATAAGTAAAATAAATTAAATAATTAAATAAATTCACTTTTAATAGAGCTACTAGCAGATGAAATGTGGTCCTATCCTGTTTTTTTGTATGTCCAGCAGTGTACGGGTTACCGCACGATAGGTTGTTTTATAAGTGCAACGTTAATGATTCTCTAATTTAGGTCAGTTTATAATAATATTGTAAGTTATTTACGCACACATGTATAACTCCTGTATGTCTGCCTAATCATATTTGTATTGTTAAGTGTGAATAAAATCAGTGTTAGAACAACTATCATTGGGTTTGTTTCGCGCATTAACTTTCCCTTACAAGTTACCTCACACTCATCTCATAAACCGTAAACACATTACAGTTTTTTTTGGTCCTTCAAAAAGAAAATACCTGTGAAATTCCATCGACATTTGGAACACAGTCAACTACGCTTACGCTTCTTTGTTCTCTGTGGACTTGTACGACTACGAATCGGTTGACTGGCTTCCCGGAAGAGGGTTCCACCAGTTGATTGAGAAGGCGGTACATACAAGATCGTGCTTGGTTCGCGAGAACAAGGAGCGTTTTAATTTCAATCACATCTACATACAACCATGGAAGGTCTACTTCAGCGCCAGCAGGACATTGTTGAAGCGATCAAGAAGTTAGAACGAAACTTCAACAAGGATTCCGCAAGTCGGAAAACGCGTAAGTACTTGGATGAACGATTCGATGCCCTGGACAAGTTGTGGGCCGAGTTCCAAGTCAACAACCACAAGTTGTCGCAGTATGAACATGACATCGAGCCTTACTTTGATGAAGACCAGTTCACACAAGCAAGAACATACTTCGATTCTGTACGTATTAAGATATCGTGGTTTCCTCCTGCTACGGAAACCATTACTGAGAGACTGTCGTCTCCAGCTCCAGCAGAGTTGCCTAAGTTCATATAGCCTGCGCCAACTGCAACAAACGCTCCACCTAAGCTACAGCCGAGACTTACGCTGCCGGCGACACTGACTCCGACAACGATTTCACCTATAAACCGGGATCAAGCAGCTGAGCTGCTAAGTCTGCAACGAACCAATTTTAGAGCTTTTCACCGACAAGTTAATAGCCTAAAAGTGGACTCTATACAAGACAAGTGGGAGTTAGAAGACGAGCTACGCAACATTCAAACCCGTTGGAATGCAATCGACGCTTTGCATCTACAAATCGACAACATACTACAAGGTTCGGACATACAGTACGAAGATCAGTTTTACGCCTATGAAGAATCATACAAAAATATAAAGAAAGCTTTGAATCTCAAGCTTGCATCTACCGTCCATCTTCAACAATCGACACCTCAAATCGATATACCTACATTTACAGGCAAATATACACAATGGCCTACATTTTATGATTTGAATGTGGAGAGCATACATAACAACAATCTTCTGACTAACACTCAGAAGATGCAACATTTAAAAGGAAAATTGAGAGGCGATGCCGAGCGACTTATTCAACATCTACACATTGCTGCAGACAACTATGAGACGGCATGGGAGCTGTTAACGCACAGATACAATAATCCTCAAATGTTGTTCACGAAGCAAATTGAAATCTTCATTAATCAACCTGTGGTGCATAAACAGTCTGCTTACGAAATTAGACGCCTCTACGATACATCCATGGAGTGCATTCATGCCATACAGAACTTAGGTATCGATACATGTACCTGGGATCCCCTACTAGTTCATCTCATAGCTAAGAAGCTGGATATTGAAACATACAGTGATTACAAAGAAGCGCGAAAATCACCACGTGATTTGCCTTCGCTCTGCGAACTTATGGACTTCTTAGAAAGCAAATTCAACGCACTCGAACCCTTAACTACAAAGGAAAAAGAGACCACAGCATCATTTAATAAACCGTATCAACATAAGACGGCTTACAACAAGCCTTATAAACTTCATTCACAAAGGCATACAGGCGGTCATCGCTATGGAAAATTCCAAAGCAGAGAATTCCAGTCTATTGCGACATGCTCGTCAAACTGTCCTATTTGCAACAGCAATCACTACATGTACAAATGCAGCCACTTTATGAAAATGACACCGGACGAGAGGTTAATGACCGTCGTAAAACTTAAATTCTGTCAGAATTGTCTGTACCCACACAAAGACAATCGGTGTACAGCGACGAAAAGATGCAGAGTTTGTCAAAACAACCATAACACGCTGCTACATGAAGCATACGCAAATGTGAACCTTATGCAGCCATCAACAAACAAGCCGATGGAGGCCGCAAGTTCATCGCCCATACCTACAGTTCCAATTACTCAGAAACCTCCAATTACATTACAATCAAATAATAAACAACATAACGTGAATCACGTGGCTGCAGATGATGAAGAAATCTTATTGACGACTTTATCCATTAACGTTAAGGCTGCTGATGACACTTACGTTACCCTGAGAGCCCTTCTAGACCAAGGTTCTCAGATATCTCTTATATTCTCATAAACACATCTTACGATCGCAGTCTGTGGAAGGAAACCATATGTGGTCGCGATCCTCAGCAGTGAGGGACCGATGAAGAAGAGAGAATATTCTCATAATGTGTAATGTGCTCATTCTTATGAAATATTACACTTTTGCAAAAAGGGATTTCGTCTGAATGTTTTGGAGCATTTGGAAATAGTTAGGTACAACAACGCGGGATCCATTGTCAATGAACAGGTTAATTTTCCTTCTTCTCCTTTATTGCGGGTATGCTTAAATTCTGTCTTTAACAATGGGGGTAGCTGAGATTGAGATAAATTATGTGGGTAGTTTGTGATAATATACGGGGGTACTTTTGTTTTATTTTTAAATTTTGAGGGTAGGCTTTGAGAAAAATAATAAGGGTAGTTGTGCAAAAATGTTGGCGGTAGGCGGGATTAAAGAAAAATGTTTTAGTTTGTCAGTGCGCCATTCGTTCAAGTAGCGAACGGTCGTACTGTTTCTTTGATCTTGATGATGCCTCGTATAGAGGCGAAACGCGCGTCGATCGTGTAGTTTTAGTGTTTAGTGGTGGTGGTGTGTAGTTGAGTCTGTGTGATATATGTTGTTTCGTGTGGAAGCGGAGGAGGGTGGGTTTTTGCATGAACATATATGTGTCGCACAGACGCAGCTATTTTGCACGAGCCCGGCACTGGTTTCGCGGAGTAGCAAGGTAATTTGTTCCAGTTTGTTGCAAGCATATACTCTGACATTATCATGAGTGGTTTGACTAAAGGACCCAACATGGCACCTATCGCTCAACAGACGAGATTGGGCTGGATACTCTCCGGTAACGTGAAGACATTTAAATGTCACGTTGTGGTTAATAATCTATCGGAGATATCACAATACTGGGAGCTTGAAGACATCAATAACCCAGCTACTGAACTATCGCAAGATGAACAATACTGTGAATATCATTATCAGTCTACAACAACACGCTTACCAACGGGAAGATATGAGGTTGCTATCCCGATGAAACCTGGATTCGAACAAGATCTGGGTCAATCAAAATCGAAAGCGATAGCTCAATTTTTTTAACTTAGAAAACAAGATGTCTAAAAATGAAGAATTCCCCGAAAGCTACAAACAATTCTTGCGAGAATACGAACAACAAGGTCACATGTCTCAAGTTACGCAAGACAAAGGACCGTCGTGCTATCTCCCTCACCACGGTGTGCTGAAAATTGATTCTACCACTACCAAGCTCCGATCCGTTTTCAATGCATCATCGAAAACATCATCTGGCTACAGCCTTAATGATCTGATGGAGCGCGGTCCGAATCTTCAAAAGGACCTGCAGCATCTCATCCTAGTATGGCGTCAGTACAGATACGTCATAACTGCGGATATAGAGAAGATGTTTCGCCAGATAATGATTCGAGAACCCGACCAACATCTACAAAGAATTGTATGGAGAAGCACGCCCGAAGAGCCGCTAAAAGAGTACCAGCTTTCAACTGTTACATATGGGACAAAGGCAGCTCCCTACCTTGCAATGCGTACTTTGAAGCAGTTAGCTATAGATGACGCGCACAAATTTCCCTTGGCGGCTGCCGCATTGATGACGTCATTTTACATGGATGATCTACTGGAAGGTAGCGACACCATAGCTCAAGCTAAGCAGTTGCAACAAGAGATAATTGACATACTAAAAGGTGCTGGAATGAACATCCGAAAATGGTCTAGTAATTCCGGCGCACTTATTGAAAATTTATCAGCTGACCAATTAGATACGCCGCTCGATTTCAAATGCTCTGAGAACAGAAAGACATTGGGGTTACGTTGGAATCCCACTTCAGACACATTTTCCTTTAAAAACATTTTTCAAGAACAGACAAGCAATGCTGCGATTACAAAGCGACAACTGTTGTCACTTATTTCAAAAATCTTCGATCCACTGGGATGGCTGTCTCCGCTTACTATAAGAGCAAAGCTTTTATTCCAACGAACGTGGTTTGAAGAAACAGCTGATTGGGATACCTATTTAAATGAAAATCTCAACAAGGAGTGGATCCAACTGAGGCATGATCTACAAGACATAGAGAAGTTTAAGATTCCTAGATACTTGGGGGATAAACAACATTATTCATTTCATGGGTTTTGCGACGCATCAGAAAAAGCGTACGCCTGCGCTATTTACGTCATCACACGCAATTCTAAGGGCGAGTTCACATCGAAACTTGTGACTGCAAAAACAAAACTAGCACCATTGAAGAACAAGTTATCGTTACCAAAACTTGAGCTGTGTGGTGCGCTCCTTCTATCACAACTCATGAAGAAGGTCAAAGAAACCTTATCAGAAGGCGTTCCGATCTATGCCTGGACTGATTTTATGGTGGTGCTTGGGTGGCTTCATGGAGACATAAATAGATGGAAACAGTTTGTAGCCAACAGGGTACATACAATACTCAACACTATCCCATCCTCATCATGGCACCATGTTCGATCGGAAGAAAACGCAGCAGATTGCGCCACAAGAGGCTTGACATCGCTACAATTGTCTCAGCATCCTTTGTGGTGGCAAGGCCCGCGGTGGTTGCCCACATTTAATCCGAACATGATTAAAGATCACACATATCAACCACCGGCATTAGAAGCCAAGAAATCCATTGTGAACGCGGCCGTATCTTTTAAAAATGATTTAGTTATTCAATTATTATACGAATGCAGCTCGACACGGCGCATTGCAACAACAATCGGCTGGCTATCACGTTTCACACTGTGGTTACGCAATAAGCAAATACCTCAAGAAAGATACCTATCTACTTCAGAAATACAACATGCACTTAATTTAATTATAAAAACTGTTCAATCAACCGAATTTGAAGATGACATTAACCAGTTACAAAAACAGAAAAAGTTGAAGAACAGCAGTAAACTGTTAAGTCTCAACCCCTACATCGATACTCAGGATGGACTACTCAAGGTCGGCGGGAGATTGAACAATTCTCGACTGAGTCAGGCAGCTAAGCATCCTATAATCTTATCAAGTCACAGCAGATTCACTGAGCTCATCATTCAACAAGCTCACTCCGCCACGCTACACGGCGGACCAAGCCTAACTTTATCTTTAATCCGAGAAAAATACTGGCTACTTAGCGGACTCCGTACAGTAAAGAGAGAACTGCGTAAATGCGTGACGTGCCGACGTTTCACAGTAGAGAAGAGAACACAGATTATGGCAGATCTACCAGAGCCTCGCGTTACTCCTTCGCGACCCTTCACTCATACCGGAGTTGATTTTACCGGTCATTTTGAAATCAAAGCAAATAAGGGTCGTGGTGTGCGAACAAATAAAGGATACGTCGTATTCGTCTGCATGTCAACTAAGGCCGTTCACCTCGAGTTGGTGTCCGACCTCAGCACACCTGGATTTCTTGCTGCATTTCGACGTTTTTGCGCTAGAAGATCTGTACCCAAACACATGTACAGTGACCAGGGAAGGAACTTTATCGGAGCTAACAACGTATTAAAGAAAGAAAACAAAGAAATCCTTCAAACGATCGATCTACAGTTCCTAAGCAAGATCAACGACTATGATATTCAATGGCATTTTAACGCGCCGGCATTTCCGTCAGCAGGCGGAATTTGGGGCTTCCCAAATTCAGTGAAGAGTTTTAAGCAGCATCTACGAAGAGTGATAGGTGAACAGAAGCTCACCTACGAGGAATTCATCACACTACTTCATCAGATCGAGGCCTGCCTTAACTCACGGCCGCTGCTGGCCTTGAGCGAGAATCCCGGCGATGAGTATCTATCACCGGGACACTTCCTAGTTGGAGGACCACTACTTTCAAGACCTCAGACAGATCCACAGCATATGAATTTAACTACTAGATGGCAAATGATTCAGGCTATGAACAAACAATTCTGGAAGAAGTGGTCATCTGATTACTTGCAACAGCTTCAAATCCGTACTAAATGGCAATCACCTTCAAAAAACATTGAAATTGATGACATTGTCCTAATTAAAGACGAAAACTTGCCCCCGGGCAAGTGGGCAATGGGCAGAGTCATCAATGTGCATCCGGGTAAAGACGGATATGTACGTGTGGTGTCCTTGAAAACTAAGAACGGAATTATGAAGAGACCGATTCTGAAGCTAACCGTTTTACCAGTAAAAGATGAACACACCGAGCAACAAACTGATGACGCGCAATCATCGACATGTGATGACGTCACTCACACCAATTCACGAGCAAATGAACAACGACCAAGGCGCACCGTGAAAAGGCCTTTAGGAACGGTTCTTACCATGGCTATGACCATGTTCATGTTTTTCTTCACCCCTGTAGAGTGCTCATACAATATATCAACCTTCAACGACAACCAAAACATTTATTTCGATAAGATGTACGACATGAACCTTATTCGAGATGAATGGAACTTGATTGTCTACTACCATATGAGTACCTATTGGTCAGCGTTACGTCACGTTCAGAATTACGTCAGTCACTTGGAAGAGTACCTACATAATACGGCGCTTCCAACACAATACAAGAGTATCATATATCAAATGCAACATGAACTATCGGAAATTGAGCATTATAACAGAATACTTAAGAGTCAAACTAATAAAAGACAAAAAAGAGGCTTGGTCGATGGTGTGGGCTACCTAGCGAACTCGTTATTTGGTGTCCTGGATGAACGGTTTGCAAAAAAATATGAAAAGGACATTGAGAAAATATCGATGAATGAGAACCATCTCCAGCTACTCTTGAAAAATCAGACAAGTGTCATCGAAGCTCAATACAACTTTCTGCAAAGACACGAAGCCATTATGAACAAGCAGTTTGGAATGGTACAAACGTATCTCCATAATATAACTTCAGATATCAATCGAATACAAGCAGTAACAAACAACGAGTTACATATTTTATCATCATCCATGTCAGCTATGATCATCATCTCCAACATTCGAAGCATGCAGGAAAATATCATTAATACTGTGACAGACCTCACGCATGGCCACGTGGATGTACATTTACTGCCACCAGAGCAACTGGAAGAACAGATGAACATCGTGTACAGTCATATCCCTAATGACTTGACTTTACCAGCTGATAAGCACGACTTCAAGGAATTGTACAAGTTGATGAAGATAAGTGGTGACATTGGAACCTCATACTTGATAATTGAGATAAAGGTTCCCCTTGTAAACAAGGAAACTTTCGAGGTGGACAAAGTTATAAGTCTTCCCCAGCAGTCTTACATTGTTGAATTTACTGCACCCTACATCGCATTCAATCTGCAAAAGGATCTGCTCATTCCCTTAACAGAGACAGATGTTGGAAGCTGTGTCCATACACAAACAAACAAATTACTGTGTTCCATAAATAAACCTATTTACGAGCTGCAATTATCACAGTCGATTTGTAACTTGAGCATTCATAACAAAACAATATGTAGCGCAAAGGAGGCGCCGTGCCACGAGCGATGGATTAAATTACATCACAATAACAGGTGGTTATTCTGTTGTTGTGGGAAATGCTCAGTGCGCATATTTTGCACCGACAGTGGAATGACGATGAAGACTCTCTTCGGGAACGGCCTACTAGAAATTGGACTAGGTTGTACCATAAAAAGTGACATTTTCTCCATACTTGGACATAATGATTACTTGAGCCACGTCAAAGTTCAAGGGAACATTCAACTATTGTCTGAAACATCGGTTCTTAACTCCATATTGAACTCTACTGACTTCAAATCATTTACTCCTGACGATCACGAAGATGAGTGGCGACAAATGAAGACTCATATCGAAAACCTTAAAGAACAAGAAAACGCTCCACTCTCGGTACATGACTTGCATCAATATTCAGTTATGAACGTAATACTAGGCCTGATCATCATCGCAGGATGCACCTGCTTAGTCATACGATGGCGCAAAAACAAGGGCATTCTCAACTTAGCAACTGCGAACAGCCCTGCCATTACAATCCCAATGGCAGCAACAGCAAGCGCGGACCAGCCGGCAGATGCTGCACCGAGGACCCGACCGCGGACTGTACGACTGGACATTCCTGTTACAAATGTAGTGCAGTGATGAATATTTAAGTTTAAATACTCCGCACTTAAGCGACATATATAATATTTTCTTTACATTTCAGTGGTTAATTGTTTAATTATTTTAATTTACTTTGTATTTCATATTACGCTTATAACTTTTCTGTCGTAAAACATATTTCTTGTCTTCTTTGGTCTGGCAAAATGTACGGGTTACCGCACGATAGGTTGTTTTATAAGTGCAACGTTAATGATTCTCTAATTTAGGTCAGTTTATAATAATATTGTAAGTTATTTACGCACACATGTATAACTCCCGTATGTCTGCCTAATCATATTTGTATTGTTAAGTGTGAATAAAATCAGTGTTAGAACAACTATCATTGGGTTTGTTTCGCGCATTAACTTTCCCTTACAAGTTACCTCACACTCATCTCATAAACCGTAAACACATTACAAGCAGCATTTTTGCTTGAAGGAACGACACAAGACGGCATTTTACAATTAAAATTGGCATTAGTACAATACGTCATGACGCGCTACTTGCAAAGGAGCGACTAAGCGCAATAAAGCGCAACCACTCCATTTAAGAGTGGTTTTAGTTGCCTCAGTTTTAGGCGCGCTGGTGGTTTCTGGTTAATTCTATGCTATCCACATATATACATCATTCTTTCAGAGTACGTCCGGCTATAGGGCTAGTCTGACCTTCGCGTCTGGTAGCAGAAGGCGCGGGGCGTGCTCGTAATATATTTAATTTGTCGCGAAAGTCCAAGGATTACCATCCGTCCTTGATAGGTTAACATCCAGATAGGATATGGCTTTTATTTAACGGGTTCCAAGACCGCCCGATGCCTGGATGCTAACATTAGGGCGTTTTTAAGAGCAGGCGCGACCCTACTGGTATTTAGGCTTTTAATTTTAACTATTTGCGACTATTTTTAATATGAGCAACGATCTGTGGTACTATGTTTTACTTATGTGTTGTGTTGCAATATTAACGTGCAGCATAGGTTAAACTGGCGGTTTAACGCAGTTTATTATTTTATATTTATGTATTGCGGAGAATGCGCGCGCGCATTTGCTGCATGAATGAATTAACTTAACATGGCGCGCGTGCAACTCGCTCGAACGCGTCGGCCGACTGAACTATTGAGGTCACTGGGTCATCGCAGGAGACGGCCAGCGTGTTACGTAATTAATAAGAATGCTAACGCTTAGGAATTAATGCGACAGGGTTGTAGAACCTCGCCGTAGAAACTTGAATTTTGATTTGTATTTAATTGAAATCATTTAGGATTGTTTTTACGTTATTTAAAAGTACTCAATTTGCATGACCGTTCTTCATTATGTCGTAGGGTTACTATCCGCCCTACGTAGTAAACAACATACTAAGTAGAAAGCATGCCGTTAGGGTAGGTGAATTTAGGCTTATTTAACCAGTCTTCAGAACCGCTGGAGTAAAGGCTTTAGTTTTGAACATAATGGAGTTTTGGTGCATTAATTATTTATTAAATAATCAAATTGAGTGGTAGTAGTTAGTTAGATTTAAAAAATTCGATTAATAAAAATAGTTAAGAGTATTTACATATTATAAAAGTTAAAGATGATATTACATAGTATTGAAGTTATTTTTAGTTGATGTTTTAATTATTATTTTTTAAACGTTAAAATTGAGTGCTAGTTGTTAGGGTAAGGAATGTATATTAATTAAATTAGTCACAAGTATAAAATATTTTCTAAGTTTAAGGGAATATTTCCAAGTATTGAAGTTAGTCATTTTATTATTTTTTTTAGTTATTAGAGTTTATAGTTGCTATAGGCAGGAATCGTTTATTTATTAACTTGCATTTTATAGAACAATATTTTTTGCAAGGATAAGTACGAGTATTTAATATTGTTAAGTTCCATGACGAACGGTAGATCATTTTACCCACAGAAGTTAAGTTAAACATTTAAGTAGTCTCAGTTATCGGCGCGACTTTAAGATTTACCCGCTGTTGATGGTGGTTGCTGGTTGGCAATGAAACACGTCCACGACTTGACACAGAGTTTAATTTAGGTAGCAAAATTTTCCAAAAAGATTTACAAACAGAATTTCGTTACAATAAGAGGTCACGTGACTCGAGACAAGGGCGACGCGCGGATATGTCGGCGGATGCAGGCAGACTGCCTGTGCGGCGAGCCATTAGGAATAATAAGTAAAACTATGTACAACCGAGCGCGTCGCTAACACAGCCCACCCCAGTGCACTAGCACTCTCTTACCAACGGCACGGGAGCGACGCGCGACACAGATCGGCGCAGCACACCGCTCTGAGTTGAAACTTCGACGACCCTCGTTCGCCCGTCCCTACCGGGAAAAACATTTGACACAATACCTCGTGGCCAGACATTACGCGGGGAGTCAGGGTCCGCGATTAATACGAGATCACCTGGACGGAGAGACCGATGTTCCTGCTGCCACTTCTTCCTTGGTAACAGCTGTGGCAAAAATTCTTTTAACCATCGCCTCCAATACATGTCGGCCAACCTTTGTGCCGTTCTCCATCTCTTTCTTAAAATTAAGTCGGAGTCGTCAAACGAGCCGGCTGTCGGCAGATTCGATGAGGAACCCAATAAAAAATGGTTTGGAGTTAGTGATTCAGAGCTGCCTGGCTCTACCGAGACGTGCGTCAGAGGTCGACCGTTCACAATGTTTTCAACCTCTGCCAACAGTGTTGCCAATACTTCGTCTCTGGGCGCTCGTTCCTTCAGTACCACGCTTAGGGAAGTCTTAACACTCCTGATGAGGCGTTCCCACGCTCCGCCCCAGTGTGGGCTTCTCGGTGGGATGAACGTCCACTGCGCTCCATTGTTGACTGCTTCGGTCTTTAGGAGGTCATTGTCTATGTCTTGAAGGGATCTTTTCAATTCCGCGTCGGCAGCTCGAAGGTTAGTACCATTGTCGGAATAAAAATTTCGCGGCCAGCCGCGCCTATATGCCATTCGTCGCAGAGACATTATAAGGGAATCTGCGGTGAGTGAGTGTACCAACTCCACATGAATCGCACGAATCGTAAGGCAGGTAAAGAGAACGCCGTACCTTTTTTCACGGCGTCTACCAACGACTACTTCCATGGGCCCAAACAGATCCACCCCACAGTGGGTGAACGGCCGCTGGTGATGAGCCATTCGCGCCTCTGGTAGGTCACCCATTCTAGGGATCTGCGGTATAGCCTTCCTCAGTCGACAAGCCATACAACGTGACACAACATACTTAACAGTCGGCCTTAATTTAATCACCCAATACTTCTGTTTCAGGTCGTTAACGATGGACTCGTGGTAACCATGCGCAGCCTTCAAGTGATAGTGCCGAACGAGGAGTCTGGTCGTCGGATGCGACCCGTCTAGAATGAGCGGTCTCTTTGTTTCCAGGGCCACCCCGGGCGCAGCATCGATGCGGCCACCGACGCGTAGGAGACCGTATTCATCTAAGTACGGTGACAAGGTAAGCAACTTACTGTCTCGTGATACCGTTTTACCTTTCTTGATTTCAGCGATTTCTTTGCCGAATGTCTCCGCCTGCGCGTGCCGCAGCAGCAGCTGCTCAGCTCGCGCCATCATCGTGGAGTCATCGTCGATGCAGGTGAGTTTCTTACATTTTTTAATAAATTTCAGAACAGCTGCAGTGGACCTTAACAACCGTAGCCAGGATGAAAATCGCTCGGGATCAGGTACGGGTAAGCTGATCACTTCTGGTGCCGTCGTGTCGACATAGCCAGAAAATACCTCACTATTTTCTGGTTCCAAAAAGTTGACCGGCCAGGCACTTTCCTGTAGGTGTAGAAAATAAGGACCCTTGAACCAGTCATTTAAAAATAAATTGTAGTCGAATCCGTCCCTCGTAGCAATGTCAGCTACATTTAATTTCGTAGGTACATACCTCCATTCAGATACTATAGTTAAATCGTCAATCTCGCCTAGCCGGTTTGACTCGAATGCCTTGTAAGTACGCGTCTTATTATTTAACCAATGCAAAACCGTGGTTGAGTCGCACCAGAAATAACGCCGCTAGATGGAAAGTTTATGTTCTTTCTGAATACTGTCTGCTAGCCGCGCCGCCAATAATGCGGCTTGCAGTTCCAAGCGAGGTACTGTTAGGGATTTCACTGGCGCGACCCTGCCTTTGCTAGCTATAAAGGCGACTTTTATTCTGCCGTTATCATTCCAGCGCCAGTAAGCGACCGCGTTCATTGCCTTAGTGGATGCATCGCTTAGAAGATGTAACTCCAAGTTCATATAACTCACCGGAACTTTGGAGGTCAGTTGAGAATGCGTAGCGGGTCTCGTGGCTCGCGTGGCGTAGCCGTCTACGCTCGTAGCACTCGTAGCCGCGCGCTCTGGCGCGGCGCCCGCGCCGCCAGCAGCCGGCTTATTCTCCCTCTCGCTCGCACTCATAGCACTATGATAGTAGCATCTAGGCAAGCGAATATTATCAATAATTTTAAGTAGTTCAACCCACCCGCACCACCGTTCATAAATATCGTTTAGGATTTCATTATCCCAACCGATATTCAAACGCCACGCATCCTGGAGAATAATTCGGCCTTGGATTGTAAAAGGCGTCAAAAAACCAAATACGTCAAATATTGACATTATAACGCGAAGCATTATTCTCTTTGTCGGCCTTTGTTTGTGTTGAATTATGCTATCAGGGATGCGTTTTAGCGAGACATCGAACCCCAACTCGTCCGTACCTGGGTACCATATAAGTCCAAGCGTGCGTTCACCTTCAAACTGCTGATCGACTTTGAACCGTACGGCTGCAGTTCCTAACGTCTCCTTCGGCACGCTGTCCAGCACAGTAATACTATTACTGGTCCAGTTGCGGATTTCAAATCCGCCCTCCTTGTGTATGTTGGTGACGTTCCTTACCATTTGGACTGCCGTGGCCTCGTCGGGCAAGCTCTGGATATAGTCATCCATATAATGCGAGTTGACTATGGCGTCGACGGCGACTGGCATCGTTGACTTATGTCGCATGGCGTTTTTATTTTTTATAAACTGCGCGACAAATGGCGAACATTTCGCGCCAAAAATTAATGACGTCATCGCATACGTTCTTACAGGTTCAGTGGGTGTGTCTCTCCACAAAAAGCGTAGGGCGTCTTGGTCCTGAGGTCGGATTTTTACCCTTAAAAACATGTCCTTTATATCTCCCGTTACCGCTATTTTATTTTCTCTAAAACGCAGCATAATACCAAACAGTGAGGAGAGTAGATCTGGACCCTTAAGCAGATAATCGTTAAGACACGAACCTTCAGTTATATCCGCGGCGTCGAAGACCAAGCGCAGCTTCTTTTTATTAACATTGTCAACGCCAAAATGTGGTAAGTACCACGTCCTTTGAGTGCGTTGAGTGTCCACTAGTTCCTTAGCGAAAGAATTTTGAAATAAATGATCAACGCGTTCGGCGTACCTTTGTGCATATCCAGCATCCCTACCCATTTTCCTCTCAATACCGTTTAACCTTTTAAGCGCACTCGGGAATGAGTCTGGCATTGAGCAATTGGGGTCGCGCCAGGGTAAACCAACTTGCCAGCGCCCGTCGATGAGTTGAGCCGTTTGCTCGAGCTGTTCGATGGCACTTACGTCATCACTGTTCTGCCGTGGTGTAGCAGCCACCCCCATTGAGTCTAATGAGAACGAGTGACGTACCTCCTCGTGCAGGTCGCGTAGCGCCCGCTCCTCACCCGGGGCCGCGACGGCGCCCGCGCTTGCGGGACCCGAGCCTGCGCCTGCGCCCGCACCCGCGCCTGCGGGGCCCGAGCCGGCGCCCGCGCACGGGAGGCCAGAGCCGGCGCCCGCGCCTGCGAGGCCCGAGCCGGCGCCCGCGCACGGGAGGCCAGAGCCGGCGCCCGCGCCCGCGAGGCCCGAGCCGGCGCCCGCGCCCGGGAGGCCAGAGTCGACGCCCGCGCACGGGAGGCCAGAGCCGGCGCCCGCGCACGGGAGGCCAGAGCCGGCGCCCGCGCACGGGAGGCCAGAGCCGGCGCCCGCGCACGGGAGGCCAGAGCCGGCGCCCGCGCCCGCGAGGCCCGAGTCGGCGCCCGCGCCCGGGAGGCCAGAGCCGGCGCCCGCGCCCGCGAGGCCCGAGCCGCCGCCCGCGCCTGCCGGGCCCATTAGTAGCGTCGCCTGTACGCCCGCGCTGCGCGCCGCTCCCGCCACCGCCACCTTGCCGTGGATCGACCAACCCAAAACACTGAGACTAGCGGACGGCTCGTTTGTACCACCTAACACTATACGTAATGGTAACAATAAACTATAATTGTCTTGACCTATTAAAACTTCTGGCTTAGTATTGACATTGCACATTTTATTTTTAATATCTTTTAAATAGGGATATTTACTACAATCAATACTAGTAAAGTTGTGAGTGGGTAAACATAGCTCGGTTACACTGCGTGCTTTAATAGAATAGACCTTATTGTCCATACCTGAGAGTTCCAAGTTCACTACCGTACTATCGCATTCAATTTCGTCACTGCTCCAAGGGCCGCATACGCGCATTGTTTCTCGGCGGCCGCGCAGACCAGCACGAGCCGCTAAATCAGCACTTATCATAGTCACTGTCGAGCCGTCATCAAGTAACGCACTAGTGTTTATAATGTTGCCGTCAACGGTATAAATACGAATGGGAACCACTTTAAGTAAGACTCTGCAGGCACTCGCGTTCACATTGGTCACTGTTTCCGTAGGGCCCGCAGTGGCGTCGTCGGGGGCGGGTTCCGCCGGCGGAGACCGCAGCACCGGCACGTCGCGCTCGTGCGGCTCCGCACGCGCGGTCTTCCTGCGGTCATCGCTGTTAATCTCGAAGTGTAGTAACTTATGATGCGCTTGGCCACAGTTATCTTTATCGCATACAGGCGCCGGGCAGGTCTCTCTGTTATGGCGCGAATCTAGGCATTTATAACAAATACCGTAGCGTTTAACGTGCTGCCACCTTACTTTACGAAGTGCTTTCTTGAACTGTTTGCAGTCGGTTAACTTATGCTTCGATCCACGGCAGAACTGGCACTTGTATTCAGTACGTTGCTCAGTTTGTAACAACACAGTTTGTGATCGAACATTGCTGTCGTGTAATTTATATTTATTATTATCGGCACGGTAACTTAAAGTATGAGTATTGGCCGTAATAGATATCCGTATAGCTTCCGTATGTAAAAAGTCTGCTAATAAATCCAAACGTGACTTCTGGCCAGCCTTGATTAATGGAAAGCTAAAATCTGACTATTTTGAAATTAAAACTGTAGGCAGTTTTGACAAAATTAGCGAAGCAACGCTCATGCCCTGTAGGTACTCCTCGCGTCCTACTGCCCTTACGGCCTCCACAAAGTTCTGCACCTTTACAGAAAACGGGACAATATCTCTGTGGTATTCTTGAGATACAGGATGTAGCCTCTTGATGTCTTGCATGAGCCTGGAAATTACGCAGTCTGGATCACCAAATCGTAGCTCTAATGTTTCCATCAAACGTTCAGGCGAAGTCGCACTGATAAGCAGAGCTGAGACCGCCTCCTTGGCAGGTCCACGAAGACACTTTCTTAATCGCCAGAGATTTTCTCTGGGGCTAAAATTGCACACATCTGTCGACTCCTCGTACGCCTTTTTAAAGGCTAGCCATTCCAGAGGGTCGCCGGAGAACTCAGGTAAATCTCGCGGCGTGCAAATACGGCTCAATAAATGGGAGTTAGGTTTGTTGTGGACGGAGGCCGCGGTCAGATTCTGTACTGCTGCAGCTAGCATCTGGATTGTTCCATGAGAGGTACCGGCGGCAGGCTCAGCGGCTGTAGGCAGGCGGGCCATCTCGGGTCCTTTCTCAGTAGGTATCTGTTTATCTAGCTCCATCGCACTACGGTCCATCCATTTTTCCACATCTTGACGAGTACGGCCTTCACTACTGTGTGAACTGTATTCCTCGACGTCAGCTAGGTCTGCCTCTAGCTGGCTTTCTATAAGTTGCATCCGAATTTCAGCCTTCTTCCTTTCCGCCTCGAGAATAAGTCTTTTCTTTCGAGCTTCCACGGATGAAGCTAATGACCTTCGGGACTTGGAAGGAGAAAGTGAACGTTCTAGGCGTAACTGCGGGTTGGCTTCATTTTTCACTTGACTACCCGCCGCATCGGTTTTCGTATCCTTGGAAGTTTCTGGACCCTCTTGCACTTCTTGCTGGACCTTAATCACACTAACTCCTTCACCTTCTTCCTTGCTGTGAAGCTCTTTACGTGTGGTACTCCGTGTTTTTACCATCTTTGGTGTGTGAAACATGTAAGTAAGATGCGGTTCGAAGACCACTTGTTGATGGTGGTTGCTGGTTGGCAATGAAACACGTCCACGACTTGACACAGAGTTTAATTTAGGTAGCAAAATTTTCCAAAAAGATTTACAAACAGAATTTCGTTACAATAAGAGGTCACGTGACTCGAGACAAGGGCGACGCGCGGATATGTCGGCGGATGCAGGCAGACTGCCTGTGCGGCGAGCCATTAGGAATAATAAGTAAAACTATGTACAACCGAGCGCGTCGCTAACACCCGCTTTAAAGAAATACTACCGATAGTGTATAGTGATCCTTAGGCGCGCGCGATAAGGTCTTCGTGCAATAGAATTGTGCGCTGGAATGCGCAGCACTGGTTGAATACTTTTGTGTTCAGTTAAAATATTTAGTGACACGCGCTTATAAGGGAAGAGATGACTTAGGATGTAGAACTCTCTCTGCTAACACTGGATGCTAGACCGTATGAGCACAATAGAAAGTGAAGTATAATTCCAGAGTTACAATGTACTGGATTGGATATCGCAGTAATTTAGTGAAGTGTTATTAAATAAAAAGTGAAGTTACGTTAACGAAGTTAAAATTAAAAAAAAATTAAAAAGTGAATCTACTAGATGTTAATAAAATTTAGTGGTTTTGCCGAATAAGTCCAAACTAATTTTGATGAAATGTCGATATTCAGTGGTTGTTGTTTCAAGATAGAAGAGTAATTTTAAAGCAAATGGTAGTGTTAATTAAAAATATATGCCGTCGGTTTTAAGGATTATTAAATAGTTAGGTACACTTCTGTGCAAGTCGTCTTTTTAGAAGAGCGAAGTTAGTTGTACCGAGTGAGATAGCTAGCAAATCGTTATAGTTAATTTAGTTAACTACAGCTGATTCTTAGGCGCTTAGTGGCAGTTGAGGTTTTTTAAATACGAACCCGCGGTTAATTGTAGTTGACGGTTACTAAGTAAATTTAAATTAACAGTTACGCCGTTAGGATTTAAATTGATCGCGATTGTGCGATAATTTAAATTAAGTATGTACGTTGTGTTGTTAATTTAAATTGTTTTATGTAGAACAGTTAAGACAAATTTGGAGTATTAGCGATAAAAAATTGGAAAAATAGACGTTAAAATTTGAAAAATAAACCGTTAGAATTTGAACAACAACCCTGATTTTCGGCAAAAACGCCGTTCATTCGCCTTTTACGAATACCAGGCCGGTTTTGCGGTATTCTTGGCCCGCCACAAAACGGGTGGACAAGTGAATTTAGAATTACTGCGGTATCCAAGACAAGAAGAAAAATTATAGAAAAATCACCAACACCAACAACTTTAGCGTAGCTAGCTGACTCAAGCAAGAACTGTAGCACAAGAAAACCCGTTGGCGCCACTGTTACCCGACGTGTAGTAGCGTAGGCTTGAGGTTCGGCAGGTCTTCGTAGGCTGCAAGGGCGTAGAAGGCTCGGCAAGGGTACGGTTGTCCAAGTAACCGGCTGGTAGCAGCTCGGTCAGGGTACAGTGTCCAAGTAACCGGCAAGAGGTGCCCTGCAGGTGGCTCGAGGATATGCGAAGCTTGGAGAACGTGAGCCCGTAGGTAGTTAAGTAGTCCGAAGGTAATTGGGTAGCCCGTCGGTAATTTGGTAGCCCGTAGGAAGTTGGTAACCCGTAGGAAGTTAGGTAGCCCGTAGGAAGTTGCCCTGTAAAGATTTAGTGCTTTACAGGCTGGCCACTAGCGGGAATTGATGCCATACTGAAGCTCGAGGAGACGAGAGTCCAACCAGGGAGCTAGAGCTCGCCAAGTTGTGGTGTGGCATCAGTTCGAAAGGTTTACAGGTGGCAAGGTAAGGAAGAAAAGCTAAGTTACATTTAGAAAGAAAGAAATAGTGAAGTTAAAGCTCAGTGACGGTTACGGTTTGAAAATACAATGTGCGACCGTTGAGCAAGTAGATTTAAATTATTAATTATTACAAAGACTTAGAAATTTACAGAAAGAAGTTAAATAAACGGTCGCAGGATTTAAGTTAGAACAAATTAAGATAGAAATAAATTAAATACAATCTGAAAGAAACACATACACGAAAAATACAATTTTATAAGAACAATTTAGAACAGTTATTAGCAGAGAGAGAGCTTACCAGTTGGGCAGAGGTTTCACCGTTTAGAGGTGGTTGTAGTGATGTAGAAAATATGCGCTCTCTGAGAGCTGCAGGGGCTTTTATAGCCCATTTCCTGAGCTTCCCTTCCAGAGGAAAGGGGTTGTAACTAATTCAAACAAACCCCGCCCCTAACGATTCTAAATGTTGCCAGCGCTTATTTATACCGATTGGTAAAGTAAACGCTGGCTTTAGCAGCGCCCTCTGGTGTGGCTCGAAGTGATATAGCACAGCTCTGGTAAGCTCTCTCTCTGCTAATAACTGTTCTAAATTGTTCTTATAAAATTGTATTTTTCGTGTATGTGTTTCACTGTTACCCGGTCAGGTACAGAAGTTCGCCCTAGGGGATTTTCGAGTGAAACAAGAATAAAATTATAACAATAGGTTTTTATTGATTAAATAAAAGCTCCCTAGGACGACTAGAGACTCTGGGTCGTAAGTTCGTAATTCTTGTGCCTAATTCCTAACTTGAGTCAATTAACGTGATCGCTCGCACTCCCCTGGCCGTGACCCGACGCGTAGTAGCGTAGGCTTGAGGTTCGGCAGGTCTCCGTAAGCTGCAAGGGCGTAGAAGGCTCGGCAAGGGTACGGTTGTCCAAGTAACCGGCTGGTAGCAGCTCGGTCAGGGTACAGTGTCCAAGTAACCGGCAAGAGGTGCCCTGCAGGTGGCTCGAGGATATGCGAAGCTTGGGGAACGTGAGCCCGTAGGTAGTTAAGTAGTCCGAAGGTAATTGGGTAGCCCGTAGGTAGATGGGTAGCCCGTAGGAAGTTGGTAACCCGTAGGAAGTTCCCCTGTAAAGATTTAGTGCTTTACAGGCTGGCCAATAGCGGTAACTGATGCCATACTGAAGCTCGAGGAAACGAGAGTCCAACCAGGGAGCTAGAGCTCGCCAAGTTGTGGTGTGGCATCAGTTCGATAGGTTTACAGGTGGCAAGGTAAGAAAGAAAAGCTACGTTACCCTGCAGCGTTAGCCTGCAGGGCACCTCTTGCCGGTTACTTGGACACTGTACCCTGACCGAGCTGCTACCAGCCGGTTACTTGGACAACCGTACCCTTGCCGAGCCTTCTACGCCCTTGCAGCCTACGAAGACCTGCCGAACCTCAAGCCTACGCTGCTCCACGTCGGGTCACGACCAGGGGAGTGCGAGCGATCACGTTAATTGACTCAAGTTAGGAATTAGGCACAAGAATTACGAACTTACAACCTAGAGTCTCTAGTCGTCCTAGGGAGCTTTTATTTAATCAATTAAAACCTATTGTTATAATTTTATTCTTGTTTCACTCGAAAATCCCCTAGGGCGAACTTCTGTACCTGACCGGGTAACAAGTGTTAACTTTAAGTCCTTTCTTTTTGTGTATGTATACTATTATGTGGAATAAAGCTTTCTATTCTATTCTATTCTATTATACAATGCCGCCCGCGTTCTTGAGGTCCTTTATGCGTAGTGAAATTTAACAAGTTTAAACCAGTATCTTCAAAAACATACACTCGAAAAAACATAACGCTCCTCTTATTGACGACAGTCAGGTAAATAAACGGTTCGCCTAGTGAACACGTTGAAACATGCTGTTTTTTCAAAAAGCTCTCTTTGCATAGTGTATTGATGTTAAGTAATTGAATAATAAAAGAACGTGGTGCGTTTGATACAAAGAAAACAATAAAGCTACTGAAACCGTTTACTGTATTATGTAAACTCTCTATCTAATATATATATTCATAATATAAACTTTAGCTATATAATATGTCCACAAAATGTAGGATAGTACCTACTGTGTAAGCGAAACACAAGGCTGCGTTCTTAATATCCTTTATACATAGCGCACTCCTACAAGTTTTGACTAGTATTTAAATAATCGAATTACGTAACAAATACGTTAAAACTAGTATTTCTAAGGAGTACTTAATAAGATTAGAAGTGAAAAGCAGTAAAGCAACAAAATTCTTGTTTTTAACTGAAACCATTTACTATTTAGCGTTACAATATTCTCCAAAACGTAGGTTAGGTTAGGTTAGATTTATGATAGTCCTGAAAGTTATGGCTTCAGAATAAAATAAGTAGTTTGCAAAATAAGAATTTGTCAAAAGACATGTCTACGAAACATCGAGTTGCGTATCAAAAGTACAAACCAAGTACTATATAGCGTGACAATATTCTCCAAAACGTCGGTTAGGTTAGATTTAAGATAGTCCTGAAAGTTATGGCTTACGAATTTGTCCAAAACGTAGGTTAGGTTAGATTTATGATAGTCCTAAAAATTATAAGTTACGAATAAAAGTGCAATGCGAATAATGCGATAGGATATTTTTGTGCAGATAGAATAATTAATTGGAAGTGGACTTACGAAAAGACATGGTATTATTTGTACGGAGTGTGGCGGGCGGTGTACCCGGGAAAAAAAGGTAGGCACCGAACTCCGAGTGGTCGCAAGTATGAAGTTGAACGTAACAAAGGGTGAGTCGATAACAAAGGAAAGGGTCTATTCTTTTATGAGTATGTGATGAGGTGTTGCTATTATGTTGCAATAGAAGTACATATATACCAGAAAGCGTGGGCGGAGCGTGATAAGACCCCGTCCAATTGCTTTAAATGGGGTGTTGACCTTTTTTTTTTGCTTTTTTAGAATTAGCCCCTAAGCCGCCATTTTGAGCGACAAAAAACGTGATTCAGAACCGGCGAATCCCTACTACTACTCAGATAACACATATACGCCAAGGTCACCTTTTATAAGTCTGTAATCCTTTAATCTGATAGAATCAAAATTGTAGTACAAAACCAAAAATAATATACATAACTTATAAACGGTAAAGCAGAATTTAAAAATTAAACACCGTTTATATATTATATTCCCTATTAAAAGCAAATCAATTTCGATCTTACAAAGTACAAGAATGATCATCAAAAATGTAACGTCATATACAGACAAACATACACATACCGAATAATGCCGCGTTTTACTGTTGACATTAAGGGACCCTAACAAACTCTGATGACCACTTGAAATGTGTTTGAACGCTGCCCTTGTGCGAGAGTGAAAAAAAAGGTCATAAACTATCTGAATTTATTGCCTGTGAATTCTTAAGATTCTAAGTAATAGACGGCACTTGTGCGCACATGTAAACGAAAATAATGAAAAAAAAAGGCCCTGGGATTTGTCGTGTATCTAAAATTAGCAGTTTAATACATGTATTAAACTTAATATTAATTATTAAATAAATTCTATATACTAATCTATTATAACATCGGTTACACTATACTAAGAGTTATCTATAGTATTGCTATTTTCTTCTCAAAAGATAGTAGAAGTTAAATCAAGATTTTTCATCCTAGACATTTACATATCCTGGAGACAGAATCTCCAAGGAGGCTAGCTAGAAATAGAGGTATAGATTCTAGAAGAAATTTAGAAGCAATCATGCCTACTGATCTTGATGCAGTTCACAAAGCTTTGCAGATGGTGCCAATTTTTGACGGCAATCCAAACGTCTTAACTAGATTCATTCACCTGTGTGACCAATTAGTGGCCGCTTTCGTTTCACAGGAAGCAGGCTCGGAGCAACAGAATCTTGCTCTATTAAATGGCATACTAAATAAGGTTACGGGTTCTGCCGCCCGCACAATTAATTCAAATGGCATTCCTGAAAACTGGGCTGGTATCAGGACGGCTTTAGTAAACAATTTCTCTGATCAAAGAGATGAGACAGTCCTCTATAACGACCTCTCTATGCAATCGCAAGGCTCTATAGCACCTCTCAAGAGTTTTACGAACGGTGCCAAACATTATTCAACACTATCATGACATACATAACCTTACATGAATCTGTAAGTACCACTATCGAAACAAAGCGCAACCTATATAAGAAATTAACAATGCAAGCATTTATTCGCGGGTTGAAAGAACTACTAGGTTTTCGGATTAGATGTATGCGTCCTGAAAGTATTAAAAAGGCACTTGAATTTGTACAAGAGAAGAGTAATATAATATATCTGCAACAACGTAACCAAATGGTAGCTAATAGGACTCCAGCACCCGACACAAGACAATTATTTGAAATGGCTCCTAGGGCCATGCCTATGCAGAATCCACCTTCTTTTCAGCCACCGGCACGTATCTGGCAGGCGGCTCCGCAACCCCAACCATGGAGGCCCAGTCCTTTAATGAACCAAACGCCGCATAAGCCCACGCGTACTCAGCAAATGCTCCGCGCTTACCCGCCTAACTACAATCCGCAAAGTAACGTTTTCAAATTACAGCAAAGAAACTCTAACCAAGCACTCACGCCGATGAGTGGCGTTAGTCATTTTGCTACCAGAAGTCTGCCTCCAACTAACTATTGGCAGAAATCTCAACAACATCAAAATAATCCACCCCTAACTAACTACAACAGATGTGAAATAAATTTTAATGACTGTACAGAATATAACGAATTTCAGGGTTATTCACGATTCTATGACAACGTCCATGATTGAGCACGTAACCTGGCATTTCGGTATGACTTCCACTTTCAGTGTTGACCAGTTATCGGACCTGTGCGCATCGGGCGTGCTGCGGAAAAAGATTTATTCCGTTCACTTCCATTTCAGGAAAAAATATATTTAAAATAAGAACTTGCGCTATAAAATGGTAGGGGAAATCGACTAGATCTTCTAGTATACAAAAAGATGCCACAACATTGTACCAGTAAGTGAAAAAACTTTCCTTCTAACATTATTATCTACCTACGTAACAGAGTTCAACTTACAATGGTCAACTGAGGTAGCAATCGTAGAAAGTCATTGACGCCTGTCTCTTTCCCTCGTAAGTTCATCGCTAAAGCTATCTCTTTCCAACAGAGGCACGTGTAAGGGATTAGTGATGTCCTGTCATATAATTTCTAATATCGGTAAGCTTTATTAAATCGACATGTTTTCATAAGAGTTATTTAATTTCACATATATTCTTTGAATTTTTAATATTATATTTTAATATGAGGTATCCTAAAAAAGAATCCGCTGTATTTTCTACAAGCTTTAAGTTGACCTTACCTGTTAGTTCGTAAATAATATAAGTGTAAACACGACAAAATTTATTTAAGCTTGTAAAGGTGAAATTTTGGTGATGTTTTCCTGTGGCGAGATGATTTTATTTCGTTCGTACAATCGATTCGTGAATATATTTGAACTAGAGAAACATTGTGCTGCGGAAAAACAACCATTTAAATTTCACGTATTCTAGGAACTACAATGGTAGGTTCTGTAAACTATAAACTATTGTGTACGTAATGTTCCTACTGTCTGTTGTGATACAAAATATCTATAAATTAACTGTACTGTACTATGTACTGTCACTAAATACTATGTTTGTCTGTCTGTCACGGTATATCACTATCAACACTGTCGATCCTGAACATATTCATTTCATCTTCGGCTACAGAATAAATAATAATACTACGTAAAGAAGTTTTCCTGTCAAACGAGACTTACCTTACCTTCTCACTCTATCGCATAAAACGTGGTTTTTCTTTCAAATGTCAAAGTGGAGTGGTACAATGTCTCATTTCTTATTTTACAGTGCTTATTATCTATTCTGTGACTACAATATCTTACCTTTCGATATCCTTTTGACATGTCGGAAGCGAGAAAAAATTGTGGTACGAATTCAAATCATTGTTGCTGCAACTCGCTGCGATGCAATATCTATTTCTGACATTTAAACCATCAAAAACAAAACTTGTAAAAAAAACCAAGTCTCGCAACTCAGTTCTCTACCGTAAAAAGTTGTGAGATCCGTGTTATACCAAGTCGGTTGGCTTATTCAGTCCCTAATTAAGAGACCTTCTGTCTTAAGTTATGACGTAATTAGATAATCTAACAACATCTTGTAGTGACCACATTAATATTAAAAATCTTTTATGTTTAAATAAAATAGATTGACTTGGCCATCGCATGAAAACACAATGTAGCTCACAAGCAATTCATGTTATAGTAAATAAGATTGTTTAGATTGTTTTTGTTACATTAACTATCCTTCCGCGGTGCATCTAGGTAGCGCTGTGTTCCTATGCATTATATAAGAGAAAAATTAGTTTCAAAAGCCACTCACAGATGGCGCTGTTATCTTAACGCAACTAGATAACGATGTGTTTCTTACGCTCTATATGGCCTCACCTGTTTTTTCATAATGGATGATTGTGAAGCTAATCAGTGCAGTGTTATTTCTAGTTAGTATAGTGTAGTGAGTGAACACCATGCGAGCTACGTACGTGATCTACCTACGAGCTACATATATATATATATTTTTATGAATTAATAAGGTAAACAAGCAAGTGGGTCACCTGATAGTAAGTGATTGCCACCGCCTATAGACACCCACAACACCAAGAAGATTGCAGATGCGTTGCCAACCCAGAGGGCTAAGATGGAATACCGCTTGTGCCAGTAATTACACCGGCTGTCTTGCTCTCCACGCCGGAACACAACAGTGCAAGCACTGCTGCTTAGCGGCGGGATTAGCGAGCAAGATGGTGGTAGCGATCCGGACGGACCTTGCACAAGGTCCTACCCCCCGCCGCCATTTTATATTCATACATATGTATGTATATATGTATGTATGTATGACTCTTTATTGTACTAAACACATAAAATAACAGATAACAGGACAAAACAGATGTACAAAGGCGAACTTATCCCTTTAAGGGATCTCTCTCCTTTAAGGGGACATATACAGATACACTGACTCATTCACTGCAAATGTTAACTTTGTTAATCCTACATATTATATGGGATTACAAAGTTATTTATGCAGTTGGTGTATTTTGAAAACTGGACAGAAATTGCAAAATATTTAGGTTTTTATTTGATTTATACACTAAACACTAATTGTATTCTAAATTTAAAACTTCTATGTCTAGTAGAAGTGCCTGAAAGTTTTGATGATCGGTCAGTGAGTCAGTGAGTGACAAATTAAGAAACTTTAACTAGTTATAATTCTTAAACTACTGGTTCAAATTGAATGAAATTTGAAATATACCGTGTTTATGCAATGCCTGCTTAGTTTCTGAAAATACAGGGTTCTAGTTTAATCCACAACGAAGTTATAGGGGGTCGAAAATGGCCTGAACTGCTTCGAGAAAAGGATAGTACGGCCGTGCCGCTTTTTTTTGCTCGACTTGGCGGGGGCACTGCCGTGCCCCCAGATACGTAGGTAGTAATATAACAGGACGAATGTGGCAATATTAACTTGCAGTGTATGGAGCCGGCGGTAAGCGCGCGCGTGCGATCCGCACAGTGCGTAGTGACTGTTTATACCATACCTCAGTACTGGGGCCGCCAGTATGTACTTGTAGCACCGTCACGTAATCGCGGAGTAATCCACGCCTGCTTCAGCCTCATCGTATATTAAAATATCTCATTAGGGCAAACGATGAAATAGGTGCTTTCACTATGAACGATAATGTACCTAATAGTAAGTCTCAGGAAAGGGTTTACAATCACTGCTTCTGCATTTCCGTTAATTCAAATGTTAAACTAAATAGAGTATACTACTCCTGAGCTATAATGAGCCAAAAAGTGTAAAATAGGCAACATTTCATCTCGTCGCGTACTGTGTAATAGTTAAAAACTAGCGAGCTGTTTTTGTACAACTTTCTGCTATCCTATAACGTTGTAACCCTAAACTAGTTCAGTTCTGATACAATACAATGCATTTATTTAATAGGTACTTAGTGTTAGGGAGCGTTCAAATATTACGTAACGCAATTTGGGGGGGGGGGGGGGAGGAGGTCTCGTAAAACGTTTCGATGCGTTACAGGGGCGGGAGGGGGTCTTTCTTGCAACACGTTACATAACGTTGTTTCTAAAAAATTTGGGAATTAAAACTCCCAAACTGGCAACCCTTTTCATTTTCGTTACGGGGAATCCCTCGATTGTATTAGCCTGATCGTTATTTTTTTTAAATTTGCTCTCGCAAGTTGGCAAACCCTTTCGTTTATATTTCACGGGGAATCCCTAGATTGCATTATACGTCATTTAATGTTGTTTTTGTCATTAATGTTTTTTTTTTGTCATTTAGTGTTACGTAACGTTTAGAGAGGGGGGGGGGGGGGGGTACAGAGGGAAGTTGAGCGTCAGATCCAGCAGTGGCTTGACGACGGGATTGTAAGGGTAAGTTTTTCGAAGTATGCAAGTCCTTTGGTGCTAGTTATGAAGAAAGATGGCAATACAAGAATCTGTGTAAATTATCGCCTAATTAACAAAAAGATTATGAAAGATGAATACCCATTACCAATCATAGATGACCATATCGACAAATTGTCCAAGGCTAAGGTATTTAGTACCTTAGATTAAAAAAAATGGATACTCTCACCCGAGTGTCCATGAGGACTCAATAAACTACACGGCATTTGTCACAAACAATGGACAGTATGAGTTCTTAAAAGCTCATTTTGATCTGTCAGTGTGCCCAAAAGCTTTCACAAGGTTTATCACCATTATTTTCAGGGATTTAATTGAAAGGAGATAGATACATGTTGGTTTTATTGATGACCTGATTTTCATTTCAGAAGATGAGATGCAAGCCATTGAACGATTGCGAGAAGTGTTGCAGCGTGCATCACAGTACGGCTTGCAGGTCAATTGGAAAAAGACTCAGCTCATCCAAAGAAGGGTAGAGTACCTCGGACATGTTATTGAAGACGGAACAGTACGGCCATCACCGGACAAGACCGATGCTGTTGTGCGATTTCCTCAGCCAAGTACAGTGAAACAGCTTTACAGTTTTATCGGACTTACATCCTATTTTAGGAAGTTCATACCAAATTATGCTTTGATAGCAAGACCACTTAGGGCCTGGCCACATGTCTGCGGCGCGGCGTCGTCGCCGCAAAACGGTGCGGCGTCGGAGTTTTGTGCGGTGCCGGCGCCGCAAAAATATGCGGTGCGGCGCCGCGCATACCTGCGGTGCGGCGCCACGTACGGTGCAAATTCACGCCGTTGCGGCGTGGAAATATGCGGTGCCGCGCCGCGCAAACCTGCGGTGCGGCGCCGCGTTGCGGTGCAAATTCACGCCGTTGCGGCGTGGAAATATGCGATGCGGCGCCGCAAAAACCTGCGGTGCGGCGCCGCGTACAGTGCATATTCTCGCCGCCGCGCCGTGGAAATACGCGGTGCGGCGCCGCACAAACCTGCGGTGCGGTGCCGCGTTACGGTGCAAATTCACGCCGTCGCGCCGTGGAAATACGCGGTGGCACCGTACTGAGCGAGTGCACAGTGCGTCGGCCGTGTTGTTCATTCGCTGCGTCGTCAAATACTTCGCGCTCAGTCTTTAAACCGACATGGATCCCATCATCATGGATTACTAGAAAATTTGTGCTGATTAGATTTAGCGTAATGAGACCTTATTTAACCTGATGATGAGTACTTTATGATGGAACTGGAAGGTGGCTGACGAAACCCTGGGATGCCTACTAGGAAATCTATCGAGTTTGGGTTCATTTGGTTTGAATTTCTGAGTCCTATTGGTCCGTTATAGGTACAATTGGTAAAGCGTGTTTTTTAGGTGTTTTTTTTACTATTTATTGTTAATAAAACCTTTGGCTCTTTTGAAGAGGTACCTAATCCCCGTAATTTTTTTTGCGAGCGTTTTAGTGGTGAAAAATTATATAAAAATTATACGGAACTTTCATCGTTATTAAGCTTGTATCAATAATGTACCTACTATTATTGAGTAGGATGTATTGTTTTATTATCAAATGACGCACCGATTGCTTTCAAAATCGATATCAGGGGATCTATGTAGTCTTTGATAACGAATCCATTAAGAAAATAAAAGAAAGCAGCCGCAGCCATTTTAGCTATTAGACCGATTGCTTTCAAAATCGATATCTAAGGAACTTTGTGATTTCTGACAAAAAATCCGTTTACAGAATGAGAAAATATGGCCGCCATCTTGAAATTTTTAGTTATTCGACCGGTTGCTTTGAAAATCGATATCTAAGAAACTTTGTCGTCACTGACAACAAATCCGTTAAGAAAATAAGTAAAAGTAGCCGCCATCTTGAAATATTTAGTTATTTGACCGATTGCTTTAAAAATCGATATCTAAGGAACTTTGTGGTCTCCGACAACAAATCCGTTAACAGAATGAGAAATTATAGCCGCCATCTTGAAATTTTTAGTTACTCGACCGATTGCTTTCAAAATCGATATCTAAGGAACTTTGTGGTCTCCGACAACAAATCCGTTAACAGAATGAGAAAATATAGCCGCCATCTTGAAATCTTCTAATTTTGTTTTTTTTATAAATTTGTTTTCTTTTTAAATTACCCAATTCTATTTGTAATCTAGTTAATCATTATACCTAGGTAAAACCCACATAAACGTTTTAATAAAAAAAAAAAACAATTTTACAAAAGTTAAGAGCGACACCCCTAATGTACCTACTTATGAAGAGTATCTAGTTTTCGCATAAAAGGCCTTACTAGTTGAGATACAGTGCTTAACAAAAAAAAAACAATTTTACAAAAAATAAGGGGACAACCCTAACGCTCTATTGGAGCGTAGGTATCTAACTCCACAAACAGGCCTAGTTTCGGTACTGATATATTTATATACTATGACTAAACACTAAAACAACACGATCGACGTGCGTTTCGCCTCTGTACGAGGCATCATCCGGATCTACTAGTACGACCGTTCGTTACTTGATTGAATAGCGTACTGGCAAACTAAAACATTTTTCGAACAAGAATAATAATAATCGGTCTAGCCGTCTTTGAGTGATCGGGGAACATACATAAAAAAAATAAGATCCCGACGAATTGAGAACCTCCTCTATTTTTTGAAGTCGGTTAAAAAACCTAGTCGCCGCCGTGTGTTTTTCTTCTGTCCCATGAATATAGAATAGCGTAGATACAAAAACTTGTTAACGTGCGTGGGCATTTTCCAAAATAAATATTATTGCATTTAAATATCGCTGTCCCAGACTATGGAGCACTTTTGTTCTATTAAATATTGTTCTAAAGTATAATGTTTGTTTGTAAGAATGGTAATGGCTGTTGGCAGACCAAATAAATAAAATAAAATAAGTAAAGTAACTTGTAACGTTTACCGTATGATTATGGTGAATAATCGGTTTAAAACCTACTAAAAGTTTTTTTTTTGTCAGAAAAACCGAAGAAAAGTTGCAGATTTTTGGGTGGCCAATGACACCTTCCTAACTTTGAGGCGAAGTTTCCGTATGACGGTCTCCTTTTAGGCCTGAACATGACGGTTGTGTGAATCAATCATATTATCGTTTATACATTATGAGCCTTATTTTTTAAGGACTAGAGTAAAAAAAGCATAAAATCACAATTTATTTGTTCTCCTCCAAAACCAACGTGGTCGAAAATTCCACCTACGTCACGGCGTTTTTACCAAGTAGACAACAAAAAACTACCAAAACAGTTGTGTATTTATATTACTGGCAATATTTTGAGTCTAAATATAACCGTTGTTTAGGTATAGTTGTCCGTTTCGATTCAAAAATGTGATGATTACGTAGAAAGAGAAAGCTATAGAATAATGGACGTCTTCCTTTTCATTTGCACAAGAATAAGATATAAATATGAATTCGCTTGTGAAAAAAAGAGACAGAGCTTGATATGTTTTGTCCCTCATCGCATGTTTAATTTTTTCAAGGTCAAGTTTGCTAGGCATACTTCTATGCTAAACAGACTTTGACGTTTTGTGACAAGCTCAATCCATGTCACCGGAAAAATTACAAAAAATGTCCGATTTATTTAAAATTACGTGGACTATTGTTTATACAGGCGTTAAGAACAATATAACGAGTCTGCAGAATGGTGCGATGTTCTGTCTTAGGCTGCAAAAGTGACAGTGAATCGAAAATTGATGAACTATCTTTTCACTCTGAATTAAAAATTTGATCTTATTTGACTTATTAGAACAGATGTTTCATATTGTGTGGTTTCTTCCCGCTTTACATACACATCCTAACGTGTTTCAAGATCAAATAAAAGCTGTTTTATGCATTTTTAGTTGGTGCTTTTTACATGACCTTAAAACTCAGTGTTGTCACTTTTTCCCACGAACATTACCCCACGTTAAGGGGTAAATAAATAGTACGTTGATGAAATATTGGTATAGAAAAAACTTATACAGGACCCTATTTCGTAATAGTATTTTATGCAACTGCTATATAATGAGAGGCCTTAAAACACGAGTGTGGTTTTATGAAACGAGCGTCAGCGAGTTTCATAATAGGATCACACGAGTGTTTTAAGGCCTAATTATATACAGTTGCATACATTACTTTATCTACACACATATCATCATCAGCCCATGTTCGTCCACTGCTGGACATAGGCCTCTCCCATGGCACGCCACTGAGCACGATCCTCGGCCACTCTCATCCAGCTCTTGCCAGCCGCCCTGCGAAGATCATCGCTCCACCGAGTCTGAGGACGTCCCACGCTACGTTTGCCGATCCGTGGTCTCCACTCAAGAACTCGTCTACCCCAACGGTTATCGGTTCTTCGGGTTATATGACCGGCCCATTGCCACTTCAGCGTGCTAATGCGGTGGGCTATGTCGATAACTTTGGTTCTCTGTCGGATCACTTCGTTACGGATGCGATCTTTTAGAGAAACTCCGAGCATAGCCCTTTCCATAGCACGTTGAGCAACTTTAAATTTGTGGACCAGCCCTACAGTGAGTGTCCATGTTTCGGCACCGTATGTCATGACGGGCAGGACGCACTGATTGAAGACTTTCGTCTTTAGACTCTGTGGAATTGGCGATGTGAAGACTTGACGCAGTTTCCCATACGCTGCCCATCCCAGCTGTATTCTTCTGCTGGCCTCTTTCTCGAAGTTGTTTTTACCCAATTGCATAGTTTGCCCGAGGTAAACATACTCCTTAACAACCTCGAGAATATTGCCTTGAACTGCAATTGGTTCCGGACTTACATGTTCATTGAAAAACCTTGGTTTTATCCAGGTTCATCCGAAGACCAACGCGTTGTGAAGAATCAGCTAGGCCATTCAACATATGTTGCAAATCTTGCAGCGTTTCCGCCACGATGACGATATCATCTGCATGTCGTAAGTGTGAGAGGTACTCGCCATTTATGTTAATGCCGCGCCCCCTCCAGTCCAGCGTCTTGAACATATCCTCCAATGCATTTGTGAACAATTTGGGGGATATAACTGTAATGTAGGTATAACGATAAATAGATTTAAGAGGGTATACTTGAACATTGTATGTATCATCCAGTTCGGTAATAAACGTCTAACTGCTAAGCTGTGTTTCCTTGCGCCGAGATTTCACAGTGACGACGGGGTTTATAAAATTACCTACGCGTGCGTGCCTAAAACAATGTCAGTCGGCAAGATATCGGAGTTCAATGTGCATAAAGACGATTGGCGTTTATACGTTGAGCGCTTGGAACAGTATTTTGTCGTGAATAAGGTGCTAAGTGAACATCGGGTGCCTACATTAATCACGGTAATGGGGGCAGAAGCCTACGAGCTGTTGGTAAATTTATGCACGCCAGCGAAACCAAAGACAAAGACGTTCGAAGAAATTGTCGCCTTATTGGAAGGCCATTTACAGCCGAGACCTAGCGAGTTGGCCGAGAGGTACAAATTCAGACATAGAACGCAAAACAGTGGCGAGACTATTGCAGAATATATAACCGTTTTAAAGCGTATGTCAAAAACGTGCGACTTTGGCAGCGGACTGGAGGAAAGCTTGCGCGATCAACTAGTATGCGGCATTACCAGCGATACGATACGGCAACGGCTGTTTACAGAGAGAAACCTGGATTTTAAGAAGGCTTACACTTTAGCAGTTAGTATGGAGACAGCCGAGAAGGACGCGGCTATCGTTCAAGGACATGGAAGGTCACCGGGCGAACCGACGATGGCGCCATGTCAAGCGATATCGGGGGAGCGGTGGCGGAGGAGCGGTGCGGCGGCGGATGCGGGACGGGGCGGAGGCGGAGCGGCGAGGGAGGCCGGCTCGCGCGCCGGGCGCCGGGACCGCGCGCGCACGGAGCCAGCGGCGCCGCGGGCCGGGCGGGGTGAGCAGGCGCAGCGGCACCGACCGTGCCGCGTGTGCGGCGGCTCGCACGAGGCAGCGGATTGCAAATTCACAAGATATGTGTGCCGTGTATGCAATCAAATGGGGCACTTGCGTCGCATGTGCCCTAACATTAGTCATAATTATTTATGCACGGGCGAGTTGAACAGTAATAAGGACACAGATACGGACAGCGTGGGCAGCGAGGAGGTAATTGTTATTGATTGTAATCAGTTGACAATAAATCAGTGCAAACCGATGTTAATGCCGTTAAATGTACAGGGTAAGGAATTAGTGATGGAATGCGATACAGGTAGCGCTGTGTCGTGCATCAGTTACGATACTTATCTAACATTATTTAACGAAATGAAAATGTATGACTGTAAATTAATTTTGCGTTACTATACGGGGGAGGTAGTCCGCCCGGTGGGAGTAATTAAGCCCAAGGTATTTTATGAAAATAGAAAAAAAACGTTGGATCTATATGTTATTAAGGAGGGCAAAACAGCGTTACTCGGGAGACAGTGGTTGGCTGAGATGAATATTAAATTACCAGTATTAGAATATGGTTCGATTAATGTTTTAAAAAGTGATGTATTTAATTTGGAATCGTTTAGTTCCAGATACTGTAAAGTGTTTGCGGACGGGCTCGGGCGTTTTACGGGCGCGCCTGTGAGCATCCATGTGCGTGCGGACGCACGGCCCGTGTTCCTGCGCGCGCGGCCGCTGGCGTACGCGCTGCGCGAGCCTGTGGAGCGCGCGCTGGAGCAGCACGTGCGGGACGGCGTGCTCACCCCGGTGCAGCGCTCGGACTGGGCCACACCCATCGTACCGGTGGTTAAGAAGGACGGTAACATTAGGATATGCGCCGACTACAAAATAACTCTAAACAGAGTGTTGGAAATTGACCGTTATCCGTTACCCCGAGTCGAGGATTTATTGGTTAAATTGCACGGGGGACAACATTTTAGCAAAATTGATCTCTCTCAAGCGTACGCTCAATTTGTGTTAGATGATACGAAGAAATATACGGTTATTAATACGCATAAAGGTTTATTTGTATACAACCGTTTGGTATATGGTCTGTCTTCTAGCCCAGGAATATTTCAGCGACATTTGGAGGAGTTATTTGCTGATTTACCACGAGTAGGGGTGTTCTTGGATGACGTGATCATCACGGGTAGGTCGGCAGAGGAGCACGTGGATAATTTGCACAAGGTATTTCAGCGATTAGAGAATTCAGGCTTGCGAGTAAAAAAAGAGAAGTGTGTATTTTTCGCCGACTCGGTGAGTTATCTCGGCCACGTAATTAGTAGAGAAGGCGTACACACGTGTCAAGATAAAATTAAAACGATTTTAAAAACGCCGGCGCCGACGAATGTGTCGGAATTACGGTCATTCATAGGAATGGTAATGTATTATTCTAAGTTCGTGAATAATGTCAGTACCATATTAGCACCTCTCTACGAATTACTTAAAGCGGGGGTAAAATTCGTATGGAATGCAGAGTGTCACAGAGCTTTCGAAAAAATTAAAACAAAGCTAGCCAGTAGCGACGTGCTCGTGCACTATTCCCCGGAGCTGCCGCTCGTCTTGATCACGGACGCCAGCAGCGTGGGCGTCGGCGCGGTGCTGGCGCACGCGACGTCGGCCGGCGAGCGGCCGGTCGCCTATGCCTCGCGCGCGCTGACCGCGGCCGAGCGGCACTACTCACAGATAGACCGGGAAGCTCTCGCTATAGTTTTTGGTATACGTAAGTATCACCAATACTTGTATGGTCGAAGGTTCACGCTTAAAACGGACCATAAACCTTTGACATACATTTTCGGTAACAAAGTAGGCATCCCGGTTATGGCAGCGTCTCGCTTGCAACGGTGGGCCGTGTTATTGTCGGGCTATCACTATAATATAGAGTATGTTACATCAAAGAACAACTGCGCGGACGCCCTGTCTAGGCTCCCGGCGTTAAGCTCTAGTAAGCGGGACGACAGTAACGAGATCACTTACACACATTTTGTAGAAAACTTTTTACCGGTGACGAATGGCGACGTTAGAAGAGCGACCGCGGGGGAATTGTTGCTCAGTAGAATTAAGGTTTATGTAGAATCGGGTTGGCCCACATCTTGTCCGGGGGAGGACTTTAAACCATATTTTGTTAGACGTAATGAAATATACATAGAAAATGGGTGTATAATGTGGGGGTACAGAATGATTATCCCATCATCGTTACGGGAACTAGTTTTGAAGCAGTTACATACCAGTCATATGGGTATAGTAAAGACTAAGGGTTGGGCGCGAAGTTTTGTTTGGTGGCCACAGATTGATAGCGACGTGGAGGCCCTGTGTCGCGCCTGTGAGACCTGTGCGCGGGAGGCGGCCGACCCGCCGCGCGCCCCTCCGCGGCCTTGGCCGTATGCCGTTCAACCCTGGACGCGGGTCCATATAGACTTCCTGGGACCCTATCGGGGTAAAACTTTTTTGGTCTTGGTAGACTCCTCCTCGAAATGGATTGAAGCTTTTGATATGAAACAAACAAATGCGGCGGCCGTAATTAAAGTGCTCAGAGAAACGTTTGCGAGGTTTGGCCTGCCCCTGGAACTAGTATCCGATCAAGGTCCTCCTTATACTAGTGCAGAATTATCAGCATTCTTGAAGAATAATGGTATCCGTCAGATATTTTCACCCGTATATCATCCATCTTCGAACGGCGCCGCCGAAAATGTTGTAAAACTATGTAAAAAAGCAATAAAAAAAGCATTTCGAGACAATGTAGACATCGACGCGGCGCTCCAAACTTATCTACTTACATATCGGAACACGACGCACAGCACCACCGGTGAGACGCCAGCGTTATTATTGCAGAAGCGTACCCTACGCACACGACTCGACTTATTACGTAATGATCGTGCAGTAGTAGAGAGGGTACGCGAGGCGCAGCATACTCAATCCGAGAACGCGGGAGGAGTGGAACGTAAGTTTTCGCAAAATGATACAGTCTGGGCTAGAGGTTACGGAAGACAGGAAAAATGGGTCAAGGGTAAAATAATAAATAAAGAAGGTTCAAGGCGTTATGTGGTGGATAGTGATAACGGTCAGTTTCTAACGAGGCATATCGATCAGTTAAAACGTAGGTCGCGCTGGTCCGATGCTACCTGTCCTGAGCCGGAGTTAGATACAGGTGGGGTGGCGGCGCAGTTGGAGGCGCCCGGGGAAGGGCGCGCGGGCTCGCCGTGCGCCGTTGCGGTGGTGGATGGGAATAGTAATCGCAGCAGAGGAGTAAACGAGGTACCTCAGGGATCTCACGACATCATAAAGAACGACAGTAGTCGCGCGAGCACGTCCCATTCCCCACCTTAGCCCGTGGCACCACAGACCTCTCCCAAACCAATCGAGCCTAGGGCTCGTTATCCAAAAAGGGAGCCCAAGCCAGTCGCAAGATATGGCTTCGAATTTGATTAACTACTTAATTTATGTATAACGTTATTAGTTACTTTTGTTACTAGGGCTAGCTAGTTTATTGTATTAGATGTTAAGTGCTCAATTTAGTCTGTGTAGCGATGACTTTATGTCACAACTCATTTCTTAAATTAAGGGTGGAGGTGTAATGTAGGTATAACGATAAATAGATATAAGAGGGTATACTTGAACATTGTATGTATCATCCAGTTCGGTAATAAACGTCTAACTGCTAAGCTGTGTTTCCTTGCGCCGAGATTTCACAATAACGTCCCCTTGTCTCACACCACGATGCAAGGGGATAGGTTCAGACTGCCGATTCTGGACTTGGACGGCCATAGTAGCGGCGTTGTACAGACCTCTCAACATTTGGATGTATCGCCAATCGACTTGGCATCGCTGCAAAGATTCCAGAACAGACCAGATCTCGATCGAGTCAAAGGCCTTCTCATAGTCCACAGACGCTAGGCACAGGGGCTGATTATACTCTTCGGTCTTCTGTATAATCTGCCGCACTGTATGGATGTGGTCTATGGTGCCGTATCCCGATCGAAACCCGGCCTGTTCGGGGGGCTGGAACTCGTCGAGCCTTCGCGCAAGACGGTTCGTGATGACTCTCGAAAACAGCTTATAGACGTGGCTTAAGAGTGAAATGGGTCGGTAGTTCTTCAAAAGAGTTTTATCACCCTTTTTGAAAAACAGCACGACAACACTCTTACTCCACGCCTCTGGAGTTCTCCCATCAAAAATAACAGTATTAAAAATGTTCTGGAGCTCCTTCATTATAGGTTTACCACCAGATTTCAGGAGCTCAGTCGTAATACCGTCTTCTCCAGGGGCTTTTCCATTTTTAAGCTGTCTGAGAGCCATCGCGATTTCGTCCAGGCTGATTTCTGGCAAGTCTTCCGTAAAGTGGCGTGTTAATGCAGCTCTGGACTCCTCATTTTTGGGATTAGGTTGAGATGCATGCGTAGCGTATAACTGGCTGTAGAAGTTTTCAATCTCCGAAAGAATCCCAGACCTGGAAGAAACAACTACTCCATCCGTAGTGGTGAGCTTCGTCAGATGACTTCTCCCAAGAGACTTGACAAAAACCTTTGATCCCCGATTTTGCTCGATCGCTCGTTCTATTGAACGGGTGTTGGAGCATCGGAGATCGTATCGTACAAGTTTGCCAATTCTCTTGTTTAGAGCATGTCGTTCTGACGAAGTAACTGGTGGGTGTTCACGTCGTTCCTCCATGAGTCTGACTGTTTCTTCCGAAAGCTTCGACTTCCTGCCTTTACGCCGCAATTCGCAAAATCTCACACCTTCCTCCCTGAGGATTCCGACTACATTCCCGAGGGCCCGGTCAATGTCAACGCTATTTGTAGTTTCCAAGGCAGCAAATCGGTTCTCCAGATTAGACTGGAACTTTTCAGATCCGACTATGGTTTGAAGCAGGGTTGGTCGGAGCCTGGATTTCATCAAACGAACACGTTCAAGCTTAAAATCGATATTCAGAGAGCCTCGCACGAGTCGATGATCGCTTCTGGTATTAAACCTATTGATCACTGAGACGTCTCTGAATATGCGCTTCTTGTCCGTTATGATGAAATCGATCTCGTTTTTAGTCATAGTGTCGGGGCTCCCCCATGTCCACTTCCTTTGGAGCTGTTTCTTGAAAAATGAATTCATCAAGAATAGCCCCTCCTTTTCGAGGAAGTTGACAAGCATTTGCCCCCTATGATTCCTGCTACCATAGCCATGGGATCCTACTACCGATTCGCCGCAACTCTGTACTCCCACTTTGGCGTTGAAGTCTCCCATGACAACGTTGTAGTGGGCCTTGGTGGTGAAGTGTAGGGCCTTTGATATATCATGGAACATATCTTCCACCTCATCGTCAGAGTGCGTCGAGGTCGGTGCGTAAACCTGCACAACCTTGAGGCTATACCTCTCGGTTAGCTTAATTACGAGGTACGCAACCCTGTTCGACACACTCGACACTTCTACAACGTTATCACAGAGAGCTTTATTCACCAGGAACCCTACGCCGCCCTGGGACAGCTGGTCTCCCTCTCGATAATATAGAAGGTGGCCTGATTCAAGAGTTACCGTGTCTTCCCCCTCTCTTCGGACTTCGCTTAACCCAAGAACGTGCCACCTTATTTTCTCGAGTTCGACTTCGAGTTGTGCCAGATGCTTGTCGAGCCGTAACGTGCGTCCGTTGTACGTTGCCAAGGTCAATTGTTTTCGGCGGCATTCCGTAACCCGGGGATTCTTCGCACCCCCTGCCCTGCCGTTACCATGACTGCCGCCTTGATCAGGAATAGCAGGGCGGCCGGGAACTGGGGGCCGTGGTTCATGTCGACTTGCCATTATTGGTAGGGGTTTGCTCTAATTGCCACGCTGAGCAGGCGGGTTGGCAATCGCAGTATATTCACTCCGGTATCGCTGCTGCCCGACACCGGTGGGACCGATGTGTACTTGGTCATAAGTCTCTTAGTCGCCATTTACGACACCCACGAGAAGAATTGGGGGAGTGCTATTCTTAAGCCGGCACCACACGGCATAGCCGGCACCACACGGCATGGCCGGCACCACACGGCATATCACACATATCATAACTGCAAAAAACCGTAACAGCAAAAAACCAAGAAACAAGTATGGCGGCAATTCGATCTATCCGTCAAGACGAACGTTTTTTTTAAATCATAGACAAAAGAATGAAGTCCCTATTGTCACGTCACTCGAGATCAAATGTCGTGCGTTTAAATTAAAAAATCATACTGAATTGACGTTTCGTATCGATAACTGTTTTAATATCTGTGGATACTAGAATAGAGACCAACTTGAATTTTGGCAGCTGCTCCAAATTTAAATTCATAACGTCACGAGATATCGGTAATGTAATCACCAATAAACACAGACTACTAAGAGATACTACCCAATAAAGAACAGATTTACCTACTACCACAGACAACAAAATTCTTAAAATAACATTGGTTGTAATAATGCTGGTCATTTTCTATGGTTTTTGAACGCGTTATTGAGAAATTATGATATTCGTGTAGATAAAGCATGTTAGTCTAGTATTTTGATTCATTTAATCGTTTATTTTACGAGATAAAACACTAGTACACAGATAAAATATGCACTCGTGTAACTCGGAGGTCGACTCAAATGCTGTATGAAATGAAGCCCCGTGAAGTGTATTCTGGATTTAACTTCCAGATTCCCCCACGAACCACATTTACGGGAATCATGGATTGCACCTACTGGAATCTTCCAGAATGTGTTGTCAACACTTTGACCGAAATCTATTGTTACAGTGTGGGTTTACTACATAATTATTTCCAACTTTTTTCTCTATAATTAGGTACCATTGTTATTATTAAGAGTAATTTTTTAAATTCCTGTTAATTATTAAAACATTTTCCAAAAGTAATTCTTTTTTTCAATTTAAAAATATTGTTTTTATATTGACATCTGTAACTTTATTATATATATTTAACCTATTAAAAATAAATACTTGAATGTATGAAAAATATACGTAACTATAAATACCTGAATTTAAATACTTGGCCATAAAAATGTGTGATCGTCTAGCTAAATGGAAGGACCCTTTCTACGTTGTGTAATTTTTATTTATACCGTTAAGTAAGAATTTGGTTTAAGTTAATTAAATTCTTAAAATTAAATTAGTCAGTTGAACATAATAATATTAGTGCAATGAAACATACAGTTTAGGAGTAAGACTTGAGATCCCTAACAACTCCCCTACCGGTCGGCCTGGTACAGTCAAAAATCAGTTTGCGTATTCAGCAAGTGTTTGAAATTTGACCTTCACAAAGTGTGAAATTAAACACAAACTGAAGTTTGCCTTTGGATGGGGTCTGGCCAGAAAAAACAAATTAATCCTACAAAATATAGAATTAATTCAATTCAAACCATCACTCTCATTCCAAACAATCTGAAACAAAATCCAGTCGTTCTGTGGTGGTGGGGAATTTAAGTGCTCCCCTACCGAGGGTACCGCTTTCCCGCATACGTCGTTAGGTTCATTCCTTGAGATTGCAACCCCAGGTATTCGACCTGTAGGCACGATGTCAAGGAATAGAGCACGCACGGCTTTACTGAATCGTCCGTCAACAACATAAAAAGTCGTACGTACTATCGACCGGCCGTAGGCCCCGGGGCCCCGTCCGAATTCAAATAGACCTGACTTTAAACTTGGCCGTAGGCGACTCGGACAAAAGATAAGATAAAAAAAAAATAGGATTTTGATAAGCAGAAACACATTCATACTTTATCTATCTAATACCGAAAAAATCGCCGCTCTGGTCACAGTAGAAACACGCCGGACAATCAAATTCTAAACGACAAATAAGAGACTATAATTCCTATTTTCGTTTGAGTATTTCAATTACGTATTATAATAATTCACTTCGATTCGGTATAGTTTGCTTTTGATTTGTTTAGCTTTTAAACACATAAAAAAGATTATTGTAATCAATAAAAATATGAAAATAATGATAATGAAGAACTTCAAAACGCAGACAGGTTAAATAGAACAGATAATTTTGTTTACGTAAATGTCAATTATTTTAACACACAAAACAAATATTGCGATCGATCTCTTAAATGGAGACCTTAAAAAAAAACACATCAATAACAAATAATAATAAAATAAAAACTATGCTATCACTTAGCTTCGTCCAATAACATGCTGCCGATCATGCGGTAATCCAAATGAAAATTGAGTCCGTAACACCAACACTAATTAAGTTCATAAAGTTCATAAAGTCCACTAGTAAGCTAACACTAAATATTTTACACTAATTAACACTGACTTAACAAATTAAAATAAAATACGTTCACGTCGCGAAACTAAATCTTTGGAAAAAATATCGGTATCCCCAGGGACAATCGTGTATTCTAAGACCGATTCTAAGACAGCTTCCAAGACCCTCTAAGACCCTTTAAGCCAAATACTAAGACCCTCTAAGCCCCGTTTTCCTTTGTTCATTAGCTTTTATACTGACGCCAAAACATCCCCACTCTTGATTCTAAACACCATCGATGCTTACTGAACAGTTTGGTAAAAATTGTGCCAAGCGCGAAACGAAATAGCACACCCTGAAGTTCCGTGGTTACTCAAAACTTTATCTATTCCTATAACTAAAATTATATATCTACTATCCAATCATTAATCATATATCATAATATAGGAAGACATTTATAGTTTTTGTAAGTTTTTTTACTAATAATTAATGATTACTCGACCTAAAAATACTCCTCGTCCTATCTAAAAGTAAGCTAGCAGATAACACATTTATACGCCAAGGTCACTTTATCTGTATTCCTTCAATCGGATACAATCAAAATTATAGAGCAAAAACCAAAAGTAATATACATAAGTTATAAACGGTAAAACGGAATTTAAAAATGAAACACCGTTTATATTATATTCCCTATTGAAAGCAAACTAATTTCAATGTTACAAAATACAAAAATGTAACGTCACATACAGACAAACATACACATACCGAATAACGCCGCGTTTTACTGTTGACATTAAGGAACCCTAACAAACTCTGATGACCACTTGAAATGTGTTTGAACGCTGCCCTTGTGCGAGAGTGAAAAAAAAGGTCATAAACTATCTGAATTTATTGCCTGTGAATTCTTAAGTTTCTAAGTAATAGACGGCACTTGTGCGCACATGTAAACCAAAAGAATGTAAAAAAAAGGCCCTACTTAGGATTTGTTGTGTATCTAAAATTAGCAGTCTAATACATATATACTTTTAAACTTAACATTAAATATTAAATACATTCTATATACTAATCCATTATTACATCGGTTACACATCGTAAATGACCCCAGGGAAAACTGCCTTACAGATGGTAACCCTAAATATTCATGTGTGTGTATTTGCTGTCCCTTTCGGAGACACGCACGACCTCAGTCTTCCCATAATAAGTCTATGGATGATTAGACACTGCGTCACGCTGTGCCAAAAAAATGTTTCCACCATGCACTGGATATACGGAGGGTAAGAAGTGTTGTAGTTTTTTATATCAATGTCAATTTTAAATTTGTATTTGTATATAGAACGAACAGCTGATTGACTGACATATTTACTTCAATAAAATATCTCATAACGTTCACACTCAAAAGCTTATTATTTATTATTTTACAACACGTTATCAGCACGAAAGGTTCTGTATGAGCAAATAATAAGTTGTTAGTAAGTGTGATGTTGTTGTACGTGAAGTCTAAATTTAAATTCACCACTTAAAAGTGAATTTTTGCGACATTTTTGAAAAAGTGTGAGAATATCAGATCGCAACAAAGGATCGGGTCTAATTTAAAATGAAGATGTATCTTCAACATGAAGGTTTGTGGAGTAGTATAATTGGATATCCTTATGGGGATGACACTCCCGTCACAACTAAAGATAGGGACGATGAGATCACTAGCCAAAATTTGTTTAACCTTGGATGGTCCTGCTATCACACACACGTACGGACGTGTACGACAGCAAAGGAGGCTTGGGACACGTTAGCAGCCGTTTACGAAGACAAATCCATGGGTCGTCGTTTAGCCCTGGAACGTAAGCTGTACAGGTACAGTCTCGCTGGATTTGAAAACATTGAGATTTACATTAATGCAGTAATGTCCACTGTCCAAGATTTGAAATAGGGAAAGTGATTGAAGATGCCTCAATAGCAGCAATTCTTCTAGGAGGATTGACATCTCGCTTTGATCCCTTGATAATGGCTTTAGAGAATTCTACGGCAACAATAACAAGTGAGCTCGTTAAAAGCAAACTTCTAACAGATTTTTCGAGATCAAGTGAAAAAGACAAAGCATCCAGTTCAGACGCAGCTTTGAAAGTTCAGCTCAAGAAAAATAGTAAGAAACGAGGAGTTGTTTGCTATCATTGTAAGAAGCCTGGGCACATCAAACCGGACTGTCCTTTCAACAGAAAAGTTCGTAACCCCGCGTGCGAAATTTTGAATGCTAAGGCGCGAATGTCATCTACGTCACAATACATATAAAATTTGTACTGAAAAGTTAGTATAGGGTTGTGAGCATTTCCCCACGCATGTTAGCCTTTCATGTAGTTCCAATACGTGACGAATGATTCATTTACGTCACTTTGTCTTACTGTGGCTCTGATTGATTTTTTAAGAACTTACATTAATTATTAAAAATGATTGATACTATTTGGATCTCATTTGTAGAATAATATGTGCTAATTATGATAATTATAACTTCTGATTGTTTTTTTCAGTATGTTTCATGTTATGATGATTGTTGAGCTACGATGACAACCAAAAAGTGACGTAAGGGAAAGATTTTGTTTAATAACTTTATTGTGACGCTTAGTGTTGCAAATTTTATTCATTCATAAAAGACTATTTCTTTGTAAAAGTTCGTTTAACAAAGACTGGTTTGCAAACAACACTCTGAACTTTACTTACAACAAACCTTAAGTTCGTAACGTAATGGAACGTCAGAGCGGTAGTAGTTAGGTTCAAACCATTATATTTACCATATTAAGCAATTTATATTGAACCACGTATTATTTTCAAAAAATAGAAACCCTTTTTTTTACTTGGTGGAATTCCATTACGTCACGGAACTTATTTTGGAAAATGCTTACGTAAATCTTCGTCTTGTAGTCAACGCTTGTAGTCCAGTGCATCTAGCACGAATCTTCTCGATACGCGTTTACTTGCAAAATGAGTCAGTGTTTTTCTCTCTTACTGGATTAGTTAGAAAGAGATGCACTGAATTACGTAGCAAGTTTACGCGTATCGAGAGGATTCGTGCTAGGTGCACTGGGCCCAATTTCATAAATGTGACAGACGACCGGTGACAGTGACTATTCGGAATACAACTATAAATTTTTTGCCCACTATGATGTTAAATCTGTACTTAAAACTTTAGCGTGAATTGTCGACACAGTTGTATAGCAAATTGTCACTGTCACCTGTCGCGTTTATGAAATTGGGTCTAGGTAACTTGTTCACTGTTAGTTTTACAATGAAAGAATTATTTATTTTTGTACACGAGTATGTAGGTATGTACCTATGTAAGGATTGGCACAATAAAAACGATGGTTTTATTAAGTGCTTGAAAACAATTTTTGTATGATCTAAGTAGGTATATCGTAGTTTTTATTATTTTGATTTGGATTTCTATAAAGAAAGTCACCATCGGTAATCGCCTACCGGCCGGTACCATCCTTTAGATATCACTTTTAGGTATTTCCTTTACTAACACGAACGTACTGCGTGTAATGTACGGTTGCAAAATTACGTAAGTAATTTTACCAAAAAGGCGCGTAAAATACCGATAGTTTACGGTAATTTAAACTACCTTACGGCTTACGGTAGATTTACCGCCGACTTTGGGTACAGTACACTAAAGTACTTTCGGGTACTGTGCTTTGGGTGGACGAAATTTACCTATTAATTCATACTATTTCATACTGCTTGCATTGCGCGTTGTGCCAATCAGTCAGTGCATAGATTGAAAAGTTAGCATCGCGACGGACGACGTTGCCAGTTGCCAGTCCAGTCTGCGCGCGCGAGCGGCCGGGCCGAGGCGGCGGCGCGCGGCCGCGGCGTCTTTGATTTCGTTTAGTTGCGTTGTGGTTGTGTGTGTGAGCTTGTAAAACGCCGCACGCGCCGTTCAGTTTATTCGCCTATTCTTCGTGTTGAATTACAGTTAAGGCGAGGCATTTCCCCGCTGACTAGGATTTTAGGTGGTGAGGTGTGGAGGGCCGCGCGGCCGCCGCGCCCATGCGTCTCACTCTACGCGCGCCTTAGATCATTATAGTTACAGAGCCGTTGGCATAGGGACGGGTGCGCATTTTTTTCACATAACTTTTTAAGTCCTATTATCAGAAGTCAGAAAATGTTTCTCATACCATTTTACATCATAATGATCACTCTTCATAAAAATATTAAACACTAACAATCGAAACTCATACATATAATAATCAAAATTCAAAATATCGCTAATCACACACCTTTTTTATGCTAATATTTATTTTCATATATTTTCTTATACTAACGATCGAAACTCCTAATTTACCACGCCAATGTTTATAAATTTGTTTACAGTGATATTTGTTTTCATATATTTCTTAATCATAAGTGTTATTTATTCGCATTATACTACTAAATATCGATCTAGCAAAAAATATACGATATATTATTGTAATCGAATTTATTTATTTTTAAATTTTTTCGATTTTCTTTTTGTATTTTTTATACATTCAATTTAAATTTAAAATGCTATATATAATGAATGACAACACAAAGAAAAATTAGCGTAGTGGCAGGATTCGAACCTGCAACATTAGCATTCCGTGCCTTGCGTTTGCCAGTTTCCGCCACATTACCGCTGCCATACTCTGCGAATTTTTCAATGTGTTTCGTCTTTACGGTCATTACATTATTGATATTTTTTCTTTGGGAAAACTACCCTCGGTGTCATCTGTGAGAAACTTAATCAATTTATCTCATTTACCTTGGTCATTTATGAATGCCCGTTAGCTGACGAGAGATGACGCCATTTGTTGTTAAATTATTGTAATCGAAATTATTTATTTTTCTTTTTTTTCGATTTTCTTTTTGTATTTTTTTTTATAAATTCAATTTAAATTTAACATGCTAAATATAATGAATGACAACACAAAGAAAAAGTAGGGCAATGGCAGGATTCGAACCTGCAACATTAGCATTTCGTGCCTTGCGTTTGCCAGTTTCCGCCACATTACCGCTGCCATACCCTGCGAATTTTTCAATATGATTCGTCTTTACGGTCATTACAATAAATTAACAACAAATGGCGTCATCTCTCGTCAGCTAACGGGCATTCATAAATGACCAAGTTGAATGAGACAACTTGATTAAGTTTCTCATAGATGACACCGAGGGTAGTTTTCCCAAAGAAAAAATATCAATAATAATGACCGTAAAGACGAAACCCATTGAAAAATTCGCTGGGTATGGCAGCGGTAATGTGGCGGAAACTGGCAAACGCAAGGCACGAAATGCTATTGTTGCAGGTTCGAATCCTGCCATTGCCCTACTTTTTCTTTGTGTTGTCATTCATTATATTTAGCATGTTAAATTTAAATTGAATTTATAAAAAAAATACAAAAAGAAAATCGAAAAAAAAGAAAAATAAATAATTTCGATTACAATAATTTAACAACAAATGGCGTCATCTCTCGTCAGCTAATTATAAGATATAGTTAAGGATATTGTCTGCGTAATGTGCTCATTTGTTACACGACAGGGTGTACTTTGTTCGATCATAAAAAATTCCAAATACAGCTTAATATAGAAATGTAAATCAAATTACTTATTAATAAAATTTCTGAGTTTGCACATTATTTTTATATGGCAATATTTCACTTTAAATAAGACAGAGAACCTGCTAAAACTTGGGTTTCTACTGAAGTCCTATATTTTTAGTCAATTTATTTATGCCAAAACAGTAGTGTATTATTGGGGGTTCTGGACCACTGTTTATTTGCGGTTGGTAAAGTGTATTTGTGGTATAAAATGTATGGCGTAAAGTAGTATTCGACCGCACAGATGGCCATTAGGGTGGTGAAATTTTTGTGCGTTGTTTTAGTAGTGTGGTCTCTGTGTGGGTATGTGTATGAATGGTATGCGGGGTCTGTGGAGCGTGGTGTTGGTTAGTGTTGGAGTCCAGTGTGAGCGGAGCTCTGATGTAGTAGGTGGTGGTGAGTGATGGGGGTTCAGGTGATGTTGGTGGTAGGGGTCATAGTAGGATGGCGATGGTCGGTGAGCGTGTCCAGCTCTAGCGGAGCTCCGAGGCGGTTGTTGGCGGTAGCGGATGGGGGTTCAGTAGATTTTGGTGTTAGTAATCGCGCGCGTCATCCGGTTTGCGATCGCGTGCGCCTGCGGTTGATAACGGCGAGGTCGGTGGCACCGGGCTTTGACCTATTTGAAGACGGCATTTCCTGTAACCAATTTGGCGACGGCGGCGTCGACGGCCATCGGGCATCGCTAGCGCTGGTGTTTATCGCGTCTGCGCTGAAGTGAAGATTATTTTTTCCTATAACCTATTTGGCGACGGCGGCGTCGACGGCCATTTCCTGTAACCAGTTTGGCGACGGCGGCCTCGACGGCCATCGGGCATCGCTAGCGCTGGTGTTTATCGCGTCTGCGCTGAAGTGAAGATTATTTTTTCCTATAACCTATTTGGCGACGGCGGCGTCGACGGCCATTTCCTGTAACCAGTTTGGCGACGGCGGCCTCGACGGCCATCGGGCATCGCTAGCGCTGATGTTTATCGCGTCTGCGCTGAAGTGAAGATTATTTTTTCCTATAACCTATTTGGCGACGGCGGCGTCGACGGCCATTTCCTGTAACCAGTTTGGCGACGGCGGCCTCGACGGCCATCGGGCATCGCTAGCGCTGGTGTTTATCGCGTCTGCGCTGAAGTGAAGATTATTTTTTCCTATAACCTATTTGGCGACGGCGGCCTCGACGGCCATCGGGCATCGCTAGCGCTGGTGTTTATCGCGTCTGCGGTGAAGTCGCTATCGTGGTTCCCCGGAAATGGTTGGTCAGAAACTATAGAGAGAAATTAATAATAATAACGCGCTCCGCTTTGCTGTAAGGCTGTGTATTTTGTCTACTACTATCGAGTACAGCTCAGCTGGGCCGCAATTTTGCGCCAGAACCTACAGTTTACATCTAAGAAGCCTTTATATATATATTTAGATGTAATTTTGTGAAAAACAAGAGTAAAGGCAGTACAAAGTATCTGTGAGTTTCATTTCTTTAATACTTCAGAAGTAAATAGGTGTAGCATATAAATTAAGCTGTAGCGAAGGTGGTGGTGTAAGCTTGTGTTTTTCTCTTTCTTTTAAATATCTTTATACTTAATTTTATTACAAGGTACCTATGTAATGCTTTTAGATTAAAAAATAAATGAATGATTAATATTTTGTTTTGTTTAATTAAATAAAACACCCAATTTTTTACTTAAAGTAGTGTTTATTAAAACATTTTAGCATCTAACAACGTTACAAACAACATTATTTTTATCTATCCAACTTTTTTCATTCATACCTAACCATTTTACATACACCCTATCTCCCTTACGCTTCAAAACCTTTTCCATGAGATAGATGTCAGGATGTTGGACTTTTTGCAGTTCCTCCTCATAGAAACAGCCTAAGATAGGTTCCTGCTTCACATCTTGCATCTTGGATTGGTAGTTTGCACCTTGTTGACTTGAAAAACTTCCGCAGTCCAGTTGCCCTTTGCGAATGCTGATTTGTACTTGCTAACTCGCACATAGTCACCAACCTTGAACTTGCCGTGAGGTTTGATTTTGATATGGTTATAGACCTTATGCAGGAGCTCTTTAGAGTTGGTTTCATTCACATTTGCTGGTGGCATACCTATAGTACGATGAATTTTATTATTGTAACGTTCCTCAATGTCTCTTATCAGCCTTCGAGTCCAGTTGTATGAACCGTTCAAGCTAAATTGTTGCCATAGCCAATGCTTTAGAGTTCTAATTAAATTCAAACAGTGAGTGATGTCCTGTATTAACATAGGTGTTAACAATCAGCCCTTTTAACCGCTTTAAACTGAGCTGTTAACTGTTTGAGACTGATCTGCTAGCTGTTTGAAAGAGGAATCAGCCTCGCTTCAAACTGAGCTATTAACTGTTTGAGACTGATCTGCTAGCTGTTTGAAAGTGGAATCAGCCCCGTTTTAAACTGAGCTATTAAAAACTGTTTGAGACTGATCTGTTAGCTGTTTGAAAGAGGGATCAGCCCCGCTTTAAACTGAGCTGTTAACTGTTTGAAGGCTGATCTGCTAGCTGTTTGAAAGAGGGATCAGCCCTGTTAACCGCTTTAAACTGAGCTGTTAGCTGTTTGAAGGCTGATCTGCTAGCTGTTTAAAGGAGGGATCAGCCCTGTTAACCGCTTTAAACTGAGCTGTTAGCTGTTTGAAGGCTGATCTGTTAGCTGTTTGAAGGAGGAGCGACTGTTTTTTTAAACTAATCTATTAGCTGTAGTGCGAAATAAGTTTAAATTGTCAGTGGTGGTAGTAGGTAGGTATGGGTTAAGGGTTATAAAATAAAACAGAAAACAGGTTGATTGAAAATCATAATTTATTATAAATAACTTACTCTATACTATTTTTATAAAATTCATTTAAATGTAAGCCTATAATGCTATTCTTATTCTAGCGTACACAAGTTTTATAAAATATAGGTAAGTACTTATAATGCTATACATATTCAGATTATAATCTATATAAAATAATATATTTTTTCAATCGATTTATGCCCCCACGCTAGAGTTTCATACCGACTGTTCCGTTTAGTAAATCTCTTATCATCATAGTTATTTAATGCTACTTTATTCAACGTCTGTGAATAAAGCTCATGCCCTCTACTACGAATCGTGTGCATCGTACGATGTTGTGTAATATTATTATCTATACACTTTAAAAAGTCGTTATAGGATATCTTATTTATCACAACATTCCTTTTCACGCCCTTAATTTTCTTAATGTTATCATCATTTTCCTTCCTTATATAATAACATTTTGATCTAATCCCTATAAAATCTGTGATAATAGTATTAGAACTCTAATCTTTGAACATACCTACCACCTTTTTTTATTTACTCAAGGTAAACCGTGTACATTATTCTCAGTGAAGTCCGATGTATCAAGCCTCCAACTCTGGTTTGATATCAGCATAAAAATCATCCGTTATGATGTTATAGATAAATGAATCAGTGTCTGTATATAACAACCTTGCATTTCTTCCATATTTAGTTGAAAATCAGGATTTATTATAAATTACGACCTAGTTTATGATCTGCATCGTGCCCGAACTGTGCCAGCTGACCGGGCTGTTGGACAGCCAGCGCAACAACTTCAGGCTCATGAAGGACGTGGCCACTTACACGCGGATAACGCCCAACCAGCGGCATGCGGCCTTTAAGAAGGTATTTTTTTTTTAAATCTCAGGCGCATTATAAAATCAATGACTATATCTTGGACAGGGGTGTTTGGAAATTAGGAAGTTATTTCAAGTCGATAGTATCGATGATTCAATGACTCCGAAATATAATGTCATAACAGAAGATTTTCTAAACCAACGATAAATTTTATGACATTCATAAGTGCTACCTATAGGCCTAATCTGAATAATAATAAAAATATTGACTTTGACTTTAACATATCACCCCTTGTGAGGATGAGGTCTTGTTCCTCAGACGGGGAAGAAAGAAGGGATGGCAGTTTAACGTCTTGTTCCTCGGACGGCGAAGAAAGAAGGGATATCAGTTTAACGTCTTGTTCCTCGGACGGGAAAAGAATTCATTTGTGACGGTTGTTTGTTGTCTTTTTGAGAAAAAAATAAAAATGCTGAAGCATTCTCGGGTGTATTATAAAATCAATGGCGATATCTTGGACAGGGAAGATTAAGCTTACAGGTAGCACTTATGAATGTCATAAAATTTATCGTCGGTTCAGAAAATCCTCTGATGAGAAGATTCCGGCAAGAAACTCAACGAGGTTAATCAGCCGTCTAAATTTTCATAGTTTGGCTATAATAGATGAAAATTTAAGTGTTATACAGATGAACCGTAATAATGTTAAATATGATAAGCCTATATATGTGGGTTTTGCTGTGTTAGAGCTCAGCAAAACTTTAATGTATAATTTTCATTATAACTTTATGTTACCTAAATATGGGAGAAATGCAAGGTAGTTATATACAGATACTGATCCATTTATCTATAATATTACAACAGATGATTTTTATGCTGATATCAAAGCAGAGTTGGAGGCTTGATACATCTCTCTTCCCTGAGAATAATGTATGTGGTTTACCTCGAGTAAATAAAAAGGTGGTAGGTATGTTCAAAGATGAGAGTTCTAATACTATTATCACAGATTTTATAGAGATTAGATCGAAATGTTATTATATAGGGAAGGAAAATGATGATAACATTAAGAAAATTAAGGGCGTGAAAAGGAATGTTGTGATAAATAAGATATCCTATAACGACTTTTTAAAGTGTATAGATAATAATATTACACAACATCGTACGATGCACACGATTCGTAGTAGAGGGCATGAGCTTTATTCACAGACGTTGAATAAAGTAGCATTAAATAACTACGATGATAAGAGATTTACTAAACCGGACAGTCGGTATGAAACTCGGTAGATCAAACGGGAAAGAAAGAAGGGACAGCAGTTTAACGTCTTTTTGTCGCAGTTAGTTCGCAACCAAATTACTAAACACAAGAGAAAAAAATATTCATTTGTAACGGTTGTTTGTTACCTTTTGAGAAAAAAATTCTCGGGCGCATTATAAAATCAATGACTATATCTTGGACAGGGGTGTTTGGAAATTAAGAAGTTATTTCGCCGTTCGACGCAGTCGCGGGTGGACGTGTTTTGAAATTATCTGTTTCCTAGTCGAATATTCTGCGGTACTAAATTGCGATTGGTCAAGAGCTAAATTTTCAATTCCTTGTTACTCTTGAAGTGATCTTGCCTGCGGACTCCACCCAGTGGGCGGTCTCAGAACGGGACAGAAAACTTCATCGTGTTCCTGCTAAAGCGCGGTACGTCACTCGTCGGGGATCGAACCCGTGCTCACTGCGCAAGAGGCCGTGTTCCATACCACTGAACCACGCAGCAAGTACTCGTCCGCGGCGAAACAAACCGCTGCTATACGAGCGTGTGACGTCGCGAACGCCGCATCTGCTACGCCGAGTGGTGCTACGAGCTGCTACGCGTTGCTACGTTGTCGCCCGGTTAACGACCCGCTTACTTGCTACTAGTTGCTACGCTTACCATCGCTTTTGTTTGCTTCTGGCTTGCTTGTAGTGTATAGTAATTTAGAACGTGTGGACGGTGCAGAGATAGACAATGGGGTTGGACGATAGTATGGTCTGCAATGCCTGTCTTACAGATCTATTGGTGGGTACGGAGTATTTGCAGTGCATGGTGGCGACGTGCGGTAAGATGTACCACTATGCGTGTAATAATAAAACCCTCACGACCGAGGAGAAAGCTACTTGGGCCTGTCCAGAGTGTACCTGTGCTGCTAGGAGGGCGGGCCGTAACTGTGAAACCCCGGTTGGTACACCTGCTAGTGTCAAGAATGTGGCGCTAAGGAAGACCTCGGCGGAACCGTGCCCGGTATCACCTCTTAGATTCTCGGAGGGCGACTCCTCCGTATCGACCTCCTTAGAGATTCAGCAGCTGCGCGAGCAAATGACTATTCTTTCTGAACAACTTGCTGATGCGTTGACTACCATAGGACGGTATCACGCTGCCCTTACTGTATGCACAAACAGGATTGCGGTCATTGGAGACAAACTGGAGACGTTGGAGTGCGCTGCGAAATCCCGGCGCCCATGCTGTGCCGTGTTTGGTGAGGTCTCGAAGTCTGGTGGATCGGTGGAATCGTGCTGTCCAAGAAGCGATGGTCATGGTCAAGGCAGTGGACCTGAGAAAATCACTACACTTAGTACAAAGGTTCAAATCACTCCGCAGTCTGAGCCACATGACGAGTATTTCCCTGAACTATTGGCTTCTCAAAGCAGCTCCAGGAACCCAAAAAAAACCGACCAGCTTGGAGATGGTGAAGCCAATGCTGTACCTACTGAGGACAATAATGGAGTCTCAGGGGCAGATTGGGAGGAGGTTCGAAGGAGAAAACAGAGACGCCTAACCTCTTTGCGTTGCACGGGGGGTCCGAGCACTACGTCTCTCAAAGCAGTTGAGTACCGGAAACATATTCATTTATGGAACATGGTGTCAGGTGCGGAGGACATCCAAGAGTACCTGCAGAATCTATGTCCTGATAGTACCTGCACGGTGGAGGAGTTGAAGTCCAGGGGTGACTATAGGTCCTATAAATTGGGTGTCCCTGCTACGTTCTTCGAAAAGTGTTTGTCTGCTGACGTCTGGCCTGAAAATGCACGGGTAAAAATGTGGTTGTTTCGAAGATCAAGCGGCAAATCCGAAAAGGTCCACGCCTAAAACACCTAGGCTCCCTGCTTGTGGTTTAACGGTTAACATCGTGTATCAAAATGTTCGAGGTCTGAATACCAAGCTAAAACATTTTAGGCAGAACCTTCTTGTACTTGACTGTGATATCGTCGCAGCTACTGAATCGTGGTTAACTCGATCCGTGTGTGATTCCGAGCTTCTGGCTGGGGAATGGAGTATTCTGCGCCGGGATCGCGCCACCGGGAGACATGGAGGAGGCGTGTTAGTCGCTGCGAGACCAGGTATTTGCCTACGACGCCGATGTGAGCTTGAAACAGCCAATGGGGAGGACTTGTGGGCAACCTTTGTGATCGAGGAAACTGTTGTTCACGTATGCGTCGTGTACATTCCACCCAATTCCGCGGACGAGGTGTATATGTGCTTCTTTCAACAAGTTGAGGCCATTATTGAGTCCCTAAATGGTATTGTTATAATTGTCGGCGACTTAAATTTAAACCCTAAGTTTACATCTCTGAGTATCCAAAGCTACTATTGTTATTTTATTAGTGTTTGTAATCTGAGAGAGACGAATGCTGTTTTGAATGCGTATGGAGGAGTGTTAGATGTAGTGCTGGTGCGAGAGCGCGTAAGTGCTGTACAGGTTAATGAGATAGAGGGGGGTGGGCTTGTTCTGCATCGTGATGCTTACCATCCGCCGCTTGAAATTTTTGTTTTGCCTTCCGAGGGAGCACGTGAGCGAGCGAAGGCAGAACCAAGCAACGTTGACCCGAAGTGTGATTGGAACTTTTCAAGGGGTAACTATGATCGACTGTATCACTTGATGTCGGAAGCCGCTTGGGGGGAAGTCCTCGAAACTAATAATGTCAATATTGCTGTTGATATTTTTTATCGCTTAGTTTATGGCATCTTTGAGGCATGTATTCCCAGAAAAACTAGGCCTAGTAAGCCCTGTCGACGTTATCCAGTCTGGTTTACAGCAGATTTAATTAAAGATGTTAAACAAAAAGCCAACGTGCATCGAGAATGGAAGCGGACAGGGGACCGGGCTGTATACGCTGTTTTTTCTGGGCTTAGGGCCGATATTAAGCTTCGAATATCGTCTGCTTATGATGATTACTTGGGGTTTATTCAAAATAAAATTAATAGCGATCCTCGTGTCTTTTGGCAACATATTAGTGGTTTAAAATCAAAGGGTGGGTTTGAGTCTCGGGTTACCTTCGAGGGACGGGACTATGAGGGTATTGATGCGGCTCAGGCTTTCTCTGATTTCTTTTCAAGTGTCTTTTTGTCTTCGCAGCCGCTTCTTGATCATAACAGAACCATTTACGAGGAAGGAGTGAGTAGCGCTAGTTATATCCATGTTGATAAAGTTTTGCTCCAAAATGTGGAGAGCGGCATTAGTCGCTTAAAGCCCCGCAGTTCTGTAGGGCCCGACAACTTCCCAGGGTTTATATTGAAGGGCTGTAGGGAGTGGCTTAAGGTTCCGCTACTCCATATTTTCAACTTGGCTCTCAGTACTGGGGAATACCCGTGTCGTTGGAAGGTTACGCGTGTGAGGCCAATTCCTAAGTCGGGAGATATTGCGAGTGTTGAGAATTACCGACCTATAGCCGTACTTTCTTCGACGGCCAAGGTATTCGAGTCTATTGTTAATGACCTTGTTGCTCCCCAAATACGGCCTTACCTCTGCGACTCTCAACATGGTTTTAGACCCAAACGTTCGGTTGAAACGAACCTTCTAACACTGGTTGACTCCATTTCGGAACACTTGGATAGGGGAATACAAGTTGATGTCCTTTACTTTGATTTTAAAAAAGCGTTCGATCGCGTGGATAATGACGTACTACTGGGTAAGTTGTGCCATATTGGGTTATCGCCCAAACTGCTCCGTTTCTTTGCGAGTTATCTGCGCGATCGACAGCAGTATGTGCAGCATGGATACTTTGTTTCGAAGACTTATCACACCCGATCTGGGGTCAGCCAGGGTTCGATTCTGGGTCCATTGCTTTTCAGCCTTATGGTCAATGACCTGGCGTCTGTTACGAGGTCCGCCAGATGTTTGCTTTTCGCTGCTGACCTAAAGTTGATTTATGGAGTGCAACAGGAATCAGATTGTGAGTCATTGCAGAGAGACATCGACCGGATCAATAAATGGAGTGTTGAGAATAAGCTTGTGTTCAACCCTTCAAAGTGTTGTGTCATGAGTTTTAGTCGTGCCCGTGACCCCATTCGTGCCAACTATCGGTTGGGTACAGCTACTCTAACCCGCGTCGAATCGGTCAGGGATTTGGGGGTTGTATTTGATACGAGTCTCAACTTCCATGAACATATAAAAGCACTGGCAGCTGACAGCTTTCGGAGGTTGGGATTTGTTATACGCAACGCTCGTGAGTTTGATGATCCTAGGGTTATAAGGCTCCTTTACACTGCTCTGGTCAGGAGTAAGCTTGAGACTGCCTCAGTGGTATGGAATCCGCACGAAGTTTCTTATGCCCTACTACTGGAAAAGATTCAAAAGGCGTTCCTGCGATTTCTATACAAAAAAATGTATGGGTATTATCCATTTTTATACCCAACGAAATTCCTGCTTGGCCTCCTGGGATTCAATTCCCTGGAAGTGAGGCGTAGCTACCGGTTGCTTACTATTGCTTGTAGGACCTTGCGTGGGGACTCTGACTGTCCTGAATTAGTGACCCAACTGTTGCGTCTGCACGTCCCTCCAGTGGTCAAGTTTGATTTCCGGCCACGACACCGCCACCTCCTGGCAGTTCCGCCGGCTCGCACCGTGTCACACAGGATGTCACCGCTCGTTCGCGCTCTCGATTACCTCAACGCGCTTCTAGCATCGGCACCAGGCTGTGATGTGTTTGCTGGTCAATGGGCAAGTGTGTGTGATGAGTGCCTGAGGTTCTGTGAGGTGATGGATGGGCGTGTGTCCTCAATTAGATGATATATTATTATTTTTTACATTTGTACTCTTGTTTGTGTTTTTCTCTTTTCTATTCCTTTTATTGTATAATGCTTTAAATTTCACAGTGCCTTAGTGTAAACTGTTATACTGTGTAATCAATTGAATAATAAAAAAATAAAAAAATCGGGTTGATAGCATCGATGATTCAATGATTCCGAAGTCAACCTTTGAGAAAAAATTCTCAGGCGCATTATAAAATCAATGACTATATCTTGGACAGGGGTGTTTGGAAATTAAGAAGTTATTTCGGGTTGATAGCATCGATGATTCAATGATTCCGAAGTCAACCTTTGAGAAAAAATTCTCAGGCGCATTATAAAATCAATGACTATATATCTTGGACAGGGGTGTTTGGAAATTAAGAAGTTATTTCGGGTTGATAGCATCGATGATTCAATGATCCCGAAGTCAACCTTTGAGAAAAAAAATAATGAAGAAGGGACAGCAGTTTAGCGTCTTGTTCCTCGGACGGGGAAAGAAGGGATAACAGTTTAACGTCTTGTTCCTCGGACGGGGAAGAAAGAAGGGACATCAGTTTAACGTCTTGTTCCTCGGACGGGAAACTATTGCCATGAAGACATTAATTTCTCAGGCGCATTATAAAATCAATAACTATATCATGGACAGGGGTGTTTTGGAAATTAAGAAGTTACTTTTTGTTGCAGTTAGTTCGCAACCAAATTACTAAACACAAGAGAAAAATATTCATTTGTAACGGTTGTTTGTTACCTTTTGAAAAAAAATTCTCAGGCGCATTATAAAATCAATGACTATATCTTGGACAGGGGTGTTTGGAAATAAAGAAGTTATTTCGGGTTGATAGCATTGATGATTCAATGATCCCGAAGTCAACCTTTGAGAAAAAAAATAATGAAGAAGGGACAGCAGTTTAGCGTCTTGTTCCTCGGACGGGGAAAGAAGGGATAACAGTTTAACGTCTTGTTCCTCGGACGGGGAAGAAAGAAGGGACATCAGTTTAACGTCTTGTTCCTCGGGCGGGGGACTATTGCCATGAAGACATTAATTTCTCAGGTGCATTATAAAATCAATGGCTATATCTTGGATAACGATGTTTGGCAATGACCCCGATTTGTATTGGTGGTTACAAATATTGTACATTCCTAATATCCAATCTGAATAAAAATTAAAATAAGATCCAGATCCTATATTGTACTGTATTAAATTGATAATTTTTTTATTATTTAAGATGTAAAATAACGTTGTAATTTAGACTTATTTAAAAAATAATACCTCATTGAGTTTATTACCGCATTCTCAGGTGTATTATAAAATCAATGACTATATCTTGGATAACAATGTTTGGAAATGATTCCGATTGTTTTGACAGTTCCAAATATTGTACACCTACTGCATTAAATTGGTAATTTTTTAATTTTAAGATGTAAAATAACATTGTAATTAAGATTTATTTTAAAAAATAACACCTCGTTGAGTTTATTGCCGGAATCTTCTCATCAGATGATTTTCTGAACCGGTGATCAATTTTATGACATTCATAAGTGCTACCTGTAAGCCTAATCTGAATAAAAATAATCCTCTTTTTTTACAGCCTATCAACAATGACATATATTACATCATTCCACAGACAGATATCTCAAATACCGAACATATTCATAGACAATTTCACAAACACAGACGTAAAAGCCTATTTCCTTAGTCACACTCATACGGACCACACTGTGGGCTTGTATCACCCCCTTCATACCTCCTAGAGCAGCAGCAGCAGTAGTAGTATAACAGCATTGGACTTAGCTCAGTAATTAGCAGAGTTGTATTATTCTCGTTCTCGTATCTATGGTTGTTAATACAGCACCTCATCCCCTCAGTCCTCAGATGCTTCTTCTGATAATCAGCAATCTTTCAAATTAAAGCCTCCTCTTTCGCCAGCCTCTGGTCTTTGATAGCATCTGTAAATAAACGATTGAAATGCGCATTATTTACCCAGATCATAGCATAAGTTTATTCGTAGCCACTAACAATATTCTGTAAGTAAACTGTTGCTTACACCATATGAATCTTTGTTGTTCAAATAGATAAATTAATAATAATAACGCGCTCTGCTTTGTTGTGAGGCTGGTCCCACGAACCTACACATTTTACCTACTATTATTGAGTACAGCTCCGGCAGCGATATCTTTTCCATTGTTTTACTCGTAGAATAGAATAAACTACATGATGATTATAAAATAGATGGTAAAATTTATAAAGTTTACAATTATAAAATAGGTACTTACATTATATTAACTCGATCGGTATCGCTCTATACACATTTTCATCTGACTTCAAATTAAATCCTCTTTCGCCAGCCCCCGGTCTTTGATAGCATCTGTAAATAAACGATTGAAATACGCATTATTTACCCAGATCATAGCATAAGTTTATTCGTAGCCACTAACAATATTCTGTAAGTAAACTGTTGCTTACACTATATGAATCTTTGTTGTTCAAAATAGATAAATTAATAATAACGCGCTCCGCTTTGCTGTGAGGCTAGTCCCACGAACCTACGTATTTTACCTACTATTATTGAGTACAGCCTCGGTGGAGATATCTTTTCCATTGTTTTAGAATGGAATAAACTCTTAATAAACTATATGATGATTATATAAAATAGATGGTAAAATTTATAAAGTTTATGATTATAAAATAGGTACTTACATTATATTAACTCGATCGGTATCACTCTATACGCAAAAAACTATATTTGCTTAAAACATTAATTTTATTTACTTTTCTTCAAACTATCCAAGATATAGTCATTAATTTTATAATGCGGCTGAGAAAACAGTGCAATTCTTTAAGAAATTAAATTTAATGTATTCAAATACTCCTACTCCTCCATCTCCACCTCCACCCCTCAAGGCTAATGGAACAATTATATTATATGATGGTGACATTTAAAAAAATAAATAAACGTGTATACTCAAACGCGGAGCAGGGTGAGAATGAAAAACAGTAAAGAACTACTCATAATGAAACAACGGTATGGATATGATAACGGGATGGTATATGAGCAAATAGGGCTGACTAAAAATGAGTAAGGATTTTAATAACTCATATATACATAATCTCATCTGTCTATTACATTTTCACGTTAATACCGTAGAAGCGATTTACATGGTGATAGATGGAGACCTGAAGAAGGCTACTTTCAATCGTAGAAAATTCATAAGTTCCTGTGCAAACCGATATAACCTCACACAGACGCAGCTGTGGGTAGAAGCTAGTAAATTATAGTTTCATGAGATCATAGTAGCAGACCTCGAAGAGCTGCTGCTTATGATAGTCTAGGCTTTTAATAGCTGAACAGGATCTTACTAACCGGATAATAGATTAAACTGAGCTGTTATAAAAAGGGGTCTGTTTACTGATGGTGGTTGTAAACTGAGGATTGTGTATCATACATTGATTGCTGCTGCTGGTAGAGCGTTATATTACTGCTGTCTACGATAGAGCTGCATCAGCCAGACACCATGTTCAAATTACTAATCAACTGTCTCTACCTCCTACTACCATCAGCTCTCAGTAGTTGTTCGTCTTGTGCTACCGCCTCGAAGTAACACGTAGTAGAAAGAGGGTATATACACATAAGCGAGTATTACCAACCCTAACATGCATTATCAACGCACCATCCGCAGTGGCCAACCGACAAATTTTATCTTCTCACTAACAGCGGAAAACAACTAATGCAACGTTGATAAGTCTGTAACTAGACCTATTAAAGCTGAATTTAAGAAAAAGCTCGTGATATAGGTATGGGTTAAGGGTTAGGGGATAAAGTAAAACAGGGTAATTGAAAATCATGATTTATTATAAATAACTTACTCTATACTATTTTTATAAAATTCATTTAAATGTATGCCTTATATGCATAGATATGGATATGAAGAATTGTCTTTAATATGGATGAAAGATTTGAGGTACGGCGAAATCAATAAATTTGCTAATAGGTTTTAAATTATTATTATCTAATATGAAAGTGTTATATATGTATAGAGGGAGGGTACGCGACCAATTACAAAGCCAGTTCGTTGCACACTGATTTATTGACACGCAGGTAAATACTTAAGGCGGGTCGCAGCCCGCACACATGCAAACCCACATACACAACATCCCTTCCCCTTATAGTTAAACATATTCCTAGATAACTCAACAGAAAATACACTAAGACCAAATCCATTTACTACAGTCACTAGTCTACCTCCTGATCACTGAGCTCCCTACTCTGCTCACTGTTAGGTGTCGCGAACATCGGACTTATTGCCTGTCTTCGGCGATTAACGATGCTAGCCCACGGTGGTGTTGGTGTGGCTGGCTGTTCAGTTGAACTGGCCCCTACTGTACTGATTTCGGGGTCCACTACTACACACCCTTCTCCCTCCGGTCGTGTGGCTGATTGAATGTCCGCTCTGTTACCCGAAGGGACGGCGGCACCACTGGAGCTCCTCTCCCGGGGGTCCACGGGTGTCGGCGCTGCATCGGGGACGACGTCGGGGTCCCATTGTTGATACTCTATTTGTTGCTCGCTCGTATGCGGTCTTATTTGATCGATATGCCGTGTGACTTCACAGTTGAGTTGTGGTACATATATTAAATACATTGCATTTCCTATTTTTTTCTTTATTATGCCGTTAATCCAGCCGATTCTTTTATTTTTTTCGTATTTTGTAAGCCAGACTCTGTCATTTGCTTTGAATTCTGGTCTTATGGTTCCCTTATAGGCTTTACTCTGGAAAGACTGGTTACGTTCCACGGTGTCAAGCAGGTCTGTGGACGAAGGTGACGGGGTGGTTGGGTTAATTAGGTCTAGTCTTGTACGTAGTGCACGCCCATAGACCAAATCTGCGGGTGATTTCCCGGTGGTGCTATGTTTGGAATTTCGATAGTCGAATAGAAATTTTGCAATTTTTTCCTGTTGAATTTTTTTATTTGAACTATTCAAAATAACACCTTTCAGTCCTTTTTTTACAATTTTGACAAAGCTCTCGGCTTGACCGTTACTGGCTGGATGGTATACAGGAGAGAGAATATGACATATACCGTTTATATGACAAAAGTCCCTAAATTCCTGTGACGTAAAGGAAGTACCATTGTCGGTCACCAATGTATGAGGCAACCCTACCCGCGACATTAACTCATACAACCTTTCGATAACCGCCTTTGAACCGTAACCCGCATTCATACAATAGCATTCAACCCACTTACTATAGGCATCTACTGCTATCAAAAACATTTGATTGTTAAACGGCCCTAGGAAGTCCAGATGTATTCGATAAAATGGATGTGGCGGCAGCGGCCAGGGCTTGAGCGGCGCGCGCGACGGCGCGGGGCGCAGCGCGTCGCACACGCCGCAGGCGCCCGCCAGCCGCTCCAGCGCTGCATCGACGCCGGGAAACCATAACCGCTTACGCGCCTCCGCTTTCATTTTTACAATCCCAAAATGCGAACTGTGTAACTCTTCGCAAATAATATCGCGCAACGCTGCGGGAATAACAACTTTATGGCCGCGCATTAAACAACCATTTTCATATGATAATTGTAGTCGACAGTTAAAATACGTTTTTAAATCTAAATTAGTTATCTTTCTTGGCCAGCCTTGTAAAACATAACGTTTAACCTGACTCAATACAGGATCGCGCTCAGTTTCTCGTTGTAAAATGCTTAAGGTCACGGGAAGGCTGCCCTCTACCACGAAGTTAACGTAAGCTGCCTGCTCCCCGCCCTCGGGCCGCGCGCCCCCCGCCGGCTCCCGTCCCGGTGCACATGCACGCGATAAGAAGTCTGCACTATTCTGTTTACTACCGATATATTCGATCGTATAGTTATAGGCTGCTAAGAAAATAGCGTATCGCTGCAATCTGTTAGCCGATACCTCGGGGATGCTTTTATACGGGCCGAATATAGACAGTAGTGGTTTATGGTCTGTCCGTAGTACAAAGGGTACGGACCGACCATACAGGTATTGGTGATACCGTCTGACACCAAATATGATAGCTGTTGCTTCTTTCTGAATTTGTGCGTATTTTTTCTCAGCAGACGTTAGTGTTCGGGACGCATAAGAAATGGGCCTTTCTAACCCATCGATACCTATTTGAGAAATGATCGCAGCGACCCCGGTCGGGGACGCGTCCACGGTTAAAATTAGCGTTGCCTTTGGATTAAAGTGAGCTAGTGTTTCATCTGAAGCGAGAATGTTTTTTATTTTACTGAACGCATCGTCATGCACCGACGACCACTGCCATTTTTCATTTTTCTTTAATAAATCATACAAAGGGCTTAATATTGACGATGCGTTCGGCACAAAATTTCTGTAATAATTTGCGAGCCCCAAAAACGACTGCAACTGCGAAACATTCAATGGTTTAGGCGCTTCTAAAATTGCTTTGACTTTATCCTGTGATTTCCTTACTCCGTATCTGTCTATAACGTGGCCGAGATATGAAATCTCGTCCTTAAAAAACTCGCATTTACTCATTTGCACAGTTAGTTGTGCATCTTCCAAACGCTGTAACACTGTGCTGAGGCGTTGTTTATGCTCCTCCCTGTTCCTCCCCGTAACGAGTATGTCATCTAACAGGAAGATTATCCCTTCAATTCCCGCGAGCACGCATTCCATCGAACGCTGGAATATAGCTGGAGCGCACGCCAAGCCGAATACCAGTCGAGTGTAATTAAATAGGCCGCGGTGTGTGTTGATACAAGTCAAGTTCTGGGATTTCTCACTTAACACAAATTGATTGTAAGCCATAGATAAATCAATTTTACTAAACTGGACACCCCCGTGTAGCTTTGACAATAAATCGTTTACTGTGGGTAATGGGTACTGATCGATAATTAACTGTTTATTAATTGTAACGGAGTAGTCGGCACATATACGGATGCTACCGTCCTTTTATGCTGGCACTATTGGTGACGCGTACTCTGAATGCTCGACCGGTGTCAAAATACCTAATCCAATTAAACGATCTAATTCTTTATCGATTTTATCTCTTAGCGCGTAAGGTACCGGCCTAGCCTTGAAAAAAATCGGTTTAGAGTCTGGCTTTAAATGTAATTCAATCGTATGTTTATTAATTTCCCGAGGTTACCTGAAAAAACCTGTGGAAATTCAGAAATTAATTCTTGTATCATACTTTCGTCGCATTGCTCAATCTCGTGTTTAAACACGGAGCGCACGCAGCTCGGCGCGGGCGCTAGTTCTAAGTTAAACATGTGAATGAAGTCCCTGCCTAGTAACGGCGGCCCGCCATATATATACGCATAGGGTGCGAGTCAGTCCGCCGTACGATATAGGTAAACGAACGATGCCGGTTGTTTCTATGCTACCGCCTGTGTAACTTAACAATTTTTTATTGGTGGCTGACAATGGTACATTTTTGAAATAAGAATTATAAGTTTTTTCAGAAATTACGCTAACGGCCGAACCGCTATCTATTTCGAACTCCAAACACAGACCACTTATACTGACGCGTTCCGTCATCGGTTTGCCTCTGACACAACGAATATTATAAAAAGACTCACCGTCGTCTCCCTCGTCCACAGTACCTTCCTCCACATATTTCACCTTGCCCTCTTGGGAACACATCCGCCGCAGATGACCTTTAGTGTTACACAATTTGCATTTATAGTTCCTGTAACGGCACTGATTGGTTTTATGATTGGTAAACCCGCACACACTGCATTTGTCCTTCCTGGAGATGTTGAACACCGCGTCCGGGCCGGCGGGGCCCGGCGCGCCGCTCGCGCCCGCGGCCACCCTGGCGGCCTGGCGCGCGCACCGCACGCTCTCCGCCATGTCGACAGCCTTGGCCAGCGTCAGCTCCTGCTGGTCTTGCGCGAACAGCTTGTCCCTTTCGTGTCCTGCCGCCATGCCCATTATAAATTTGTCTAGCAAGGCCTCCTCCAAGTTTCTGAATCCACAATGTGCTGCCAATCCCCTGATCCTGGCCGCCCATTGAGTGTGGCTCTCGCCTGGCTGTTGTGTTGCCGCATAGAAGATAGATTTCTCCGCGAACCCGGACCGCTTCGGAGTGAAGTGGACGTCGAGGAGTTTCACGAGGGCCTCGTAACCTAAATCTTCCACCTTGTTCGGCAACGCCAGGTCACTTGCTAGCTTGTAAGTTGATTCACTCAGCGCACTCAATAATATCGCTCTTCGCTTGACCGTCGCTTTGTCGGTGTCATTTGTGACGTCATTAGCGATAAACCATTGATTTAGTCTTGATTTGTAGCTATCCCACTGCTGTGAGAGATGGTCAAAGGTTGAGAGGATACCAAACGTTACTCCCGTGGACATTTTTGAATAAACGTGAGTCCGAACGTCGCCACGTGTTATATATGTATAGAGGGAGGGTACGCGACCAATTACAAAGCCAGTTCGTTGCACACTGATTTATTGACACGCAGGTAAATACTTAAGGCGGGTCGCAGCCCGCACACATGCAAACCCACATACACAACAGAAAGTAAAGAGGCAATTTGTGGGAAAGCGTGGTTTTACTACTGATAAAAAAAAAATGGATACGATTGCTGCTAGGTGCTACATGCTGTAAATATATTATACATAGTTTGATAGTATGCTTATATTCCTGTATACAAATACAATACAATACAATATGCCTTGTTTAATACCACATTACAATTTGACAGAATGACAGATAAAGCTTAATATAGGTATCCAAAAGGCGGTCTTATCGCTTGAGAGCGATCTCTTCCAGACAACCTTTGGATAGAGATAGAAATTAAAAACTAAGATAATAAGATGGCAGGTGGTGTAGAAATAAATAAAACAGGGAAACTAGATCATATAAAATAATAATATACTTACATAATACAGCATGTAACAAAAACCCTGTACGTCCGATTAAGGGGATGTATATTAAAATGTGGAGATACCATTTAAATTGTTTAAAAATAAATATGTCCAATAAATAAAAAGTGACATAAGGAAAACCATTCAACACTTAATGCTTAAGAAAATGTTTACAACCCCTGACGTAGTATTACTACACGCGCAAAGCTAGGTCAAAGGTCAAAGCGACCGCGCGCGGCGGGTGGGGGGGTTCTCTTTCCTTTGACAAATGCCGACCGCCGCGCGCGCCGATTTGGTAATACTTTTTAGTTCAGTCACCCGCAAACTTTGCTTCCGGTCGGATGTGCAAAATTTGCACACGCGTCACTTTACGTGTGTTATTTTATTTTGTGTTGGTGAAAATGTTGTATTCCAATCAAGAGTATTTTAACATGCTAATGTGCTTGGGAAGGAACGACAGTAATTACGCTGACGCTTGTAGGGAGTACGACGTTGTTTAGTCAGTAGGTTTTTAGCAAAGTCGAGCGAAACGCGGAGTTTTTTAAATGTGTTCTGTTCTGTGTTTAACTACGAGTGCTGGTTTCATCGGACGGGGGTTTTCAATTTTAACTGCCACAATGAGCACGTATGGTCAATTGAAAACTCATACGCTAACAAACCAAGTCACTTTCAATACCGTTGGCGAACACGTGTGAACCGGAATCGTAAATGACCAAGTAATTGGTCCTAATGCGTTACAACAAACCACGAACGGTCCAAATTACTTGCGATTCCTACAAGAAGAGTTGAGCGAGCAGTTGGCCTCGCCTCGCCACGCAGTTGTGAGGTCGATGTGGTTCCAGCACGCCGGGAGCGTCGCTCGGACGCCGCGGTCTCCGGACCTCACGCCGCTCGACTTTTATTTGTGGGGTCACGTAAAGGAATACGTATTTCGTAAAAGTTGCGAGAGTGAGGCCGAGATGCGAGCCCGGATAATCACAGCATTTGTGATTTCACGACATTAAATCCGACGCAATGGTATTGCAGTGTATCCATGCTGACTTGATCAAACGCTGTCGACGGTGTGTGGAAGTCGCTGGCGGTCACGTTGAGCAAGATTTTCGTCGCGGTCGTAGTGAACAAGACGTGTACGTAATAATAAGTTAAGGTGTTAGCATCGACACATTTTTAAAAGCTCTTTTAAGTGCTATAAAATAGCTCTTATCAGAGCTGAAACATTTCATTGTTTCACAAGATGTCAATCAAACATACTTGTAAAACAGCTGATCGGTCGATCGCTGTTTTAATGTTGCGCGGACGTCGGATGCTCCGGCCCAAGCAAGCAGGCTGAGTGAATGAAAAGTCAGCAGGGCAGTTGCCAGGGCTGCAAAACATTTTCTAAACCGTTATGCTTATAATTTTTTTTGATGATCATTTTTTAATGTTCTTATTTAATTGAAATAAGTATTTATTCGGTATCACGACTTGATACTGATATACGCCTTTAATGGACGTACAGGGTTTTTGTTACATGCTGTATATACATATATATACAAATAACATAAAATAAGTACATACTATACATACAGCCAGATGATTAAAGACAAAGAACGTAAAATTAATTTCTTTGGCATAAGTAACTAAGGTAGGGACAAGTAGTGCTCTTTAAGGAGATTTTTGAAAAATGGGAAGGGATTTAGCGCGTCTTGGGTTCACAGGTACAGAGTTCCATAAAAGAGTTGCTCGGAAGGTAAAAGAATTGGTATAGAATTTAGAGGAACAGGGTGGAACAAAGAGAAGGAGATTCTGAGAAGTTCGCAGAGAAGTGGGTTAAAACGTTCTGTATAAGAGGATGTAATAAAAGAAAATAATATTTACTTTCCAATTCATAGTTTATATTTTAAAAAAGAGAAGGAGATTTTGAGAAGTCCGCAGAGAAGTGGGTTAAAACGTTCTGTATAAGAGGATGTAATAAAAGAAAATAATATTTACTTTCCAATTCATAGTTTATATTTTAAATCCCTACATTCTCATACAGGTAGCACTTATGAATGTCATAAAATTTATCGTCGGTTCAGAAAGAGCTCCTGCATAAGGTCTATAACCATATCAAAATCAAACCTCACGGCAAGGTTTTGAAGCGTAAGGGAGATAGGGTGTATGTAAAATGGTTAAGTATGAATGAAAAAAGTTGGATAGATAAAAATAATGTTGTTTGAAACTTTGTTAGATGATAAGATATATTAATAAACACTAAGTAAAAAAATGGGGTGTTTTATTTAATTAAACAAAACAAAAATATAAATCATTCATTTATTTTTAATCTAAAAGCATTACATAGGTACCTTATAACAAAATTAAATATAAATATATAAAAGAAAGAGAGAGAGACATAAGCTTACACCACCACCACCTTCGCTACAGCTTAATTTATATGCTACACCTATTTACTTCTGAAGTATTAAAGAAATGAAACTCACAGATACTATGAACTGCCTTTACTCTTGTTTTTCACAAAATTACATCTTCACAAGGCTTCTTAGATGTAAACTGTAGGTTCTGACGCAAAAAACTTTATGCTACCTAAATATGGGAGAAATGCAAGGTAGTTATATACAGATACTGATTTATTTATAAACACCAGCGCTAGCGATGCCCGATGGCCGCCGAGGCCGCCGTCGCCAAACTGGTTACAGGAAATGGCCGTCGAGGCCGCCGTCGCCAAACTGGTTACAGGAAATGGCCGTCGCCGCCGCCGTCTTCAAATAGGTCATAGTAAAAGCCCGATGCTCTAGAGGCCGCCGCCGCCGTCTTCAAATAGGTCAAAGCCCGGTGCCACCGACCTCGCCGTTATCAACCGCAGGCGCACGCGACCGCAAACCGGATGACGCGCGCGATTACTAACACCAAAATCTATTGAACCCCCATCCGCTACCGCCAACAACCGCCTCGGAGCTCCGCTAGAGCTGGACACGCTCACCGACCATCGCCATCTTACTATGACCCCTACCACCAACATCACCTGAACCCCCATCACTCACCACCACCTACTACATCAGAGCTCCGCTCACACTGGACTCCAACACTAACCAACACCACGCTCCACAGACCCCGCATACCATACATACACATACCCACACAGAGACCACACTACTAAAACAACGCACAAAAATTTCACCACCCTAATGGCCATCTGTGCGGTCGAATACTACTTTACGCCATACATTTTATACCACAAATACACTTTACCAACCGCAAATAAACAGTGAGCCAGAACCCCCAATAATACACTACTCAAAACTTTATTATTTCCCAGCGGTTTTACAAGGCGCCGCGCCGACGCCCGCTACTAGGGATGCCCAATTTTTTGATTTGAATCAATCTATTGGAACGCAATGGATAGTAATCCATTGAATCGATCTACGATCTGGATCGCATGGGTTTGAATCGATCTAGCAAAGATCGCATGAATCGCATCGTAATCCATACTTCCATTGTTCCGTAGTAATATTGTAAATCAAAAAAGAAGTTTGTTTGTCCTTTCTTAACGTCGTACGTAACAAAGAGCCAGAATCATTTGTTATTTTTTGTAGAGGGATAGTTGATAGACAATCTGGCGTCAGTTGAAGTATACAGTGGGTAGTATAATGATCAATTATTCGATAACCCTCCCTTCTTGCGGCAGTTGGGTAATTAATACAGCGGAATCAGCGGGTGCGGGCTAGCAGTAGTTTGAAGTAAAAAAAATATTTCTTTCGATTTCAGCTGTTGTTGTACTGTACTCCAATTTTGCTTAAAGTTATATTTACATCACTAATATCACTATATGTGTCCTTGTGGTGTCGTTTTAGATGGTTAGCCAGCTTGGTGGTATTTCCATTTGTTTCAACCAATAGTTGACATAATTTACATTTTCCACCCGTGTCACTTTAAATAAAAAAGTGCCAAACATTTGACTTTACTGGCAGAGCCATTTTAAAAACACGTCGCGCTCTCAAGATTATAATTAGTCATACAAGATCAAACTAAGGAACCCTCTGGCAATTTATTTTCTACGATAATTTAATAATAACAACATATCCTAGTTCGCGCTCAAATGCCGTGCCTTAAATGTTTGATCATAATTATAAATTTATCTGTCAAGCCAATTTACAGGTCAACATAAAATAAAACATGTAGTATTACAATAAAACATATTAGCAGAGTAGCGTACAGTCACGAGCACCAACATGTATACAGCCAATCCTTCCCAACCTGTCAAAATTATGTAAACATCAACCTTATTGTTAGAGGCATAAGGTCTGTGTATACATATTTATGGAAGATTGACTGTATAGATGTTGGCGCTTGTGACTGTACATCCTTCTACGGGTCGGTTTAGGTAGAAGAAATAAATCTATATAAATATTACTAATCAAAATTACATTACATGCATTATTGCATCGCTCTTGGCAACAAGTATATTAATAGTAGTTTATGCAACTGCTATAATATAATGAGAGCCCTTCAAACACGAGTGTTTTAAATGCCCCGCGAGAAATGGCAGAATTTTGTGTAAGCAAATTTTCACACAAGGCCACTCCCGGTGGATATTATGTTCTAAGACGCGCGCCATCAATTTCTCGTATTGTTTACACTATGGCACAGTATATAACATTTTAGATGTTAAACTATGATTAATTTTTATTACGTATTAACTTTGATATATTTTTTAAGCCATTTTTAATTATTATGCTGTTGCGCAAATGTAAAAACGGGCGGAGAAAATTTGGCACAGGTCTAACGTTGGCAAGCGGCGGATTGCGACTGGCGGGGTAGCGGGCGGCGCGGCGTCTCTCAAACCGCTGGGAAATATTCAAGTTTTGGGATAAATAATTTGATAAAAAAGTATAGGACTTCACTAGAAACCCAAATTTTAGCAGGTTCCCTGTAGTTTTTAAAGAGGAATATTTCCATATAAAAATGATGTGTAAATTCAGAAATTTCATTATTAAATTATTGGATTTAGACTTTTATATTAGGTTGTATTTGGGATTTTTTATGATCGAGCAAAGTACACCCTATCGTGTAACAAATTGCACATTCCTCAGACAATATCCTTAACTATATTGTATAATTTTTGCACGATCGATATTTAATTGTAAATACCTAAAAAATTGGATCTAGCATAACGTTTTTCTCCGCTTCTCCACTGGTGCATCGCCTTAAGTAAATCAAGCAAGATAGGTACCTACGAAATCACGCGGAAATGTAGAATTATTTCCAAGGTGAAGTGCAATATTCAGTTCGCACAGCCTTGTCGAATTTATTCTATCGCGTTACTCTTACCAATGGGCAACAGTATCGAATGCGTGTAAGTGTACAAGTGACACGTGTATGTATGTAAACATAACTATTCTCCGTTGTCGGCTGAGCAATGTTTGGAGAATAAACTACGAGAATAATTGTACTTATACTCATTGCACTTTTAGCAGTTGAGCACTGATAGAGATAGGTATACTACACACGGCCATCGTCTGTTGTTGCGCGCGGCGCGATGCATCCCAAAACAAAAACCTTCGCAAAACCGAGAAAATGTTTTTGCTGAAAATTATTTACATACATATTATACGTAAAATACTTGAATTTTACCGAAAAAGTTATTTTTATATAACATAGGAAGGAAAATGAGCAAGTGGGTACCTGATGGAAAGTAATCATCACCGCCCATAGACCCTTTATGAAACCACCAACTTTATGAACTACTACAAAAGGGTGGTTTTATTTTGCGAAAATGGGCCAGCAACGAACCAGCGATTTTATCAAATATTCCAGAAAAACATAGAAGTATCCAAGATGTATTTAACTTTAACGCCGATGAATTTATGAAAACTTTGGGCCTAGGATGGAATAAAACGAAAGACTTATTTTGCTTCGACTGCGAGATACCAACGGAAAACAAATCAAAATATACAAAACGAATGATGCTTGCCGATATTAGCAAGATATTTGACCCGCTTGGTTGGATAGCGCCAATCATTATTAACACGAAGCTTCTATTTCAAAAAGTATGGAGCAGCAATATCGGATGGGACGAAGCAATCCCGGCTGAAATAGCGAGAGAATGGGAAAAGCTTCGCTCGCAGCTAAAACTAATTAAAAATATTACAATACCTAGATGGATAAAATGTGTCAACAATATCATTGAACTACATGGATTTTGCGACGTCAGCTTGAAGGCGCTAGCGTGCGTCATATATAGCAGAACAGAAACGACACAAGGTCACTTTGTTACAACACTGCTAACAGCAAAAACAAGGGTCGTACCACTTAAGAAAAAACCCTCGCTACCTCGTCTCGAGCTCTGCGGAGCCCGCCTTCTAGGGGAACTAATGGAAAAAGTGAAGAAAGCTTTGGCGGAATACGAACTACATGTGTACTGCTGGACAGATTCCCAAGTAGTACTTGCGTGGTTACAGGGAAGCAGCACTAAGTGGGAGTCGTATATAACTAACAGAACAACTTTTATAAACAACATAGTACCGGCAGCGCAGTGGCGACATGTAAAAAGCAAGGAAAATCCGGCGGACTGCGCTTCGAGAGGACTCCTGCCTTCACAACTTTTGAACTTCAAGCTGTGGTGGGAGGGTCCTGAGTGGCTGAAAACTCAGTGTGACCTTGAATCAAAAGACATGTTTCAAACCAATGACGGAAAAATAACCGAGTGCAACCTTGTACAAAAACATTCAAACAGCGAATGCATAATTAAACGTATTATAGAACGATGCAGTACAATGACACGCGCGACTCGATGTGTCGCATGGGTGTTGCGTTTCAAAACAAAGCTACGGGGCAAAGTGCAATCACCTGGCGTGAGTCATTTAACGATAGAAGAAATAAATGAGGCTACTCAACTTATTATCCGGTCAACGCAGAGAGAAAACATCTCGACGGAAATTGCCGATCTCACCGAAGGAAAAACACTAAACAGGAAATGCAAAATTCTGAACTTAACCCCATTCCTAGACGACGAAGGCATACTGCGCGTCGGAGGACGTCTACGACACTCAACTCTGCCCGAGGAAGCGAAGCATCCGGTTATTCTACCTCATAGCGGACACCTAACTTCGCTTATAATTGATAACGCTCATAAACGCATGTTACACGGTGGAGCACGTGTGACGCTTGCTGAAACGAGACAAAAGTATTGGATTATAGGAGGCAACCGCGCCGTTAAAGCATTCATACAACGATGTGTCCTGTGTCAACGATACAAGTCCACAAACAACAACCAAATAATGGGAAACTTACCCAGCGCGAGAGTGACTCCATCCCGACCCTTCACCCACACCGGAGTAGATTTTACGGGTCATATTGAGGTCAAGCTGAATAAAGGACGAGGAGTGACAACATGTAAAGGCTACATTGCCATCTTCATCTGTTTAGCAACGAAGGCCGTCCATATTGAACTTGTGTCGGACCTAACCTCTCAAACCTTTCTAGCTGCCCTTAAACGTATGTGTGCCAGGAGAGGCACCCCAAAGCACATATATTCTGATAACGCAAGCAATTTCAAAGGAGCTGCCAACATTTTAGAAGAGGAATTCAGAGAATACGGAACCTTAACATCACCAGCATTCTTCAAAGAGATCAACGATCTCAAGATACAATGGCACTTCCTCTGCCCACGATGGCCATCTGCAGCAGGAGTCTGGGAATCAGCAGTAAAGTCATTGAAGCATCACCTCGTAAGAACAATAAGAGATGAAAAGTTAACGTTTGAGCAGCTAACTACCCTACTTACTCAGATCGAAGCGTGTTTAAACAGCCGACCGCTTTGCCCGCTAACCGAAGATGTAGAAGACTTGGAGTACCTAACCCCAGGACACTTCCTAACAGGAAGCTCAATGATGACATTACCCAGGGAAGATCACACGCAACAAAATTTAGATTTTCGTAACAAATGGAGACGGGTAGAACTTATGCACCAACATATTTGGAACCGCTGGTCCAAAGAGTACCTACACCATTTACAAACAAAAAGTAAGTGGTTGTTACCAAGAGGAAACATACAAACGGGAGATTTAGTCCTTCTGAAAGAAGATAACGTGCCTCCAGGGAGGTGGGCTATGGGCCGCATCATTGACCTACACCCAGGGGAGGACGGGTACGTGCGAGTCGTAACACTTAAGACACAAGCCGGGACTTTCAAACGCCCGATTGTGAAACTGGCCCCACTTCCGAAACAAGAAAATTTGCAAACTTCTGACAATGAGCAAGAAAGTCAAAACGCAGACTCCAAGACGACCAGCGAATCAAAGCCCCAGCAGAAAAACCGCTCAGCCAACAGACGAATAAAGGGCGGAAAAATAGCAACAACAATGTTGACATTACTGCTTACGCTATTTACGTGCGTAAACACGCAACCGACGCCAACGGTCATCACTACGCCTATTGAAGGAAACAAGCCAATTTATTTCGATAAAATAGGCAACCTACAACTTATTCACGACGAATGGACGCTACTGGTCTATTACAACCTAACAACATATTGGCAAGGGACTACAAAAGTCAAAAACTACATCGATAATTTAGACAAGCTCTGCGGAAGATTAGAAAATGCATCCTGTAAACCTGTAATAACCCAACTACAACACGAACTACAGCAGATAACAGACTACAACACTCTGCTTCTGAGCCAGCATCTAACGAGGAAAAAGAGAGGCTACTTCAACGGAGTAGGAAATTTGGCTCGAACTCTCTTCGGCGTACTAGACGAGGACTTCGCCACAAAATATCAGGACGATATAGCGAAAATCCAGAGTAACGAAGGCTATCTATTAGAACTACTGAAAAACCAGACGTATAGTCGAAACCGAAAACAACATTATCAAGAACAATGAGAAGTTTATGCGAAGCCAGCTAGAAACCATACACCAATATCTGGAAGAGGCTAACAGCACCCTGGAGAAGATCGTATACAGAGTAGAGAAAATGTCAACTATGAACGACTTAAACGCCGCATCCCTCACAGCAAGCATGATTCTTTGGAATTTAAAACAAAGGCAAGACACTTTGCTAAACACGTTAACCAACATACATAATGGTCATTTAGATGTTCATCTTCTAACACCGAGACAACTGGCTTACCAGCTGAACATGATAGCAGCAAAGATATCGAGGCGTTTAACTTGGCTATAAAAAACGTGGAAGACGACATTAAAGAACTGTATAAGCTCCTTTACGTCAGAGCGCGAGTGACGTCATCGTACCTACTACTCGAAGTTCATATTCCACTGATGAGCGATGACGAATACAACGTATATCGAATTCTGCCGCTCCTCATGCTGGGCCCGAATAACGAAACTTTATCAATCATACCATCTTCTTCACACATCGCAGTTAACTTCGGGAAGGAAACCTATATCACGGTCGAAGAGAAAGACCTTGAACAATGCGTGAAAATGAAAGAAAACAACCTTATTTGTAACACGAACTATCCTATACATAACCTGCGCAACGAAAACGCCCCATGCGAAGCTGAAATACTTAGTCAGCAAACAAGCCGGCACTGCCATATGGTCACGGTCAAGTGCATTGATGCATGGATCAAGTTACAAAAGAGTAACCGATGGCTTTATTTATGTTGCGGCACGTGCCACGCGCGCGTACTATGCGAGGATCGCATTACAAAAACAAAGATAGCGAATATCGGGACGATTGACATCGGTGAAGGTTGTATTCTTCAGAAAAAAGACACCACTATTTTCGCTTACAGCCACTTTGGAAGCACACTCGAACTGGAACCGAACATACCCAACACGCCGGATGTAAATCAAAACCTTAACGAAGATATTCAGTTAAACTTCAGCAATATAATAGTACAACCAATTACGTACGAGCAAGCAGAAAAACATCGACAACTCGATGAAAAAATTGAAATCCAGAAGAAGAATGAGAAACTGCCGGCTGCTGAGTTAACCGGCCACGACATCCACCAGTACTCCGTACTTTACTGTCTGGTGGCAGTAGTTGGTGTGGCAGCGACCTATGTCCTGATTAATCAATGCAGGAAAAGGGTCACGAAACGAAAAAGTCCTGAACAATCGACGGTGCCACCGAAAAAACCCGAGCGAAATCCGATGGCCCGGGCTCAAGAGGAAGCCCTTCAAATGCACGAGCGAGGCAGCACCGTTCATCAAGAAGGACAGCGCCCTACACGGACAGCGCAGCGATATTTTTCATTGTACAGGTCCGTGTATCTTTCACGCCATCTAAACCCTTTTATTCCCCTTTCTTCTGCCCTTGGCAGCATGTACGGTTCAATACCGCACAGTAATTTCGCTAACTCGCGCCCTACTTTGAACATGCGTAACAACAGCACTATTTACTTAGACTAGCATTAATATATAACGCGCATTAAAATACTCTTAGAACCACTCTTTATATTAACGTCAGAGATACACGACCTTGTAGTCTAACTTGTAACTATTACTTCAATAAACTATTAAGAGAGTCATAACTTTAACTTACATAACCAACATCAACTAGGAGCCCTACTGAAACTTAGCAGCGGCCCCTACAACTATCTTATATTTGGGGCCGTTCAAGTATTACGTAAGCACTATAGGGGGGCGGGAGGGGGTCTTTGCTTTGCTTATTTTTGATGACATGGGGGGTGGGGGGTCTAGATGGTGATTGAGTCAGCAGTAGTTATTTACTTTTTACACATATGGCACTCCACCATTTTTACACATATGAAACTGATGTGCATTATTCAAAATTTAGAGCACCAAGATGTTGAATGGCTCGATGAGAACGATGTAGCGTCGTTCCAAAATCGGATGAAAGTGAGCAGACATAAATTGAGCAGCAAACATCCAATGTCATCGAAAACTTAGAATCTTGGATTCGGGTATCATGGGCTGAAGACTGTTAATTGGAATTAATGTGCGGACGTAACTTTATGTTGAATTAGTTGAATACGGTGTCAATAAAGTTTGTTAAAATTAACATTATGTGCGTTAAAATCCTGTATCCAAAGCCTATTTTCTTATTTCTACAATTATATCTGCTGCTCATGAATCAATAAAAAAAACACAAAAATTTAAAAAAAAATGCATGTACCAATGTTTACGTAAGCATGGGGGGGGGGGGGGGTAAGAGCTTTGATTACTTTTGCTGACAAGGGGGACGGGGGGTAAATAATTGTCGTAAATCTGCTTAAGTAATACTTGAACGGCCCCTTTGCACTTAGTATGTATGGGACCAAGAGTTATAATGGCAAAGTTAAGTTTGTCCCTCAATTCGATTTATTTTTTCATTAATAATAATAAAAATATAATAAAATTAATGTGTATTTCCACGGCGCGACGACGTGAATTTGCACCGTAACGTGGCGCCGCACCGCATATTTCCACGGCGCGGCGGCGAGAATTTGCACCGTACGCGGCGCCGCACCGCAGGTTTTGCGGCGCCGCACCGCGTATTTCCACGGCGCGGCGGCGAGAATTTGCACCGTAGCGGCGCCGCACCGCAGGTTTGCGCGGCGCCGCACCGCATATTTCCACGCCGCGACGGCGTGAATTTGCACCGTACGCGTCGCCGCACCGCAGGTTTGCGCGGCGCCGCACCGCATATTTTTGCGGCGCCGGCACCGCGCAAAACTCCGACGCCGCACCGTTTTGCGGCGACGACGCCGCGCCGCAGACATGTGGCCAGGCCCTTACAGAGCTGTTGAAACAGAATACCAACTATGTGTTTAATGACAGTCACAAGATAGCATTTGAGGAATTGAAGTCGAGATTGGTAAACAAACCTGTGCTGAAGATTTATGATCTCCAGTTACCTACTGAACTTCACACAGCTGCATCTATGGTAGCATACTCAGCCATACTGATGCAGCGTTGCACGGCAGATGGAAAATTGCATCCAGTGCACTACATGAGTCGCAAGACAAGCGAGGCTGAAAAAATATATACAAGCTATGAGCTAGAAGCTTTAGCTATTATTGAGGGTGTGAAAAAGTTTCGACAATACTTGTATGGCATTAAGTTTACCATCAGGAGAGGACAGCGATGGAGCATGGAGCGCTTGGAGCTTACTTTGTTCACTCAAAAACTTTTTTAAGTCATTTAATGTTGGAATTTCAATGTGTCTATGAGATTGTTCAAATAGGTTTAGAATTGTTTTGTCAAGCTTACTTAGTGCAATATGAGTTATTATGAAATCTGACAAATTGACAATCTGTAATTGTTGTAAAGCTGCGAGCGCGGAGCAAAATTTATCAAGAATTTTATCAGCGAACTGACCAGGCTTCTGCTGTATCATTTGCTCTAAATACATGGAAGCTTGCACCCTGGTGTCCTGGTATTTAGCTAGAAGAGCTTGCCATATTATTTCATAATTTTGTGAGGTAGCGGTTATGCCTGCACAAACATTGAGCGCTTTGCCAGACAGACAGCCAATCAAATATACCTTTTCTGCATTAGTCAGGTGAGTATTGGTGTGTATAACACTGCGGAAATTTTCATTGAACACTGACCATTTAATGGGAGTACCATCAAAACCTGTGAGTTGGAGCGGAGGCAATTTGATATTAAAATTATTATTTTTCTTCTGCTCCTCTCGCTCTTGAATCAGAGTGGTTTCTTTTTGCTTTATGTAGCAATATAATTCGTCGAATGTATTAATAATACTATAAGTCGGCTGTGCGTTGGAGTTTTCCTTCAATTGTTCCAACCAAAGTTTATCTGTTGTGTCTATGTTGTCAGAGCGGGTCTTGTCTAGGGATTGAGACCTAGCCAGAAATTACATGCGAACAATAGGATCAGAAACCTTCAGGCTTAAGTTGTACACTTCCTGTATAATAAGGAACAAACTTTGATTTTTACATTCGAGAAATTTTATCATAACATAAGAAGTTACGAAAATGCGAAAGAATTGTTTTTATGTAGGCACAAGCTAAAGATTGAAATAAGAAATTACAACAATATTATACACAGAATATTCTAGTAAGCGGCGCGTATCCGCGTATTAACAAATATGGCGGGTACACCTAGTATTAATCCTTTGTCCAACGTAATTTAATGCATTAGCGTAATTTAATACATATAACTTGTATCGCATTTTACTGCAAAGCTGACCGTTTCGCAATTTAATGCAACGTCGTAATTTAATACTTAAACATTTGTACCGCCGTACCATATCGTAATTTATTTGTTATTAATAATTAATATTTTTACCGCAATTGAATGCAACGCTGATACGCAATTTAATGCAATAATGTAAAATCATCACTTATTTGCATAATTATTAACAAACCCCTTCATGTACCGACTCCCTTGAGTAATGTAAACGTACCGTACCGCATACAAATCCGATGCCGTGATTACGATTTGATATGATTATGATTAACACTCAACAACGTGTTTGATGTTACTATTTCGCATGCTTAGTATTAAAATGACTCAATTCTGAATTTGATATTTCCCAAAATTAAACCCTATGTCTTTTAATTAAGGTAATATTTTGGGACGTGTATTATTCAGAAATGGGTCACTTTAATACTAAGCGTGCGATTTCTTAGGAGTTTATAAACCACTCCATTCTACTTTGTAAAGTAATTTTACTTATAAATGTATTTTTCGAAACAACAACGAATATCTGCAAATGATGAAGTACCTACACTTGGATAAAAAGTGTAAAATTACAAGGAATTGATTTCTCTTAACAGTTTGCTTTAATAACTCAATGAATTTCATGCAAATAGGTAAATGAAACGTTTGGGTAATACAATAATCGTATTTAAATAAATTTCGGCACACCGTGATTGGTAGATACATACCAAGGCTTGTTTACTAATATCATGCGTATGAGAAAATAAATAATGAGATCGTTACTTATCCATCCCTCTCCCTTTTGTTCAATAAATTTTGTTAAGTAGGTACTTACAGTTCACCTCGTCGCCAAATGTAGACCACGTTATTTACCCAATATGTTAATGGATATATAATAACACCTTATTTAGTTTGCAATGACTATGCACTGGTATATGTAATAAATATCGGCTCGCTAGCTGGCGCACCACGTCTTCACTCCGCACCGGTCATTGATGGACTACCACCCGCCGCGCGCCCCGCGCGGTGCACAGCTCGAGAAGACAGACACTATGACGTCACATATAATATATATATATATATATTTATAATTACTAGAACACATAGTTTGTTTGCCTATACACTACAGCCTCTATACGAGGCATCATCAAGATTGAACAGTACGACCGTTCGCTACTTGAACGAATGGCGTACTGACAAACTAAAACATTTTGAAAAATAGTTTAGATTTAATAGAAAAAGTCAAAGACATCAGCATACCGCCAAACGCAACATTACTTTCATGGGATGTGGATAGTTTATTTACCAATGTATCGTATACTGAAACGTTAAATATACTTCAAAATCATTTGGAAAGACAGCGACTACATCCAGGAGAGGTTTGTGAGCTAATAGATTTAACAACTATCTGTATGAAACAAAATTATTTTAGGTTTAATGGACAATATTATTTACAAGGTGATGGGTTGGCTATGGGTTCTCCTCTTAGTCCGCTAATGGCAGATATTTTTATGGATAGTTTTAAGACTCAGTACATAGTGGGAAATACAAATTTGTTATAATATTATAGGTATGTAGATGATTTGATTTTGTGCTGGAGGGGTAGTATGAGACAATTGGGTTTATTTGAGAGTAGTCTTAATAACAAACATCCGAAAATAAAATTTAAGAAGGAATTAGAACAGAATAATTCACTTAACTTCTTAGGTTTGACTATAACTAAGGTAAATAATAAGCATCAGTTCCACATTTATCGTAAGCCTACGCAGACCGATACAGTTATTCCAGCTTTTTCTAATCACCCTTGGCAACATAAACTGGCTGCTTTCCATTGTTACATACATAGATTGTTAACAGTACCTCTTTCTAGAAAAGATTTTGATTTAGAGTTGAAGACCATACATATGATTGCAAATTCAAATGGCTACACTGAGACTGGTAAATAGTGTGGTTAAAAAGAAACAGAGGCGTACAGCTGATAGCATGTTATATAGCGGCCCGTCTACTGAACCTACTAACAAATATAAAGCAAGTATTAGTTACGTTGGCCCTTTGTCAGATAAAATTTATAATATTTTAAAATCAAAGGAAATAAATGTTGCTTTTAAAACTAATAATTCTTTCATATTTATAACATAATCGGGACTTTAGCGCGATAAAAATATATTGTTGATTTACCTCGACGTTTCGGCCATGTTTCAACGGCCGTGGTCACGAGTAGACTGAAGTGGAGGGTATGACTTCTGTTTCCGTGAACGTGTTTTCTGTTTCTGTGTACGTGAAGCGATTGAAATTAAAAAGTACAAAAATTTCAACCGGGAAGACGGATATAAACTCTCTCCATCATGGAATCCTGTAATCAGCAAGAGTAAGCGTCGAGATATATCTTCGGATAAATCGTCGGACATTGTGAGCATTGTGTGTCGGTATAGTGATATGCAAGTGGAAAATAAACAAGACAAAGTGCGGGTAGTTCGTAAAACTCGCGCGGCTAAACAGAAGTAATACCCTCCACTTCAGTCTATTCGTGACCACGGCCATTGAAACATGGCCGAAACGTCGAGGTAAATCAACAATATATTTTTATCGCGCTAAAGTCCCGATTATGTTATAAATATGTGTGAAAGTCGCGAAAGTTTAAAACAATTTATAATAATTCTTTGTATTCTAGACTATGTAATGGTAAGGATAAAGTAGAAAGAGGGAGTAGATCAGGAGTATATAAGCTCACGTGTGACGATTGTAGTGGTGTTTGTATAGGACAAACCGGTCGTAGTTTTAATATTAGATATAAGGAGCATGTTTCATCTTATAGGCATAAGCACGCAGAGAAGTCCAATTTTGCAAAACATTTGATAGACACAGATCATACATTATCAGATGCTCATTCTTATAAAATATTACATTTTTGCAAAAAGGGATTTCGTCTGAATGTTTTAGAGCATTTGGAAATAGTTAGGTACAACAACGCGGGATCCATTGTCAATGAACAGGTTAATTTTCCTTCTTCTCCTTTATTGCGGGTATGCTTAAATTCAGTCTTTAACAATGGGGGTAGCTGAGATTGAGATAAATTATGTGGGTAGTTTGTGATAATATAAGGGGGCACTTTTGTTTTATTTTTAAATTTTGAGGATAGGCTTTGAGAAAAGTATTAAGGGTAGTAGTGCAAAAATGTTGGCGGTAGGCGGGATTAAAGAAAAATGTTTTAGTTTGTCAGTACGCCATTCGTTCAAGTAGCGAACGGTCGTACGAGTCGATCTTGATGATGCCTCGTATAGAGGCGAAACGCGCGTCGATCGTGTAGTTTTAGTGTTTAGTGGTGGTGGTGTGTAGTTGAGTCCGTGTGATATATGTTGTTTCGTGTGGAAGCGGAGGAGGGTGGGTTTTTGCAAGAACATATATGTGTCGCACAGACGCAGCTATTTTGCACGAGCCCGGCACTGGTTTCGCGGAGTAGCAAGGTAATTTGTTCCAGTTTGTTAAAACATTTTGCTTTAATCCCGCCTACCGCCAACATTTTTGCACTACTACTCTCATTATTTTTCTCAAAGCCTACCCTCAGAATTTAAAAATAAAACAAAAGTACCCACGTATATTATCACAAACTACCCACACAATTTATCTCAATCTCAGCTACCCCCATTAATAAAGACAGAATTTAAGCATACCCGCAATAAAGGAGAAGAAGGAAAATTAACCTGTTCATTGACAATGGATCCCGCGTTGTTGTACCTAACTATTTCCAAATGCTCCAAAACATTCAGACGAAATCCCTTTTTGCAAAAGTGGAATATTTCATAAGAATGAGCATCGGATAATGTATGATCTGTGTCTATCAAATGTTTTGCAAAATTGGACTTCTCTGCGTGCTTATGCCTACAAGATGAAACATGCTCCTTATATCTAATATTAAAACTACGACCGGTTTGTCCTATATAAACGCTACTACAATCGTCACAAGTGAGCTTATATACTCCTGATCTACTCCCTCTTTCTACTTTATCCTTACCATTACATAGTCCAGAATACAAAGAATTGTTAGTCTTAAAAGCAACATTTATTTCCTTTGATTTTAAAATATTATAAATTTTATCTGACAAAGGGCCAACGTAACTAATACTTGCTTTATATTTGTTAGTAGGTTCAGTAGACGGGCCGCTATATAACATGCTATCAGCTATACGCCTCTGTTTCTTTTTAACCACACTATTTACCAGTCTCAGTGTAGCCATTTGAATTTGCAATCATATGTATGGTCTTCAACTCCAAATCAAAATCTTCCCTAGAAAGAGGTTCTGTTAACAATCTATGTATGTAACAATGGAAAGCAGCCAGTTTATGTTGCCAAGGGTGATTAGAAGAAGCTGGAATAACTGTATTGGTCTGCGTAGGCTTACGATAAATGTGGAACTGATGCTTATTATTTACCTTAGTTATAGTCAAGTCTAAGAAGTTAAGTGAATTATTCTGTTCTAATTCCTTCTTAAATTTTATTTTCGGATGTTTGTTATTAAGACTACTCACAAATAAATCCAATTGTCTCATACTACCCCTCCAGCATAAAATCAAATCATCTACATACCTATAATATTATAACAAATTTGTATTTCCCACTATGTACTGAGTCTTAAAACTATCCATAAAAATATCTGCCATTAGCGGACTAAGAGGAGAACCCATAGCCAACCAATCACCTTGTAAATAATATTGTCCATAAAACCTAAAATAATTTTGTTTCATACAGATAGTTTTTAAATCTATTACCTCACAAACCTCTCCTGGATATAATCGCTGTCTTTCCAAATGATTTTGAAGTATATTTAACGTTTCAGTATACGGTACATTGGTAAATAAATTATCTACATCGAAAGAAAGTAATGTTGCGTTTGGCGGTATGCTGATGTCTTTGACTTTTTCTATTAAATCTAAACTATTTTTCAGACAATAAAGTTGTTTGAAGGAAAATTTCTCTCGAATGATAAAATTTAACTTTTTAGCTAATTTATATGCTGGAGCCTCTATATATGAAACAACCGGACGAATAGGAATATTGTCCTTGTGAATTTTCGGAAGGTCATAAAGAATTGGTGCTAGCGGATTCATAGGTATAACACTATTCTTCTTTGTTTCGGTTTCAAAAACAAACTTAGATTTATTATTATTTACTGCGTTATTTAAGACCGCGAATTATTTAACTTGCATTAAAACAATGAAAACATTACGCTCAGACTGACTCGTTTAGGTTTTAAAAAAGACCCCTGGTCCGAGGGTACACATGTTCCGAACTTCATGCTTCTATCTTCAGCGCAACTTCCGAGTCCAAATGGTGAGCGGCATCGTAAGCAAGTATGCTCCTACCTCTACTCCTCCAGCGAGCCCGAAGGGCTAGCTCTGACCGCGGGCGCCGAACCGTCCCTTTGATGGAAGTACCTACTCTTGAGCAACTTGCAACCCCGAAGGGCGAGTGGTGGTGTGAAGTCAAAAGTCAAAACCAAAGGTCAAAATATTTTTATTCACATTAGGCACACAGACACCACTTATGAATGTCAGAAAATTTATAATCATTTCGGAAAAAATCTGCTGATGAAAAGATACTGGTAAGAAACTCAACAAGGTATTATTTCTTGAATAAATCAACTAGTTCCTGTGGCCGTCCCAATATTTTAATCCATAACTTTTTCATTTCTTCTTTTTTGGGAAAACTGAAAAAAAAATAGTACTAATTAGACATGGGCCGAGTACTCGTAGTAGTTTTCTGAGTGGATAGATAACATGTATTGTGAACTATTTTTAAAAAGATTAGAAAGTTTAGAGTTGTGCTAATGGTGTGGTTTAGGTATTTCATAATATTTCGCTTATCCTAATGAATATAAAATTAATATTTGAAATGTTAATTGTTTCATACTAAGAGCTATTCCAACATCAAGTTGCAAAAATGTTAGAAAGATAAATTTTGTGGTACTATGAAAATCTAAAAAATACTTTTTTATTCTTAGAAAAAAAATTGGATATTTCTGCAAAATTGGATATTTAGGACAGCGCTTAAGGCTACATTGGAGGCGTCAGTAGTCAGTATAAATTCTCTTGTAAAGTCGGGGTATTGCAGGACAGGGTCATTTGTAAGAAGGGTTTTACATTTCTCAAAACAGTTTATGTATTCAGAATTCAGATCTATTTTTCTACCTTTTTTCAGGCACTGCGTCATTGGTTTTGTTAATCGGGCGAAATCGGGAATGAATTTTCGGTAGTAACCGAGAAGTCCTAAAAACTGTTTAATTTTCTTAGGGGTTTTTGGAATAGGATATTTTTGTATAGCCGAAATTTTGTCCGGGTTCGGTTTAACACCGTCTTTACTGATTATGTGCCCGAGATAAGCTGTTTCAAGCTTTAGAAATTTAGATTTGTCCATCTGTATTTTAAAATTGGAGTCGCGAAGTCTTTCGAAAACTTTTTCAAGGTTTGTCAAATGTTCCTGAAGGGATGTGCTGAAAACTATTATGTCATCTAAATAGACAAGGCAAATGTCGTTTTGCAGTCCTCTTAGAACGTTATCCATAACGCGTTGGAAAGTGGAAGGGGACATTTTGAGGCCCATAGGCATGCGTAAAAACTCAAAATGCCCATGTTCTACGCTGAAGGCGGTTTTGGTGATATCCTGGGGATCCATTTCTACCTGGTAAAATCCGCTTGCTAAGTCCAGAGTGGTGAAGTATTGGCATTTGCCTAATTTGTCAAGGACGTCTGTAATATTTGGGATGAGATATTTGTCGTCAATGGTCTTGTCATTTAATTTATGGAAATCAACTACAAGTCGCCATTTTTGTCTACCAGAAGCATCCGTTTTTTTGGGCACGACCCAAATAGGGGAGCTCCATGCAGAATCAGAGGGTCTTATTATTTTCTGGTCTAACATTTTTGTGATCTGGTCTTTTACCTCTTGTCTATGGATAAAAGGGTATCGGTAGCTTTTAGTATATACGGGTGTCTCGTCAGTCGTTCTAATTCGATGTTTAATTTTATTCGTAAAAGTCAGTGGTTCTCCGTCAATATAAAATACGTCGGCGAAGCGGGAACAGAGTAACGTTAAATTAGCTCTCTCCTCTTCGTTTAAGTGATCGGTCCGTAGGCGAGATATGACGTCTTGTGCGCGCGTCAGCGGTTGTTTAGTACGTATGCACTCTATATTGAATAGCTCAGCTTGGGCTGGCTGGTCAAGTGAGAATATTGCATCATTAGGACTACAGTTTTCAACCTCTAAATATCCTCTATTGTTTTTCACTATTGTAAGGCATTCGTGAATCATACAGCTACTGATAACTTGGTTTTTTACTAAGACTTCTCCGTCAGGGGCATCAATGGGTAATCTAATTATTTTGGACGTATTGGCTGGGATAATTTCTTCATAATAATTTACATTAGCAGAGTTATACATCCGGATCGGGTTGCACGAGGTTCGTGTTATAAGGGAGTTATTTTTAAGATCAATTTTGGCTTCCCACTTAGTTAATAAATCTAATCCAATAAGGCCATCAAAATAAGTATGGAACCGATAGACAAATAATTTCATGTCATTTACGTCATTGAATTCAGGAAAACTAGGTATGGTCAGGGAATAGTCGTTTCTACTTACGGCATGAACGTTAGTAACTTCGAAAGGATCGTAGTTAAGGGGATTTCATTTATTTTCATTTATTTATTTAAATAGTCACAGAACAAAACATAAATGGTTAGTAGTCACTTTAGTATATCTATGTATATTAGTACACAATATGCTGAGTTCTATAATAATGATAAGACTTAATTATACATGCGCCTGCGCGCCTACTACAATAAAACTCTTACTGAGTGCTAGTTTACAATTTACTGCCTAAACTAGGATACAAATGTAGCCTGTATCTTAGGCAAAGGATTAGTGCATAATTATTGGAACAGTGCCAATTAATAATATTATACTTATTTATTACAAATTATTATTTTTAACGAGCTATGTTTACGTTTTAATGTTAAATAGAATTAAATTATTAAACTACGAGACTAAAGTCAGCAGATTTTCAGTTTCCTCGTAAAGTCACGGGCGTTCCCCTGCCCGGAGGGAGGAACACCAGTTTCAAACGAAATATCAAAATACTGAAAAGATAGCCGGAGCTATCACAAAATCGAAATATTGTCTGGAGGCGTGCTTTGAATGTTTAGGGCTTAACTAAATGGAGGTAAAGGAAAAATGTTAGTATTAAGCACAATCTTTATTTCCTATAAAATTCACATATATACAGTAATGTAATTGTGGAACCTTAGCGTCTAAATACCAGACAATTAAAGTAAATATTTGATTTAGCTCAGCCGCAAGCGGGTGTTTTGCTGAAGGCGGTTCTTATGATAGGTTCACAATTAACTATGTCTAAAGATGTTAGTCCCTACGTAAATCGAAATGCCATCAATTCCAATTCATGTCTAAATGACTTTAAATCCTAATTCCCTACTTTATTAATGTATGATTGTTTCACAGACCTGGCGCTGAAGTAAACCTTCCCGGCAAGCTGTCCGGCTGCAGACTGGAACAGGGCAGTGTGAGTCGAACACGAAGCTCGGGGGTCGACTCTATGCAAGCTCAGCTCTCAAGCCACGCAGGAAGACGCGAAGATTATATTCAGGCGGCGCAAGCAGTGCAATCCCCAAATTACGAAACGTGGTAGAAGCTTGGTGCAGAAGGCATATGGAAAATCAAGGGTTGGCTTTACAAAATGGCGGCTGGGGAAATGACCAAGCCCGCAATTACGAAATACTCGAAATAAGCAACCCCTGACTTAACCCTACAAAACTAAATTCACAATGCAAAAGATCAGAAGGCCTAAGGCATAAAGAGATTACTAAACTGAAGATTAAATAGAGCTTAAGTGAAGCCTAACCAAATTTAATTAATTTAATGAAAACCCATCCAGCTGGAAAGAACACATTGTTTCGATTAGATAGTGCACATTGCAAAATTTAAGCGATAGCGAAACAGACATTAGGAAAGGATTCTTACCGGAGACCATCCAGTAATTTATATGGACTATCTCAGACGCCGGCTCTCCCTCCTTCCCGTCAAGAAGAATCCTTCAAGAGCTGCAAATAAACCACGAGGTTAGAAACTATTCAACAAGGAGCCACATGAATTTACCAGGGGAATTTCTACTCATGATTTTCCTAACTCCTTCAAAATATATTTTAAATAGGCTGCTCCGACGCCACATGAGCCACTCAAGCTGTGCATCCAGGCGCGGACCTCCTTCTTGCACCCGATTAATAAAGCTTCTCTTCCGCACCATCATAGAGCCCTGGTTATATCGGAATGATTCCCAAAATGGCTGGAGGAAGTTGCGACAGAAGCACCCTGGAGCACCCTCAGATGAAGAAATTTCCCCCAAATTTATCCCCTGAAATTTATTCCGAAAATTGACTCCCTATGCTCTAAACTTGGATCCAAACTATAACCATGACCGAAGACAACTATCAAAGAAGATCTCCGCTCTGCTTTTCTGTACCTGAATGTGTGCAAAACCTTGTTAGAATAAGTACTTCCTGAAATATCTGAAATAAATGGTATGTATGAAAACGCAATGTTCATTTTATATCCCCATATTTAGGGGGAAAATCTGCGGCTGACAGTCCTAATTTTATTATCATATGATCTACCAATCATATGTAGCCGCGTACGTAAACACAGCTAATTAAGTTGCCAGTATTGAAAAACCCTACCGATGTTACCACAATAATCGAAACTTAAGCTGTTCAAGTCACTGGAGAAAACGTACCAAAAATATACAACGTTACAATACCCCCCTTCCCCATTTAAGGTTCAACGTAGGTGAACCGACGCTGTCCTCAGCGCTCTGATCTCCAGTGAAAGAACTACCCAAGGTTCGATTACCCTGCGTAACCGCAAACGTTAACTAAAAGTGCTGAAAAAACTCTACCAAAAGGTTATTACAAAAAAAAAATTGTGCTTAATAGAACCCCTTAACAGAGGAAAAAATGTATGTAACCAACAAAACCATAAATCCAAAACTAAGTTACATACCAAAAACCTTCAAAAAACAATCTAACTATAAAGAAAACAAACCGCATTAACCTTCCCAGCACAACGGCAATGTTGTGCTGAAGAGGTTAATCGCCAACAGCCAGGACCGATGTTCAGCATCCTTCAATATAATCTCTTCTTGTCCGGGCGAAACCTAACGAAATAGTCACAACAACTTTCAAAATTCAAAACGTAACCTAAACTGAACTGAAACCCTTCACCAAGATATAACTAAACATCTCAGATACAATTTATTGTCTCTGAGGAATACCGAAAAAAAACTAAACATCCTAGACTGCTGTCTGAGGAAACGAAATCTATCTCGCCTAGGTCGAGATAATTAAACGGAACGAAGCAAAATTACTGTGCAACATAACATCGCATCCACACAAGTACCGAAACCCGTTCATGTTGAATGCGAAACACAGATGTACATAAACCTATACATAACTTGGTAAGGGACAAAATATTCATACCTATACTTGTGCATATATATTAAAGACTACTCCGGATGTTATAGAGTTAAGATTGAGCCGCCCTAAATTCATCAACGTTCACTTGCTTTCCATACATCACGCTTACAAAAGTAGTGCGACAATTATTTTTGTTCACCACCTCTAACAATTTGTGATTAAATATATCATAATATTTAACACTCGAATGCTAAGCTCCAATCTTAATTAGTGGCAACAGTTACAGACGACGGTTGCGATCCGTGGCAGCACGACGACGAGCCGGAGCAAGCCATCGTGCGTCCACCGACCACAGTCACCGTCCGAACTACCTAATTCACCACTTACATGGCGTGTTAGTCAACAATGGCGGCGCGGCGAGCGATAACTAGTAAAGCGGGCCGCGCGTCCACTGGTCACCAAATGAGCCAAAAGCGGTAATTTACGCTTTTAGGTCTTTAATATGCCAAGAGCCTATCGGATGGCCGTCCATCCTTTCCAATTCATAAACTAAGGGAGACAAAACTTTCTTAATCCTACACTTTTCATACTTTGGCGCGAGCTTCGCCATCTTAAATTTCAAAGCATCGCTTTGTACGTAAGTGCGTTTCCACACAATATCTCCCACGGAAAATTTAGCTGAACGTCGCCTTAAATTGTAGTATTTTGCATTTGTGCCATGCGCTTTCAAAAGGTGAGACCTAACTTGTTCAAAAATACTTTTCAAACAGCCAAATTCGCCCGCATATTCTTCTCTAGGAATACCTACGGTATACTCCTGACCCGAATCTCGGTAGAACGAACCGTTTATGACTGGTTCCCTAGCGTGTACCAAAAAGAAAGGAGAGAACCCCGTGGACTCGTTAACTGCACTGTTTAACGCAAACTGAATACGGTGCAGTTGCTCATCCCATGTACGGTGGTTTTCTTCCACGTACGACGCTACGGCAGTCATAACCGTTTTGTTATGACGCTCAACCAAATTCACCTGTGGGGTATACCGTGGTCCATAATGAACCCTAGGAACATTGTATCGTTTCAAAAGCTGCCTGAATTCTGATCCAGTAAACTGAACCCCGTTATCGGCTATTACAGTTTCAGGAACCCCATGAGCCAAAATAACACCGTTTTCAAAGTGTCTTGCAACTAAGGCACTTGTTGCGCGGCGAAGCGGAAACAATAACGTGTACTTCGAAAAGCAGCATGTCACCACAAACAAAAACGTGTAACCCGACCGAGAACGCGGCAGTGGACCTACTAAGTCTATGGAGACTACCTGAAACGGTCTATGACATACTTTTGGCTGACCCATCAACCCGGGAGTTTGTCGCTGTGAATGCTTATAGGCGGAGCATACGTCACACGCCTTCACAAAGTCGACTACGTCCTTATGCATGCCAGGCCAAAAATATGTCAAAGATAACCGCCGATGTGTTTTAAATACACCGAGATGGGCGGCTGTAGACTCACAATGGTTATCTGTTAAAACCTTAATTCGGTCACTCTTTGGCACTACCACTTTCCAGTCAAATTCACTGAGTAAGTTGTACTTACTCTTACAAAATCGGAGTAACTTTCCCTCCTTAATACAAAAATTCGGATAGTTAGCGGGGAAAGATTTACAACCGTTCATAATCTTCTCGTACCATTCGTCCTTTTCGACGTCATCGGTGTTCGAACCGTTCACGGCATCAACTTTCATGAGCCTAGACAACGCATCCGGTACCACATTGTCGGTGCCTTTCCTGTGCTCAATTTCAAAATCAAATTGAGACAGTCTACACCCCCAACGTGCTAAACGTCCTGATGGGTTCTCTAGGTTCATAAACCACTTAAGTGACGCGTGATCCGTAATCACCTTAAAATGACGCGATCCTAAATACGCCTGAAATTTCTCTACAGAGAACAAAACGGCTAAAGCCTCTCTCTCGGTCGCGCTGTAGTTTTGTTCATGCTTGTTTAAAGAACGACTAACATACGCGATGGGGTGTTAGTGTCCGTCGATAGTCTGACTAAGCATCCCACCCAGTCCATATGAAGAAGCATCGCAGTGCACCACGAAAGGCTTGTCGAAATCAGGCACTGCCAGAATAGGAGCCGAAACTAATGCGTTCTTCAATGACTTAAAGGCTTCTTCTGCTTCTTCAGACCACCGAAAGGCAGGAACATTCTTCCCTTTAGCCGTGAGTCTATTTAAAGGAGCGGCTATAGTCGAAAAGTTTCGAATAAATCGACGATACCATGAGCACGTCCCTAAAAATATCTTCACTTCCCGAGAAGTGGTCGGAATGGGAAAATTCAAAATGGCAGCGACCTTTTCAGGATCAGTGCGCAACCCAAACTCGTCTACGACGTAACCGAGGTATTTAAGCGACTGTCTGAAGAACTTGGACTTCGCAAAATTTATTGTTAAGTTTGCCATTTTCAATTTTTCCAAAACACGATTCAAAAGTACTAAATGGGTCTGAAAATCCGATGAACAGATCACAATGTCATCGATGTAACAAAATACTAAACCGGTTTCGATGTCACTTGTCAAATTGTGATCGATCAGCCTATCCATGAGCCGCTGCTGTCTAGCAGGTGCTCCGCACAATCCGAATGGCATGACCTTGAATTTGAATAACCCGCGACCCGGTACGCAAAAACTAGTCTTTTCCTGTGAGCTATTTGCTAAAGGAATTTGCCAAAATGAGGAACTTAAATCGATCGACGTCAGGTACTTCGCTTCCTTCAAGCTATCTAAGATTTGCGGAATGTACGGAATGGAATACGAATCCCCCTTCGTGACCGCATTTAACTTCCTACAATCTAAACAAAAACGCCAGTCTCCATTTTACTTACGCACTAGTAACGCAGGATTATTCCATGGACTTTCACAGGGAGTGACCACATCTAATTGTAGCATTTTATCGAGCTCAGCACTTAATACTGCTCGCTTTTCAGGTGAAAGCGGGTACTGCTTCACCTTCACAGGCGATGCGTCACCTGTCTCGATAACATGCTCAATCCGGCCGGTCCTACCTAACCCTACCTTTTCAAAAGAAATGTCCATAAATTTACCTACCACTGCGTCAGCCAGTTCCTTCTGGTTCGCGTTCAAATGCACGTATGACTGTATCGTGTGAACTTGTTCTGAATTTATACCGTTGCAATTCCTAAAATAAGTATTCGGTGTCACTATGTAGTCTATGTTGTCAAAAATTTCAGGCGCCAATCGAAATGATTTCCAAAAATCCACTCCTAAAATAACGTCCGAAACAATGTCGGGTATAACAAAAAATTTAATGACGTGAGTTACGTTATTAAATGTTAACGGAACAAAAATGTACCCTATTGTTTGAACTTCAACGCCTGTTGCAACATGACAAGATGTTGGTTGTGTTTTTTGTAAATTAAAATCGAATTTCACAAAATCTAAATGAGCATTGTTACCTAAAATCGAAATGGATGCTCCAGAATCCAATAATCCGTAAATTTCAAAATTACTAACTTTAAACTTTAAATATGGCCGAACATCATCTTTATTTGGTGCAAACAGAACCGTAGCGATCGAATTATAATTACAAAATTTCGAAATGGACTCACTATTAATATCTAAGTCGCTGCGGTTCGAACCTATTAGTTTTTTGTACGGAAGTGTGAACCAGGCTTTTTAGATGCATCTTTACTGCAATTCGGATAACTAGCAATCATGACATCTGTCATTCCGCAACCGAAACATCTGATTTGTTTGTTATGAGGTTTTGCTTTACAAAACCTAAAGTTATGTCGTGTTTTACCGCATTTGTAACAAACGGGTTCCCGCACCTGTGTGGATGGAACTTGCGCTTGCTTCGGAACGCTAAATGCACTCTCGCGTTGCTTCGGAATCGGAACATATGAACCTGCGCGCTGCGCACAAGCAAAACATGACGAGTTGCCTTCGGAACTCCTGGCAGTAGGAACTGAAACTGAGTTGACTGGCTTTGCCTTGCCTTTGTATAAAAACTCACTGCCAAGGATATTTGATGACGACTTTGACGGCGGTTCCGAAAACATCTCTGTCCGCTGTCGCGCTGCCTCAACTTTCCTACAATTTTCTTTCAAGTCCGCGACTGAGGTGATATTAACTAAAGCTAACTGCTGTGATAAATTGGGCCGGATGTTATGCTGCAAAATCTCCAATTTCGCTTCCTCAGACAGCGGTACCTTGCGACGCGCAAACATGCAAGACATAACTGCAAAATAAATGTGAACTGGTTCATCTGCACCTTGTGTTCGTGACTGAATTTCACCTAACAACCTGTAGTCATAATCAACGGGATCAAACTCCCTCAATAATGTTGTTTTCAAATCATTCCAAGTCGAAACCTCCTGTTTTATACCTCGAAACCAAAATAATGCCTTGTCTGTAAACAACTGTGCCGCTGAATTGAACAACTTACAATCTGAAACGCCAAACGCCAATTAGAGTTCATCAATACGCTCTAAGAAAGATCTGACATCTGTGGTACCATTGAATTTTACACCCCACTTTGAAACATTTTTATCCCCGGAACACTCAACTTGATGGTCACTGTCTACTAAGTGAACAAGTGGAGAGGCGATCTGATCATCCTGAACTACCTCAGAAGATGGTGCTGATACTTCAACAATAGCTAAGAGTGACTCCAGCTTTGACAAAAGGTCAGACTTAGTCTGAAGCTTGACCGGATCCAGCAGAGGTTGAACTCTCAATAACCGATGATATAGGTGATACCCCAGTGCTTTAGACCTATTTAATGAATACCTATCCTGTGTTTTCAAGTACCTGTCGACAGTTGTACCTAAATCAACCAACTTATCTGAAATGGTTTTTAATTCTGAACTGGCCGGCAGATCTGTGTCTAAAATAGCTTCTGAAGGACATTCTAAACTCAACTTTCTAAGTTGTTTTCTTAATCCATCAACTGTACTCAATGGTGTTTCTGACCTAATCTGAACTTCATAAGTTAACTCATCCTTTAAAAGTGAATGAAACTGTATAGATCTTTCCATACTGAACTAAATTGTTGAACTGTATACTGAATTGAAATTAATGGCTTACAAAATTTTAAGTTACTTATGTATAAACTTAATTAATGTTTATTTATTTGTGTTATTATGTTAATATTAAAGATATATAACAATTAGCAACTGAGAACTGTTGTTTTACTTTTTAGAAATCAATTTTATATAAATATACACCGTGTAAGTATAAGTCCATAATAAAGATGAATAAACCAATCACTCAACTGAAAACTAGTGTTTTTACTTTAAATACCAATATTATTTTAAATTTACACTATCTTTAGTGTGTACAGACACTAATAGCAAAATGCTTGACTAAATTAGAGTTGCTTTATTACTTAATATTCTGCTTAAAAGGCAGAATTATTGAAATTTATATCATAAGACACCAAAGCATGAACCCATAAAAAAATGTTTTATAGATTCATAACAAAGGTCACAAAACTTAATTAATTAACACCTGTAATACTTTATTTTAAATTAGCCAGTTTTTTGTAAATATCGGTCTCATAAGTTTCATAAGATATCACATAATTTTGAAATAGTAATTGTTCAATTGTATAACGGTTTCCTTTCAAAGACAAGGACAAATAAAGCTCACAAAATGTACCTATAGCTAGGTTTTCTAAATGTCAAAGTACTAATGACCTGCCACGTTTCCACAACTGTCACTTTTGCAAAGAAAGTACCTAAAAGAAAGTTTTACTCAACTTTAAGGTTAACTTTGTTTCAACAACTCAAAATACAATGGAAAATAGCAAAAAATATCAAATTTGGATCTGAAACCAGTGGAAATAGACAGTGAAATGTGTAAACGTGCTATATCGTCAAGAACAAAGGTAAGATTCGGCTTCAACTTGGCAAAATATGTCTTAAAAATTTGGAACTTGGTGGCATTTGATTTTTACACAAAAAATTTGCCAAATAATCACTCAAAGCACTCAAAATTAATCAAAACGGTTGGGCGCCATTGTCACGGGCGTTCCCCTGCCCGGAGGGAGGAACACCAGTTTCAAACGAAATATCAAAATACTGAAAAGATAGCCGGAGCTATCACAAAATCGAAATATTGTCTGGAGGCGTGCTTTGAATGTTTAGGGCTTAACTAAATGGAGGTAAAGGAAAAATGTTAGTATTAAGCACAATCTTTATTTCCTATAAAATTCACATATATACAGTAATGTAATTGTGGAACCTTAGCGTCTAAATACCAGACAATTAAAATAAATATTTGATTTAGCTCAGCCGCAAGCGGGTGTTTTGCTGAAGGCGGTTCTTATGATAGGTTCACAATTAACTATGTCTAAAGATGTTAGTCCCTACGTAAATCGAAATGCCATCAATTCCAATTCATGTCTAAATGACTTTAAATCCTAATTCCCTACTTTATTAATGTATGATTGTTTCACAGACCTGGCGCTGAAGTAAACCTTCCCGGCAAGCTGTCCGGCTGCAGACTGGAACAGGGCAGTGTGAGTCGAACACGAAGCTCGGGGGTCGACTCTATGCAAGCTCAGCTCTCAAGCCACGCAGGAAGACGCGAAGATTATATTCAGGCGGCGCAAGCAGTGCAATCCCCAAATTACGAAACGTGGTAGAAGCTTGGTGCAGAAGGCATATGGAAAATCAAGGGTTGGCTTTACAAAATGGCGGCTGGGGAAATGACCAAGCCCGCAATTACGAAATACTCGAAATAAGCAACCCCTGACTTAACCCTACAAAACTAAATTCACAATGCAAAAGATCAGAAGGCCTAAGGCATAAAGAGATTACTAAACTGAAGATTAAATAGAGCTTAAGTGAAGCCTAACCAAATTTAATTAATTTAATGAAAACCCATCCAGCTGGAAAGAACACATTGCTTCGATTAGATAGTGCACATTGCAAAATTTAAGCGATAGCGAAACAGACATTAGGAAAGGATTCTTACCGGAGACCATCCAGTAATTTATATGGACTATCTCAGACGCCGGCTCTCCCTCCTTCCCGTCAAGAAGAATCCTTCAAGAGCTGCAAATAAACCACGAGGTTAGAAACTATTCAACAAGGAGCCACATGAATTTACCAGGGGAATTTCTACTCACGATTTTCCTAACTCCTTCAAAATATATTTTAAATAGGCTGCTCCGACGCCACATGAGCCACTCAAGCTGTGCATCCAGGCGCGGACCTCCTTCTTGCACCCGATTAATAAAGCTTCTCTTGCGCACCATCATAGAGCCCTGGTTATATCGGAATGATTCCCAAAATGGCTGGAGGAAGTTGCGACAGAAGCACCCTGGAGCACCCTCAGATGAAGAAATTTCCCCCAAATTGATCCCCTGAAATTTATTCCGAAAATTGACTCCCTATGCTCTACTCTTGGATCCAAACTATAACCATGACCGAAGACAACTATCAAAGAAGATCTCTGCTCTGCTTTCCTGTACCTGAATGTGTGCAAAACCTTGTTAGAATAAGTACTTCCTGAAATATCTGAAATAAATGGTATGTATGAAAACGCAATGTTCATTTTATATCCCCATATTTAGGGGGAAAATCTGCGGCTGACAGTCCTAATTTTATTATCATATGATCTACCAATCATATGTAGCCGCGTACGTAAACACAGCTAATTAAGTTGCCAGTATTGAAAAACCCTACCGATGTTACCACAATAATCGAAACTTAAGCTGTTCAAGTCACTGGAGAAAACGTACCAAAAATACACAACGTTACAGTAAGATAACTTTTGCAGCCACTCTGTCAGCTTAATTTTACAATTACTATAATTAAGGTCATAAATATTCTGGAGTCTATTAATTTTGTTGTAGAGGAAAGGGCCCAGAAACGAAGCGAATTTTCGCATAAATGCATGCTTAGGTCGTAGTGTCTTAAAAACAATGTCATAGCGCCTTTTGTTATAGACACTGGGGTTGTAGGGAGCGGATTTGTGCTGATTAAGGGTGACATTTAAAACAAATAGTTGGCGCACGGTTAGGACTCTACATGATTGGTAAAGTTCTTTTTGTAGGAAAAAGGTACGGGCGGAAAGTGGACACCTTTAGAATAGCTCTTTGGGCTCGTTCTAGTACCAGGAGAGATGTCTTCCCGGCACCTCCCCAAGACGATATACAGTATGACAATAATGATTGACACAAAGCTGTGTAAATTTGACTGAGTAGTTTCGGGTTGGCGACGCTACGCAGTTTTTTAAAAATAAATATTAACTTTCGGACTCTGGTAGCAACTATGTCTATGTGGGGACTAAAAGTCAGGTTTGCGTCAGTCATTACACCCAGGTATTTTATGGAGTTTGTTTTGGAAATGACTGGACAGGTATTACATTCTAACTGGTTAGATAGGGAACACTGGTGAGCTTGGATAGTGGATTCACTGGTCGGTTGTTGAGTGTCTCTTATTGAAAAAGCGATGTGCTTCGTTTTATCAGCATTTAGCGTCAGTAAATTACGTTGAAGCCAGATAGTTACTTTGGAGAAGCCTTTTTGAGCGTGATTGTAAGCATCGTCCCATGTGTTTCCTGAAAATAATAAAGCGGTGTCGTCTGCGTACGATATTAGTGTGCCATTAGTTAGGTCGAGCTTGCACAGATCATTAATATAAACTAAAAAGAGGATTGGGGCTAAAATGCTGCCTTGGGGTGTTCCGAATTCGATTTTAAGGTCTGTACTCGTGAAATTGTTAATATTTACACATTGCCGACGATTACTGAGGTAATCTTCAAATAAAGACAATTGTTTACCCCTTATTCCTATGTTTTCTAATTTCCGAATCAACATCGGAACTGAGACCGTATCGAAAGCCTTAGCAAGGTCGAGAAAAATGCCTATAGTTTTTATTCCTCGATCTAAGTTGCCTGCGATATAGTCGGTAAGGAAATGAACTGCGTCATTTGTTGATCTTTTGGCCCTAAAGCCAAATTGCTTAGTTGACAAGATGTCATTCCTTTCCAGATAGCTTATTAGCCTTTTATTTACGACTTTTTCTAAGATTTTAGATAATGACGGGAGTATTGAGATTGGCCTGTAATTGTTAATACATTCCTTCTTTCCCGATTTGTACACGGGGATCACGATGGCTTTCTTTAGAATGTTAGGAAATACACCGTCAGTTAAGCATTGCTGGAAGATATGCGTTAAAGGTTTAACTAAAATGTGTTTATAGCGCTTTATGAAACTATTTGAAATATTATCAAAGCCAACTGCACAATTATCTCTTAGACTGCTAATTTCGCGTAATATTTCGTGCTCGTCAGTGTTAAACATAACAAATGAATTTACTCGCGGATGAGTCATCGTTTCTGAGCATAAATATGAGTTGTCAATGTTTACAATTTTACTTGCCAGGTTTTTACCGAGATTAGCAAAAAAACTATTTGCATCATTTACAGCTACTTCCGGGTTGGAGTGTGACTTAAGTAGATCTAGGTTATTGTCACGTTTTAACTGAGAGTACGTGATATTTTTGATAAAATTCCAAACGTGTTTACTGTTCTTGCTGTTTTTTTCTAATTCGGCCCTTTCGTATTGATGTTTTAGTTTCTTTAATAGACTATTGCAGAAATTTCGGTATCTTTTATAAGTATCTATGAACAAACTGTTATTTGGATACTGCTTTGTTTTCTGGTGGAGTTTGTCACGATGTCGGATGCAACGTATTAATCCAGGACTAATCTATGGTTTGATGGACCTTTTACTTCTAGATATATTGATTTGCGTTGTGTTTGCTGTTATTGCACTTTGTAGGGAACTAACTAGATATTCCAGGGAGGTGTTTACGTCAGCTGATGTATAAATGCTATCGAATGAGATTTTGTGTAGGTCATTTTCAAGGTTGATGTAGTTAATCTTATTAAATGATGGAGCACTCATCTCGTTTTTGGTGGTTTTAGGTTTAAGGTTAGCAGTACTGAATGGTGATCGGTTAGAGTCGAGTTAGTAACCAGGGTTGTGGATGAGAGATTGCTTTTTATTAGTACATGGTCAAGACAGGAACCACTTTGGTGCGTAGGTAGCGTGTGTGCGGGTGTAAGGCCATGAAGTGCACAGAAATTGAGATAATCGTGGCGTCTAAGATCTTGGCTATCCTGTGCAATGTTAATGTTCAAGTCTCCCGCAATAATCACGCTTTTGTATGTGGATAGCTTGCGTAGGGTTGAATCGAGTGAGCCTAAAAAGTTATCTATGTTGTTAACAGAGGGTGATCTGTACACTGCGACGATGGCTAAATCGTTTCTTACTCGAATAATGAGACTATTGCAATCTAGTATAGCAGGTTCTTCAATAGTTATCTCTAAATTTGATTTACAGTATACAACAACTCCGTCGTTTTGGTTAGCGGCTAATTTAGTATTAAATGAGTTGTAACCATCAATATCAGGCAAAAACGCGTTGTGGTGTTTTAGCCAACATTCAGTTAATATTATTATATCACAGTTTAGTCTAAATCTTTCTAAAAGTACTCTAAAACCATCTATGTTATGATTGATGCTTCGAATATTTTGAACTAGAACGGAAAATGAATGGGATATGTTTGAAATTAAGGATATACAATCTTCGACCTCGCATTGTTTCGAGAGCGAAACAGCTAAATTATCTAATTCTGAACTTATAAATCTATCCATAACTTATTAACTAAGATAAGCGCTAAATTCGGGTACCTTATCTATGGCGCTCTTAGGCGCCCTCATAGTCCGTTGAGTTGATGTACCTTGTTACGGCATGTTTTCGTGCAGGGCAGGCTTCGTCACCAGTTTTGTGGTTGGTTGGCTTTTTGTATCGCTGACAGGTCGCACAAACAGGCGCCGCCTCTTTCTTGGTGCACTCCTTCATGGTGTGACCTACTTGACCACAGTGGCCGCAAGTAGAGTCAGAGTCGCGACAAAATTTGGCTGAGTGGCCGTATTGCTGGCACTTAAAACATCTGGACACGTGGGTGAAGTCTTTTATGGGGAAAGAGGTCCAATTGAGGAAGACACGCTCCTGTGCAATCAGTATTTTTCGGATTGTTGCCGAGACCTTCCATCTTTTTTGCCGGACTTATGGCTTAATTTGATTAACCTAGTGAAGGCGTCACGTGTTATCTCAGGTAGTTTGGGCCCAACATTCTGCTCGTACATAAGGTCAAGAAATTCTTTCTCCGAAAGGTCATTAGGGAGACCAAAAATGATTAACCGCGGCTTATGCTTGTCTGGCACTGCAACTGAGAGCCCCGAGTTGATGAGTTTCTCGGACGCCTTGAGCTTCTTGATGTCCTCGGTACTCTCTGTGCTGATAATGACACCTCCATTTTTCGTCAGCCTCATGCCTCGGACTTGAAGTTTTAGCTCCTCGGGGTTAATGATTTGTTGGACAAGAGATCTAGTATTCTCGCTGGATTTTTCCTTGTCCGATGGGAATATGGCCACTGAGCTCAGAGACGATGGCTTTATGTAGTTATTAGGGCCCTTCTTGATCATGCTCGCGTAGGACAGTTTTTCGACGGCAGGCTGTTTACATGCGTCCTCGACAGCGGTCTTGAGTTGGTTTATTCTAGTAGATAATTCTTGCCTCTCGTTCAGATTTTGTATGGTCAATTTGGCTGAAATACATTTCTGCTTGACGGACTGATATTGAACGGCGAGATGTGAGGTCCCACTTAAAACTTTACGACAGAGGCCATGAATTCTGATCTTTTGGTCTGAGTTCAGCTTGCCTTCAGTAGCGATTGTGCAGACCTCTTGGAGACATGCTTCGATGGTATTCATCCATCCTTGCAGCTCAGGTGTCGAAACGAGTTCCGGGGCTGAGTTATCCTCTTCTTGTCTCGGCTGCGGAGGGGGGCTTCGCGGGGTGAGGGCACTCTTATTAAATGGAGAATCCATTTTTGGCATTGCCACGGACGATTAGTATGACATAGTCATCAATCGTCGGAAAGTAGGTCCGCGTCACTTGTTACAATATAAACATAATAGGTACGCGAACTTGACACAGATTAATTAAATGGCAAATAAGTAATAAATTTATATTTTTAGAAGACACGTCCGATCATAGCGACGGACAGATGATTGATGGTTCGAAAAGTACCGTTCAACGGCCTCAGGGCTAATAAAGGACTGGTTAGCGCCAGTGTATATCAGAAATTTTAGTGGGGGGTCGTTGATTTTAATATACGGTAACTGTCTTTGAGATTGCAAATTTAATTCTATTTTGACTTTCGTAATTTCTGATTCAAATGAAAATCCTGCTCGTGCTTGTCGTTAGGCACGGGTTCATCATTTTGCTGACAGTCAAAAGTAGGTTCTAGGTACTGTCCGTCAGGGTCATTATTGTTTTGACTGTCGTAGGTCATGTCGCAATAGTACTCCGGTTGCATATAGGAATCGTAATCATTGTAATACGAGTAATTCGTGTAGGGTGCGCATTCGTTCATGTTCATTTCGCGGGGTTTGAAATTCGGTTGATTACTTTGAGGCAATAGTCTAGGGGTAAAATTTTGGACTCCGCTCATAGGCTTGGGGCCTGAATTAAATTGGGGGTTATATCTAGGGGGTAGTCTAAACGTATTACTCTGGGGGTTATAATTCGGGGGACATGAGCCAAACACTTGCTGTGTTCTACTAGGCATACGCTGTTGGGGTTGTTGCTGCATAGGGTTAAATTTAAAAGGTTGTGGGGGTTGTTGAACTAAACGCTGTCCAGCAGGGGCTGGCCATACCGGCGCCTGCAGTTGCTGCATTGGGCGAGGGGGTAAAAATCCCATGTTTGGTGAGGGCGTGGTCACTTTAGTTGGTTGATGGGTTTTTCCTGGGTCGGCTCGCTGTTGCAGATACATGACATTTAATTCTTCTTGAACGAATTCAAGGGCTTTCTCTATGGATTCGGGCCGCATGCATCTAATACGCGACCCTAAGGGTTCTTTTAAACCTCTTACAAAAGCTTGCATTGCTACCTTTTTATATAGGGATCGTTTAGCTTCTACGGTGGTGCTGATATTTTCATGGAGGGTTACATACGTTATAATGGTACTCAGTAATGTCTGGCAATGGTCGTAAAATTCTTGTGGGGTCTTGTTACCTTGATTAGCTAATGATAAATCGTTATACAGAGCGGTTTCATCACGTTGGTCAGAAAAATTGTTAATAAGGGCGGTCCTAATACCTAGCCAACTATCGGGGATACCGTTTCCGTTAATGGTGCTGGCAGCGGATCCGGTAATTTTATTTAAAATTCCATTTAAAAGGCACAAATTTAATAATTCATTTCCAGCTTCGCTGCTCATGTAAGCCTCAACAATTTGGTCACATATTTTAATAAGTCTCGTTAATACGTTAGGGTTGCCATCAAAATCTGGAACCAGGCGTAAGGCCTTGTAGATGTCATCGGGGTTCCTTGCCATTATTACGGGTACAGGGAAATAATCTAAAGATGAATTTAAATTCGAAATATCTAAGTTTCTAGCTAAATCTATTCTTTCCCGGCGAGCCTGTCTCGATGCAGATTCTCGGGGACCCGAGATTTTGGGATGGAAAATTTAGTATTTAGTAGTAGTAAAATATTGGGCATTCTAGACCACTTTCATGGTCTAGAACGCCCAATAGGTTTTATGGTCTAGAATTCCCAATAGGTTTTGTGGTCTAGAATGCCCAATAGGTTTTATGGTCTAGAATTCCCAATAAGTTTTGTGGTCTAGAATGCCCAATAGGTTTTGTGGTCTAGAACGCCCAATAGGTTTTATGGTCTAGAATTCCCAATAGGTTTTGTGGTCTAGAATGCCCAATAGGTTTTGTGGTCTAGAATTCCCAATAGGTTTTGTGGTTTAGAATTCCCAATAGGTTTTGTGGTTTAGAATTCCCAATAGTTTTTGTTGATTACACATTTTTTTCGCTCTCACTAACTCGCGGCGTTCTGTATGCTCAATATAATAATGTCAAGTTCATATCACGAATGATCTGCTCCCATGCTCATTTCAGATAAGCCTTTCATCCTTGCAACACGCGCGCATTGGTTGATTTGATCCAGAAGAAGTATGATGTTTCTAAAACAAACTCAGAGATTGCAGTTGGATGTCGTTTGTTCAGATCGCAACAAACGTAGTTTTCGTCATGGTGAACTTTTACCTGACACAATTCGCAGTATAATTTGCGGTCCTTCTAATTGCGGAAAAACTAATTTAATTGTCGGACTTTTACTGCATGAACAAGGACTATGGTTCCAAAATGTTTATGTGTATTCGAAAACACTTTTCCAACCTATGTACCAGTATTTAGAAAATGTATTGAAGTTGATTCCAGCAGTTAAATTTCAAAAATACCGTGAAAATGATGAAATTGTAAGCCCGCATGATGCTGAGAATAATTCAATTATCATATTTGATGATGTCGCATGCGAAAACCAAAACAATATAAGGGATTATTTTGCAATGGGAAGGCATAAAAATATTGATAGCTTCTACTTGAATCAAACTTACAGTAAAATTCCTAAACAATTAATAAGGGATAATGCTAATTTAATAATTCTATTTAAACAAGATGATGTTAATTTACGACATGTTTATGACGAGCACGTTGGAACCGATATGTCTTGGTCACAATTTAGGGAAATGTGTTCAAAAATCTGGAGCGTACCTTTTAGCTACTTGGTTATAAACAAGGATTGTGTCAGAAATTTAGGATGTTATAGATTGGGATTTGACACGTTTATCGTTTTAGACTGACTGTAATACTTAATGAGTATCATTTTCGAGAAACTTTTATTGCTTCATATGAAACCACCGAGATCGGACATGAATCTTAAAATAAACGAAGAGAAAACTTTAAAAGAAAAAGTGCTTCAGTCTGCTGAGGCAATCAAAAAGAAGGTTAAACTCCTTCGTGACATGAAAACTAACAATAATATGATATTGGAATCAGTCTTAAAACCAATAACAGAGCTACTTAATGAAATGGTGAAAAGTAACGATAGTAGTAATAATGATTACTTTAACGATACTGATTTTCATGATGATGCATTGAAATGGCAAAATACGGCAAAAACATTAAAATTTAGTCCTAACGCTGCCAAGAGAAGTAGTTTTAATAATCAGACAATCGTTAAAAAATCTTCCGAATCTGGTTCAAATAATGATGATGGGATATCAAATGGTAGCGAAAATAGTGATGAAGATGATGATATCATGTCATGGGAAAGTGACGACAAGAATAGCTTGGAAACACCAAATGATACTTCATTTAAGACGTCCGAATCGTTTGCATCTCCTCGCGAAGACCCTGCATGGCAAAAGCAATATGCTACAAACTTAAACATTCCTTTTGGCATACGAACTGAGCGCGACAAGCTTATGTTAGTATCTTATTCAGTTTCCGTTAGTGCCAAAAAACTTAAAGTAAATGGGCGTACTTACAACTTAACACCGGGTCTATACGATTTGTTATTTAAGAAATTACCAGATTTAGGTATCGTGACGGAAGACGATAAACGTTATTATAAAATGTTACTATTAGAAACGAATGCCCATAGACGAGATTTTAATCCTAATAAACCAATAAAAAGTAACAAAGGCAAGAAATATTTATACATTATAAAACCGCTTTTCAAATTATCCAAGGACCGTTTAATGAGCGAAAAAAGTCACGGCAAAGGATTACCAACAATGAAAAAAGTTGGAAAAAATGTTTCATATGTATATTGGGATAACCCGAACGAATTAGTTGAAAGATTGAAATTACTCATTGCTTCACGTGATGCCGGTAACACGGGATTAGATAGTGAAATCATATCTATTATTGAAGAACTGTACGAAGCAGGCTTTGTTAATAATATGTAAAATTGTTATTTTACTTTTGCCATCAGACGAAGCAGGACTTTTCTTTATTAATAAATAAATAAATAATATCAATAAAAATGAATATAGACAAATTCGGTCATCATGTTCACAAACGTTTGCGTGTATGTGAAATTTCTGAACTTAAAAATAAGTCTTTGCTGCGTTCAGATAATGGAGATTACGATTTACAATCATCGAGATTGAGGGGGCTAGCTGATCCTTCGTCGCCTGATGATGCTGTAAATAAGCAGTATGTCGACCAGCTCGTTAAGAACGTTTACGACAAGAAGCATCTAGATTCATTGTTTGAAATTATAAATTCTCAAATCCACCAGCTTGCGGATCAGTTGAAAATAAACTTTTATACGAAAGAGGACATTGAAGATATTTTAAATAATTTAAATAATGGCAAAAGAACAAATCGTGAACGAGATTCATAGGTCAGCAAGAAAAAAATTCAAGCGTCGCGCAGTTATATTAAAAGGAATTGACGATTTGTGGCAAGCGGATTTAATTGATTTACAGAATTTGCAAACGATTAACAAGGGAAATAAATATATTTTAGTTGTAATTGACACCTTTTCAAAGTACGCGTGGTGTATTCCTACAAAATCAAAAACTAAAACAGAAATAAAAAATGCCTTTGAACAAATTATAAAATTAGCAAGACGAATACCTAGAAACTTACAGACAGATTTTTGAAAAGAGTTTTACAATAATGAATTTGATTCTTATGTCAAATCCTTAGAAATAAATCATTATTCCACGTATTCAATTAAAAAGGCCTCTATTGTTGAAAGATTAATAAAGACCCTCAAGAGTAAACTATACAAATATTTTAGTTTCATTGGAAATTATAAATGGGTTGGTAAACCTTTAGATGACATAATCCAATCTTATAATCAAACAGTGCATAGCACAACAAAATTTAAACCAAATGATGTTAATTTTGATAATGAAGTCGAAGTAAAGAAAAACATAGAAAACACTCAATCCAAACTACGTTATAAATTAAATAAATTCAATGTAGGAGATCGTGTGCGTATAAGCAAGTATAAAAGCGCCTTTCGTAAAGGGTATATGCCTAATTGGTCAACAGAGTTATTTACTATTAAAAAGGTTAATCACACTCGTCCAGTTACTTATCATATTGAAGACCAGCGAAAAAACACTATACTCGGTACATTTTACGAACAAGAACTTCAGAAAACTAAGTATCCAGACGTGTACCTCATAGAAAAGGTGATCAAAAAAAAGGGGCAAAAATTGTATGTCAAATGGTTAGGACTTAACGACAGTGAAAACAGCTGGATTCATAGAAATTCCATTGTATAAATATATTTATAAACTTTCACGCATAAAAACTTAACAGTACCATATAGGATATGAAAGGAAGAGGACTTTTAAACAGTATTATTAATCACTTACCATTTGAACTGCACTTACCTGGATACAACTATTGCGGGCCAGGCACAAAATTGCATAAACGACTCTTAAGAGGTGATAAAGGAGTTAATGAATTAGACGACGCGTGTATGCAGCACGACATAGCTTACGATAAACATTCTAACCTAGTAGATCGACACCGTGCAGATTTAGAACTTTATAAAATGGCTAAACAAAGATTGAAGTCGAAAGCTGCTGGAAAAGGAGAAAAACTTGCTTCATGGCTAGTTAGCAAACTGATGAAATCTAAAATAAAAGCTGGTGCGGGAATAAAATCATTTAAAAAAATTGTGTCAAAGATAAGCGCCGAATTGAAAAAAAGTAAACTTAAAAATAAAGGCACCGCAATCAGCCAAGCTTTTGCTGCCGCAAATAAAGTGTTCCTTAATAACAATACGAGTAAAGTGAGAGTACCTCGTTTAATACCACTTCCGAAAACTGGAGGTATATTACCACTGATACCTATTTTCGCCGGGCTTTCTGCGTTAGGATCATTGGCAGGAGGAGCTGCTGGAATCGCTAAAGCTGTTGGTGATTACAAAGCTGCACGAAAAAGCTTGGCCGAATCAGAACGACATAATAAGATGATGGAATCGGTTGCATTGGGAAAAGGGTTACATATTAAACCGTATAGAAATGGAAAGGGATTGTGTTTAAAACGCTCAAAAAACTGAATAAAAGGCTACCCAGACGTGCTCTTACAAATGTTGATATTTTAAAACACTCTGCAGATATCCCTCATTTTCGGGGTGTTTATATGAGAGATAGTTTGCCAAAACATCCAAAAAGAGTAGAATGCGCAATCATAAATTTAGATAGTTCAAAAAACCATGGGACTCACTGGGTAGCCTATGCCAAAGATAATAATTATTGCGAATATTTCAATAGTTATGGCGATATTCAACCGCCGCTCGAATTGATAAATTATTTAAGAAAATATGATATTTCCTACAATTATAACACTTACCAAAAATTTAATACTGTTAATTGTGGACATTTATGTTTGAAATATTTAAATTCATTTTGGAATAACCGTTTAAATACCTGTGAACAATAAAAGGCTTATCATTCTCACGATGTCTTTCACTTTGTCTATAACTGGATCCTCCTCTACCCTGATTACAAATCATTCACCAGCCCTTCAACTAGATGGTGAATATGAATGTGGACTGCTATACATGTCAACTTTTAACTCGATACCTAATATAGACTATAAAAATAATAAGTTCTATTATGGTAAAAACGAAGTAATAGAAATTCCTGAGGGATCATATGAACTTCAAGATCTTGATGATTACCTTAAAAGACATCTCCAAGGTTGCACATTTACATTAACATGTAATAATAATACATTAAAGACATCTATATTGTGTTCTAAAAAAGTATACTTTCATAAAGACAACTCGATGGGTAAGTTACTCGGTTTCGGAGAAGAAACTGTCCAGGCGAATATATTAACTGAGTCTCCTTTTCCTGTATCCATTCTGTCTACAACCATAGTGCGAGTTGAATGTGACATCGTGAACGGATCATTTGTAAACGGAAAACCTAGTCATATAATTTATGAGTTTGTTCCTAATGTGCCTCCTGGTTACCGGATTATAGAAACACCCAAAAACGTTATCTATTTTCCCGTTACTCAAAGCAGCTTAAACTCTCTTAAAATAAGAATTTTGGATATAAACGATAATTTAGTAAATTTACGCGGTGAAGAGATTCAGATATATTTACATCTTAGAAAGAAATGATAGACTTCAATAAAAGTGTTGTCCCGCGCAGCAAAAGTATTAGTGCTCACTGTGCTATCAAGAAAAGAAGACCTAAAGAGCAACTTACAAAGGAAAATAAGCAATTTTTAAAAAGCATAGGCTTATTAAAATGAACATACTAAACTTAGCAAATCCTTTGAGCTTTGATAACACGATTGAAAGTTTTGAATATCATTCGTATAAACCGTACGTAACAAGTTTTAATTTAAACGATGAAATCCGTATACCTATTAACCAACAAGATCTTTACGTATTACCATCAGCAAGCACTTTATACATAGAGGGTACTATTGCAGTATTCAATAGAGAAACAAAAGCGCAGGTGACCAGTGTCCTTTTTACAAATAATCCTATACTTCATTTATTTCAAGATATTCGTTATGAACTAAATGAGATTGAAATTGATAAAATTAAAAATGCTGGGGTGACAACCACTATGAAATCTCTTGTTTCTATGAACGAACTCGAATCTTCGATGTCAAAGTTATGGGGCTGGGACCTTAATGGTACAAAAATTTCACATGGCTCCTTTTCTGTATCAATTCCTTTAAACAAGATCCTTGGCTTCGCAGAGGATTATAATAAAATTATTATTAACTGCAAGCACGAACTTATTCTTTTACGATCCAATACTAATTTAAATAGCGTAAAACTGAATACAAATGAATATATAGATCACATTACCATATCTAAAATAGTGTGGCGTATGCCTCACATTAAGGTTTCTGATCGGGAAAGATTAAGTTTACTTAAATATTTGGAAAAAGATCGAGCTATTCAGATAGCATTTAGGAATTGGGATCTTTACGAGTACCCTCTATTGCCTAAAACATCGAAACACTCTTGGGCTATCAAAACTTCATCTCAAGTTGAAAAACCACGATACGTTATAGTTGGATTAAAAACAGACAGGAAAAATGTTTCTGAAAAAGATATAACATTCTTTGATAACTGTAATTTGAGAGACGTCAAAGTTTTTTTAAATTCTAACTATTTTCCATATGAAAATTTAAATGTCAGTTTTTCAGCTCAAAAGTTTGCTATATTATACGAGCAATATGCTAAATTCCAACAGTCTTATTATAACCGCAGTCAAGCACCTTTGCTAAGTCCACAAGACTTTAAAGATAAAGCCCCCCTTTTTGTGATCGACTGTTCTCGTCAAAATGAATCCTTAAAAACGGGTTCAATAGATGTGCGGGTTGAATTAGAGTGTGAAACAGATATACCTGCCAATACCGCAGCTTATTGTTTAATTTTGAATGATAGCATTATAGAGTATAAACCGCTAAGCAACATAACAAAGAAGATATCATGATAACAGACTATATCGCCCCCTTACCGCTAAAACCGACTAACCTCCCTTTTTGGCAAAAATGAGTTAGAAGTACCGTTAGAATATGCTTTCCAAGCTCTATCTGGTGCAAAAACCCCTTTTTTGATACGAAGCTCCGTTCTTGATTTAGCCTCCAGCTTAAGGTAGGTTATTGGTGATTTTCAGAAATAAATAACTAGCAAAAGCTACCAAGTGTATGTTAATGAATAAAATAGCAATTTTATTACTGCATAAAGCGACTAAAACATATATAGTCGTTTTTTGACGTAAACTATAAAACAATTATGGCATTTCGGACGTCTGAAAAAACAATCAAACCTACCCTTAGTATTTTTTTCCTGTATTAAATTATTGCATAGATAAAAATGTACAACTGCAAAAACAAACTAAACGTAGAATAGTTGGTTTTGATTGTAACATTTCTCCTATCGGCGACAGAGTTATGGTACAGGCAAAACCGCTTAAGAGCGCGTAAGCGGCCCCTCCCCGCACTTAGTCGCATTTCAACCTTGATCGAGACTGCACATGAGGTTCATTGACGAAGTCTTATCAGGTCTTGACCTCTGTTATGGCTACATCGATGACATTTTGATCTACTCACCATCTTTAGAAGATCACAAAAGTCACCTTCGTCAACTCTTCGAGCGACAGAAACGTTACGGAGTGGTGGTCAACACTTCAAAATGCACATTTGGTAAATCTGAAGTTACTTTCCTCGGAGACCGTGTTACTGCGACCGGTATCAAGCCATTGGAGACGAAAGTCAACGCTATCCAGGACTATCCAGCACCAAAAACCGTTAAGGAACTTAGACGTTTTCTGGGAATAATCAACTTTTATCGACGCTTTGTTCCCAATGCTGCTCAAATACAAGCCCCATTGAACGCTGTTCTCGCTGGGCCGAAGATTAAAGGAACACACCCGGTTGACATGACTCCACAGCTGCTCCAGGCTTTTGAAGACAGCAAGTCATCTCTGTCTAGAGCAACACTGCTAGCTCATCCTGATCTTACTGCAGACCTAGCAATTGTCACCGACGCATCTGATGTTGCTCTTGGCGCTGTTCTCCAGCAGCGTAGAGGTGAAGACTGGGAGCCATTGGCATTCTACTCGCACAAGTTGACTCGATCGCAGAAGAAGTACAGCCCGTACGACCGCGAACTCTTAGCCGTCTATGAAGCCATCAAGTACTTCCATCACATGGTACAAGCCAAACCTTTCGTCGTGTTTAGAGATCACAAGCCTCTCACTTTCGCTTTTTCCACAAACAGAGAAAAATGTTCACCAAGGCAATTCAGATACCTTGATTTCATATCACAATTCACTACTGAACTGAAGTACTTACCCGGGAGAGACAATGTCGTTGCTGACGCTTTATCTCGTGTCGAAGAAGTAGCTGCATCCATCGATTACCAGGCTCTTGCACGATCTCAGGACATTGATCCTGAGCTACAAGACCTGCTTCTTCATGGCTCTACACTGAAGCTAAAGAAGATGCCTACATTCGACAGTGGCTTACCTGTGTTCTGCGACTACGCAGATACCACGTCCTTTTGTCACGCCACCTTTCCGCAAGCAAGTTTTTGACATGCTACATTGTCTTCATCATCCTGGAAGTTCAACAACTGTGCGACTGGTCACGGAGCGATTTGTGTGGCCAGGGATTCGCAAAGACTCTAGAGAGTGGGCCAGGCAATGCCTGAAATGCCAGCAGAGTAAGATCATTCGTCATACCATTACACCACTTTCCTCATTTCATATTCCTTCATCGAGATTCTCTCATATTCATCTCGATATCGTAGGACCTCTTACCCCGTCTTCTGATTACAGATACCGCCTCACCGTCATCGATCGATTCACGCGATGGCCTGATGTGTTTCAACTCAGAGACATTACTGCCGAATCCTGTGCCGCTGCCCTAGTATCTGGCTGGTTTGCTCGTTTTGGTTGTCCGGAGCGAGTGACGACGGACCGTGGTCGTCAGTTCGAGAGCCACCTCTTCCAAGCTCTCACGTCCATGGTTGGTGCGCGTCATCTTCGTACCACTGCCTACCATCCAGCTGCGAACGGGATTATCGAGCAACTTCATAGACAGCTCAAGGCAGCCATTATGTGCCATTCTTCTACCCAGTGGACAGAAGCTCTAGGGATAGCGATAGGGAATTCTGTGAAGGAAGACCTAAACGCCACTCCGGCCGAACTTGTCTACTGCGAGACGCTGCGTCTACCTGGTCTGTTTCTGTCGCCGAAAGATGACTACAAGACGGCAGATATCACAGAGTACGCGACACGTCTTCGATCGCATATCACCTACACACACCTATCTAATTTGCCTGCGTATATACCTATAATATGATTATTTTTGATATTTAATAAAAATATATTTTATTGTAAGGATATAAGGATATACACGTATATCGATCTATGTTGAATATTATTAAAGTTATATTTTGAATTATGCCAAATATAAGGTTTTGATACAGACGAGCTGTTTATTTTCTTATAATGAACAAAAACTTCCTTGTTGTGATTATTCGATGACACGTTATTGTTTTTTTAGGTTTTAAATTCCTCCCTGTGGTTACAAGGGACTTTTTGGATTAATTTCCATAATATTTATTGTTAAATAGTTATTAAAATGGTCATCTTTGTCTTGTCTGATGTTCAATGTTGCTTTATTAGTCAAATAATCGTCAGATTTGAAAATATAACTCCATGATAATTTGTTTATAAATAGAATAGAAGCAATATAACTGCAATCGTTACAAAGAATCTCGCTTCGCCCCATTGGACCTGTACAGTTTGTAAAATTAGCTAAGTGACAAAACATACTAGTTACATTTTAATACTTTAATGGCGCTTAATTTCGAAATGTTACACATACCCTACAAGCAAAACCGACTATCTGCGCCACTTTTTTTAATCAAAGCGTGATTGTACCTACTTATATTGGGTATAGGCTAAATTTCCTCATACTGTTTTACTTACAGATAAACCATCTAAATTAAAACACAAAAACACTTCAATTAATGTTAGGTTTTGTTAGAAAAAGTACCACTCAAACCTTTAAATGCGTTTTTCTCGAAACTATCATTGATGCAGTTAGTCGGTTTTAGCAGTAAGGGGACGATATATTCGTAGATCTTCAGGGGTTTAAATCATTCAAAAATGAATTTATTGTCAAGGAATTTGCATACAGTACAAATGAATACACCCAAGTATTTTTGATAAAACCCCCATACACATTTTCTACTTTATCGGAAAGTGAAAAAAGACAAGTGAGATGGATAGAGAAAAACAAGAGCATTTTGTGGCGTGAGGGGTATATAGACCACAGAGAATTTAAGAGAATGATTCATAGTTACTTGGTAGGCAAGAAAATATTTGTAAAAGGTTTTGAAAAAATTAAATGGGTCAATGACTTGTGTGCTAATTGCACTGTAATAGACTTGGGAGAAAACGGCTGTCCTAATTTCAACTCTATGTATGAAAAATATTGCGTTGATGACAGTTCATATAATTGTTTACATCATAAAAAAGCTTGTGCATTACGAAATGTCATATGCCTTAAAAAATGTTATTTGGATATTTTAGATAGTTTAACATTGTAATCATTAATACTAATAAAAACACATGAACTGTATATAAGATTTTTATTTTACTGAGTTAAAATGTATACCTATAGCTAATCTTTAATAGACATTTACCGAATTTCTTTTTCTTGTGCAGTTTATCATAATTATAAATAGTTAAAATTGTTTGTGCTTGCGCCACTAACAATAGAGCAAGAAAAAAAAATTCGGTTGACGAAAATTGGAATCGATGGAATAAAACAACAAAATAGTTTTACTTTGTTTATTTCTTATCAAAAAACATACATATATTATCAATACACTTAATAACTAATACTATATCCGCATAATTTCTTCGATATTTTATTTATTACATTTTCTGTGCATTCTATTATCTCGTCAAATCCATCACTCGCCACATATTGCGCACTAAGCATTACGTTTTCATTGGCTTCGTCGTTTTGTTCCGGTACGTTGTCACTAATATTAATTATTTGGATTTTAATAAGTTTATCGCCCTTAGCTGCTGCGTTATTTATAACAAATGATGGCGGGTGTCCTCGAACACTTCTTTTTACCACTTTATTTAGCTTTTGCTTTACTTGACTCTGCTTAGTTTTTGTTTTTTCCTTCGCGTTTTTGACTTTTTTATATAAGTCAGTATCTTCTTCTTCTTCTTGAAATCCTTCTAGCGGATCCTGGGCATATTGCGAAAATATTAATTGAGTATCTTGCAATCCTTCCATATTCTGAAACAATAATAATTATTAAATGACGAAAGACTTTTAAAATACACATTGATCAAGTCTAGAACACTTTATTAAATAGAAAATATAATAATTATCATACAATAAACATTTTAGAACAATTAATACCAATTGACATAGCTCTAGCTCTAGCTTCGTAGCCAGAATCACTAACCACTAGGGTATCCGATCGTCATAAATAAATAAAGATTTGACTTACCAAACTGGGTCAGCTCGTGTTAAACTTAGAACTTGTAGTGTATTCAAGGTTGATGCCAGGGCAGTGAATGATAACTTATTACAGCAGCTTCTATTTATTACGATTAGAAATTCTAAGCGTCAACAAAATTACCTGAGCACGCGCTGCGAACATTGCTGTCTCAGATTACAGCGACACGTAAGGACAAGTTAAAATCGCAACTAATTATACTAAATGTGAAAGAGTGTTTGTATCAAAGATATTAAATTACGATTAAATGCTTAAATTAATTTACTCATATTTAAGTTCATAATATTTAGTCTAGCGATTAACTTGAGAATAAACCTATGTTTACGGGTTGTATGAATGATTTGCTAAATAAAAAACCATTGTCTTGTTTATTATTATAATATATTTATTCCATTTGAAAAATCATAACAATACAAATATTCTTAATCATAAGGTAAGTATACATTTATAACACTATACGTTTTATTCTAAACCGCCATAGTTACAATATGATTACTTATGAATAACAAGATTTAATGTAAATAAAAATAGTTTATTACATATTGATGTATTTGTTAGAAGATTCCTTAAATTGACAGAAGTTCGTTCAGACGCAACAATTTACCAATTTGAATTAAGTTCATATCAAATTTAATATTGATTTATGTCCCCAAGATTTAGTCATGACTTTATCTTTTAAAATAAATCGCTTGTCATCATTGGAAGACAGCGCAATTTTATTTACACTTTGTGTGAAAATTTCGTGTTTAATAGATTTGAACAAAATGTTTTTCTTTCTTAAAACATCGTTCTGAAACAAAACCTTTGAATAATCAGAAACATTTAAATCACGGATTACGCATTTTTTAACGCCTTTTGCTTTTTTAATAGTATTATCTATAGTTCTAACGCAGTAGAGCTTAGAACGCAATCCCACAAATTCCATTATTAATTTGCCGCTCATTTCATCCTTAAACAGCCCCGGAACTTTTTTATTCAAGAGAGGAATGATATACTGGTTATTTGGTTCATAGTTGCTTGTATCAAAATGCGGTAAAAAAATGTTTTTTAAATCTTTGTAAAAATTTTCACATTCTATGGTATAAATAAACGAGTCAGTGTCCATGTAACACAATTGAACTCGATCCCCATAGAACGGTTTTACTATTGAATAATGAAAGTCGAACATATGACTTTTTGATAATTCTAACACAGTAAACCCAATATAGATTGGTTTATCAAGGAAAATTTGTTCAGGTTTTAATTGTATAGCCACTAAATTTTCTGAAAATACAGATACACTGTGGAAATTGGGTCTTGAAATTAACTTTTTTGCGGTTTTTGTTTTTTTTGTTTTATTATCTTTATCACTCCATTGATTAACAAGATGCACGTTGACCCTTCGTTCGTTGTTTTCTAAAGTTTTGCCGAATATAGCATTATTTAATAACTTAAAAAAGTCTTGTTCAAATGTTGATTTTGCTTGTTGACGTAATTTGGTGTTAAGGTCAATATACTCTTTTAAATAAGAACTTTGTTTAAAAGTTATGACGCGGTGAATTTTGTTCAGCAAAAGTCCATGCTTTAAACAATTTTTTAGATGAACGTAATGAATCACATATTTAAATTTATTGTATAAATTAGGTATAAGTTTAGTATTTTTTCCTCCGGGTGGAATACTTTTTTCCGGACAAAACGGTAAATCATTATGATAATGATGTAGGTTTTTAGGATAAATTAAATCAACCTCAAGAATATACCCGTACTCAGCGTTATCGTCCTCGGCTGTGATATCTAATTGACTTTGTTCATGATGTGACAGGAATTTAAAATCGGCCAAAGGTAAAACTTGACACATACTAAAACCATATAAATTATTGCAATCCATGTACACAATGAATGAATTTTTCTGTGATGGATCATATTCAGGTACATATTTATCATTGGCTCTAGCATAGCGCTTGGAACACATACAAACGCCACCTCGAATGCCAGATTGTATCATTCGTACTATGTCTAAGTCAGTAATTAGTTCCAATTGGACGCCGGTTTTTAAAAGCATTGCATCAAATGACAAGCTCGGCGCTGTAAGATAAAAAGCTGGATCCAACTGATAATGATATTTGCAAGTTTTCCGAAAATTTTCAAAAATGTCCGTCAAAAGTAAAACGTCAGTCTTCAGATAAATATCCGTATACTCTCCTAAGTTTTTAATATTAAATTCTAACCAAACTAACTGTGCATGCTCATAATCTTGATCAGTGATTTCTTCGTTTGTCAATGAGTTGTAAAAATTTTCTTTAGATGGTAAATTTGTTTGTTTATAATAGTCCCATCCAGTTATATAATCGTAGGGATAGACTCCCTTCTGAGTCAGTAAATTAAATTGGTTTTCATTTGAAAAACACGATCGTAAATGTTCGAATTGTTCTTTTTGCAAGGTCTTAGTGAGCTTATTAAGACTTTCTGCTAAAAATTTATAAGAATCAACAAACCGCAATTGTATAAAACTATTATCGTCCATATGAATATACTTCGTAAAGGAAATGTAGTTCTCTTTAGTCTTGGGTATAATTTTAATAGCCCCCGAGGTTTGACCCAATTTTTTTATAAATAAATGGCAGTCATAACCTGATAAGTTATGAAAAAATATCGGTATGAATTTCGGAAGTTTGTATTGTAAATTGCAATAATTATGACTTGCACCACGAAATTTACCTGTAATATGGCAGTGGTCTCTTACTTTGTCGTTAAATAATAAATTATTACAAATATGACAACATTGAGTAGTTCTGAATTTTTTATCATCTTCTTCGGTATATATCATTGGGGTGTAATTCTTTAAAACCTCATTAATTTTATTTACATCACTAAGTAAAAATTCAATGAACTTCTCAATGCAATCTTCACCACGATAAGATGCAAACCGATTCTTGTTCTGATCTGACGAGCAAACGATTTGATAAGCGAATGCTGCGGGAATATGACGTTGTAAGTTTATTGTGGTATCTGTATTTGATTTAGAATCCCTGCTATTTAAGGGCTGCAGTATTGTTTCGAAGTCCGCATAAATTACAAAAGGAACATTTTGCTTACGTTCAAAATGCTTAAATTGAATAACAGAACCGTTTTGAGGTAGGACAGTTGCAACTCCACAACAAACATGCTTATTTACACTTTCAGCTGAAGGGAAAAAACATAAACATTCTTCGCAAATATATAATTTCGCGTGGTGATTTGTTATTTGACTCTTGACGAGACAAGCTAAATCTTTTATTAGACAATAGTGGGATCTATTCCCATCTTCAATGAGTAACAAGTGAATTTTTTTCTTATTTTTTGATTCCGATTTGTAAAGAGGTCCTATTATTACCTTATTCTTTTTTATACCATAGATATTTATACTTATGTTTGGATTATTTTTTTCAAAAATTGCAATATCTGAAAATGTCACTGGAAAAGACATATCTTCCGTATTTAATACTTGGCGAAAATCGGGATATGATGTTACACGGTCAACGTGACTCGACGCAGGATAAAGGGCTGCGGTTACCGACCACAAAAAGCAAAATGGATCTTTGTTACGAATATTTATGCATGCCTTTTTGTTTTTTATTAATTTAGGCAACTCAATAAAGCTTGATCCAAACAGCGGCTGATATTTATTGACATTTATTTCCAAATGACTGTTACTCAGAAAGGTCCATCCACTGTCCCGATCTTGGAATTCTTCAACTTTTTTTAAAATGCTATTTAGGAAAGTTGAAAATATATCCTGAAAATCATAGTTTTTGTGAAGTGTTATATTTTTAGTAGCGAATGACTTCATTTCTTGAGAGTTGTTTTTTTTAAAAAGCATGAACATAGAAAAAAGTTCTACATTAACTTTAATACAAATATTGGTCTCAAGCGCACCGTTTAATAATGTTTTAATTTGATTTGATATAAGATCAAAAAATGAATGGATGGAATTCTGTTCATTTTCGCTGCGTGCTACTATTCTATAACTTGCGATACGATATCGAAAAGCTGATTTGATTAACTGAACGCCCTCACCTAGTAGCTCAGTGCATTTGTCTTTGTGTGCATTCGTACGTAAGTGTCCCACCCAATGCTTTTTTTGTACAGATAAACTACACGTAGCACAAAATGGCATTTTGTTTGCAAAGTGCGTACTTGCGGACTTCTATCAATTTAATTCTTATAACAAAAAATGTAATTTTATTTTAACTTAATTAAGGATTGATTTTATCTGCGTAAAAAACTGCGTTCGAATCTTTAAAAACGGAATGACAGTTCTTAACCAATTTTTGGAGAAGGCTCCACTGAGACGAATCGGAATCCGTTTGCAATTTAAGCGTCAGTAGAGCCTTTTTCCAACGTTCATCGGGAACATATTTATTAAAATCGTCCGTATTATAAACCTTTAAATCTATATAAAATTCACCGTTAACCGATGCGACGCGCCGTGACACTCCGTTGGCTACTCTGCTCTGGAAGGTTGAAACAGCTGCGGACGGTGTAACCTTCGGTGATGCAACGCTCTCGTACTCGCATCCAAAAATGTCCTTCTTGTTTAAGCTGAAAATAAATAAAAAAGGATTAATTTCAAATTAAGGCGTAGTCTGTTAAAAAACATTTTAAACAACTATTTAAAACACGAATAAGGTATAATTTCAAACGAGCATCAAACTTACTGCTTAGCTTTTTCTGCTCCACTATGCTGACGTTTCACCGCTGTTGGGGTGGAGGATTTCCTTAGCTTTGTTACCTCGTATTCTGAGTCAGAGCTGAAATCATACAGAAAATAATTGAAACCATATTCCTAGTAAACAAATCGTTTTTTTATAGAAGAAAATAATATTCTATTCGGACATTAAAAAATATGAAATACTCACCTCGACACATCATCCCGAGTGCTACCTGGTGCTGTTTTGTTACACTTAACTGCAGCACTCGATGAAAATTTCTTCGGTTTCACTATCTCGGGTTCAGAATCAGACCTGCAATCATTGGAGAAAAATAATATGAATAATAATTTAAACCATGGGTACTCCAAGTAAACCAGCAAATAATATTTCACTACAAACATTTAAAAAATATAAAATACTTACCTCGATAAGTTATCTTGAGTACCAGCTTGAGCCTTTTTGTTACACTTAACTGCAGCTCGCGATTTAGATTTCTTAGGTTTCGGCGCTATTTCGTATTCAGAGTCAGACCTACAATCGATTAAAGAAAGAAATTAATACCGCATCCCAATTAAAAGAACTAAATAATATTTAGATACGTACATTGAATAATATAAAATACTAACCTCGGCAAACCGTTAAGTGTTTTCGTTCGAGGTAGTTTTGGTTTTCTTATTTTTGATGTTCGGCTCGTCTCATTAGCACAAACTTCTGAGGACGACCTGTAATCACATTAAAACAATGTAATTAATTTGATTCTACGATATTGAATATTATCTAAAATATAATTTATCAAATTAAAATACATTGTAATTTATTTAAGTCAGGAAGTGTTCGTAGCAGTTGATATTAACTTACATAATGAAGCAGAACTGGTGAACGAACCATAACTATTTCGTTGTCAATTTAGCAAAACGCAGCAGGGTTGTCGAGCACTTGGTTATTGGAATAAAAATTTGTAATTCTTAATCAAGATGCATCATCTACTAACATTAAACGCACATAAACTCACTCCCATATTCCTAAAAAGGAAAGGCTGAGCACTAGGTATGCTAAAGTTATAAAAGTTTACAAAAACCTTTAATTCTTATTGTAATCCTTATTAAATTTATTACGTACAATGTTGAGAGCAACATATGACACTAAAAGGCGTGCTGACAACTTTTGTAATTTTTATATCCTTCTAAGCAAAGGCTGATCCTTGTTAACACTTATTGCACCACAATGATGACCCACTACAATCTTTGACGACCCTAATATTAAATTAAACGCATTGCGAAACTAAGTCGCAAGCGTTTGATACGCGATGCTGCCTGTGATATGCGACACCCTTTGACCTGCCGACTTGTTTACGTTAAATGCAACCTACTTTTATTTGCTTGCATATTGTATTTATGTTATGCAAAGCACTAGGTAAACGCATTCAAATTTGAATCATGGTATGTTTGAATAAGGATTAAAATATATCTGTAACCGTAAAATAATTGAACACGTTTAAGGTAACGAATAATAACGGGTATTAGATTAACAAAGAATTCATTACAATATCAATCTTGTCATGCGCCAATTACGTTCAAAATAGAAATTATTTGTTTTGGTTTATTTGGTTTCCCTGTTAACATACCAGAATTCTACTACGTCTTTTAATAAATCCGTTGCGTATTGAATCTTAAAATGTAACAATTAAAGTGAAAATTGATTGATTACAACAATTTATTTGTCATAACTGCGTCGTATTAATTATCCAATCAGAAACGCGGGTCTACATCACGCTATTGAAGTTTTTTCGTTTGATCATATAAATAAAAGTTTACTTGGTAAGGCGTTGGGGGATCCGTGTGTCTATGACGACCGGTAGCACATGGAGGATCCTACAACAGTCACGTTGCGAAACCTGATCAACTTTGCGATGTGTTGTTGTAAATTGAAATGAAAAAATTAAATGAATAATAATAGGAAAATCCTTGGCGCTAAGCGGTCGATAGCCCTTGGAGATTCCACCTATACACGTAAAACGTGGCCTTAAGCCGGGGTTCAGCACCCTGGGGGTCGCATCATATCTGTGGAGTCTGGCCAACTTTGCAGGTATGTTGTGTGTACACGTAAAACGTGGCCTTAAGCCGGGGTTCAGCACCCTGGGGGTCGCATCATGCCTGTGGAGTCTGGCTCACTTCACAGATATGTTGTGTTTAAACACCATAGTTAACCGGTCTGTGCACGGACAGGAGCGCTATGTGACCGTAAGGGTCAGACTTGCACTGGAAGTTGTGTTAAGCTTTTGTTTTTCATTACCACTCCAATGATCCGCTATCGATCAGAAATATTGTTTGATTATGCAACACAGACTAAGGTCGGATTGCTCCAAAATCTTAAACGAGATTTAAATAATAATAATTATCATGTGTAGTAAAGTCAGAGCTACTCACTTAAATTTTGACAGTTGCGCTATGTGATCGAAAGGGTAAAACTTAAACCTCACCTGATCAATCCAACGCAAGTTATGTTAAGATTTGTTTCTCATATCCACTCCAATGTTAAGCTATCGCTTAAAAGATACTAAGCATTCTAACCCACTTGCGTCGAGTATTAAAATCCACAAAACCTATTGGGCGTTCTAGACCACTTACTTGCATCGAGTATTAAAATCCACAAAACCTATTGGGCGTTCTAGACCACTTACTTGCATCGAGTATTAAAATCCACAAAACCTATTGGGCGTTCTAGACCACTTGCATCGAGTATTAAAATCCACAAAACCTATTGGGCGTTCTAGACCACTTGCATCGAGTATTAAAATCCACAAAACCTATTGGGCGTTCTAGACCACTTCCATTGAGTATTAAAATCCACTAAACCTATTGGGCATTCTAGACCACAAAACCTATTGGGCATTCTAGACCACAAAACCTATTGGGAATTCTAGACCATAAAACCTATTGGGCGTTCTAGGCCATGAAAGTGGTCTAGAATGCCCAATATTTTACTACTCATGCGTTAAGCTTTGACCTAGTTTGCGCGTGTAGTAATCTAGAATACTACGTCAGGGGTTGTAAACATTTTCTAAAGCATTAAGTGTTAAATGGTTTTCCTTATGTAACTTTTTATTTATTGGACATATTTATTTTTAAACAATTTAAATGGTATATCCACATTTTAGTATACATCCCCTTAATCGGACGTACAGGGTTTTTGTTACATGCTGTATATATACATATTAAAATCAACCACATAACTTCTGATCCGTACATTTCAAGTGTCAGAAGACTACCACAGAAGAAGCTGAAGAGTTTGTCGCCGGAAGCTGTAGCGATGTTGATCGCTCCTAAAGTGACTGCTGCAGCAGACGAATTTTGCGCCGAGATTGAAGCCGTGCCGGGAGTTGTAATAGATACAAACTCGGATAATGATTCTGACTCCGACTCCGACTCCGATTACGATTTTGATTAAGAATAAAATTTTCTATTTTTGAAACGTTCCGTATGTATTTTGGAAATAAAAATAATAATTGCGTAGAATACACTGTTCACGTTTATTTTATTATGATGTTTTTTTTATATATTAATTTATCTATTTAGCAGGATACTCGGCCATTTTGTTTATAACAATTTGCTGTAAGCTCTTTGTTGCAAGTTATAAACAATAGATATCGGATTGGTAATTAGCGACCTTGAAAACCCGTATATACCAATTTTTGTCAATATCTGGTAACTTTTTAACGTTCATGTCGGCCATATTGGATCGGCCATTTTGCCGTGGGGTACCTTGCCGTGGGGTACCGGCTTAGAATAGTACTTCCCCATCTTTTCCCATGGGTGCCGTAAAAACCGGCTAAGGGGTTTCTTCTCCAGAAGGTGGGCAGCAGCGCCTTCTGCTCGACACGTAAATACTGCGCTCGCCAACCCGCTTGCCAAGCGTGGTGAGTATGGCAAAACCCCTCCAAAGGAAACTAAAATGACTTCACAACAAAGGACCAGGCCCCCAGTCCCCGGCGGCTCCGCTATTCCGGGCCACGGTAGCAGCCTCGGTAACGGCGGAGCAGGGGGTGCTAAGAATCCCCGGCAGACGCCCGGCTACCACTCCCAACCCAAAAGACGACTGGCCCTGGTAACACACAACATTCGGACACTGAGAACTGACGAGAAGCTAATCGAGCTGGAAGAGGAGATGAGTAGGTTACACTGGGATATTTTGGGGTTATCCGAAGTCCGTCGAGAGGGTGAGGACACGATAACTCTGAAATCCGGCAACCTGCTCTTCTACCGGGAGGGTGACAAGCGGTCCCAAGGTGGTGTTGGGTTTCTCGTTCACAAGTCCCTTGTAAACAACATTCTCACCATCGATAGTGTGTCGAGTAGGGTAGCGTACCTGATACTCAGAATATCTAAAAGGTATTCGCTGAAGGTCATTCAGGTATACGCGCCGACCACGTCACACTCCGATGAAGAGGTAGAGGCAATGTATGAGGACATTAGTAGGGCCATACATACCTCTAAGACCTATTTCAATGTTGTTATGGGGAACTTTAATGCAAAGCTGGGCGAAAAAAGCGATAGTGACCTGAAAGTGGGGCTATTTGGTTATGGACAACGGAACCAAAGGGGTCAGAGGTTGGCTGACTTTCTGGAGAAAGAGGGACTCTTTATGATGAACTCTTTCTTCCAGAAGCCACCTCATAGGAAATGGACCTGGTTAAGCCCTGATGGTTCCACGAGAAATGAGATCGACTTCATATTGACTACTAAGAAACAGATATTCAATGATGTCTCCGTGATCAACATGGTTAAAACCGGAAGCGATCACCGCATGGTTAGAGGCAAATTGAATATCGATGTTAAACTTGAGAGGTCTCGTCTTATGAAGTCCACGCTCCGTCCTTCTCGCGCCCATATCCAAAACCCCGAAAGCTTTCAATTGGAACTCGCAAATCGCTTTGAGTCGCTAGACAGCTATGCATCGGTGGACGAGATCAATAACAGGTTAGTGGAAACTGTCCGTATGGTTGGCGCTAAGTTTTATAAGCCCAATCGTACCAATAGACCACAAAAACTCTCAGACCATACTCTCGACCTCATGGCTGAACGACGCTGGTTGCAACTGCAGTCCTCTCACGACGCGAAGTCATATCGACAGCTCAATAGACGCATATCAAGTTCCATGCGGCACGACATCCGAACCTTTAATACAAATCGTATTAAAGAGACGATTGAGCGGAATAAAGGCTCCAAAGTGTTCGCAAAAGACTTGTCTATTGGGCAGAGCCAGCTGACGAAGCTGAAGAGGGAGGACGGTAGTATAGCGTCGACCAAAGCAGAGGTGCTGAGGGTGGTTGAGAGGTTCTATGGACAGTTATACACCTCGGTCTCAAAACCTGTTAGCAGCCTGGCCAAAGATCCAAGAGCCAAGCTGACCCGACACTATACCGAAGATATCCCGGACATCAGCCTGTACGAGATTAGGATGGCCCTGAAACAGCTTAAAAACAACAAGGCGCCGGGCGAAGACGGAATCACATCAGAGCTTCTGAAAGCGGGTGGAACACCAGTACTTAAAGTCCTTCAGAAGCTCTTTAATTCCGTGGTGCTCGGAGGTGCAACGCCAGAAGCATGGAACAGAGGGGTGGTGGCGCTGTTCTTCAAGAAAGGGGACAACACTTTTCTGAAGAATTATAGACCCATCTCGCTTCTGAGCCATGTTTATAAGCTGTTTTCCAGGGTCATCACGAATCGTCTCGAACGCAGGTTTGATGACTTCCAGCCTCCCGAACAAGCCGGCTTCCGAAAAGGCTTTAGTACCATAGACCACATCCACACGCTGCGGCAAGTTATACAGAAGACCGAGGAGTATAACATGCCATTATGCTTAGCGTTTGTGGACTATGAGAAGGCCTTTGATTCGATCGAGACGTGGGCGGTGCTTGAGTCTCTCCAGCGATGCCGTATTGACTATCGGTATATCGAAGTGTTGAAGTGTTTGTACAATAACGCCACCATGTCAGTCCGAATACAAGACCAGAGGACGGAGGAAATTCCATTGCAAAGAGGTGTGAGACAGGGAGATGTTATCTCTCCGAAACTGTTCACCAACACAATGGAAGATGCCTTTAAGCTTCTGGAGTGGAAAGGATTCGGCATCAATATCAACGGCGAGTACATCATTCACCTTCGATTTGCCGACGATATAGTAGTCATGGCAGAATCGATGGAAGACCTTAGCACGATGCTCGAAGACCTCAATCGGGTTTCCCAACAGGTGGGCCTTAAGATGAACATGGACAAAACGAAAGTCATGTCGAATGTCCATGTAGTGCCCACCCCAATAGCAGTAGGAAACTCAACTCTCAAAGTTGTTGACGAATACGTCTACCTAGGACAAACAGTCCAACTAGGCAGGTCCAACTTTGAGAAAGAGGTCAATCGTCGAATCCAACTCGGCTGGGCAGCGTTCGGGAAACTGCGAAATGTCTTCTTGTCCAATATACCTCAGTGTCTGAAATCGAGAGTGTATGATCAATGTGTGTTACCAGTGATGACTTATGGCACTGAAACGTGGCCGCTTACTATGGGCCTTATAAGAAAGCTCAAAGTCACGCAACGAGCTATGGAGAGGGCTATGCTTGGAGTTTCTCTGCGTGATCGAATCAGAAATGAGGAGATCCGCAGACGAACGAAAGTAACCGACATAGCCCAGCGGATTAGCAAGTTGAAGTGGCAGTGGGCAGGGCACATAGCACGGAGAACTGATGGCCGATGGGGTCGGAAAGTTCTCGAATGGCGACCGCGTATTGGCAAGCGCAGCGTAGGACGACCAGCCACAAGATGGTCCGATGACCTCGTACAGGTGGCAGGAAGGCGCTGGTTGCATTCTGCTTCCAACCGGCCACTTTGGAAATCCATGGAGGAGGCCTATGTCCAACAGTGGACTTCTTGTGGCTGAGATGATGGTGATGATGATGATATTGGATCGGCCATTTTTTTTACGATAATTTGGCTTGCGGATTCGTAATCAGCGACCTTGAAAACCTCCTCAGACTCGGTGGAGCGATGATCTTCGCAGGGCGGCTGGCAAGAGCTGGATGAGAGTGGCCGAGGATCGTGCTTAGTGGCGTGCCATGGGAGAGCCCTATGTCCAGCAGTGGACGAACATGGGCTGATGATGATGATGATGATGATGACCTTGAAAACCCGTAAGTACCAATTTTTGTCGACATCTGGCAACTTTTTAACATTCATGTCAGCCATATTGGATCGGCCATTTTGTTAACGATAATTTGGCTTTCAGATTCGTAATCAGCGACCTTGAAAACCCCTGTAAGCCAATTTTCATTCCCGTCAAAGGTCATTTGAGGTTTTGGCCAGGTTTTTGGGCTTTTCTCCTACTGTGCTACGCAGCTCGGAGATATTTTTTGTTTCAGGCACATTTTTTATAGCTTTAATTTTTTTCTGGGCTCGTGTGCACTCCTTGTTTACTTATCACGAAACCTAAGTATGTAACGGACTCGGCAAAGAATACACACTTGTCTTTTCTAATTTTTAACCCATAATTTTGTAAACGCCTAAACACTTCATGCAACGTTTCTAAATGTGACCCTTCGTCCACGCCTGTGATAATTAAATTGTCCAAGAAAACACCTACGCGCGGCAAGTCGCCGAACAGTTGCTCGAGTTTCCGCTGGAAAATACCTGGGCTCGACGCTAACCCGTATATCAGTCTGTTATACATAAACAGGCCCTTGTGCGTGTTTATGACCGTGTATTTTTTTGATTCGTCCAATTCGAATTGGGCGTACGCCTGTGATAAGTCTGTCTTTGTGAACTTGTAATTTTGTAAGTAAATCTTCTACTCTCGGCAAAGGGAAACGGTCCACCTCTAGATGCTTGTTTAGAGTTAATTTAAAATCAGCACATACCCGAATGGTTCCGTCTTTTTTCATGACCGGCACAATAGGGGTCGCCCAGTTGGACGTCGATACCGGAGTGATCACATTGTCGCGCACCAGCTGCTCCAGCGCGCGCTCCACCGGCTCGCTCCACCGGCTCGCACAGCGCGTACGCCAGTGGCCGCGCGCGCAGGAACATGGGCGCCGCGCCGGCGCGCAGCCGGAATCCCACCGTGCCCCCGGTGAACCTCCCCAGTCCATCCTCAAAGACTTCACAATATCTGGAACTAAATTGACTTAAATTAAAAACATGTTTCCCACTATTTATATTATAACAACTAACTAGAGGTAACTCAATTTCTAACTCTTTTAACTACTGTCTCCCAACTAAACTCGTTTTCCCTTTGTTTACAATGAATAAGTCCAGTTTTTTACAATTATTCTTATATTTAACTGTCGGGATAATTTTACCAAGTGCTCTAATAATTTTTCCCGTATAGTAACGCAAACTTAGGTCACTTTAGAGTAAATCACAATCTGAAAATTTTTGTCTGTAACAATCTTGACTAATACAAGCAACAGAACTACCTGTGTCTATTTCCATCACCATTTCTACACCATTAACTCTTAGGGTTGTCATGTATGGTCCAAACTTTTTAAACTTATTAGCGTCCATAGAAAAGTTATTTACCTCCTCACTGCCGCAGCTGTCGCTGTCAGTATATACAACCTGGTCTTTTAGCATATTATGAAAAGCAGTTCCTCCGCTCAATTTCGGACAAATTTTCTTTAAATGACCTTCCCGATTGCAAACTCGGCACACATACACTCTAAATTTGCAAGAACGGGTGTCATGTTTCCCATCACAAGCCAAACATTGCGCGTTGTGATATTCTCTGTTAGCGGAGTTGCTACCAAAAACCGCCTTGTTGCCGCTGCCCGCTCCGCTTGTGCCGTTTGTACCACCGCCCGGAGCCGAGTGCGGAATGTTGCGCGTGACGTCACTGCGAGAGCTTGCCGCTACCGCCTGCCGTCGCTTATCCCGTTTTGCAGTAAACAGCTGATGCACCGTCGCCGTCGCCGATGGAAAGCCGTCGCCCGGTCGCCGGGCACGGTCCTCTACCAGCGCTGCATGTGTCTCCGCTGCTTCCATCGCTACTGCATGTTGAAATGCTTTTTCAAATGTTATGTTGTCCTCCGTGAATAATCTCTGTCGAATACTCTCGTTCCTAATTCCGCACACGAACTGGTCTCTTAAATTTTCTGTCAAACCGGTTGCCGTGAACCCACAGTGTTTTGACATTTTCTTGAGTTCCACTACGTACTCTGCTATGGTCTGTTCAGTTTTTTGTGAGTACTTTCGAAATTTAAAACGTTCAGCCAATAAACTGGGCTTTGGCTGCAAATTATTTTTCATTACTGCTACTAGGTCCGTATAAGATTTTGTAGACGGTTTATCGGGCGTGCTTAAATTAACCATCAACCTGTATGCCTCGCTGCCGATAACAGTTATCGACGTAGCCACTTGCACTGCCGCTTTATAGTCGTTGGCCACAAAATACTGACTAAGCCGATCCACATACAGGTCCCAATTAGAGATGCAACGGATAGTTGTTTGGCCGGATACCGGATATTCGGCCGGTGATCAGGCCGAATATCCGGTATCCGGCCACCGAATATTCGGCCGGCAAAACGATACCTACATTTTAGTTTGGCGGCGGGCGCGTCGTACAGGTTTCAACCTGTTACGTATTGTAGGTTCGCGCGGACGGTTTTCTAGGCAAGAAACGAGTTTTATCAGGTCAGTGTACGGAATTATTTCTTTCGTATGCAGTACACGTGCGCCCGCCTATTTTCCTGAATCATCATCTCAGCCACAAGAAGTCCACCGCTGAACATAGGCCTCCTTCATGGATTTCCAAAGTGACCGGTTGTAAGCAGCATGCAACCAGCGCCTTCCTGCCACCTGTATGAGGTCATCAGACCATTTTATGGCTGATCGTCCTACGCTGCGCTTGCCAATACGCGGCCGCCATTCGAGAACTTTTCGACCCCATCGGCCATCAGTTCTCCGTGCTATGTGCCGTGCCCTGCCCACTGGCACTTCAACTTGCTAATCCGCTGGGATACGTTGATTACTTTCGTTCGTCTGCGGAGCTCCTTATTTCTGATTCGATCACGCAGAGAAACTCAAAGCATAGGCCTCTCCGTAAGCAAGCAAGCATAGTTTTGCCGTGTTGAGTTACGGTACATAGCCGCAACTCAACAAGGCATTTCCAGGTTCAAAACACAACGGCTGTCTTTTGAATACGGATATGCTGTGTTTTTGATGAATTTTCACATATTTGGTTAAGTGTAATACATAGACTGGCGCGCCTGTTGGGGCTGGTGCGCCGTAATACTACTAAACAAATATTAGCCGCAACTCAACAAGGCATTTCCAGGTTCAAAACACAACGGCTGTCTTTTGAATACGGATATGCTGTGTTGTTGATGAATTTTCACATATTTGGTTAAGTGTGATATATAGACTGGCGCGCCTGTTGGGGCTGGTGCGTCGTAATACTACTAAACAAATATTGAAAATTTGTTGTTGTTTTCGTGGATACTAACCATTTTTCAGAGTTAAATACCAAACAGAATCACTATTCGGTATCCGGCCGGATAGTGCGCAACTATCCGGTATTCGGCCGGATAGAAAAATAATGGCCGGATAGGCCGGATACCGGATAGCAACCGGATATCCGTTGCATCTCTAGTCCCAATTGTCCTTTTTAATGTCGAACGGTCCGAGCTTGCCCACTGACATTTTTAACGTTTATTTACTGTCTTATTTGTGCATTCACACTTTTGTTATACTGTATTACACACGTGAATTACTAATTTTCGTCGTCACTGAAGTATATGCACTTAATTCGGAGATTATTAAAACCACGTCCGTTCGCGAGTACAACTTTATTGAAAGAGAAGGTAAGCCGCTCGACGTCTACCCTACATACATATATGACACTTCAGACCTTCGATTTTTGATATCAAATGAAGCGGCCCACCAAGTTGAATATTTTTTGTAAAGGCGGTATGTCGATCTCTAATAGTTTGGTTGGGCTCTTATGTTTTCTAATCTGGGTCACCAGGTACTCCAGATCTTCGATTATCCTAGTTTTATGGTTTTCCCTTTATGTGGCCATTAAACCCTAACTTTGTACCAAATTTCAGCTCTCTGAGTTTATGGGAAGTACTAGTTCTATTCTGATGATCATGAGTGAGTGAGTGAGTGTCATAAATGCGAAACTTTGCTTTCGCTTAACTTTGGAACTAAATGACCTACAGACTTGAAAGTTTGGATTTTAAGTATGTGATTATAGCTTACTGGATGACGAAAATTTCTGCGTTCTGGTCTTATCCACAGGTTCTTAAATAGGGGCCTGAAAATGCGGCAAAATGGTTCCACTAAAGGATGGTACGGCAGTGTTTGCTTCGCGCTCGACTTGGCGGTGGCACTGCCGTGCCTGTACGGTTCAATACCGCACAGTAATTTCGCTAACTCGCGCCCTACTTTGAACATGCGTAACAACAGCACTATTTACTTAGACTAGCATTAATATATAACGCGCATTAAAATACTCTTAGAACCACTCTTTATATTAACGTCAGAGATACACGACCTTGTAGTCTAACTTGTAACTATTACTTCAATAAACTATTAAGAGAGTCATAACTTTAACTTACATAACCAACATCAACTAGGAGCCCTACTGAAACTTAGCAGCGGCCCCTACATAATTTGGTCCTTCGAACCTTAGTGTTTAGTGTCGCTTGTGGCTCTATTACGGTAGCGAATCGGTTTGCTGGCCTCCCACAAGCGGGTCTCACCAGTGAATTGAGAAGGCGCAAATATCGTTTATAGAGTGCGGCTGCACTGAACATTCTCACCAATCGAAGCGACGGAAACTTCGTTGTCTTCGAGTTGCGAACCAGCGGCAGTGAGCAGTGGATCAACGGTCCACCATTAACTAAAAAAGCTAACAGCTTCCGGACTCTTCATCAAGGGAAAGGTAAACTACCTACTTGCTCTGAAACAACATGTATTACGACGCTGACGGTAAGCCTTTGGCATCAGGAGCGCCCGACTGGTCAAGAGTTATACAAAACCAACAGCGGAGCTTCGCCAGCATCCAGGACATTCGAACCAACTTCAAAAAAGATGGCCCATCCAGGAAAACGGCAGAGAAACTGAAGCACCGGCTCGAAACTTTAGAAGCTCAATGGGAAGAATTTGAGGGAAATAACAATATTTTGCAGCAAATGACGGACAAGGATCACGAATACTTCGTGAACGACATTTACAGCAAGACGAAAACGATATACCAAGAAGTGAAACAGGACATTAAATCTTGGCAACTCAAACTATCTCTCAGCAAACAATTCGGACTTCCGAGTAAAGAAGGGACGGCATTTCCAAGTCCCTCGCTGGCCGAAATAGTGAAGAAGCAACCAACGAATACCCGCCTGGACAGCGAGGCATCGCTGTCTCAGGATAAGAAGGACATGCTTCGACTTCAATTTCTCAACTTTAACGCACTAGAAAGAGCGATCGAAAAGATTGATTTGGACAACATGGAAGAGAAATGGGAGCTCGAAGATTGCCTCAGCACATTGAAGACGAGATGGGAAGCTATAGACACGAAGCACTGGAAATTAAACTTTATTCTAAACGGATCTGTCCCTACCTACGACGATGAATATATTAAATGGGAAAATAGGTACGACGCTTTAAAGAAAAACCTAAATAAAAAGATTTGGGCGAACGCACACTATCAAAAATCAACTCCAAAGATGGATATCCCCGAGTTCGACGGAAAATACAACAAATGGGTGTCCTTCCGCGACCTATTTATGGAAACGGTACACAGTAACCCGCTTCTGTCGAAATCTCAGAAAATGCAACATCTAAAGTCTAAACTTGTCGGGGATGCCGAAAAATTAGTGCAACATCTCGCAATAAGCTCGGAGAACTACAACTCATGCTGGGATATCATCCAGCACAGATACGAAAACAAGAGGTTGTTATTTGCATCCTACGCCAACACGCTTCTGAAGCTACCAACGATCCAGCATCCATCCGCATTCAATGTAAGAAGAATGCATGACACAATTAAAGAATGCATTAACGGGTTAACGAACCTGGGACTCGATGTATCGACATGGGACCCTATTATTGTCCACTTATTGCTGCCAAAGCTAGATACAGCGACATACAACGAATATACTCAAACTTTGGAAAAACCCAGAGAGCTGCCTGAGCTGCGGGAGCTTACGGACTTCTTGGAAGCCAAATTTATGGCCTTTGAAACCTTAGAGCAAAACCAGAATGGTTACCGGCAAGATACTCTACCGAAAAAACCAGTTTTCATACAACAAAAACCTGCACTGAAGAACTTCAACTTTTATAACAAATACAACGAACAAGGGTCATCGAACTATAAGAAGCCAGAAAAATTTACAAAATCATACCATGCAACAAGCCGAAACTGTCCGCTCTGCAAAATGAGTCACGTGTTAATGCATTGTGCTACATTTTTAGGCATGGATACAGCGACTAGAAATGAGAACGTCGCTAAACTGCAGATTTGTCGAAACTGCTTATTTAGTCACAACGGAAAAGAATGCACTTCGAGCAAGAATTGTAGAGTGTGTAATAAAGGTCACCACACACTGCTACACAACGACGACTTAGAAAATGTTAGAGGTCAACTACGCTCTAACCCGCAACCCTCAACTTCAAACAATCGATCTACGAATCATATAAACTGCGATGACCAAGAAGTCCTGCTAACAACTGTCAAACTGATGGTGAAAAACATAGAGGGTCACTATATAGCTCTACGAGCGCTTCTGGATCAGGGATCGCAGGTGTCCCTAATAACTGAAAACGCGGCTCAAAGACTCAGGCTCCCCAGGCGAAAAATGAGCGCGGTAGTTTCGGGAGTTGGAGCGTCCCAAGGGAACAGCAAGGGCTGCCTAACTATTGAATGTAAATCGATACACTCCGATTTCTCATTCGCAACTGAGGTCCTTGTTTTGAGGAAACTAATCAACAACTTACCGAGCTCAACATTGAACAAAACTAAATGGGATTACCTGGAAAATCTGAAACTGGCGGATCCCGATTTCCACGTATCGGGGCCCATCGACATCCTCCTGGGAGCAGACATTTACTCCAGAATCATAAACGACGGAGTGCTGAGACACGACGCCAGCTCTCCAGTAGCCCAGCAGACTAAACTGGGATGGATCTTATGTGGCAACGTCAAAACGCTTAACTGCATGGTTACACTCAACGAGTGGGAAAACCTAAATAGATTCTGGGAAACTGAAGAAGTTAACTACGAAGAGAAAACCACTAACAGTGAAGATTATTGCGAAAAACATTATCTGGAAACTACAGAGAGGCTTTGCACGGGCCAGTATGTCGTCAAAATGCCCTTGAAAAACGACATAAAAAACAAACTTGGGAAAACGAGGCCGCAAGCAATTTCGCAATTCATGCAGTTGGAACGAAAAATGTCTAAGCAACAACGATTTGCCGAGCATTATAAACAATTTATCGCCGAGTACGAAGAACTAGGTCACATGAAAGTAGCACAAAAGTCGGCAACTGATCAGCTTCAAGCCTTTCTATCACACCATGGAGTGATACGGGAAAGCTCCACAACTACTAAGCTTAGAGTTGTATTCAACGCCTCCATGAAATCGGACAACAAGTACAGTCTGAATGATTTAATGGAGAAAGGGCCAAACTTGCAAAAAGACATCCTAACACTAATTCTCACGTGGAGGAGCTATAAATATGCGCTAACAGCGGATATTGAGAAAATGTTCAGAGCTATTTTCCTACATGAAGAGCAGCAATCCCTCCAGAAGATCCTTTGGCGACCATCGCCACGCGACCAACTACAAGAGATGCAGCTGTGCACCGTGACCTACGGCACAAAAGCGGCGCCCTTCTTGGCAATGCGCACGCTACAGCAACTGGCTAAGGATGAAGGTCAAGCCTACCCGGCAGCTGAAAAGGCATTACGGAACCAATTTTATATGGATGACGTAATCACCGGGCACAGTACGTTAGAAGGCGCACAAGAGTTGCAACACCAACTTTATGAACTACTACAAAAGGGTGGTTTTACTTTGCGAAAATGGGCCAGCAACGAACCAGCGATTTTATCAAATATTCCAGAAAAACATAGAAGTATCCAAGATGTATTTAACTTTAACGCCGATGAATCTATGAAAACTTTGGGCCTAGGATGGAATAAAACGAAAGACTTATTTTGCTTCGACTGCGAGATACCAACGGAAAACAAATCAAAATATACAAAACGAATGATGCTTGCCGATATTAGCAAGATATTTGACCCGCTTGGTTGGATAGCGCCAATCATTATTAACACGAAGCTTCTATTTCAAAAAGTATGGAGCAGCAATATCGGATGGGACGAAGCAATCCCGGCTGAAATAGCGAGAGAATGGGAAAAGCTTCGCTCGCAGCTAAAACTAATTAAAAATATTACAATACCTAGATGGATAAAATGTGTCAACAATATCATTGAACTACATGGATTTTGCGACGTCAGCTTGAAGGCGCTAGCGTGCGTCATATATAGCAGAACAGAAACGACACAAGGTCACTTTGTTACAACACTGCTAACAGCAAAAACAAGGGTCGTACCACTTAAGAAAAAACCCTCGCTACCTCGTCTCGAGCTCTGCGGAGCCCGCCTTCTAGGGGAACTAATGGAAAAAGTGAAGAAAGCTTTGGCGGAATACGAACTACATGTGTACTGCTGGACAGATTCCCAAGTAGTACTTGCGTGGTTACAGGGAAGCAGCACTAAGTGGGAGTCGTATATAACTAACAGAACAACTTTTATAAACAACATAGTACCGGCAGCGCAGTGGCGACATGTAAAAAGCAAGGAAAATCCGGCGGACTGCGCTTCGAGAGGACTCCTGCCTTCACAACTTTTGAACTTCAAGCTGTGGTGGGAGGGTCCTGAGTGGCTGAAAACTCAGTGTGACCTTGAATCAAAAGACATGTTTCAAACCAATGACGGAAAAATAACCGAGTGCAACCTTGTACAAAAACATTCAAACAGCGAATGCATAATTAAACGTATTATAGAACGATGCAGTACAATGACACGCGCGACTCGATGTGTCGCATGGGTGTTGCGTTTCAAAACAAAGCTACGGGGCAAAGTGCAATCACCTGGCGTGAGTCATTTAACGATAGAAGAAATAAATGAGGCTACTCAACTTATTATCCGGTCAACGCAGAGAGAAAACATCTCGACGGAAATTGCCGATCTCACCGAAGGAAAAACACTAAACAGGAAATGCAAAATTCTGAACTTAACCCCATTCCTAGACGACGAAGGCATACTGCGCGTCGGAGGACGTCTACGACACTCAACTCTGCCCGAGGAAGCGAAGCATCCGGTTATTCTACCTCATAGCGGACACCTAACTTCGCTTATAATTGATAACGCTCATAAACGCATGTTACACGGTGGAGCACGTGTGACGCTTGCTGAAACGAGACAAAAGTATTGGATTATAGGAGGCAACCGCGCCGTTAAAGCATTCATACAACGATGTGTCCTGTGTCAACGATACAAGTCCACAAACAACAACCAAATAATGGGAAACTTACCCAGCGCGAGAGTGACTCCATCCCGACCCTTCACCCACACCGGAGTAGATTTTACGGGTCATATTGAGGTCAAGCTGAATAAAGGACGAGGAGTGACAACATGTAAAGGCTACATTGCCATCTTCATCTGTTTAGCAACGAAGGCCGTCCATATTGAACTTGTGTCGGACCTAACCTCTCAAACCTTTCTAGCTGCCCTTAAACGTATGTGTGCCAGGAGAGGCACCCCAAAGCACATATATTCTGATAACGCAAGCAATTTCAAAGGAGCTGCCAACATTTTAGAAGAGGAATTCAGAGAATACGGAACCTTAACATCACCAGCATTCTTCAAAGAGATCAACGATCTCAAGATACAATGGCACTTCCTCTGCCCACGATGGCCATCTGCAGCAGGAGTCTGGGAATCAGCAGTAAAGTCATTGAAGCATCACCTCGTAAGAACAATAAGAGATGAAAAGTTAACGTTTGAGCAGCTAACTACCCTACTTACTCAGATCGAAGCGTGTTTAAACAGCCGACCGCTTTGCCCGCTAACCGAAGATGTAGAAGACTTGGAGTACCTAACCCCAGGACACTTCCTAACAGGAAGCTCAATGATGACATTACCCAGGGAAGATCACACGCAACAAAATTTAGATTTTCGTAACAAATGGAGACGGGTAGAACTTATGCACCAACATATTTGGAACCGCTGGTCCAAAGAGTACCTACACCATTTACAAACAAAAAGTAAGTGGTTGTTACCAAGAGGAAACATACAAACGGGAGATTTAGTCCTTCTGAAAGAAGATAACGTGCCTCCAGGGAGGTGGGCTATGGGCCGCATCATTGACCTACACCCAGGGGAGGACGGGTACGTGCGAGTCGTAACACTTAAGACACAAGCCGGGACTTTCAAACGCCCGATTGTGAAACTGGCCCCACTTCCGAAACAAGAAAATTTGCAAACTTCTGACAATGAGCAAGAAAGTCAAAACGCAGACTCCAAGACGACCAGCGAATCAAAGCCCCAGCAGAAAAACCGCTCAGCCAACAGACGAATAAAGGGCGGAAAAATAGCAACAACAATGTTGACATTACTGCTTACGCTATTTACGTGCGTAAACACGCAACCGACGCCAACGGTCATCACTACGCCTATTGAAGGAAACAAGCCAATTTATTTCGATAAAATAGGCAACCTACAACTTATTCACGACGAATGGACGCTACTGGTCTATTACAACCTAACAACATATTGGCAAGGGACTACAAAAGTCAAAAACTACATCGATAATTTAGACAAGCTCTGCGGAAGATTAGAAAATGCATCCTGTAAACCTGTAATAACCCAACTACAACACGAACTACAGCAGATAACAGACTACAACACTCTGCTTCTGAGCCAGCATCTAACGAGGAAAAAGAGAGGCTACTTCAACGGAGTAGGAAATTTGGCTCGAACTCTCTTCGGCGTACTAGACGAGGACTTCGCCACAAAATATCAGGACGATATAGCGAAAATCCAGAGTAACGAAGGCTATCTATTAGAACTACTGAAAAACCAGACGTATAGTCGAAACCGAAAACAACATTATCAAGAACAATGAGAAGTTTATGCGAAGCCAGCTAGAAACCATACACCAATATCTGGAAGAGGCTAACAGCACCCTGGAGAAGATCGTATACAGAGTAGAGAAAATGTCAACTATGAACGACTTAAACGCCGCATCCCTCACAGCAAGCATGATTCTTTGGAATTTAAAACAAAGGCAAGACACTTTGCTAAACACGTTAACCAACATACATAATGGTCATTTAGATGTTCATCTTCTAACACCGAGACAACTGGCTTACCAGCTGAACATGATAGCAGCAAAGATATCGAGGCGTTTAACTTGGCTATAAAAAACGTGGAAGACGACATTAAAGAACTGTATAAGCTCCTTTACGTCAGAGCGCGAGTGACGTCATCGTACCTACTACTCGAAGTTCATATTCCACTGATGAGCGATGACGAATACAACGTATATCGAATTCTGCCGCTCCTCATGCTGGGCCCGAATAACGAAACTTTATCAATCATACCATCTTCTTCACACATCGCAGTTAACTTCGGGAAGGAAACCTATATCACGGTCGAAGAGAAAGACCTTGAACAATGCGTGAAAATGAAAGAAAACAACCTTATTTGTAACACGAACTATCCTATACATAACCTGCGCAACGAAAACGCCCCATGCGAAGCTGAAATACTTAGTCAGCAAACAAGCCGGCACTGCCATATGGTCACGGTCAAGTGCATTGATGCATGGATCAAGTTACAAAAGAGTAACCGATGGCTTTATTTATGTTGCGGCACGTGCCACGCGCGCGTACTATGCGAGGATCGCATTACAAAAACAAAGATAGCGAATATCGGGACGATTGACATCGGTGAAGGTTGTATTCTTCAGAAAAAAGACACCACTATTTTCGCTTACAGCCACTTTGGAAGCACACTCGAACTGGAACCGAACATACCCAACACGCCGGATGTAAATCAAAATCTTAACGAAGATATTCAGTTAAACTTCAGCAATATAATAGTACCACCAATTACGTACGAGCAAGCAGAAAAACATCGACAACTCGATGAAAAAATTGAAATCCAGAAGAAGAATGAGAAACTGCCGGCTGCTGAGTTAACCGGCCACGACATCCACCAGTACTCCGTACTTTACTGTCTGGTGGCAGTAGTTGGTGTGGCAGCGACCTATGTCCTGATTAATCAATGCAGGAAAAGGGTCACGAAACGAAAAAGTCCTGAACAATCGACGGTGCCACCGAAAAAACCCGAGCGAAATCCGATGGCCCGGGCTCAAGAGGAAGCCCTTCAAATGCACGAGCGAGGCAGCACCGTTCATCAAGAAGGACAGCGCCCTACACGGACAGCGCAGCGAATATTTAATCTAGAACATAATTAATTATTTAACTATTTTTCATTGTACAGGTCCGTGTATCTTTCACGCCATCTAAACCCTTTTATTCCCCTTTCTTCTGCCCTTGGCAGCATGTACGGTTCAATACCGCACAGTAATTTCGCTAACTCGCGCCCTACTTTGAACATGCGTAACAACAGCACTATTTACTTAGACTAGCATTAATATATAACGCGCATTAAAATACTCTTAGAACCACTCTTTATATTAACGTCAGAGATACACGACCTTGTAGTCTAACTTGTAACTATTACTTCAATAAACTATTAAGAGAGTCATAACTTTAACTTACATAACCAACATCAACTAGGAGCCCTACTGAAACTTAGCAGCGGCCCCTACAGTGCCCCCGGATGAAAATAGATTGTTAAGCATAAGACGTACACGAAGTAAAAATTTTTTTATCTCAAAAAAGAATGAAAATAATCGATTGTCACGCACTTCGTGCTAGGAAGCTTATTGACTGCTATAAATTTCATTAGAAAAGCAATTTTTTTTATAAAAACTACTAGCGGAAGCCCTTGACTTCGTTTGAGTGGAATTAGTAGCCTATGTCCGCCAAGAATAGTATAGCTTTCTATTGATAAAATAATTTTTGGAATCGGTTCAGTAGTTTTGTGGGGTATCTCTCCTTGCCGTGCAGAACAATGAAACAGCCGATGTACAACGGTATTATACATGTATTTTTGTAATGTACACTACACGATTGTAACAGAATTACAGTGATCGAGCTTAATTAAATTATATATTTTACTCGGTGCGAGCGCAACTCTTTTTTCATCTGACAAGCAAGATGGCGTCGCTGGTATTGCCAGTGTAAGGCGACCGCCACACCACCCCCCCCATGGAGAAAGATAAACCACAAAAAAAAACTAAAAATAACAAAAATCTTTGATCTATTAAATTTAATTATACGACCGGACCGACTGTTGGCCGGTTGCTTCTTTTTGGCGGCAGCATCCGCAGGCGGGGAATCTGGCCGCGTTTGAGGTTGGCTACTAGCTGGAGAACTAGCTGAGGCCGGTACTACTGCAGCACGAGTGGAATCCCGGGGACTAGCATCGTCGGTGAATGCTGGTTTGACGCGGTCAACGCTCACAACCACTTCTCTTCCTTTGATACCCAGGGTCAGGGTTTTTCCGTCAGCAGAACGCTTAAGTATGGCAAAAGGTCCCGTCTAACCGTATCATCACGAAGAAACACGTGAGACGCTGAAGCCAACGCCTTCGAAATGAAAACTGCTGGTTTACAGTGCCGGGAGGCTGGTACTGGTCGAAGAGACGACATCTTTTGTCGTAGTCGTACAATAAAGTCGGCCGGGTCCTCCATTCTGTCTGTGCCATCTAGAGGAGTCAACATCTCGCTAGGCAAACGAAGGGTTTCACCATAGAGCATCTCCGCCGCTGTAGCCTTCAGGTCCTTTTTAAAAGCTGTTCGCATCCTAAGCAGGACAAACGGCAAAGCCTGTATCCACGAATCGGTACGACACATGAGGGCTGCTTTCAATTGCCTGTGTACTCGTTCTATCATACCGTTAGCACAGGGGTGGTATGCTGTTGTTCTGATGCGTTTAGTAGCAAAAGTTTGCATGAGGCGACGAAACAGATAGGACTCAAACTGAGAACCTTGATCCGTTGTGATAACCTTTGGTACGCCGAAACGGGATACCCATTCTCGGATGAAGGTATCTGCTACTTCTTCAGCGGTGATGGAGCGCATGGGCCACGCCTCTGGCCACCTCGAAACTCTGTCAATAGCCGTTAAACAATATCGGAATTCATTGTGGACCGGCAGGGGACCCACGATATCAATATGGATATGCATGAAACGACCGGATGGTTGGGGAATAGTGCCAAGGGAAGACAAATTGTGTCTTGCGACTTTGCTTCGTTGACATGCTTCACAACACTGGGCCCACCGCCTTGAGTCGTTTCTAATTGATGGCCAAACGTAGCGGCTAGTAAACAGACGAATGGTAGCTCTCACACCGGGATGGCTCAGGTTGTGCAACTTTTCGAACGCTCCACGGCGAAACGAAGGGGTCAGATAGGGACGTGGTTTGCCCGTTGACACATCGCAGTAAATAAAGGTGTCAGTACCTGGAATTTTTATCTTTTTTAGGTTTAAACTTGACTCGCTTTTGCTCAGGTCTGCAAGCTCAAGATCATCTTCCTGTGATGTAGAAAGGGCTTCCCAATTTCCTTCTACCGAAATAGATTCGATTCGCGACATCGTATCCGCAACCACGTTGTCTTCTCCTTTGATATATCGGATATCCGTCGTGAATTGTCCAATAAAAGACAACTGATTTAGTTGCATTGGCGGAAGCTTCGGTCGGTATAGATTGTCGCATGTTGGACCTCTAGAATGTATCGAAAGTGTTGTACGCTTTCGTACACCGCTAATAGTTCTCTGTAATATGCCGGCCACTGTGCTTGCTTTGGGGTCAGCTTTTTGCTGAAAAAAGCAAGAGGGCACCAATGGCCGTTTAGAAACTGCTGCAGGCAAGAACCAATATGAGCGCTAGATGCGTCCGTAAACAGCCCAAGGGGAGCGTCATTTACCGGGTGCTGCAATGAAATTGCATTCGAAAGGCTGGTTTTGCAAGCTTCGAAATGATCTAAGAGCTCAGGTGTCCATATGAATGGTTTAGCCCCTTTTCCATTCGTGGCTACTATCGCCTCAATTAGGGGGGCCTGAAACTGAGCGGCGTGAGGTACGAACCGGCGGTAATAATTTAACATGCCCAGGAAACGACGCACGCCCTGTACTGTTTTAGGAGGCGGGAAATCGGCAATAGCTTGAATTCTGTCCCGCGGAGGGCGTGTTCCTTGCGAACTAATGTGAAAACCTAGGAACACAACCTCTCTGAGTCCAAAACTACATTTAGATGGGTTGATTACAACTCCATAGTCCTGTAAACGTTTAAACAGTATCCTGAGGTGTTCTTTGTGCTGGTTCTCGTCAGCTGAATAAACAAGAATGTCGTCCACATAAGGAAAAACGAAATCGAGACCCCGCGTGACCTCATTCATAAACCGCTGGAAGGTTTGACCGGCATTGCGCAACCCAAATGTCATAAAAGGGAATTCGAAGAGGCCAAACGGGGTAACGATAGCGGTCTTAGGAATGTCTTCCTCAGCTACGGGTGTAACGGACAGCAAGACCTAAGCCGACTGAGTTAGGGATTTACCTAAAGTTCCCATTGTATATAGTAACATTAGCGTTGATTGTACTTAGGTTAAGTTGAAAACTAATAAATGAACACTTAAATCCTTAATATATAAGGCCATTGTGGGCCATGTATGAAGGAGGACCGCGGGACGATCCGAACCTTGTAAATTATTACCCGCGGTCCTCTGAAAACAGATTACAGGATCGATTTATCTATAGAAAAATTTAATTCTAATTGGAAAATGTAAATAAAAATTAGCATAATTACGTATAAAAATAAGAAAGAACTGTAAAGAGGCGCTGCATAAAACAGTCAGAACGTATAGCGTGGCTATACAACTGAAAATGACCCGGCTCGCCCTCTAGATCCTGAAAAACTGAATACAATATGTAAGAACTATAGAGAAAAAGTGCAACAATTCAGTCGGAAACCCACCCCGAACCGACCAATGGGAACGGCTGCATTGTTGGATTTTAGGCCAATCAGAGGCTCCGACGGATCACCCTTGACCAAAAACCGAACACGAAAGTCGGCCTCTGATTGGCCTAGACGCTCGATCCGCGGCGCTACACCCGCTAGGCCAGCCCAGTAAAATGGAAATATAAACGGGCCAGGCCAGCAATCGAGGTCAGCGGTGTGAAAAGGAATCAATAAAAGAAGAACGCCAAAATACAGTCCATTGTTTTCATTCGACCGAGCCGAGCCGTCGAAGCGACCTCACTGTCCGACGCCCGTTCCGGACAGAGTCTTGGTCCTTCGAGCCGGATCATCCGGACGCTGCTGATCCGGATCAAGTGGACTACGTCATCATGGTCATCACACGTTCCTACGGCGACCGGGAGGAGGAGCAACGGCCTGCGAACCCGAACCAGCAAGTCACCGCCGCCGACCGAGCCGCCGCCGCCGAACGGACCGCGAACATAGCGCGCCCGAGCGCTGCCGAACCGAACCCCGCCCGAGTAACCCATGCCGGCATGGACCCAGAGGAGCGGGCTGACGATCAGTGGCAGAGGCAACTCGACCGTATCGTCAATCGCGATCTCGTCTCACCCGCAATCGCGCCGACGCGGGCGGTGACTAGAGCCGCGCCCCGCGAGATCGACCGCGGCACCGGCGCGCCGCGTCGCGACGTGTACTTCCCGCCGATTACGCGGGCAGACGGAGTGCCCCCCCCGCCCTTTGGGCACGGCCTCGGCGAACCTACGGAGCACATCGACGCGATCACGCAGGAGGAACCGGCAACCGAGCGCTCTGATTGGGCCGCGCTTATGGAACAGGAGCGGCCAGTAAGAGCGTCCGTGGCCTTTGAAGTCGACGTGCGCACCATTCAGCCTGCAGTATATGCTGACCAGAGAAGATCACCGGCCCTATCGAGGTGTTCGAACAACACCATCTCTAGAATCCGTCTCGCGGAACGAGAGGCGGAGGAGGAGTTGCTGAAGATCCAGAAACAGGAATTGGAGCTTTCAAAGGCGCTGGTGAAGAACAAGCTGGCCAGGCAGATTGAAACAATTGAAGCAGAAGGCTCTCAGGCTGGGAGCATTATTGCACCGCATCACAAGTTGGAACAAGACAGGCGCATCAGCGATTGGTTCCAGAAGTGCCCTGACGACGCCGTCGAGGACAGACGTCGCGGCGCTCAGAACAAACCAGAACCTCAAGCCGACGCGAAGCGGAAGGATGAACTCCCGCAAGCTGAACGCAAGGGCAGAGCCCGTTCACCGACGACGCCCACCCGCGACCGCAGCGCAACTGGATACCGCGGGATTGAAAAATTAGCGGAAACATTGGAACGAATGACGCGACTGCGGCCGCCGCCGAGGCAGGTGTACGAGCTACCAACGTTCAGCGGAGCTGCGGGTGAATGGCTACCGTTTTAGGCGGCCTACAAGGACTCTACGAAGGCCTACAACTTCTCGCCTACGGAGAACGTAGCACGTCTACGGACGTGTCTACGAGGCGTCGCCCGGGAATCCGTCGCGGCCCTATTGCACACTGCTGCGGATCCGGACCAGATCATGCGGACGCTGCGACAGTGCTACGGACGACCTGAGGTCACCGTGGACAAGGCGTTGAATGATCTCAAGAAGCTGCCACGCCTGGGAACATCGGCTGCTGAATTGAACGCGTTCGCAGTCAAGCTACAGAACATAGTCTGCGTGCTTTCTACGGTGGATCATCGGGGATATCTCTACAACCCGTTGCTGGCCCGAGAAGCACTGGACAAGATGAGCCCGCATCTACGCTCTCGTTTCTGCGACTACGCATCTGAACAAACCGCCGCTGTCGAACCAGAGATCTGCGTGCTCTCGAAATTCATGATGCGCGAGGCGGATCGAGCCCTGCGCTACACTTTCGCTTCAGGCGGAGCGGCGATGACGTCATTGGGAACCCCGTCGCCGGTCAAAAGAGAAAGCCTGAAGCCTCGAGCTCCCACGAAATGGGGAACGCCGCGGCCTGTCTACGCCGCCGCTACGAACGCCGAACAAGGAAGACAATGTCTATGCTGCTGGGGCGACCATGACGTCCCTAAGTGCCAGCGAATGCGCCAAATGAACGTGGACCGACGCTGGGAGTGGGCCAAACAGAACAGGGTCTGCTTCAAGTTCATGAACAAGCAGCACCGGCGCGAGAACTGCCGCGCCCGACTGTGCGGGGTCGACGATGGCCGCCACCCGCATCATCCGCTGCTGCACGCGAACCGTGCGGCTACAACGCTGCAGTCCCATCCGGGGCGGGAACCGCCTCAAGGGACGGCGCCGATCCAAGCGCCGCGCCCAGCTACGCCGCCCTCACCTGAACCCGCGCCAGAAAAGGAGTACGTCACTACTGCTCGAACCAGCAAGACCAGTGACCGAGTGTGGCTGAAGATGTGCCCGATAAGGGTGAAGGGACCGAACGGTCACGTGGATACCTACGCGTTACTGGACGACGGATCCACAGTGACAATGATCGACGAGGATCTCGCCCGGACGATTGGAGCCGTGGGCCCCAACGCGCCTATGCAAGTCCGCGGAATCAGCGCCGTCAAGTGTAACGTATAACGTTAATTCTTTAAACTAAGAATTGAATAGTTGTCAAATAGCCACATAACATTCTGGTAAACACTTAAAATCTAGAACTAGGAAGCTTATAAATAAATAACTACGAATAAAAACCTTAATAATACACTTAACTAAATTAAAATTAGAGTATTTACAGAGCCTATGCCTAAAACTTACTTGCTAAAATACTAACCATAATATACTTAACCTAATTAATAATAAACTAAAGTAATCAAATAAAGAAGAACGAAACAAAACACAATTGCTAGGTGAATGTTTCAATAAATAACATACGGAGCGTATGCGCAATTTAAGTTTTGTCAAATAACGCGGGACCGGTCGCCGGCGCTTGTCGATCTAAGCCGATGACTACACGGAGATACCCGAGCGGGCGCCGCTCGCTGCCGGCGCTCGCTGCCGCCGACACTCAGCCACCGGCCTCACGACGCACAACCCGCGTCGCCTTGCTATAGAAACTGTGCTCGGAGCGGAGCGATCTCAGCGAGCGTAATTACTTGCGATTTAAATAACTTAATAATCTTAAAGAACACCCTACCGGGTGAAGAGTACCACCGCCAAATATCACCTGCGCCCGGCTCGCCTCACCTTCTCGCGGCCGCTTCACCAACCTCTCCCTACGAGTCCAGCTCCGCACTGCCGAGGGGCGTACGGTACCAGGAAGGAACGGCCACTCTCGCACATTCCAGACCCCTAGTCTCAGCCCTACCTAGAGGCAACCGAATTACCCCCCCTAATCTAGTTCATAGTTTTTTACTAAACATTAAACAATAATTACTTCTAATTTTCTTATTTATTTGTCTCCGTGTTAGGCACCCCTTTTTTATGAATAGGGACCCCTATCAACGTGACAAATTGGCGCCCCCGCGTGTTTTTTTATAGGTTTAGGGCTATTGGTCTGTGTGAGAGTTGGTTTTTCTTTTCTTAAAGCATTGTTGGTGTTGGAGTGTGCATGTCTTAGGTCTAGCACAACTTGCTTCTGCCAAATATTAAGCCTTCCATTACAGTGACGCCGCGTCCATAGGTGAAAAATAATCCTAGCGTATCTAATTTCCTGAAAAGCTAATCTTAATGTATTGCCTTGTTTGCTAAGCTTTTTGTTTTTTTTTTTCTCTTAAAGAAAAATTACAAACCTATGTGACGCCTCGCCACTAATGCTTTTAGTTTAGACGCTTATCTAGTTTATAAGATTCATTGTAACTCTTGTGCAACATTTACCTTATTTATGTAAAAAAAAAACTCACTGTTCTCGCTTAGTGATAAAAAAAAACACTTTCATTTCTTTTAAATAAATAAATTCATTCATTTGCTATTAAAATAATCTTACCTAAGCCTAAAATAAAATAATTATCAATACAAATATAATAAACTAAATCAAGTTGAACATTTATTTTTCAATTATTTCGTAAACTTACACTTAAAGATCTGTCTTGCTTAATTCATTTAAAAAAAAATTAAAATGTCGCGTCAAATTAAATTCTTGCAATTAACCAAACCGGAACTGATTTACGAGGTTAGAGTACGTGTGGAAGAACCTAAAGAGAGAGTGGAGGAATTAAGGCAGCAGATTTCTAAACTTTCTTCTAAATTTCCCTCCGAGGAAGTCTTGGACTCTTGTTATGAGTTTCAGGAGGACATTAGTGGCGTCAAGCAAACTCTAGCTAAAGCCGCGATAAATCTGGCATCTCTTAGGGAAGACGCTCAACAAAAAAGCTTATTGGAGCGCACGCACACGTACCTTAACCACGTATACCACAGACTTAATAGGATTTCACCACCCGATTCGGCCGAAGACTTAACTTCATTGCGGGAAACTCAAGAGTTTTATACCAGTCAGTGGAAAACACTGCGTGAAATTTTTTCAAAACTTGGTATGGATGGAAGACATCCAGCTAATATCGATGACGCGGCTTCACATGTGCAAACCGGTCCAACACTTGATCCTAGCAGCTCTAATAGTGAGGCAACTGAACCTTTGTTAACGAATAATGCTACTACTTCTAATGTCACCCACAACATCAAGGTCACCTGCGACCGCGGTTTGGGCTCCGATATTTCGAAACTACGATTCGATGGCAAAACGTGCGTAAGGTCTTTTATTGCTCGTGCCGAGGAGTTTCGCCGAGCTAGGGAGGTGTCCGAGGGCAAAATGCTTTCACTCGCTATAGATATGTTCACCGGAGATGCACTACACTGGTACCGCAGCGTTAAGGATGGATTGACTAACTGGAGCGAGTTACTGCTGTTACTTAAACAGGATTTCGATGTAGTGAACTACGACTATCGCATGCTAAATGAGATTAGAAGCCGTAGTCAGGGACCCTCTGAAAGTATTACCATTTACTTAGCAATAATGCATGGAATGTTTAGTAGGCTTAGTAGAAAAGTAAATGAGGAAGAACAGCTTGAAATTATACTTCACAACATTCGTCCTTGCTATTCCAGTGTTCTTGCTACTGCTCCGACATTGAACTCTATTACTGAGCTACGCACACTTTGTAGGAACTGTGAGCAGGTGAAAGCACGTTTCGAGGATTTTAAAGAGCCACCCTTAGTGTGCTCTGCTACACTAGCCCCGGACTATGCCTATGTTTCCAGAAGGGACTCTAGTAAGGGCACCTTAAAAGGTATTTCTAGCCACACGCAGTCACAGACTCCCGGCAACTATCAGAGTCCTAGCACCAGCACTAAACCTCCATATAATAGACACTACACTGTCTCTGCACTTAAGACGGAAAACCAATTTTGTTACCGCTGCCGCGTCAATACCCATACGATAGGTCAGTGCACTGCCGACCGTACGCTTATATGTTTTAGATGTGGGTTAGAGGGTTTCCGTATTCCCGATTGCCCAAACTGTAACAAGAATAAAACTCAAGTTAACAATTCGAGTCCAAAAAACTAGCAAGCGAAAATTGTTGCACACCTAAAAATGACAAATCAGAATGGAAAAATTGGCTTTCAACTATTAAACATTTTTTTAGCTCATATAAGGTGGCAGCAATTTTCAATTCTAAACCGTCCGGTGATCCTAGACCTTATGTCAAAGTAACAATTAATAATTTCCCCGGTTTTGAAATACTGGGTTTGCTCGACTCTGGTTCAGCGGTGACTATCCTTGGTAATAATTCGCATAAACATTTTTCTAAATTAGGTCTTGACATAAACTTGAGTGAATTTATTACAGTAACTGCTGCTGGAGGTCAGCGAATTCAATCACTAGGTTACCTACTGTTGCCTGTTATTTTCGAAAATAATATGCACACACTAAAGGCTCATGTAATACCGGACATTGAAACTCATCTTATTCTCGGGATAGATTTTTGGAAAAAGTTCCAAATCTGTCCCAAGTTTTTAAATAATATAGATTACATATCCTTGCTTGAACCTAGGCTATCTGAAATTACTCTAAAAAATTCTAATGAGCATGACGTCCATCTGCGCTCGTATTCTAACCTCGACGATGCTCAAAAGCTTATCACTGATAACATTATTGAGCAATTTAAAGATATTTCTTTTGAGACTAAAGGATTGGGAAGGACCACGCTTATAACTCACCATATTGATACGGGAGATGCTGAACCAATCAAACAAAGATATTATCGACTGTCTCCTGAAAAGAAACGTATAATAACGGAACAGGTTGACGAAATGTTAGCTTTGAATGTAATTTCGCCTTGTGAGAGTTCATGGTCTTCCCCGGTCCTGGTCGTGGGCAAGAAAGACGGCAAGCCTCGTTTTTGCCTTGATAGCAGAAAACTTAACTCTGTTACCAAAAAGGATGCATATAGTTTACCTTATGTGTCAGAAATTCTTGATAATCTTAAAAACGCAAAGTACCTTTCAAGTATCGATCTCTCAAAAGCATTTTGACAGTTACCGATTCACGAGCCAGACAGGGAAAAAACAGCGTTCTATGTACCAGGTCGCGGAACATTCATGTTTAACGTTACTGCATTTGGCCTCACCAATGCTCCAGCTACCCAACAAAGGTTAGTGGATTCTCTGTTTATGCCGGAGTTTGAATTGAAGGCGTTTTGTTACCTAGATGACGTTATTGTTATAAGCGAAACCTTTGACGAGCATGTTTCTCTCCTTTTACGGGTTCTAGAAAAACTTAAAAAGGCCAATCTAACAGTCAATTTTGAGAAGTGTCAGTTTTTTAGAGAAACACTTAAATACCTTGGTTATGTAGTCGATCGCCATGGGTTACGGACGGACCCCGATAAGGTGCAGGCTATCCTTGACTATCCAGTTCCGACAGACAGAAAGGAGGTAAAGCGTTTCCTCGGCACGGCCTCCTGGTACAGGAGATTTATTCCTAACTTTAGCGCTTTAGCCGGTCCACTGAATAGGCTTACTTCAACAAGGAAGAATGGACCACCTTTTGAATGGTCAAGTGAGGCTAGCCAATCCTTTAACAACTTGAAATCGTGTCTTGTTCGGGCTCCCGTCCTTGCTTGTCCCAATTTCGATCTACCGTTTGAAGTACATACAGATGCCAGCGATTATGGCGTGGGAGCTATGCTGTCGCAAGTCGTGAACGGGGTTGAACATTCGGTGGCTTTTATGAGCAAATCTCTCACCGGCCCTGAACGTAACTATAGTGTGACTGAACGAGAGGCACTTGCAGTATTAACGGCCCTTGAACACTGGAGGTGTTACCTGGAGAATGGCTGCCCCTTTACAGTTTACACCGACCATTCTGCGCTCAAATGGTTCCTTTCGTTATCCAATCCCACAGGTCGCCTTGCAAGATGGGGTGTTAGACTCTCCGCCTTTGACCTCGTCATCAAACATCGCAAGGGTAAAGATAATGTCATACCGGACAGCCTCTCGAGATGTGTGCCCGTGGCAGACATTTATTGCTCATCTTCTCCACCAGCTACGTCTGACGAGTGGTACTTAAACATTTTTCATGGGTGCCTTAACTCACCGTCTAGTTTTCCGAACTATATACTTGAAAGTAGTAAACTATACAGGCACATGAAAATTAAGAGTATACTTACCACAGAGTTCAGCTGGAAAGAAGTGGTACCTAAAGAGCAGCGACAGGACTTCTTAGCTAAATGTCACAGTGAACCAACCTCGGGACATTTCGGAACATTTAAAACTTACAAACGCTTGGCTCTCCACTATTACTGGCCTAAAATGTATAGCGATGTTGTGAAGTATATTGCTAACTGTGAAACTTGTCTGGCATATAAGGCTCCCACTCATGCAACCCTCGGCAAAATGGGGAGGCCAAAGGACTGCTGTAGGCCTTTTCAAGTACTGTCCATAGACCTAGTGGGACCCTTACCTATTAGTCGTAGGCAGCATAGCTATATTTTCGTAGCAACTTGTTGTTTTGCTAAATATTGCCTTGTTTTCCCATTACGTCGTGCAACTGCCGACGTAATCTCGAAGATTCTTGAAGACAGTATTTTCCTAGTACATGGCGTGCCTCAAACTATTATATTAGATAATGGCAGCCAATTTATTAGTCGCGAATTAGACAAGGTATTCAAAAACTATAAAGTGCCGAACGTGCACTTCACCCCGAAGTACAGCCCACAAGTCAATTCAGTAGAAAGATACAACAAAACAATTTTAACTGCCGTGTCTACCTTTGTAGAAGAAGACCACAGATCGTAGGACGTGAACCTTCCTAAGATCCAGTTTGCAATTAACAATTCCATTAACGAAGTCACGGGTTATACGCCTGCGTTCTTGGTTCACGGTCGTGAACTTGTCACGTGTGGGTCTCATTACATTGATAACGACATCCCTAATGAACTAATTTTCTTACCTAGAGAGTCTTACGCCGAGAACCTTGGTCACTTGGCTGGCATTTTTGATAACGTTCAAGCGGCACTTTGGCAAAGTCATCAACGAAATGCACAACGTTATAACACCAGAAGAAAGAACGTAGAATTTAATGTAAGTGACATAGTTTGGAAGCGTTGTCATTTCCAAAGTGACAAGAGTGCTCACTTCAGTAAAAAACTCGCGCCGAAGTATCAGAAATGTCGGATCAAAGCCAAGCGCTCGCCTTTAGTTTATATACTGGAAGACATGTCTGGCCGTGATCTCGGGGCCTGGCATGTCAAGAATTTCAAGTTGTCTAATCATGCCTATATTTCGTAGTACTCATACATTCCCCGTGTAAGGACGGGTGGTAGAATACATTTCCTTACCGCCGCCGGAAGCGAGACGTAAGAGCCGTCTGACCGAGCAGCCCAATCCCCGTGTAAGGACGGGTGGTAGAATACATTTCCTTACCGCCGCCGGAAGCGTGACGTAAGAGTCGTCTAACCGAGCCATCGGGTTTGAGTCCTAATAAGCGTAGGGTCAAGTGTGTATGCACGGGTCTGGTTGGTCATCTGTATAACATATTTTTAAATTTTATTCTCCTTTCTTGCAATATTTGGTAAAGCCTTCACCAGAGGGGTTCCGTCCCTGGTAGGAACCCTCTCATTCGGAGCGGGTGGTGACTTCGTCCTCGTAAAATTTAACTCTTAATTACGTAAGCCTTCACCAGAGGGGTTCCGTCCCTTGTAGGAATCCCCTCATTCGGAGCGGGTGGTGACTTCGTCCTCGTAAAATTTAACTCTTAATTACGTAAGCCTTCACCAGAGGGGTTCCGTCCCTTGTAGGAACCCTCTCTTTCGGAGCGGGTGGTGACTTCGTCCTCGTAAATTTTAACTCTTAATTACCTAAGCCTTCACCAGAGGGGTTCCGTCCCTTGAAGGAATCCTCTCACTAGGAAGCGGGTGGTGACTTCACTAGATAAACTCTCGAACTATTAACCTGTAAAAGACTAAAACTAAGACGTGTATTATCGTGCTTTATCTATTCCTCTTGCCAAAATGTAATGCAGCTATTTTTACCATCAAACAATTGCTACTCGAGCGCCGCATTAATTTAATAATGCGTCTCTCCTTTTAAAAAGACGTTTCCATCGTTTGCATACATATATATACGCAAGGAAACAAAATGACTGATTTGATAGAAAGAAAGGTGACGAATGAAAGTGTAAAGTAGTAAATGAAAATATCCTGAGTACTTCTAGAAGGATTTATCTTAGGAAAAATCCTTCTTCTAGGAGACGGTGTACTGTAACGTATAACGTTAATTCTTTAAACTAAGAATTGAATAGTTGTCAAATAGCCACATAACATTCTGGTAAACACTTAAAATCTAGAACTAGGAAGCTTATAAATAAATAACTACGAATAAAAACCTTAATAATACACTTAACTAAATTAAAATTAGAGTATTTACAGAGCCTATGCCTAAAACTTACTTGCTAAAATACTAACCATAATATACTTAACCTAATTAATAATAAACTAAAGTAATCAAATAAAGAAGAACGAAACAAAACACAATTGCTAGGTGAATGTTTCAATAAATAACATACGGAGCGTATGCGCAATTTAAGTTTTGTCAAATAACGCGGGACCGGTCGCCGGCGCTTGTCGATCTAAGCCGATGACTACACGGAGATACCCGAGCGGGCGCCGCTCGCTGCCGGCGCTCGCTGCCGCCGACACTCAGCCACCGGCCTCACGACACACAACCCGCGTCGCCTTGCTATAGAAACTGTGCTCGGAGTGGAGCGATCTCAGCGAGCGTAATTACTTGCGATTTAAATAACTTAATAATCTTAAAGAACACCCTACCGGGTGAAGAGTACCACCGCCAAATATCACCTGCGCCCGGCTCGCCTCACCTTCTCGCGGCCGCTTCACCAACCTCGCCCTCCGAGTCCAGCTCCGCACTGCCGAGGGGCGTACGGTACCAGGAAGGAACGGCCACTCTCGCACATTCCAGACCCCTAGTCTCAGCCCTACCTAGAGGCAACCGAATTACCCCCCCTGATCTAGTTCATAGTTTTTTACTAAACATTAAACAATAATTACTTCTAATTTTCTTATTTATTTGTCTCCGTGTTAGGCACCCCTTTTTTATGAATAGAGACTCCTATCAACGTGACAAATTCAAGTCAAGGAGCAACCGAACAGTCGGCGCGTGAACATAGTCGTCCAAGGACAAGGCGGAGCCCACACAATCGCCGCTCGAACAGTCGAGGATCTCCGGCTGCACACTCAACAGCTGGGACAAAGCGTTACAAAGTATAAGCACCTGCGCGACCTGAAGGAGGCGTGCTACGACGCTGCTACGCCGCGACTGCTGATCGGGACGGACAACTGGCCACTTATGCTCGCCCAGGAAGCGAAAACGGGCAAGCGGTCAGAACCAGCGGCAATCAAAACCGAACTAGGCTGGGTGATCTTCGGGACAGTACCCAGAGCCTTGACGAAGAACGATCAAGACGAGATCACGCATTACGTATATAACGTGCGTGACGACGACATCGAGAAGCTTGTGAAGCGACACTTCGAGATCGACGCGCTGGGAGTATCACTGGCTACGAAGCAACGGCCGGCGGACGAACGAGCCCAGCAGATCTTCAACGACACCGTCGAGTTCTGCGGAGACCACTATGAGGTGGGGCTGCCTTGGAAGAGCGACGCCGCCGTAGTACCTGCGAGCTACGCGACGGCGCTACAACGCCTACGAGGCGTAGAACGAAAAATGAGGGATGCCGCCTACGCCCGCGAGTACGGGGCGCAAGTAGATAACCTGATTAATAAGGGTTACGCTGAACCGATCCAGGGCGAAGAGGTCACGAACTCGCGAGCCTGGGTCTTGCCGCACTTTGCCGTGAGGAACATCAATAAGCCGGGCAAGATTCGGCTTGTGTTTGACGCCGCTAGCAAGAGTCAAGGAAAATGCCTGAACGATTTTCTCTTGGAGGGCCCGGACTTACTTCAATCCCTCCCGAGCATCCTCTACCGCTTCCGGGAGGGCCAGTATGCAGTGACGGCGGATATCCAGGAGATGTTCCTGAGAATGAGAATACGGCCCGCCGATCGACCCTCACAAATGTTCCTGTGGAAGAAACCGGAGGAGGCGGGGCCACCGAGACTCTACAAACTTAACTCGATGATCTTCGGAGCGTCAAGTTCGCCTTTCTTGGCCCACAGCGTGCGGAACCACAACGCGCACCGCCATGCGAACGAGTATCCGGAGGCGCTTGATCCCATCACGAAGAACCACTACATGGACGATTACGTGGACAGCTACGCGACCGAAGAAGAGACCGTTCGAGTAGCTACGGCAGTAGCGACAGTGCACCGAAGAGCTGGCTTCCATCTACGAAGCTGGGCGACCAACAGCGAGCGCCTCAAGGAACGCATTGAGCCGGCGCTACGCGTGGACGGATCCGCGTCGCTGGGCCCAGACGACGGACCGAAGATACTGGGCTTAATGTGGAGCCCAGGGATGGACGCACTCGGCTTCAACACAGCCATGAACCGGGTGCCGCGAGAAGTACGCGAGAGACTGCGCGCACCAACTAAAAGGGAGGCACTCAGCGCCGTGATGTCCATATACGACCCGCTAGGATTGCTGTCGCCATACACGATCACAGCGAAGATAATCCTACAGAATACGTGGCGAAAGCAAGTACGCTGGGATGCACCGCTAGACGAAGAGGACGGCGTGGAATTTGAAAAATGGACGCAAGGTCTACGCGCCGTAGCGGCTCTACGCCTGCCCCGGAGCTACGATACGGGGGGAGCGGCACGAAGTCTACACATATTCGTAGACGGCAGCTCCAGCGCCTACGCCGTAGCAGCCTACCTACGCTCTACGCACACGGACGGAACGGTGTCCACAACGCTCGTGACCGGGAAGGCAAGAGTTGCACCTCTCAAGACGCAGAGCATTCCGCGACTGGAGCTACAAGCTGCCGTCATCGGAGCCCGGATGGCGGACAGCATAAAAAAGGAACACAGAATAAACATCGGGGAAACCGTGTTTTGGACCGACGCCAGGACCGTCCTCCACTGGATAAGGAACGATGCGAGACGATACACGCCTTTCGTAGCGCGTAGGCTGGGCGAAATCAGCGAACTGACGGAGCCGCACCAGTGGAGATGGATGCCGACAAAAGAAAATCCCGCCGACGACGCTACGCGCGCCGACGGAGCCAGAAGAGTGAACGAGGCAGACAGATGGTTCACCGGGCCGGCCTTCCTACAATTAGGCGAGGAACATTGGCCGCAGGAGCCGCCCGGTGAAGAACCAGAAGAAATGGAAACGTGCGGGCATGTGAAATGTGCTGAAGAGAAGGATGGCTTCGCACACCTTCCGAAGATGGAGCGATTTTCAAGTTACGAACGGCTCATCCGGACGACCGCACGGGTGCTACAATTCATCGACAAATGCTGAAAGATTCCGACGGAATTTACATTGGAACTTATACGGCGGGCGGAACATCTATGGCAAGTTAAGTGTCAGGCTGATGACTTTGCCGAAGAGCTAAAGTTACTCCGGAACGGGGGGAGACTGACGAAAAAGAGCAGCCTTTTCAGCCTGGACCCGGAGATCGAGGACGGACTCCTGAAAATGCGTGGACGCATCAGCGCCGCACCCGTGCGCGGGTTGATTAAAAAACCGGCGATCTTGAATGGGAGGCATCCGTTTGTGCGCTTGATCATCGCGAAAGCGCACCATGACGCCGCCCACGCATCAAATGAACGCGTAGTGAACGACCTACGACAGAAATTTTGGATACTGCATCTGCGACCGACGGTGCGTGCGGTGGCGCGCGCCTGTCCAACGTGTATCCTGCGACGTGCGAGCCCGTGACCGCCAGCCATGGGTGACCTCCCGCTGGCCCGCATCGAACCCCACTGCAGAGCATTCACCAATTGCGGCGTGGACTACTTCGGGCCGCTAACGGTGACCATCGGGCGGCGGCACGAGAAGCGCTGGGTCGCGCTTTTCACGTGCCTAACGACACGCGCCGTTCACCTGGAACTGGCTGCCAGTCTGACGACGGACTCGGCCATAATGGCCCTACGGCGGATGGCAGCACGCCGCGGTTGGCCGCGGCTGATATACAGCGATAACGGAACAAACTTCCGTGGAGCCGACGCCGAGCTGCGAGCCGCCTACGCGGAGTGGCTGCCCGCGCTACGCGACTACGCGTTGCAGCACCGCACGGAATGGCGATTCATTCCTCCCGGAGCGCCGAATCAAGGAGGGGCGTGGGAGCGCTTGGTGCGATCAGTTAAGACAGCGCTGACCGCTACGCTGTTCACCAAGTCGCCCAAGGAGGAGGTGCTGCACACCCTGCTGGCGGAAGCGGAGCAGACGGTGAACTCCCGACCACTGACTCACGTATCGGTGGATCCGCGCGACGACGAGGCGCTAACCCCGAATCATTGTCTGCTCGGGGGTCCCTCAGGAGCCCCTCTCACCGGCCCCTGCGACGACGCCGACCGACGAACGTGGCGCGCCAGCCAGGCGCTGGCGGATAGTTTTTGGGCCCGCTGGATACGGGAGTATCTTCCGACGCTCGCACCCCGTCAATCACCGAGCGGGGGCGAGCGACCCATTCAAGTCGGCGACTTAGTGGTGGTCGTCGACGCAACGCTGCCTCGAAATGTGTGGCCTCGAGGGATCGTGGCGGCGACCTACCCGGGACCGGATGGCGGCGTGCGGAGCGCAGACATCAGGAAGAGAGGAGGAGTTTTCCGGCGCCCGACGATCAGGCTTGCTATCCTACGAGGCCAGGAAGAGGCCTCCCCTGCGGATGTCGGCCGGGGGGAGAGTGTAACGGACAGCAAGACCTAAGCCGACTGAGTTAGGGATTTACCTAAAGTTCCCATTGTATATAGTAACATTAGCGTTGATTGTACTTAGGTTAAGTTGAAAACTAATAAATGAACACTTAAATCCTTAATATATAAGGCCGTTGAGGGCCATGTATGAAGGAGGACCGCGGGACGATCCGAATCTTGTAAATTATTACCCGCGGTCCTCTGAAAACAGATTACAGGATCGATTTATCTATAGAAAAATTTAATTCTAATTGGAAAATGTAAATAAAAATTAGCATAATTACGTATAAAAATAAGAAAGAACTGTAAAGAGGCGCAGCATAAAACAGTCAGAACGTATAGCGTGGCTATACAGCATGTAACAAAAACCCTGTACGTCCATCAAAGGCGTATATCAGTATCAAGTCGTGATACCGAATAAATACTTATTTCAATTAAATAAGAACATAAAAAAATGATCATCAAAAAAAATTATAAGCATAACGGTTTAGAAAAGGTTTTGCAGCCCTGGCAACTGCCCTGCTGACTTTTCATTCACTCAGCCTGCGGGAGGGGGGGTGGGGCTTGGGGCGGAGCATCCGACGTCCGCGCAACATTAAAACAGCGATCGACCGATCAGCTGTTTTACAAGTATGTTTGATTGACATCTTGTGAAACAATGAAATGTTTCAGCTCTGATAAGAGCTATTTTATAGCACTTAAAAGAGCTTTTAAAAATGTGTCGATGCTAACACCTTAACTTATTATTACGTACACGTCTTGTTCACTACGGCCGCGACGAAAATCTTGCTCAACGTGACCGCCAGCGACTTCCACACACCGTCGGCAGCGTTTGAACAAGTCAGAATGGATACACCGCAATACCATTGCGTCGGTGAAATCACAAATGCTGTGATTATCCGGGCTCGCATCTCGGCCTCACTCTCGCAACTTTTACGAAATACGTATTCCTTTACGTGACCCCACAAATAAAAGTCGAGCGGCGTGAGGTCCGGAGGCCGCGGCGTCCGAGCGACGCCCCCGGCGTGCTGGAACCACATCGACCTCACAACTGCGTGGCGAGGCTCGTCCAACTGCTCGCTCAACTCTTCTTGTAGGAATCGCAAGTAATTTGGACCGTTCGTGGTTTGTTGTAACGCATTAGGACCAATTACTTGGTCATTTACCTCAACGTGACCGCCAGCGACTTCCACACACCGTCGGCAGCGTTTGAACAAGTCAGAATGGATACATCGCAATACCATTGCGTCGTATCGTGAAATCACAAATGCTGTGATTATCCGGGCTCGCATCTCGGCCTCACTCTCGCAACTTTTACGAAATACGTATTCCTTTACGTGACCCCACAAATAAAAGTCGAGCGGCGTGAGGTCCGGAGGCCGCGGCGTCCGAGCGACGCCCCCGGCGTGCTGGAACCACATCGACCTCACAACTGCGTGGCGAGGCTCGTCCAACTGCTCGCTCAACTCTTCTTGTAGGAATCGCAAGTAATTTGGACCGTTCGTGGTTTGTTGTAACGCATTAGGACCAATTACTTGGTCATTTACGATTCCGGTTCACACGTGTTCGCCAACGGTATTGAAAGTGACTTGGTTTGTTAGCGTATGAGTTTTCAATTGACCATACGTGCTCATTGTGGCAGTTAAAATTGAAAACCCCCGTCCGATGAAACAAGCACTCGTAGTTAAACACAGAACAGAACACATTTAAAAAACTCCGCGTTTCGCTCGACTTTGCTAAAAACCTACTGACTAAACAACGTCGTACTCCCTACAAGCGTCAGCATAATTACAGTCGTTCCTTCCCAAGCACATTAGCATGTTAAAATACTCTTGATTGGAATACAACATTTTCACCAACACAAAATAAAATAACACACGTAAAGTGACGCGTGTGCAAATTTAGCACATCCGACCGGAAGCAAAGTTTGCGGGTGACTGAACTAAAAAGTATTACCAAAGAAGGTCGGCGCGCGCGGCGGTCGGCATTTGTCAAAGGTAAGAGAACCCCCCCACCCGCCGCGCGCGGTCGCTTTGACCTTTGACCTAGCTTTGCGCGTGTAGTAATACTACGTCAGGGGTTGTAAACATTTTCTTAAGCATTAAGTGTTGAATGGTTTTCCTTATGTAACTTTTTATTTATTGGACATATTTATTTTTAAACAATTTAAATGGTATCTCCACATTTTAATATACATCCCCTTAATCGGACGTACAGGGTTTTTGTTACATGCTGTACAACTGAAAATGACCCGGCTCGCCCTCTAGATCCTGAAAAACGGAATAAAATATGTAAGAACTATAGAGAAAAAGTGCAACAATTCAGTCGGAAACCCACCCCGAACCGACCAATGGGAACGGCTGCATTGTTGGATTTTAGGCCAATCAGAGGCTCCGACGGATCACCCTTGACCAAAAACCGAACACGAAAGTCGGCCTCTGATTGGCCTAGACGCTCGATCCGCGGCGCTACACCCGCTAGGCCAGCCCAGTAAAATGGAAATATAAACGGGCCAGGCCAGCAATCGAGGTCAGCGGTGTGAAAAGGAATCAATAAAAGAAGAACGCCAAAATACAGTCCATTGTTTTCATTCGACCGAGCCGAGCCGTCGAAGCGACCTCACTGTCCGACGCCCGTTCCGGACAACGGGTATCTGATGATATGCCTTTACAAGGTCTATTGTACTGAAAATCTTGGCTCCAGATAAATTGTGAACGAAGTCATTGATATTCCGGACGGGATACCGATCGGGGATAGTTCTAGCGTTCAAGGCGCGGTAGTCGCCACATGGACGCCACGATAGGTCCTTTTTACGGTCATGTGTAATGGAGACGACCATGCACTTTTTGAAGGCCTTGCGATGCCGTTCTGCACCATGTCCTCGAATTCACGTTTAGCAGCAGTCAATTTTTGGGGTGCCAAACGTCGGGGACGGCACGAGACAGGTGGTCCATCCGTGGTCCGTATGTGGTGAACTGTATTGTGCTTTACTACACGTGGTAGTCCAGGAGGTCTGAAGACATCTGGGAACTCGACTAGTACCTGTACAAAAGAAGAGTTCTGAATACCTATAGCCTTAACACTGGACTGTTCACTAGTGGCAGCTGAAGCGATAGCGTTTAATCCAGTAATCAGCAAAAGGTGATAATATGCCAAAAAATCTGATCCTATGATGGCGGTACTGACGTCTGCAACCACAAATTGCCATACAAAATCTCGGCGCAATCCAAGGTCCAGTCTAAGATTGACACCATGGTAGCACCATTAAGACTTATGGTACAGTCTTAATGGTGCTACCGTTAGCTGCACTAAGCTCCCAGTCAGTAGGTTTCCTCTGACCTCGAAGCCAACGTTGGGGATAACAACATAAGTCGGAGCCCGTGTCAATGAGGAACTGCTGTTTGGCTGTCTTATCTGTAACGAATAAGCAACGGCCGTTGTGTTCAATAGCGCAGCAATCAGTATCCGTCGTTACTGATTGCTGTTCGGGTTTTCCTTCCACTCACACGGGGCTACGCATCTGGTTGCATTAATAACAAATTTCTTGTGGTACCAACATAGTTTTGGGACCGGAGTTCCACTTCGGCTTTTATTCCGTGGCAAGGATCTATTGCGCGATCGGCCTCGCTGCTGTGTACCTGAAAGAGCTGCTATTTGCATGCTCAATTGGATACGGAGCGAAGATAGCTCGTTGGACCCTTTATCCACACCATACACTCTTGATGGACCAGGTACCACCTCTATGATTTTATCAGCAAGCTCTGCTAGTTTCTCGACACTCAAATCTGAATGGGCAGCCAGGATAGCTTGAACTTGGTGCGGCAAACGGCGCATCCATAATTGGCGCAATATGTTGTCATCTTTTGCTCGCCCGGCAAGGGATTGAAGGTGCCGAAGAAATGCCGAAGGCTTTCTATCGCCAAGCTCTTCATCACTCAGGAGGCGCTCTACGCGTTGCGACTCCGACGCTGATAGCCTGCGGATGAGTTCCTGTTTGAGATTTTGGTATTTTCCCTCTTTAGGTGGGTTCATAATTATGTCCTCAATCTCCCCAATTAGTTTTTGGTCAATCATCCCAATGATGTGGCTGTACATAGTTGTGTCATTAGTAATACCGGCCAAATGAAATTGGGCTTCTGCTTGGGCGAACCAGATTGCAGGTCTGTCTGCCCAAAATGGAGGTAACTTCACTGACACTTTACACACTTGCTCTGCTGGCACTTCCGTTGCAGCAGCAAGCTGTTCTGTAGATCCAGATGGTTTTAGTTCTTGCTGAGTCTGTAGCTGCGCCTGTAATGCTGCATTCTTTCCGCGAAATTCTTCCAGCTGTGCTTGCAATTCTGCTTCAGACATGTTTCAAATGTCTCAACCTAGATACACACTAACAAACAAATGCTACCACCAAAAATGAGCAATGCAAGATTAGTATTATCTTTCACCGTAGGTAAGTATGTTAAAATTACAATATGGGTAAACAATCTTAGCAGGCAGTATTAGTTTTAGATAATAATAAGTAACACTGCAGCATTAGTATCCCAGACAGAATGTTAATGTTTATACCTGTACAGCAATCTTTATACTTTAAATGTTTAAAAATTTAAAACTTAGACTCATATTACGTTGAGTGATAACAGTGTGCCACACAGAATAAAGGTAATAACCACGCAAGCAGTATTAAATTATGGCAGGTACTGAATATACCTAATGATTAATTAATTAATTGAGGCCACAAATTCAAAGTTATAAATTTTTAGTTAACACATCACCAAACTTTTACATTTAAACCCATGCATATTATAAGTAGGTATAGCAACATCAAACGCTCGTTTTTCTTAATGTAATGTTTTCGTAGGCTTAATATTGTGCAAGTTTAAAAAATACAGGAAAAAGTTCGATGTCACCTGTCAGATATCGCGAAGGTCAATGTCCTTTCACTCGCGCTGAATGCAACATATCACATGCACTGGACTTATCACACTTTGTATCGCAGTTCGACTTGAAGAAAACAGTCATCACAACGTCTGCTCTTGAAACGCGTAGGCAAGGTCCGTACCCCGACTGACTTGCCAATACGTACTCGAAGCTCTCCGCTGCTTGCAGAGAAAAAAAAACTCGGGTTGCAGGTTGCAATGCAATGTTAGTCTTCGATGATCAATTAATAGCAGTCGCCGAGACTTTTTTGTTTGCGGTCTTGAACATTCGCTTATTGCAAAAGTCACAGTGAAATGCTGGGGAACTCGTTCAATTTATCTCGCGTTCGTGGTCACCAATGTGGGGTATCTCTCCTTGCCGTGCAGAACAATGAAACAGCCGATGTACAACGGTATTATACATGTAATTTCTGTAATGTACACTACACGATTGTAACAGAATTACAGTGATCGAGCTTAATTAAATTATATATTTTACTCGGTGCGAACGCAACTCTTTTTTCATCTGACAAGCAAGATGGCGTCGCTGGTATTGCCAGTGTAAAGCGACCGCCACAGTTTCTTAGTTCCCCTACATACGAGTATAAACAAACAAACAAAAAAAGTTTACCTCTTTACTATAAAGTCAAAGTCAAAGTCAAAATATTTTATTCAGATTAAGCTTACAGGTAGCACTTATGAATGTCAAAAAATTTACCACCGGTTCGGAAAAACCTCTGATGAGAAGATACCGGCAAGAAACTCAACGAGGTGTAATTTTTTAAATAAATCAAAATTACAATGTTATTTTACATATCAAATATTTAAAAACTTTACAATTTTACAATTTAACACAGTATATTAGTGTAGATGTAGATAGTGTTGACTATGAAGTTATGAAGCGTAATACGGAACAAAATAAATGCCATCAACGGAGGCGGCGCGAGCACTGAGCGTGCGACACATGCTGCCACGGTAAGTACCTACTCACCTTTTAACTCGATCCGTAGTGAGCGACAGTAAATTTATTCTAAAAATAAAAGCACAGTGTTTATTAGAGATGCAACGGATATCCGGTTGCTATCCGGTATCCGGCCTATCCGGCCATTATTTTACTATCCGGCCGAATACCGGATAGTTGCGCACTATCCGGCCGGATACCGAATAGTGATTCTGTTTGGTATTTAACTCTGAAAAATGGTTAGTATCCACGAAAACAACAACAAATTATCAATATTTGTTTAGTAGTATTACGGCGCACCAGCCCCAACAGGCGCGCCAGTCTATGTATCACACTTAACCAAATATGTGAAAATTCATCAACAACACAGCATATCCGTATTCAAAAGACAGCCGTTGTGTTTTGAACCTGGAAATGCCTTGTTGAGTTGCGGCTAATATTTGTTTAGTAGTATTACGGCGCACCAGCCCCAACAGGCGCGCCAGTCTATGTATTACACTTAACCAAATATGTGAAAATTCATCAAAAACACAGCATATCCGTATTCAAAAGACAGCCGTTGTGTTTTGAACCTGGAAATGCCTTGTTGAGTTGCGGCTATGTACCGTAACTCAACACGGCAAAACTATGCTTGCTTGCTTACGGAGAGGCCTATGCTTTGAGTTTCTCTGCGTGATCGAATCAGAAATGAGGAGATCCGCAGACGAACGAAAGTAATCGACGTATCCCAGAGGATTAGCAAGTTGAAGTGCCAGTGGGCAGGGCACGGCACATAGCACGGAGAACTGATGGCCGATGGGGTCGAAAAGTTCTCGAATGGCGGCCGCGTATTGGCAAGCGCAGCGTAGGACGATCAGCCATAAAATGGTCTGATGACCTCATACAGGTGGCAGGAAGGCGCTGGTTGCATGCTGCTTACAACCGGTCACTTTGGAAATCCATGAAGGAGGCCTATGTTCAGCGGTGGACTTCTTGTGGCTGAGATGATGATTCAGGAAAATAGGCGGGCGCACGTGTACTGCATACGATAGAAATAATTCCGTACACTGACCTGATAAAACTCGTTTCTTGCCTAGAAAACGGTCCGCGCGAACCTACAATACGTAACAGGTTGAAACCTGTACGACGCGCCCGCCGCCAAACTAAAATGTAGGTATCGTTTTGCCGGCCGAATATTCGGCGGCCGGATACCGGATATTCGGCCTGATCACCGGCCGAATATCCGGCCAAACAACTATCCGTTGCATCTCTAGTGTTTATGTTTCTAATGTTTCGTGTGATAATCAAAGGTGTTAATATGGTCATGCTAGAGCGATTTGACGAATATTAATTTTATATTGCGTATTTTACGAAAGAAAAACTGAATAATTATTTTAGCACACCACTTATTTTTGTAAACTTTTCCCAATAGGTTTAGCTAACCACTAAAAGTCCTTAAATAGAATTCCAGAAATATCACTCTGTGGTCGACGCTGCGCAAGCAAACATGTTTTATTTCGTCTCGTCGTTTGTTATTTATAAAAAGTGGTTAAAAGTTTACAATGTATAAATTGTTATACATATAATTGTAGCTGGTGAATTGTGCTACAAATTGGTGTTTATTTGAAGATTAAACTCCATATGGTTCGTGAGTAATGATGAAAATACTTTTAAAAACATTAATTCAACGGCCGTGGTACTGACCTACGACAACTCGCGCATCGCTAGAAGCGTTGCTCGCGCATGCGCGCTTAGTTGGACTCGCCTTGCGTCGGTGGATGGATGCTTTACATTGCCGCTTTACTTTACATTGCTGCTTTAAATACTTTACTGCGCTCAATTTTGAAGTATACAAATAATACAATTAAGCTGGCCTGTACTAATATATAATTTGAAAAATGGCTTCCAGTGCAAATAAAAAAATGAAATGCTTCGAATGTGCACATATAATAGCACGTAATGAATTTTTGAAATGCTGTTTTTGCAACCACATTTTTCATCTCGATTGTACAAGCAATGTTACTTATAGAAGATTCTTAATCATGTCCAAAAGTACCAAACAATCATGGAAATGTGTAAAATGTCATGCTGTACCACAAAGTAATCGAGTTGCTGTTCCATCAACATCACAGCAACCATCTTCTGCATGCCTCGACTCTGAGAAGAATTTGGACCAAACTTTGAATGCATGCATTCTAGTACTGATAATGTAACTGTTAGGAAACAGAGAAGAGTAAAATCTACTAGCATCTCGCCCGATCATACGGTAATAAATTGTACCGATACCCAAATATCGTCATCATCATGCTCAACTCCAGTAAGCGACGGGTTTTCCAGTCTACCAAATCTCACTGAAAGTTTGCAAATAGATGACCTTAAAGAGGAGATTGCTACTCTTACTACACAACTACACAGTGCCCATGATGAGATTGCAAGTCTTAATTCTGAAGTCTTCAGACTTACTAAAAGTTGTACTGAACTAGAAAGACAAATCGCGATGTTGAAGAAACTTCTTGATGGTGCTCATCCAGCTGTTTCCAGGTCCACTCCTAAGTCCAGTAAAAAATTAAATTAAACTAGGAAAAGTCTAAATCTTTCCGACTCTGTTTTACTGAACTCCTTGCCTCTAGTGAAAACTAAGACCATGGAAGAGAACATTAAAATACATATGACAGCCTCCATAGAGATTAAAGCACCGGAAACAACTTTCAAAGAAGACCAACCTGGTAATAGACAAAACGGTACTATCTTTGTATTCGGGGGACAGCAATGCTCTGGTATGGCATCGAAGCTTGTACATATGCGAGAGGACAGCGAGTTTAAAAAATACGAGGTTAGATCTTTCATTAAGCCAAGTGCCTCAACAGAGCAAATTGTTGATTCAATATCGAGATGCAAGTTCTCAGAAGGTGATAAAATTGTGTTTTCAGTCGGCGAGCATGACGAAAACCCTATAGAAATGATGTCTACCTTAAATAAGACATTGAAGTGTCTTGAAAAGTACTACGTCTTCCTTATAGCTGTAAGAAAAGGCGAAGGCATCAAAACTCACATCGTAAATTACATGTTGCGACAGAGCTGTTTGAATGTTGCTAACGTAAAATTCATTAAAACATTGAATAGTAAAACTAGAAATAAAAAGATTTTCTTGAATAGCATTTGTAAAAATTTGAATGTTATTATAGACCAAGTTGACTACAAAGCTGAATATTATGGCTTTAGGAACGAAAGCAATCAAGATACATCCCGAACTAGTCCGATGAGAAATGAACAGAAGGAACTGGCTTTACACAATGAAATTTCCATTGGTGCAGAGTCTAATGAAAATCCTATATCTGTCAATGAGCAGTTTTTTCGTCAATAATGCCAAAATAAATAAGTTTGCAAGTAAAAATAGTCAATGCTCAACTCGACCATGCAATAAAACCACTATAACACATGCAATAAATAGTAAAATAGCTCATGTAAATATACAAAGTCTTACTGCGCATAAAATATCACAATTGGAAATATGGTTGTCATCCAAAGAAGGTAACCATATAGATTTACTTCTGATCACTGAACACCATAGAAAACCAACTGAATTAAAAACATTAAAAATATCCGGTTTTGTTCTTGTAAGTAGCTTCTGCCGATCCAGTAAAAAAGTAGTGGAGGAGTCTGCATCTTTGTTAAAGAAATGGTTTCTTTTGTTGAGTTACCACATGTAAAAGAAGCCTCAATTTCTAACTTATTCGAAGTGTGCGATGTTAAAGTGGAAGATATATTTGTATTGTGCGTATACCGTCCTAATACTATAAAAAATTACAATTTCCTAGACAACCTAGAAAATCTATTAGACTTATTTAAAGAATCGCATAAAATAGTAATGTGTGGTGATTTTAACACTAATTTACTAAGTGATAAAACTGAGGTTTGCGATTTTGTGCAGTTACTAAATACGTATAATCTTAAGTGCCTCGTTAATAAACCTACTCGTGTTACGAAACATAGCAGTACCTGTATAGACAATATAATTAGCAATTTGGAACTAGAAAATGTAACTATTATAGACCTTGCCATCTAACTATAACTATTATAGTTTGCCACCTTTCCAGCGCCGTTACAAAGACTTCCTGTGACTTTTTATAAATGGTCTAGTATTAGATGGCAACCCAGAAAGAAGTTATCTACAAACAGACTTGACGTCACATCCAGCCACGATGGCCTGTTCCGGTGCGAGATGAGTTTATAAAAGGAGCTGCAGCCGTCAATCGATCTCTCTTTTTCGCTGGAGTACTGGGAAAGGATAGACTGGTCTTGTCGGCCGTGCCGTTTGATTTTAGAATCATTTATTATCATTTTATTGTGTAAATTTGGTTAAATAAAGTTATTCTGATTTTGGCTTTTGAGTGATTTATTTAATTCACCTGACAGCTAACATCAGTAGTGGGATAAGTCCATGTCAATTAGCCTTTATCATCCTGATTTTTAATTTTTGGGGAGATTTTATTTACTAGTACTTTGATTTCTAGAGCAAATCTGATTCAAGTAACAAATATAGTAAACGTAAGCATAAATCATGCGAGCACGCACCCGACCCAGGGCTCCAGCTCTGCTTTCAGGAAAACTCGGGGCACTTGACTGCGCTGAGAGAAACATCGCGACATCTGCCGAGTGTCACGCTCACCCGTGCTGACAAGCACATGGTCGCGAGCGAGGCCAGCGACGCGACTACCCCTACACTGCCGGTGCCCTAGTTGAGAGCGTCGACGTGAGCTTCGTCCACTACTAGCGTGGGGACGAGCGACATTGTCGCACAATATGTGTCTTAAATAGACTTAATCCGGTGAGATCTAAGCATTTTATCTCGAATTTTATCCCAGGTGTTCATGGTTTTGACTTGTGGTGTAGTGAGGTTGATGGACCACGTTCAAGCTCTGTAGTTAGGTACTATAATAAACGGGAATGTTTATTGCAAATAGGTTATTGCTTCAAAGGTGATGCACGTGTTTATCGAAACGAATGGGTTGATCATAGTTCAATCAAGTTTAAAGCAGATTTCCGTGGCTTTGAAAACTACTAAGGGTTTAATGAAATTGCGAGTACGGTAATTCAAATGATTCCGGTAGACATTTTTATCGACAGCAGCTTAACAATGTCACTTTTCTCAGACTCACTCTTAGAGTATTTTCACTGCAAGCGACTACCCTTTTTTTCGTATTTTTACGCGGTATCGGTAACCAAGAATTTGTAACAACTTGTTCAACTACCTGCACTGTTGAATTTCCGAAAATAACATTTAACTAGATTTCTTTGTAATACCCGCGACGTGTTTAAGCGTATCTGAATATTATTATCAACGTACCGATGTATTGTTGAACCGGGAGAGTGTAACTTAGATTCGTAACAAAGGTAAACAAATACTTACACGGCTAGATCGCGTACATAGTGTTCATTATAGAACGTTTTTGTTTGTTTAAATTACATTTTAATGCCAATTGACCTTTCGTGAAAATAAACTTTGACTTACGCTGAATTTTTAATAAATCTACTTAGAAAAGTTCGGTGTTCTTTTCTCACTACTTAAATGAATTACTTGAGTACATCAATAATGAATGGTCAGGTAAGGCCGAGTGAGTACAAAATTGACACGATAGTAAAAGCGCCAGTACCCATCTAATAATATTTGTCAGATTAAACAGTTCTAAAAGTTGGTCAGTTACTTTTGGAGTTAGTTACTTTTCGATTCAAACTGTTTGTTTTTCGTTTTAAAATGTAATCGATAAAAGAGATGGTCTCATATTTTGTGTAAATTACAATTGATCGTTAATACTATTTAAAAGAAATGTGTTGCCCTTTTCTCTTGTTGGTTGGCAGTGATGCAGGAACACCAGTTATCCGAGCACTCGTGCGTGATGTCGTACCGCACTACAAGGAACTAACCCCAATCGCTAGCATTGCGACTGCTTACACGGCACAGGCTTCGCAAGTTTCTAAAAAGTAACGGACTGGTCGCCGTAATCGGTGGTCAAGATCCCAGAGGCAACGAGGGATGGAAAAATCGACATCCGCTCCAATTGCTGGGTCCTACGGAAAAGTAACTCTAGCTGCAGCAGAGTACCTAACTCTCTGGCGTGGTGAATGGACCGCGGAAGTTTGCACCGCTTTTTCGAAAGCGAGCTTTTTTTTATTATTTATTCGATATACCGAACAATTTACCATAACGAGTAACTGGCCATTTCTCGTGGGTCGTCGAATAGATAATAAGGACATGCTGAGGCCTCTGTCACTGAACAAGTTGAGATCTCTTCTTTAATATTCCTGTCGGTGAATCCAAGGGGATAATATTTGATTGTGTTTTTGTCGACTCCGTCGACGGACAAGCTGAGGCCTCTGTCATATTTTTTAATTTATTTTTGTCTTTTTTTTAGGTTTGTTTGTTAAGTTTTGTTTATTCCAGGCTTTTCTTTTTAAGGTTTCTCCTTGTGTAGCGAATAAAACAAAAGTAAAAGCCTTGGGCAGAAGCTTATACTTTGCTTTTAATGACAAGCACAACAACAGAAAAAAGTATTCTTTATTTTTGTCTTTTCAGTTGTTTTCAGGAAAATATTGTGCTTTAAGAATACAGTTGCCCTTGACTTCAAATTTTATTGTTGTTTTTAGGTCTTTGCTACCAAAACTGAGTCGCAAGACCCAGAATATTGGCATATTTACTAATGCAAACAATTTTTCTGTCCTAGCCGATCAAGATGAGTTACAAAACAATGAGTCTGGGCCCTTAGACTAAAACTAAGACTAGAAAGCTGCGGGCGAGGACGCTCCGCCGTCAGGAGAGGCCGTATTAGATGGCAACCCAGAAAGAAGTTATCTACAAACAGACTTGACGTCACATCCAGCCACGATGGCCTGTTCCGGTGCGAGATGAGTTTATAAAAGGAGCTGCAGCCGTCAATCGATCTCTCTTTTTCGCTGGAGTACTGGGAAAGGATAGACTGGTCTTGTCGGCCGTGCCGTTTGATTTTAGAATCATTTATTATCATTTTATTGTGTAAATTTGGTTAAATAAAGTTATTCTGATTTTGGCTTTTGAGTGATTTATTTAATTCACCTGACAGCTAACACTAGATTCATAAATGACTATAATCTAAACAGGCTTACATCGAGTTTACTTAATACTTCGTGGCTTCCTGTGTATAATGAGAAAGATGTGGATTCTAGTTTTAATATATTTCATGATTCGTTTAAACAAATTATTGTTTAAGTTGACGAACCGTCATAGTGACGTTTTATTTTTTGATACTAATAATCTTATTAGTGAGTATCAATTTACTTCTGACAAGCTTGCTAAATCCTTAGCATGTTTTATTAATTCCGTATTCGGAAATCATCCTCCTCCCCCCTCCCCTGTTAGGACGACATCTCCGACCGAGGACTTGTCTTTAAACTACCTACTACGACAATAGAGAAGCTAAGTAGTTTAACATTACTTCATCAAAATATAAATCGCTTTTCTGGCAAAATATTAGATTTAGAATTATTGTCTGAAACTATAGATCTAGATATTATCTGCTTAACAGAAACTTGGCTAAAACAAGATATGATGAAATTTAATGTTAATAATTATGTAGTGGCCAGCGCGTTCTGCAGGGAGTCCGCGGCAGGAGGCGGCTGTATTATCTTGTTTAAAGATCATTTAAAGTTCAGAGCGCGAAAAGATCTGTCTGGCCTCTCTGTGGAACGTGTGTGTGAGATCGTTTGTGCAGAGACGGATCAGTACTTAATATTGTGCATCTATAGACCACCAACTTCAAATCTTCCCATATTTGTTAATAGAATAGAATAGAATAGAATATTTTTATTTCAGACCATTATTTGCGATCCATAATTTTGTTAGTAAGTACAAAGAAGCTTAAAAAGTACGGTTAGTAAAATTACAAAACTAATACTAATGAATAAATGACCGAATAAATGACAGAAGTCTGCGTAACTGACAGACCAGTCAGTTACACAGACCCTCAATACACGGCAATCTCACGTGTAACCTATTCCAGTGCCTAGGTAGAGGTGCGTCCATCTTAGCAACAAACGTTTTCATGATACTGTTGTCGCTGGCATTCAGCCTTCGTAATAGTGAAGCCGACCTGCTGCGCATGATCGCGTAGAAATCGTCCGTGCACGCCAACGCAAACATTCCGGACGCACTACAATAGCGTGGCAACCTCAACAGTATCCGGAAAACGTTGTTGTACTGTATGCGCAGGGCGTTGTAAGATCGCTGAGTGTAACTGGTCCACAGGCTGCATGTATAGAACGACTGACAAAAAGCCTTAAAAAGTGTTATTTTAACTTCGTTGTTACACTTCGCAAACCTGCGGGCCAGCATGTTTCCCCTAACCGCCAACGCTCTGCGCTCCCTCTCAATGTCAAGGTCGTCAGAGAGATCCTCGGTGACCCAGTGACCAAGGTATTTAAAACTTTTCGTGATCCTCAGGAGTTCACCACACAAGGTCACGGGAGGAACTGACCTGTAGAATTTCTTTCCAGTCTTAAAAACAAGCACCTCACTTTTCTTCCCGTTGTACATTAGTCCATGGGCCACCGAGTACCTCTCACGCAGATCCAGCAGCTCCTGCAACGCACCGATGGACGGACTCAACAAAACCATGTCGTCTGCATAGCTGATGTTATTTACTGATTTTCCATCTATAGAGCACCCTACATAGGCATTGTTGAGTTCCTCCATCAGTCGGTTAACATAAAGGTTGAACAATCTAGGAGAGGTCAATCCGCCCTGCCTGACACCACACTCCAACTTATACTCATTCGAGTGCACGCCTGCCCATTTGACGGAGTTAATTTGATTCCCATACCAAAATTTGCTAATGCAAATGCAAATGCATGCATTTTGTTAATGCTGTGGAAGATGTTCTAAGGAAATCTGTAAATGGTAATAAAAAAGTGGTAGTCTGCGGAGACTTTAATATAGATATTTTGTCACAATCAGTTAAAAGAGATCAGTTTGTGTCTCTTTTGAAGTAATTTAATTTAGATTGCTCTTTTAACGAACCAACCAGAGTCACACCCACTTCGGCCACATGCATAGATAACATTTGTTTAAATTGTAGATATTTAGAGAAAGCTATTATAAGCGGAGTTCGTTCGGACCATAAAGCGCAATTAGTGAAGCTGCCTCGGGCCAAAGGCAGTACAGATCGAATCATAGAAGTTAGGCCGTTAGATAAACATAGACTTGATCGTCTCAAAACCAACATCGCGCAAAAAATTACCAATCTAGAAGTAATCTCAAACGAACCCAATAAACATTTCAAAATACTCCTAAATACCGTGTGTAAAGAATTCGATAAAACTTGTGCTAAAAACGTATTAAGGTAGGAAGTAAATTAACATTTAATGAATGGGCTACGACTGGAATAAGAAAGAGTAGGAACGTCTTATATGAGCTGTATGATAGAAAATCCTGTACTACTGACGAACGCTTCCACCAATACGTTAGGGATTATTCAACATTATTTAAAATCGTATGTAATAAAGCAAAAGCAGCACACGTAAATAATAAAATAAAATTATCAAATGATAAAGTTAAAACAGTTTGGAAAATAATAAATACCCAAACAGGCCGACGAAAAAACACAGACTCATCTATTTCACTAAAAATAAATAATACTATAATAACGGACGCCGTTAAAGTAGCTGACGAATTTAATACATACTTCTCAAAAATTCCCGCCAAAACGACAAAGTGTCTCGCGTCGTCTTCAAAATTCCCTGAAGCCCTATTAGAACAAAATGTTAGTATCCAAAACATTAGTCAATTCAAATTTACAAAAGTCTCTCCTTTCGATATTCTTAAATCCTTTAAATCATTAAAAATAAAAAAGACGGAAGACTTGTGGGGCGTATCAGTCAAGGTTTTACATGCCATCTTGGACGTCATTGCGCCAACTCTGGCTACCATTTTTAATAACTGTATAGACGTAGGCGTATTCCCCAATCTAATGAAATGTAGTAAAGTAGTTCCTATCTTTAAATCAGGTAATAAGGATAATCCTTCTGATTATCGCCCAGTGTCCATTTTACCAGCGTTTAGCAAAATATTCGAAAAAATAATGCTAACGCAAATGATTTCTCATTTCAATACAAATAAAATCTTACATTCGCAGCAATTTGGATTCACTAAGGGTAGATCTACTACAGATGCAGGTCACAGTTTGATTAAATTTATTTTGCAAGCTTGGGAAGAGTCGCATGACGCCATAGGTGTCTTTTGCGACCTTTCCAAAGAATTTGATTGTGTAGACCATTTCTATGGCATTCGTGGCATCTCTTTAGATCTAGTCAAGTCTTACCTAGTGCAGAGAAATCAGAAGGTAGCGATAAATGGAGCAATATCATCGGGATCTGTGGTCGAGATGGGAGTGCCTCAAGGATCAATTCTTGCTCCATTCCTGTACCTTGTTTATGTAAATGACCTTACATATATGGTGAGCCGAAGATCAGGCATCGTCATGTTTGCTGACGACACTTCTTTACTCTTCAAGGTTAATAGGAAAGATACTGAATTCATTGAACCCAACGACACCCTGTCCAAGGTATCTGAATGGTTTGCTGCCAATAACTTATTATTAAATCCTAACAAAACTAAATGTATTAAATTTTCATTGTTCAAAGTTTCAAATTCAACTAATATACTTTCAATCTCAAATATCAAATTAGATGGTCAAACGATTGAATTCATAAAATCAACTGTGTTTTTAGGAATAACACTCGATTCTAAACTGCAGTGGGGTTCCCACGTCACAGCATTAGCAAGTAGGTTGAGTTCTGCTGCTTTTGCAGTAAGAAAAATTCGGCAGCTAACCAATGTAGCGACGGCACGGTTGGTCTATTTTGCCTATTTTAATAGCATTATTTCGTACGACCTTATTTTATGGGGATCTGCTGCAGATATTGAGTCAGTTTTTATTTTGCAAAAAAGGGCAGTTAGAGCAATTTATAATATGGATACTCGTGAGTCATTAAGGGAATTTTTCAAGGAAATATACATCTTAACCCTACCGTCGCTATATATTTTTGAAATAATCATGTACGTTAGGAAAAATATATGCAATTTCCCTACCAACGTCGATAAGCCAAAGGCTACTAGAAATACAGGAAAGCTTAAAGTTCCAACTTACAGACTGGCTAAAACCAATGAGTCGTTCATGGGAAATTGTGTAAGATTTTACAACAAAATTCCAAAAAACATAACTGAACTAAATGATACAAAATTTAAATCTATTGTCAAGAAGACATTAATTTCTCGGGCGTATTATAAAAGCAATGACTATATCTTGGACAAGGATGCTTGGAAATGATCCCTATCTGTATTGGCGATCCCTGGCTCCAAAGATTGTACACCTGCTGTGTTAAATTGTAAAAATTTTAAATATTTGAGATGTAAAATAACATTGTAATTTTGATTTATTTAAAAAATTACATCTCGTTGAGTTTCTTGCCGGTATCTTCTCATCAGAGTTTTTCCGAACCGGTGGTAAATTTTTTGACATTCATAAGTGCTACCTGTAAGCCTAACCTGAATAAAATATTTTGACTTAGACTTTGACTTTGATGATATAGTACTGATGAACTTTAATAAATATGCTGAAAAAAAAAAATCCTAATACTAAAATTAAATTGAAAGCTGGTGGAGGAAAAGATAGGGGATGGTTGACAAGAGGAATAAGAACATCTTGTAAAAGGAAAAGAGAATTATTTATCCAGGCTAAAAGCAGCCCTGATGTAGACTTGTTAAACCATTATAAATCTTATTGTGCCTTATTAAAACAAATAATTGCCTTTGCCCGAAAGAAACACACATAGAGGAAAATTTCTGCATCCAATGATAAGGTGTATGAAACTTGGAAGGTGATAAATGATAATGTTAAAGGATGTAAATTGTACGATGTAACTGATTTGTTGGGTCTGTCTGATGGTATAGATACAGCAAACTCTGTGAGCGATGTTGCAAACATATTTCATAATTACTTTAAATCTATTATGAAATTAAACTCAAGTAGTTCTTCAAATGATGCAAAGGCAGTATTACCGCCTTTTGTAGCCATTACCTTGTTTACTTTTCCAGTTAGTAAAAGTGAGTTGCAGAGAATTATTATCGGGCTTAAAAATAAAAAGTCATGCGGCTTTGATGAAATTCCTTCAGGTGTTATAAAGTGCATTGCTGACTCAATATTAGAACCTCTCCTGTATTTATTTAATTAATATCTCTCTAACAGAGGGCAAGTTTCAAACTAGACTTAAGAAAGCTAATATAAAGCCCACACTTAAACAGGGTGATAAACTATGTGTTAATAATTACAGGCCAATTTCTCTCTTAACTATGTTTTCTAAGATTTTTAAAAAGATTATGGCGAATCGTCTTTATACTTATTTGATTTGATCTCAAACAAAATTTTGGCTCCTGAGCAATTTGGTTTTCAAAGGGGAATATCCACTTCTGATGCACTGTTTGCAATGTCTGACTATGTTTTTGATGCTTTGAACCGACAAGAAAATGTTGTTGCCATTGTAACACCGGTTTTTTTTTCTTTTAATAATGTTGATCTTTAAGTGTTTGTCCTGCTGAATGTAGTTTCCGAACGTACCGCCCTTAGACGTTTTGCCATGCAGGCAACTCTGAGCTGTCCATCGGATTTAATCTATGGTTGAAGGCGAGGTGATTTGTTTGCTTATATTTTTGTTTCAGGAGTCTTTTTACATGTTTCAGGACTTAATTTCGAATTTCGTTTGGAGTATCTACAGTAGTTTTATAATTCTAAATTTTGACATAATAATTCGGCGTTCCTTGAGTTAACAAACACATTACCCTCCTTTGCTTCGCGCAGTCGGAAGAGTTGGATGAAAACGCCTTATGACGTGGTGATCGAATTGACAGCTCGATAAGAGTGACTTGCTTGGGGATCGTTTTGATGGGAAAATGGCGTCTGCCTTGCCCTAAATTAATTTGGAGTTATTTCGGCTAATTTACGTCTTAATGGTGAGTGTTTACGTTCTTCAGCTAGGTATTTTTGCCCCCGTCAGTGATCATTATTTGTTTCCTAATCGGATGCTTATTTTTCAGGCGTTGATGTGAAGCGTCCGAGCCACGCCCTTCGTGGTACTGTTCCCGTTATAATTTCACGGCGAGCTGTAATGGCTGTACATAGAGTAAGTGGCCCTATGGCCCACTGGAGGGCCACGCCTTGCGACCCCGTGGTCCATGAATTAATTAGGTTTTTGTCCGTTTCAGTGAAATATCGCTGTTGACTCAATACTGAAGCACTATAGAGCTTCCATCTTCCTCAAGGCGGTCCCCAGGACAAGACCCGAGCGCTAGGCTGCCTCGTTAAATAGCCCAGGTGGGCATGAGTCTGCCCAGACGCCTTATATAACCGAGCGTGGGCCACCTCGTTAAATGGCCACAGGCCTCTTCAGTTGTTGATCCTCGTAAGTACAAGCTAGAAAAGCGCGCCGTGTTACTTTTACTTGTAAAACAAGAGGTTATAATGCCATGTGTTTTCCTACAGGCATCGATGACCATTATTGGGAGCGCCGTCGTGCTGTGAGCTGCATACCGGCTTCTACTAGCTCCATGTTGAAGCTGTATAATACAACCCACTCATGTGGTATGTATAAAACTTATTTTCGTATGGAAAAGGCGTAGGAAGAGATATTTATCTTTTCATTGTTATTTACTGGTTCATTTTGTTCCAGGGTTGTTAATTATGGTTTAAAAGCTGCGGCCGGCTTGGGCGAGCTGCTCTGAGGCCTCGTGTAGCCGTCGGCCTCGTCGTACGTGACCGGAGCGCTCTTTGGGCGGGCCGCCGCCTCTGGACCCGCCTGCATGTGCACTGGCAAAGGAAAGTGTTGCCCGGCCTCTCCGGCACATTTGCCCACTGGGTTTTGTTTGTCATGCATTAAGCTTTCGTGGCACTTTCTCCTCCTTACATACTATACAACTTTACCTACACACTGCTCACTCACCTCTCGCGGCCTCTGCCTGCTCTGGTTTCATGCGGTACACCGCTCAAGGTCTAATAGCATTATAGCATATTACCAGACGTGTGTAGTGATCTAAGTATGTACCAACTCTGACTAAGATTTAACAATAAAGGCTTATTAGAGACACCAACTCTTTTTATTTGCCGGCCATAACCATTCCTGTTTGCAGGGAGCTCCTAAGGCGCCCTCTACAAATTTAAGGGTCTCCCTCTCAGGCTATTACTCGCCGCCCTGGGATAATCTCATGCGGGCAAAATTAAAGGTTTCACCATTTTATTGGATTTATCTAAGGCGTTTGATCATGTTAATCATACTATAATGCTTGATATTTTGAATCGCTATGGCGTTAGAGGTATTTCAAACAAATGGTTTGAATCCTACCTGAAACAAAGAGAACAATGTGTCTCAGTGTCCACCTTAAATTGTAAAACTCGTACAATGTTAAATATTAAATCTGATAACTCATGCGCGGAATCTGGTGTGCCCCAAGGGAGCATTCTGGGACCTATCTTGTTCCTTTTGTACATAAATTACCTGCCACAGATTTCTGCCACCAAAATACTTATGTTCGCTGATGACATTTCTATGTTAATTAATTTAAGAGAAATGACACTGAAGATCTTAACAATATAATTACAAACAACTTGTCCACCGTTGTCAATTGGTTAAGTATGCTCAATCTGACAACAAACGTAAGTAAAACTAAATGTATACATTTTAGAAACATTAGGACTGAAAGTGTTAGCCTGGATATAAAATCAAATAACTTGTCGATTCTGGTTGTAAATGAAACTAAATTTTTAGGTATTTATGTAGATAAGAATCTCAATTGGAAAAAACATGTTGATTTTCTCTGTAACAAGCTCAGTAGCTTCACTTTTGCTCTGAAAGGCTTGAAAAACATTTCTACCCAAAAAGCGGCCTTGCAAGCATATCACGCATTCTTTCAATCACATATTCTCTATGGGTTAGCAATATGGGGTAGTTGTTCTGAAACCCATCGACTGTTTAAACTACAAAAGAGATGTGTGCGTATTTTTAATGGCATCAAGTCTAACAGAGAGTCATGCAGAGCCTCTTTTAAAAAACTGGGTTTGTCAACTCTTTCAGCGCTGTATATAATAGAGCTCTGCAAACTAGTCCGAAGGCATGCAAGTAAATTTCCTCCAAAAAATAATTTTAACAGCGACAGACTAAATCCAAAGTTTGCTCTCTATGTCCGGGCCCCTGTTGCTACGACAGCAATCTACCAGCGAAGCACTACCTATGTGGCTGCTAAAGTTTATAATATATTGCCCCTAGGTATTAAGTCTCTAAATAACTCAAAATTTTTAGTAGCAGTAAAAAAATTTGTCATCGAGTTATGTCCCTATAGCTTAAGTGAATATTGTAATATAAATTGTTAGATAGTAAGTAATTATGTAGCTACACCCGCTGGTTAAAATTGTATTGATTCTATTTTTGCACAACATCAACATGTACACATACAATTTATGGCTTATAAATAAATAAATTAAAAAAAAAAACAAATTTTTATTGACAGAAAAAAAAAGATTTTTTTTGATTTTCATAGTTCCACAAAAGTAATCTTTCTAACAGTTTTGCAACTTGATGTTGGAATAGCTCTTAGTATGAAACAATTAACATTTAAAATATTAATTTTATATTCATTAGGATAAGCGAAATATTATGAAATACCTAAACCACACCATTAGCACAACTCTAAACTTTCTAATCTTTTTAAAAATAGTTCACAATACATGTTATCTATCCACTCAGAAAAAACGGGGACTATCCGTATTCTCAAAAGTAAACATTTTCTGGCTACGCGACTACTGGAAATATATCCGCTCTTACCACTCTGTCAATGTCAATGTTCTGCGTGGGGCCGTTCTCTACTTTGATACATTTATGCGCGTGGGGTAAACCGCGTTTCTGACAAAGTCAGACAAAGACAAAGTTATTTATTGCCAGAACATAGTAATCGATACAGATCTTAAATTGACAGGATGTGCTTACGTTCTACCTAGACTAGGCATGCAATAATTTGGTAGATACTGGGTAATTATTTTTCCGTTCTATTAATTCTCATTCTAAAGTCAACTTATGTTAATATTTATCATTTCCCATTAATTTTTTATTTATTTACATAATGTGATCGTCGTCAAAATTGCACAGTTAACTTATACTAGTAATGAACACTACAAATATATTAATAACTAACATTTAACAGTCGTCGTCGAGAAACTCTCGCACGGAATAGTAACATCGAGGAGCCACTTAGTAATTAGTTGATTAAATTTATTTTTGGGGCTTCTCTGTACATGTGCTTGGTAATTGATTAAATGTTTTAATTGCCATATAATATGATTTTTTTTAAAGACATTTGATTTTGCTAAAGGCAGGTATAATTGATCCTTATATCTAGGAAAATCTTGCCCATTAGTAAGAAATATTTGTAAATTATTGCTCACGAATATTGCTATTTGCTTAATGTACATGCACGGCAGAGGGAGCACTCTTAAGTTTTATGAATAGATGTCTACACGGGGCCAGAAAATGCGTATTATATACAGCTCTTACGCATTTTTTTGAGCTATAAAGGCTTTTTTTTTATGTCTACAGAGTTGCCCCATATCAATAACCCATAACTAAGCTTAGATGCTGTAAAACCCACTACCCGGCTCTAATTAAAATAAAATAATAGAGTCGATGTGCGTTACGTACGAAAGTAATATAAATTAATACCTGAGATATTTGGCCATAATTAAATACATGTGATCATCTAGTTTAGTTTTTTCGTTGTGTAATTTTATTTATACCGTAAATATTTGTTCTGAATTAACATCGTTCCATAAGATTAAGTAGCACGTGAAAATTATTATTACCTACACAATTGATCCTAGTAGTATGAAAGACATTACACGTTCGGCCTAAGAGAAACGCTGAGTTCCCTAACAACAGTAGTAGGGATTCGCCGGTTCTGGATCACTTATTTGTTGCTCAAAATGGCGGCTTGGGGGGCAACGATTAAAAAAAAAAAATCAACACCCCATTTAAAGCGATTGGACGGGGTCTCATCACGCTCCGTCCACTCTTTCTGGTATATGTGTACTTCATTGCAACATAATAGCAACACCTAATCGCATAGTCATAAAAGGATAGAGACCCTTTCCTTTGTTTCCGACTCACCCTTTGTTACGTTCAACTTCTTACTTGCGACCACTCGGTGCCTACCTTTTTTTCCTGGGAACCTGATCGCCCGCCACGCTCCGGGCAAAAAATACCATGTGTTCTCGTAAGTCCACTTTCAATTCATTGTTCTATCAGCACATAAATATCCTATCGCATTATTCGCAGTACACTTTTATTCGTAACCTATAACTTTTAGGACTATCATAAATCTAACCTAACCTAACCTACGTCTTGGAGAATATTGTTACGCTAAATAGTAAATGGTTTCAGTTAAAAACAACAATTTTGTTGCTTTATTGCTTTTCACTTCTAATCTCCTTAGAAATACTAGTTTTAACGTGTTTGTTACGCAATTATTTAAATACTAGTCAAAACTTGTAGGATTGCACTATGTACAAAGGATATTAAGAACGCAGCCTTGTGTTTTACTTACACAGTAGGTACTATCCTACATTTTGTGGACATATTATATAGCTAAAGTTTATATTATGAATATTCATATAGATAGAGAGTTTACATAATAATAATACTAGGTTTTGTTGTGTGAGTACCTGCGGAGCTCGAAACGTAAGTAGTAGGGATTCGCCGGTTCTGGATCACTTTTTTGTCGCTCAAAATGGCGGTTTGGGGGGGGCAACGAAATCTAAAAAAAAAACAAAAAAAAAAAGGTCAACACCCCATTTAAAGCGATTGGACGGGGTCTCATCACGCTCCGCCCACTCTTTCTGGTATATATGTACTTCCATTGCAACATAATAGCAACACCTAATCACATACTCATAAAAGGATAGACCCTTTCCTTTGTTAGGTTCAGCTTTTTACCTGCGCCCACTTGGGGGTTCGGTGCCGACCTTTTTTTTCCTGGGTACGTGATCGCCCGCCACGCTCCGTACAAATAATACCATGTCTTTTCGTAAGTCCACTTTCAATTAGTTATTCTATCAGCACATAAATATCCTATCGCATTATTCGCAGTACACTTTTATTCGTAACTCATAACTTTTAGGACTATCATAAATCTAACCTAACCTAACCTACATTTTGGAGAAATTCAAACCTAACCTCCTAACCTAACCTACGTTTTGGAGAAATTCGTAAGCCATAACTTTCAGGACTATCTTAAATCTAACCTAACCTAACCTACGTTTTGGAGAAATTCGTAAGCCCTAACTTTCAGGACTATCTTAAATCTAATCTAACCTACGTTTTGGAGAATATTGTCACGCTATATGGTACTTAGTTTGTACTTTTGATTCGCAACTCGATGTTTCGTACTCGATGTTTCGTAGACATACCTTTTGACAAATTTTTATTTTGCAAACTACTTATTTTATTCTGAAGCCATAACTTTCAGGACTATCATAAATCTAACCTAACCTAACCTACGTTTTGGAGAATATTGTTTAGCTAAATAGTAAATGGTTTCAGTTAAAAACAAGAATTTTGTATCTTTATTGCTTTTCACTTCTAATCTTATTAAGTACTCCTTAGAAATACTAGTTTTAACGTGTTTGTTACGCAATTCGATTATTTAAATACTAGTCAAAACTTGTAGGATTGCACTATGTATAAAGGATATTAAGAACGCAGCCTTGTGTTTCGCTTACACAGTAGGTACTATCCTACATTTTGTGGACATATTATATAGCTAAAGTTTATATTATGAATATGCATATAGATAGAGAGTTTACATAATACAGTAAACGGTTTCAGTAGCTTTATTGTTTTCTTTGTATCAAACGCACCACGATCTTTTATTATTCAATTACTTAACATCAATACACTATGCAAAGAGAGCTTTTTGAAATAACAGCTAGTTTGAACGTGTTCACTAGGCGAACCGTTTATTTACCTGACCGTCGTCAATAAGAGGAGCGTTATGTTTTTTTGAGTGTATGTCTTTGAAGATACTGGTTTAAACCCGTTAAACTGCACTACGCATAAAGGACCTCAAGAACGCGGACGGCATAGTATAAATGCTTTATTGTTGTTTTTGTATCAAAAGAACCGCCGCTGTCTTTTGTTCTTCAACAAACCGCGTCTGGAGAATACGGGTTTATACCTGTTCACTACGCGAAGCCCTTCTTTAAAAAAATACGTGTCCCAACTTGTAAGGATTGCGCTGGGTATAAAAGCCTGCCATCACATCTCGACTTCATTGCGCCCCAAACAATTCTCCGAGCAAGATCTTCGAGTAGAGTCGTGAGTCGTGAAGTGTAAAAAGTTAAGTGCAAGGTTGCTGAAAGCAGTGTTTCGTTGCTGAAATGGATGTAAGTATGTAGTCATAATTTAATGTGTGCCCACTTATTTCAGATTTTGATTGATTGTAACATAACCTTCATCTATTTTTGTGTTTACCATGTAAATCTACTTTGAAGGACCGTTTGAATAATGTTTTAATATTGTTACAGGAAAACACATTTAAAAATTATTATTATCCCGACGACGAAGCAAGTGATGAAGAAGGAACGTTGGCCTATAAAGTCAAAAAAGCTATTGCTAACACTAACAAGAGGCCTGATAACAGCATAGATGGCTTCTTTGAAAAACGGAAGAAAAGGAAAGTTGCAGTAAAGTCGTCGAGCGTCAGCCAAGCCACTGCGGAAGGCGTGGCTTTTATAAAGTCCAATAAAGACGATGCATCATACGCCTCACATCTTATAAAAACTGAGGTGTATGATGCGCGGAAAATAAAAAATTTTCCGCCAACGGAGCATTGGATACATGCGGAAGTGCGTGTTAAATACTACGCTTACTCCGAAGAGGACGCTCACGTGGAATCCACAAGAGATGTGATTTACCAAATCACCGAACAGTTAGAGGACAAAAGTGATTGTGTCAATTACGTTATAGACAATACAAAATAAGTGTAAAAGTAGTTTTAAGATCTTAATTTGTTCCTTTTATCTTTTTTTACTCGATTGTTTGTTTAATTGCTTTATAACTCGTACCGAACATTTTTCTTTGTATAGCGAACACCTTTTGTATTCTAAGCTTCCTTTCTAGTTATTTTTTTTTCGGACAAAGAGTCATTGTCTTTCATATTAGATAAGTAACACAAGTTCCAAGCGCCGATGTTCATAGTATAAATAGACCATAGCCTTGACTTTGAATAAAGTTTTAATGAATACCATGTTTTCATTTTTATGTTTTATTCAAAAATACACTTCCCTTGACGAAAATGTAGACTTAACTTAGAACAATAAAAGAGTTTGTTTTATATTTAATTGTTTATTTCAAAAAAATAGACTTAAACATATTTCTTACAATTAGATCGTTACATAGAGAACTCTCAGTAAACAAATTTACCAAGTCACACATAGTTTTTCCTTTAATCTTAAAATACAGATAGACTAAACAATATTCCCCGCAGACCGAGGTAAAAGGATTTTGAAATGAGTTGTGGTTATAAACCCATCTCCTGGAATTTCTTTTCAAAAATAGCTTATGACTACCTGTAGGTTTTCGACCAAAGGAGTCAAAATATTCACCAATGCCATTAATATCAATGTGTATAGCTATCCAGTGAGACCCCGGTTTTGAGTCGGGATCTAAATTGCTTATAATAAAAGCAGGTAAATTTACCCAAATAGGCAATCGGTTTGCAGCAAAAACATTTGATTTAAAACTGGAACTTATTTTATTCATACAGAGCTGTATTTCGTTTGTATCCATGATAAATATCAATTTAGCTGCTTATTAATGATTCTGTTAACAACGTTTAAGAACAAATGATGTATCCCTATTAAAAACAAAGTATTTATTAACTGTTATAATCCACAGTTACGTCACGATTCTTGTTTATTTCAATTACATTATCAAATTCTGCGTATACAATACAGTTAACAGTTTGACTAAGAGACGAATCAAAGCGAACTTCTAACCGTACACTTCCATGTCGGACGAGATTCCAATGTGACGTTGAACTAGCAGATAAATCAGGAGTCAAATCAAAACATAGCAAACAATATCCGTCTCCGTAGTCTGTTATACTTATTGCGTTACCTTCGTTGTGAAAATGAATACCAGTCCCAGAAAATAAAGTGTGATATGGTGATGCTATTAAACCAGAGCTAAATGATGGTTGTAATGTTCTAGAAGGTATTTCATGACCGTCTACATACAAACTGAATGAATTCATATTAAAATGTTGAAAATTGAAAGGATTCAATGCTAAATTACCGTTAAACGATGAATTTAAGACAAAACCGACAATACATCTTTTAGGAACTTGTCCAAGGAATATATTATCTAATGTTTTACCTTGCACACCTGCCGGTATTGTCAGAACCTTAACTTCCGCTCTTGTTATAGGATACTTTGCAGTTGTTGACGCTAGTACTTTTTGATGGGCTAACAAAACGCTAGGGTTGACTCTTGCTCTTCTTATAATAAGACTAGCATCCATTATTTGTACTTTAAATTTTTTATCTTGATGACAAATAAGATTAAATGTTTCTTTTGAGCGCACTAACTTAACACTCATTTCTACGCCATTTATTAAAAATTTCTCTTGGTTAAACATGTCACCATGCAAGTGACCAATCATTTCAACTTGTCTACTTTCTTTGACAAATTCCATTCTTTTGTGAAACCCTTTGTTCGTTGCGTCAACGGCATCCATATGATGTGCAGTATCTTCGTACCACAATCCACAAGTTAGATGAGATTCTTTGGCTGCTGGACCATAGTTAAGAAGATTCTCCAAATAAGCACGATAGGCATATGTGTTGTTCGGAGGCGATATGAGTTTTTGATTTAAATATATGTCTAGTTGGTTGAAAAGGGAATGCAACCAATTGTTAACAGGTGAAACTTGGACATCTGCTTTTAAATTTGTGCCATCCTGATTCAATACTTTTGCATTGACATGCAGTAACGTATGTGACAAGTCAATATAGTCATCACGTGATCCGGGAACTTGAAATTCTATAGGGCCGTCGTCGTTTAAAGATGAGATTGGTTTGTAATGAACCCATTGTCCACTTTCAATACTGGTTTGAGTTGACGGCAGGGCAAATATATCTAACTCAGATTTTGCACATTCACATGAATGATTATGTAAGAATGACATTATTTAATATGAAAATATATCTTCGACGTTATACTTTTTAATTTTTTTACTTCCTCTTCCTCGTGATGCTTTTAACGGAATGAGTCGTTCTCGTCTTTTAGTTGACATTTTATGATGCCCAGATCCTGACATTAGAGAATCAATTTTTTCATCAGCTTTTCTTTTTAAGTTAGCACTTGCATCTTTGAATCGAGACTTGAATAGGACGTGAATTTACCATATCAGACAGCAGGCCGATCCCCGCATCTAATGTTTCTTTCCCTACAGCCCTAAAACCACTGGATAACAAAGGAATCACAGACCTAAATAGCCCACCCAAAAAGCTTCCAATCCCATGACCTCGTTGAAATGGAACACCTTTATAGACAATTCCTACACCAGAGCCAGCTTGATGTAAATAATAATGTTCATATGGACAAGAGGCAGACGATCGTTTGTGAAACATTTTATTCGTTGAAAATGTAGCTTCACACAAGAAGATCCAAATTGAAATGGTACTCTGGCACCGGTAGTCGTTCTTATATCTATTTCAATCGTATCGAACTCTCTACGTAAAACAGGTACATAATGACCAGGTGAGAAGACATGCATTTTGTAAGCTCCATAAACGAACTGAGTTGGATCCAATGGAATTATTCTCAACAATGATGTTATAACATCCCCCACTACTTGCGGTTCAATGATATCGGTATACACAAATATTTGTGATGGTAACCCTAAATGCAAATTTACTGGATTTTTCCCAATTGAAATTTGTTTTAAATTAGATCGTGGTTTGAAACCTAACTGCAAACTCAGTATCGGTGATGTTATATCTTCAGTTGCAGTTATAGCCACCATTTTTGATATTTTATCACACCTAAATTTCACCTTATTTTTTAATTGCGGGTTTTCATTAAACGCGTCAAGGAAAGTGTCAACGCTATCATATGTAGTAGCGGGTATGTGAGTTTTATATCTATGATTTTGTCAAACTTGTCATTAGGTAATCGTACTTTCTTTTTTATATAGATGATATTTTCTTGATCTTGAACATTGTACATGGAACGTGGGTATTGAAATTCCACTAAACCAACAACCCATTCTCCTTCTAATTTAACGGTCTTAGGTAGTTTGGTCATGAAATGGGCTGTTGTATTATCAGTATAATAAGCCGTCGAGCTATTGCTTAACAAAGTTATATAAAAACTTCCTTCACTCATATTTTTTCTAAGTTTGATGCAAGAATCCAAGAATTAAATTTACTCTGATAACCTTGCCACTTCACTAACACTTCCTTTCTGCCACCAACACGACGAGAGCGTATTATTTTATCAATTTTATACTTCATGGAGGGGTGATAAGTTGTTTTTTGTAATTCTTTAGAATAAAATGTACCTACGATTGGTTTACCATCCAAGTCCTTTAAGGTATAGACAAGTCTCGGAGATCGTCTAATGATTGCATCAATTATAAAAATTTCATCACTCCAATTAGTTTCATAACCCTTTTGAAATATGTGTTTATATTTAGTTATTCGAACATGATCACCTACATTCAGTTGTGTGGTTTCTAATGAAATTTGTTTGTCTTTTTTTCTATCATATAAGTTACACCAAACAGTCATGATATTATTAAAATTAACATCAATTGGTCGCATTTTGATACTAGAATGATAACTATGGTTATAAGAGTGAAGAAGATCTTGTAATATATTAGTGTAGTTGTAAGTATTTCTATGAGTAAAATAACGCCACATTTTCATTTTAAGAGTTCTTTGAAACCTTTCAACTATACTTGCTTTAATGTCTGGATTATTAGTGGTGTAATAATTAATGGTTTTGCTTTTAAAGTAGTCTCTTACCACCTTTGAAACAAATTCTGTGCCTTTATCGGATTGGATGTGACGAGGGGTAGATTTGGCTTCTGCAAATATGCTTTCAAAACATTGTTTAACTGTTTCTGAATCCTTCTTTTTCATGGCTCTTGCAAAAGCATATTTACTAAAAACATCAATAACACAAAGAATATATTTATATCCATCATTATATTGACTATAAGTACGCATATCACTGAGATCAGCCTGCCAGAGTTCATTATAATTAGATAGAATGTATCGATTCCTAGTAAATCGTCGGTGGACAGGTTTATGTAAAGTATACGTTTCCTGAGACTGTAACCATTTTTTTACTTCCTTCTTGCTCATATTACCTTTCATTTCCTTCGCTAACTTATCTATACTACTGTAACCAGCTGGGTTGGACACATCGTAGTAAATCTTATTTATATCTAATAGGGAGTCCATTTTTCCCAATCTAATTTCTTTTTGGTCGACTCAATTGTTTTAGCAGAAATAGGTGTAGATGCGTTTTTTACTTTAAATGATGAATCCCTTGTATTTTTAGGAGATGATGATGATGATGCGCGAAACTCGTTGGTGTAATCTCTCTTCATATACTCCAAGTTAGCAGGATTACCGATACAAAATGTAGGAACTCTTATATCTTTTAAAACCAATGCAAATTCTTCCCAACCTATTGGTTTTGCGCGTTTTAGAGGTCTTGTTACATCGTTTATCAGATCGACAATATTGCTATTTGGGATCACTCGATTGTTTAACACAACTTCCCCTCCTGTCTTCCACCAAATTTTTTTTTTAAGGATAATAATGTCCATTAAAGTTTGGGTTTTCGATCGATAAGATTTCGGTATTCCTTGTACGATATGAGATGGAGTTAATTCCACAGGATAGTATTGATTCGTTTTAACTTTTTTAACTTTGAATCTAAGTCACTGTTGAGGTTGTTTAAGTGATCAACTCCTTCCATTACTATTGGTATTTTGAAAGGCTTTCGATCTGCTTCGGCAAAATGTAAAAATCGCTGCAGTGCTTGGGAATATAATGCCCATTTTTCACGATCATCCATTTTACTTTTCAATATTTTTTTCATCTCTCCATCCAGGCGAGACGATGAGTTCTCTGATAGCTCATTATTTTTAAGTCTTTCAATAAAATCTTGTTCTACCAAAAGCATTTTTTTTGTGTTCTCCATTTTGGTTATAAAGAGTTTATTAAAGCACTTAAAACTGCACCTAAAATAACAGGTAGAAATGCACCACCCTTTTGAATGATGATAGTTTTTCTTAGTTTTTGTTTTCCCTTTGAAACTAGCTTGCGTAATATGTTCTTGTGTATATTTAATTTAGATTTTTCTTTTTTTTTCTAAGGGAATTTTTCCTTTTAGCACGTTATAAATACACTCGCAAATAATATTGATTTCATCATCATCACAAGCTTTGAGTAAAGCCGTGCGATATTTTGGTTTAAGTACTTGCAACGCTTCAAGTAAGTGTTTATATGTGCTCACACTCGAGTGCATCATTTAGAACTGACTAAAACTTGTTGATTCCTGTTATATTTAAATCCTTTTTTAGGAATGTAAACTGTGCAATTTTATCGAACGGAAATATTTTAGTTTTGAAACGACATAAGTCATCTGTATTTTGTTTCAGATCAATCATGAGATATCCATGGGCATCCTTAGTGGCATCTTTATAGGCTTCATCCACGAATTTTGAATTTTCAGGATAAACTTGTCGCGACAAGTATCGTATTTGAGTTTTATCTCTAGGATTTTTAAAATATACAATGTAACTTGTGTTTAGCGAGATGTCACGTTGACCTCGTCCCTGGTGAAATATATTTTGTGTAATATAAAACACGCTTAAGTTTCTGTGATGACTACCCTTCGTGAAAATATCAACGATCCGTCCATCTGACTCCCTCATCAAATCACCGATAATAAGAAGTTTAGGTTGCTTCCCATCAAACATGTTAATATCAGGTATTCCTTGATTATAATTAACATTTTCCAGATTGTACAAAGGTTGCATTTCATCATAACACCAAATAACTTCCGAAAAATTTACATCGCATAGTACTTTGCAATCATTTAAAAAGTTTGTGACAAATTTTGATTTTCCACACCCACTGGGACCAGCAACAATGGCCGTAAAAGGGTGACAAAAGTGAATCATTATATAGATCTGTTATACGTGTTGAATCTAAAAGTACCAAAACACTAATGATTTTTTTTAAAGTCCAAACAAGGTTATATAGTTTTGTCACACCTGAATATTTTTTTAAATAAAAACACATGAAATTAATCTAAACCTTTATTTAATTTAAAAAAAAGAGTTAACTACATCTTTCTGTAATCTTATAACTAGTCCATGCATAATACTACAAATAAAAAACTTAAATTTATAAAAAATGTCTAAAAACATTCTGAAGTTTTATGATTATACATAAATTACAACTTTCTATTATCTTATTACCAGTCCATACTCAATAATTACAAAAAAATGTTACAAATTTAGGAACAATCGCAAGTACAGAAAAGTAATATTAACACTGAATGTCCTTTATTCTGTAGTGGCCCCAAGCAAGCGTGTCAGTGGAATTTTCTAATAAATATCGTTTTGTATCACTGTGTGATAAAGATATTTTGTTTATTTTTGTGTAAATATAACATGTTTCATAGACCTGAACCGCATCATTTCACACAACAAATTATCTTTTTTGAACAAACATGTTTTGTAATTGTCAATGTTAAATTTTTTAGTAATACATTTATTAACTCCTTTTGCTTTTGCTATAAATTCGTTTTGTACATCCATTGCATACATTTTTGATCGAAGGCCAATAAACTCTTTAAAAATTTTACCATTATTTTCATCTTTAAAAAAACCCAATTGCTTTTTATTTACTAATGGCAAACCGTATTGATTGTCAGGAGGATAATCAGAAGTATCAAAGTAAGATTCTAGATCTATTAGTATATCAGCGTAAAAGTTATTCGTAAATATTTGATATACCAAACTGTCCGTGTCCGTGTAAAGCAATTTCAGTTTCTCTGGATATTTGGTTTTCATGAAGTCATAGTGAAATTCATACATTAAAGTTTTTGACAAATCTAATATACAAAATCCTAAATAAATAGGTTGGTTGTACAAGACTTTTGTTTTTTTCAACTGTACTGCAACCAAATTCTCTGAAAATATAGAAAGGCTATGAAATTCAGGTCTTGCTATTAAAGATTGAACTCCTTGAGTTTTTCCGTGGTTTTGCCAGTGGTTAAGTAATTTAACATTCACTCTTTTATTTATATTTTCCATAGTTTTACCGAAAACAGAATTGTTCATGAGTTTGAAGAAGTCTTTTTCAAATTCTGATCTGGCCAACGAACGCATGTGTGTATTTAAATCGATGTAAGTCTTTAACCATGCCTTTTGTTCAAACTTTAAAATTCTGTGAATTTTTAGCAAACGTAAACCAGATTTTAAACATTGTTTTAGATTTCGATAGTGAATCACATAGTTCGCTTTGTTATTTAAATTAGGAATCAGCTTCTTTTCTTTGGTATCACCTAAACAAACGTTTTCTGGACAGAATGGTAAATCAGAATGAAAATCGTGTAAGTTATTTGGGTATTCCAAATCAACTTCTAAAATGTATCCGTGTTCAGCATCATCAGAAACATTAAAATCAGTATTATTATCCACCCATTCAAACTTGCCAATGGGAAGGTGTCCAGGGTGTGGCTGACTGGCGCCAGCAATAAAAGAGGCCTGGACAGTACAAAAATTATATATTAATAAGTAGTCGTCTCGATGACGTTTGTTCGGTCACTGGCCGTCCGCAGCAGAGCGCCGGCCGCCGCTCCCCGTCCCGCGCCGCACCGCGCCCCGCAGCCGCCGCGCCGGTGATAGATCACGCGCTGTGCGCGTGAACAGGGTCCCCGCCTTGGAAGCCCTGGCTTCCAAGAGAGCTGTCCTCATGGTTGACGACGGGTAGCAGGCAGACTCTATTCAATGCCCTCTTGATGATGCCCTTGGTCGTCGTGAAGTCAGCCACCCGCGTAATGCCGTCGGACCCGGGATATAGTTGATGGACGCGTCCCAAGCGCCACCGCATTGGTGGCAGTTTGTCGTCCTTAATAACGACGAGATCGCCCTTCCGAAGCTCGTCCTTCTTTACTCGCCATTTGGTACGTTGTTGTAGCTCGCACAAATATTCATTGTGGAACCGGTTCCAGAAATGCTGTTTGATCTGTTCCAATTTTTGGTATCTGTTTGGACAGTTGGTTGTAATAGGTGGCTCTGGTAAAGCAGTCAGGGGCCGCCCTATCAGGAAGTGCCCTGGAGTCAGAGGAGACATATCAGAAGGATCTGTCGTTTGAGGAGTCAACGGACGGGAATTAAGGATCGCTTCAATTTGAGTGAATAGTGTCGTTAACTCCTCAAACGTCAGATTTGCGTTTCCTACAACGCGTTTTAGTAATGATTTGGCTGATTTAACGCCTGCCTCCCACACCCCCCCAAAGTGGGGGGAGTAGGCAGGGATGAAGTGAAATTTGATGCCTTCATCGTAGGCAGCCTCATTGACGGATCTTTGGCTAGCCCGCAACATTTTTCCCAACTCGTTATTGGCTCCCACAAAACTTGTACCATTGTCGCAATAAACATCGTGAGGCTTGCCACGACGCGAGATGAATCTACGCAGACACATTAAGAAGGCATCAGTACTTAAACTACTAACGACCTCTAACGTTAACGCTTTGGTACTAAGGCAAATAAAAAGACAAAGCCAACATTTGGTCAACGTACATCCTCTGCCCTTCCGGTTTGCAATAAAAAATGGACCTGCAAAGTCCATACCAGTCACTAAGAAAGGATAAGTAAACGTGACCCGGGGAGGAGGTAAGTTACCCATCATGGGTTGAATTGAGTCGCCTTGAATACGCAAACATACGATACACTTTCGAAATGTACGTCGAGCGAGATCCCTCCCACCGATGGGCCAATATTGATCTCGGATAATACTCAATAATAATTGAGGTCCACAATGCAAATGACGTAAATGTTCCCTTTTAAATAAAAGTTTTGTAAAATGATGACTGGAACACAAAATAATAGGATGTTTTTTAGAGAATTCACATATAGAATTCTGTATCCTCCCACCAACCCTGATCATGTCTAGGTCATCGAGGTATGGGTTCAGTGATATAACCTTAGATTTTCGGTTTAACGGTTTTTTATTTTTTAAGTCTTGCAGGTCAAGGGGGAACGAATCATTTTGGCAGACTTTGATCAGGGTTTGTTTAGACTGATCTATTTCGTCGTTAGATAAAATACCGCTTCGACTTATATTGTTGCTCCTGTGTCTACAATTATATATAAACCTTAACATGTATCCCACTACACGAATCATTTTGTGAAAATTTGAAAATCTCTCAAAATCAAATGACGATTTGTCCGTCATAACACATGCATGAACTTTGAGCTCCGGTAGCTCAACACTTTGAATAGTAGTATTACTTCTAGGCCATGATTCTTCATTTTGTTTTAGGAATGGTGGACCATCCCACCAAAGGCGTAGGTTTTGCAACTGAGTAGGGGTTAACCCTCGCGAAGCTTTATCAGCCGGATTAATATCCGTTGGAACGTGATTCCAAAAAGATTTGTCAGTCAGCTCATGTATTTCATTTACTCTGTTATAAACAAATTGTTTTAAATTACTAGGGCTAGTGTTTTTAATCCAGCCCAGTACTATTGTAGAATCAGTCCAGAAATGCTTCTTATCAAAGTTGCAAGTGAGTGACTGACACACCTTTGTACTTAATTGAGCACCAAGCAGAGCCGCCGCTAACTCGAGCCTTGGTATTGTGGTCGGCTTCAAGGGGGCAACCCTAGTTTTAGCGCACAATAACATGACTGATACATTGTTTCTATCAGTGCAACGTATATAAATACAACTAGCAATTGCATTTTGAGAGGCATCCACGAAGGCGTGCTTACCGCTGTGGGCAAAACAAAACGTGGAATGTTAATAGATGCTATTTCCTTTAAATTTATCACAAAGGTATTCCATTCTTTACCCACATCGGCAGGCACTGGGTCGTCCCAGTCGAGTTTAGACTGCCAGAGTTTCTGCAACAACATCTTAGGTACTACCGTGCAGGGACTCAGCAAGCCCAGTGGGTCGAATACTTTGCACGTAGTAGAGAGTATATTTCGCTTTGTAAAGATCGGCTCGATCTCAAAGTCGACTGAGAAATACAATTTGTCTCGCAATGGACACCAATTTAACCCCAACACTGAAGATTGATTTTGTAAATTTGAATATTGATCATTGCTTTGTGATAAATCCTTTTCAGTGTAGGTAGTCAAAAAAGAGCCATTCGCGAATATACTAGGGACATTCGTTCGAAATTTCCTTAAAGGGAAGCACGCCTCGGCTAACTTATCAACCACTGCGTCCCGCAAATATTTCAACTCGGCTTTATTGTCACAGCCGGTTATTAGGTCATCACAATAAAAATCTTTTTTTATAACATTTGCGACTTTCTGATCCGTGCACTCATTTGACAACTGAAGTAAGCATCGAGTAGTCAGATAAGGAGCAGAGGCTGTTCCATAAGTCACAGTCTTAAGCTGCAACGTCCGCAAAGGCTGACTGTCATTATCTCGCCACAATATTAGTTGTAGGTGGCGTTGAGATTCGTTCAGCATAACCTGACGGAACATTTTCTCTATATCCCCCGTCAGTACATATTTATGCTGACGGAATCTCAATAAAATAGACAATAAATCATTTTGCACTACTGGACCCACGTACTGGATATAATTTAGTGATTTACCAGACGCTGTGCGAGCCGAGGCATTAAATACCACTCTTAGCTTCGTAGTCTCGCTCTTCTCACGTAGCACAGCGTGATGGGGCAAATAATTTCCAGTAGGCGGTCTTTCTATTTCAGTTAAATGACCTAGAGATTCGTACTCGTGAATAAATTCACTATACATTTGCTTTAGCTTAGGTTGCTTCTGGAAGCGTCGTTCCAAATTAAAAAAACATCTTTTAGCTAATGAATATGAGTCTCCGAGTACTTGTGGGGACTCACGTAGAGGCATTGTGACTTGAAATCTACCCGAGGCCAGACGCACAGTGGTTTCGTTAAAAGTGTCTTCACAAGTTTGCTCATCCTTCGAAAATATTTTACTAGGAGTCGTGAAGGTTTCTAAGTCCCAGAATTTGGAGAGCGCGTCCTTAATTTCTTGACTAAAATGACATAATACTTTGCCGTTGGGTTTGACAGGCGAGGATAGCCTCGTCGGCCCCGACACTAACCACCCCAGCTTCGAGTAGATTAACATAGGTCCCTTTTCTCCTAACGGTATCTGACAACCGCCCTTAACAATATTCCACATCACGTCTGACCCCAACAAAATATCAACTTTATCTCTCTTATAAAAACCTGGGTCAGCAAGTGCAATATTATTGGGTAGATTTAACTTATCTGGATTAACCTCGACACTTGGTAAGTTTTCAGCTATATTTGATATAATCATACAATGCACGCTTGTGCTGTATGCGTTGATTCTCGATTTAATCTTTAGGATACAATATTCTGAGGCTGTAGACAAAGAATTATTTAATCCACTAATGCATCTAGACTTTGTACTATTAGTCTTAATATTAAGTTTATTTTTCAGATCTTCAGTAACAAATGAACTTTGACTACCGCAATCCAACAGAACTCGTGCAAGGTACGTATTGTTATTCTGATCATCAACAACTTCCACCAAGGCGGTACCGAGTAACACTTCACTATTATTTGTATATGAGGTAAGTGTCGCTATAGTAGAAGTGCTAGCTTCGTTGCTGATATTCAGTTTGTCTTGGCCGGAGTTTATCTGTGCTTCTTTAATTTGTTGATTTACATTATTTTTGTTGCATAATAAACTATTGTGTTTTTTGTTACAGGCCCTGCACGAGTTTAGTCGGCAGTTGAGTGTCGCATGACCTGGGCGAAGGCAGTTAAGACAAAGCTTGCGTTTAGAAACTTCGGCCTCTCTGGCCTCGACGGTCATGTCTATAAATTGCTTGCATTCATACAAACGGTGATTTTGGTTACAAATAAAACACGATTTAGTCGGCATAGACGTAAAAAAGGTTCTGATGTGTTTTTGTTCCCTGCCTGGGACAAACCTTTCATTTTTAGGTGCTGGGCCTGCCCTTGATCCGCCTTGAACGGTCTCTAAAATATCGGCTCGGTGTCTCAGAAAATCATAAAAATCTTCAAGCCTAGGAGACCCTGTAATGCTGACTTTGTGCTCTTCCCACTTAATGCTTGTAATACTATCTAACTTTTGAACTACTATGTATATTATAAGAGTGTCCCACTTCTCGGTGGGCTCGCCAAGCGTGTTCAAGGCTCTCAAGTTTTTCGAAACGTGATCTATAATAAACCTTAGCGATCTATGAGACTCTCTATTTAAAGACTCAAGATTAAAGAACGATTTGAGGTGGTTATTAATCAGTACGTTTTTATTATTATACCTGTTGCATAATAATTCCCACGCAACGTGATAATTCTCGGCTGTAAAATCAATTGATTTTATTGCGACAGCGGCGCCGCCCTCTAGAGAAGATCGGAGATAGTGAAACTTGCTTATATCCGGAATAGTGTCATTTAAATTTATCAACGAGTCGAAGGTGTCCCGAAATTCAAGCCATTTCAAATGGTTTCCATCATAATTTGGTAACTTTATTGTCGGTAATTTAATTGGATTTTCGAAATGATGGCTACCGCTGCTTTCAACAGAAAGCCTTCGATTCGCACCTTCAACCCGTTCTTCGCGTTTTAACACTATATCTTGAGCACTTGACATAACCGAGAAGAACTGGTTTTCTATTTCAAATCGCTCCTGCAACCGTTTCTCCAAATTACTAGCAGAATCAAGCGCTTCCATCCGCGCTTGAACGTTTTCAAACTCCGTAAACAACTCATTCATTTTCATTAACCTCAAGTTAATATCACTAACATTTTTCGTAGTGATATTATCGGCATCAACCTGTTCAATACCGGAAAGAAATTCCTTAAATTTAGTTATCCGTGCTTTTATTGTGCCCCGCTTGCGAGTTAAGATAACCAATTCTTCCTGGTCATTATTTTTATCTTTATTTTCACTAGTCCCAGTCATTATTAAAGAAATAAAATGTTCAACAGTAAATTAAATAACGAGATGAGCTAAAATGTGCAAGCAAACCAAATTCCGAAAGGGCGAAGCGGGTAGTGTGCCGCTGCAGCGCTGCCGCGAAGCGAGAAGCGAAGGTAGATGCCGCGCGGAGGCCGCTCGGTTTCGATTTTCGTAGCAACAAGCGCGCAGAAGCTGGTGCCGCGGCCACCCTGGAATGTTCGGCGGGGCGGCTAAAGCGATGCAATGGATGCGCGAAATAAGCGTGCGCTGAAGGAATGCAATAGGTGTGAACAACCAAAAGAGATGAAACAGGCAATTACTAAATATTATTAGGACAGAATGCTACCAAAAGTGTAAAATAAATGGAGTTGTACGCTTTTATGGCTTATCTATTTATGTTTTTTTTTAACGTTTATTAAAATAGGCAGAAACAAAGGGATAAACCACTGATCATATCATTTGCCTTTAGTTTAGGCTGCTCATTGTTGCATAGTGATATTTTATATATATATATATGAGGTATCCAACAGTCCCAGTCCTTGACAATCACCCAATTAGTTGACAAAAGAAATATGGAAATATAAGAGTAATAAACGAGAGACCCCGATGTCAACCACTGGTAAAACTGTCCCACGCGTGTCAAGCACTGGTACATTCACCTTACCCACTATACACAAGTAATAATAGCGCAGCGCGCTTGTAACTAATAAGTGTACACACACTTATAAAAACGTCGTTACGTTTTTATTATCGTTAATACCTAAATCAACTAGATACGTAAATAGTAAAACGATTTTAACATTTACACATTTACTGTTAATTATTTACGAATGGAGGTAGATTTCGGAAGCGAACTTCTAACACTCTGTACCTATGATTCGTTAACGGAGTAATAGATTTATTTGTTCAATATGATATTGATATTTTATTTTTATTTATTTTATTGATATGAGATAATAGTTGAATGATTTGACTCACGACACTATTCACAACAAATCGAAAAGGGGTGCAAGGGAAGGAATAAAACAAGGAACGGGCTTACTTCCTTTAGGAATGGCCTTTTGGAGCGATGGCTGTCCGGAGGCTTCGAGAAAGTTGTCCGCTTGACCTTGCAGCGAGTGACCGCCTTTGTTCTCCTTGCCCGACGACGCGTGATAGTGCAGGTCTTGAATACTTCAATCTTCGCCGGCCCTTGATCGCAGACCGGGTCCTGTCACGGTCGCCAACTTGTCCAGGGTGTGGCTGACTGGCGCCAGCAATAAAAGAGGCCTGGACAGTAAAAAAATTATATATTAATAAGTAGTCGTCTCGATGACGTTTGTTCGGTCACTGGCCGTCCGCAGCAGAGCGCCGGCCGCCGCTCCCCGTCCCGCGCCGCACCGCGCCCCGCAGCCGCCGCGCCGTTGATAGATCACGCGCTGTGCGCGTGAACAGAAGGCATTGTGACATTGACCAACCGTAAAGATTATTTGCATCTAGATACATCAAAAATGAAGATGGTAACGTAGGATCATATTCAGACATAAATATATTATTAGCTTTCCCATGTCTGTTACTACATTGAGAAATACCACCTCTTATGTTATTTGCGATAAAAGAAATTTTGTCAATGTCCGTTAGAAGTTCTAGATTAATTTTAGTAGACATTAACATAGCATCCCAACTTAATCCAGGTGCCGTGTAATATTGTGCAGGATCCAATCCATATGTTTCTTTACAAACATTTCTAAAATTTTCAAACACATCTGCTAACAACAAAACATCAGGTTTTAAGTAAAGATTTGAATAATCCCCCATGTTTTTACATTTAAAGTGATTCCATACGTCACGTGCATGTTTATAATCATTTTCTGAAATGTGGTTATCATTTATTGAGCTGTAAATATCATCGTGATTGGGAAGACTAACCAAATCTAATGATTCAAAAGATGTCATATGTTCATATGGATATATTCCTTTTCGTATTAAGCGTTTGAAGTCTTCTTCAGATGGAAAATTTAACCGAAGTTCATGAAACTGATCGGGCAGTAAATTTTTGGCAGTAAACTTATCAAGACTGCTACTCATAAATTTTAAGGAATCAAGAAATCTTAATTTCATTACATGGTTATTGATGTGAAATTGCTTGGAGAAAGAAATATATTTTTCTTTGTTTTGTGGGATAACTTCTATGTCCCCCTCTTCAAATCCAAGCCCGTGTACAATAAAATGAGCATCATAGCTACTCAAATTTTATTGTGTAAAAACACAGGTAAGAAATTAGGGGTTCGATATTTCTCAGAACAGGATGGATGAGCGACTCCTTCAAAAGCACCGGTATGTTGGTTATGAGACACAATGAATTCTTCATTTAATTTTTTTTCACAAATGAAACAGGTATCACTTTGTGCTATGGTTACTTTATCTTGTTCCGTTAAGAGTAAAGGACATTTTACAAAAGTGTTCTTTTTGCAAATGTTCTCTAAATCTTTTTTTAATAATTTCATAAATGATTCGGCACAATTTTGACCTGTGTATGTTCTATATACAGATAAACTGTCATCATATGAACATTTAATATAGTATCCAAAACTGTACATTACATGTTCCTGAACATTGGTTGTTGAGGATTTATTCGGATCGTTGATACAAGTTTCAATGGGTTTTAAAAATGCTTCGAAATCGGCATATATAACAAATGGGATCCTCAATTTACGATCGTAGTTATTGAATGATATTTGGTTAGAGGGAACTAATTCATTAAACCAGTTTCTTTTACTATCGTTTTCAGAGGGTAAGTATGTACATACATGAAAACAGTAATGTTTTTGATGTTTCTGCAAATTTTCATGTGAAGTGAAATAAATTAAACAACCATCACATAAGTGGATTGCATGCTCTGACGTCGTCATTTGTTTTGATACTAATCGCGAAAGACTTTTTATGTAACAATAATGACCCTTAGTACCGTGATTCAAATACAGCAAGTTTAAATGGATAGTTTTCCTTCTTTTCGTAAAGTGTAATGGACCAATAACTTTATTTTGCTTGCTTTTCGAATCGTACTCCAAGCCAAAAACATTAATGCTTAGATCATTCATTTTCTCGAATTTATGAATATCGTTTATTTTTATTGGGAAGGAAAGATTTTCAAATTTCAATTTATTTCTGTGCAATTTGTACGACGAGACCCTGTTAGAGTTGTTATTTGGCTCATATAAACCTGACAGTATAGCCCAACGGAAGCATTCATGGTCTTTGTTTTTAACGTTGATAACTGTTTTTTTGTTTTTTATATCCAATGGTAGGTTTATGTAAGATGAACCACGCAAAGGATTGAATTTATTGATATTCATGTCTAAATATTTAATTTTAACTAAACTCCATCCGCTGTCTTTTTTTTCAAAATTGGTTACTTTGTTAACAATTTCAGTTACAAGTGATGCATAAATACCATCTGTGTCGTCCCCCTTGCAAACGACGTAATTTAACGATTGAAAGTCAAAAATATTATTAAGTTACTTAGTTTGTTGTGTAAAATCTGCATTAAGAATGAAATTTACTTTTACGACAGTTAGTTCTGCTATGGATCGTTCTAGTAATTTAAACAGTTTTCCCTTGATATTATGCAAAAATAATTCTGGTGTTTCAAATGCATTGGTAGTAACGGAATCAGGTAAAATTCTGTAAGTAACTATTCTATTCCCGAACGCGCTTTCAATTAACTGAACGTTTGTAAATTCCTTGTCAGAACTTATCAAGTTGTTTTTATGAGTATTACTTTTCAAGTGGTTGGAATAATATTTTCCAGATACTGACACGTGACACACAGGACATTCAATTTTGTGATTACTTTCTGTACTCACGTTTTGGTGTCCAACTGATACTGTTGATGTTGCCACAGCAGCGTAGCTAGTTGAATTGTTCAAAGGTTTTTTTTTCTTTGTTGGTGGTTCGGCAGTCACAGTTGACATTGCTGATCTTTTTTTATTTACACCTCCTCGGCCAACTTGTAAAGATCTGCAAAAATAAAACAATTATTAATATTACAAATTATTGACAATTATAAAATAAACGAAAACACCTAAAAGTTTAATACTAACTCATTTCTCGTCTACAATTTAAGCAATATGCTTGCATTGCATGGGTGTCTGATTTATGAGTGTGTATGATGTATCCACTGCATGGCGTGAAATATGGCATAATCTCCGTATCTTCTAACCACGAAACTGGTAAAACCTTTCTTAAGTACCACATCCTTATTTGATTATGAAATTTGGACAAGATCAAAGATTTGTCTAGGCTTGTAATTTCACTTTGAGATAGATCCAAATTGAAATACATCTTAAAAAGTACTACTCCTATGCCGACGAGAGAACAGTAACAAATGATTTGAAGGAACTGGCATTCGGTTTAAATACCTTAAAATCCACCCCTTCCAGCTACACCTAGCAAAAAACGAGTTGAAACATGTTTCGGTAGGATGGGTATCCATTACAATGACACAATATAACAAAGGTAACTATTATCATCAAATGAGCATCAAATGAGCATCACAATAGCACAATTATAACAAAAGAAAATTATAACAAAGGTAAGTAACCTACGTTTTAAAATATTCTTGTTCCACTTTTTCGCAGAGTTCGTATAGCCTTTGGTCTTCAGTAAGCTGGTCAAGTTGTTGGTCGAAGAAGTTGCAGCTCAGTCCGTCCATTATTACGTCTTCGTTAGAATGTGTTTTTTTAAAGCGGGCTATGGTCTACTTATACTATGAACATCGGCGCTTGGAACTTGTGTTACTTATCTAATATGAAAGACAATGACTCTTTGTCGGAAAAAAATAACTACAAAGGAAGTTTAGAATACAAAAGGTCTTCGCTATACAAAGAAAAATGTTCGGTACGAGTTATAAAGCAAAGTTAACAAACAAAACGCACACAATCGAGTAAAAAAAGATAAAAGGAACAAATTAAGATCTTAAAACTACTTTTACACTTATTTTGTATTGTCTATAACGTAATTTACACACTCACTTTTGTACGCTAACTGTTTGGTGATTTGGTAAATCACATCCCTCGTAGATTCGACGTGAGCGTCCTCTTCGGAGTGAGCGTAGTATTTAACACGCACTTCCGCATGCTTCCAATGCTCCGTTGGCGGAATATTTTTTATTTTCCGCGCATCATACACCTCAATTTTTATGAGATGTGAAGCGTATGATGCATCGTCTTTGTTGGACTTCATAAAAGCCACACCTTCCGCAGTGGCTTGGCTGACGCTCGACGACTTTACTGCAACTTTCCTTTTCTTCCGTTTTTCAAAGAAGCCATCTATGCTGTTATTAGGCCTCTTGTTAGTGTTAGCAATAGCTTTTTTGACTTTATAGGCCAACGTTCCTTCTTCATCACTTGCTTCGTCGTCGGGATAGTAATAATTTTTAAATGTGTTTTCCTGTAACAATATAAAAACATTATTTAAACGGTCCTTCAAAGTAGATTTACATGGTAAACACAAAAATAGATGAAGGTTATATTACAATCAATCAAAATCTGAAATAAGTGGGCACACATTAAATTATGACTACATACTTACATCCATTTCAGCAACGAAACACTGCTTTCAGCAACCTTGCACTTAACTTTTTACACTTCACGACTCACGACTCTACTCGAAGATCTTGCTCGGAGAATTGTTTGGGGCGCAATGAAGTCGAGATGTGATGGCGGGCTTTTATACCCAGCGCGATCCCTACAAGTTGGGACACGTATTTTTTGAAAGAAGGGCTTCGCTTAGTGAACAGGTATAAACTCGTATTCTCCAGACGCGGTTTGTTGAAGAACAAAAGACAGCGGCGGTTCTTTTGATACAAAGACAACAATAAAGCAATTATACTATGCCGTCCGCGTTCTTGAGGTCCTTTATGCGTAGTGCAATTTAACAGGTTTAAACCAGTATCGTCAAAGACATACACTCAAAAAAATATAACGCTCCTCTTATTGACGACGGTCAAGTAAATAAACGGTTCGCCTAGTGAACACGTTCAAACTAGCTGTTTTTTCAAAAAGCTCTCTTTGTATAGTGTATTGATGTTAAGTAATTGAATAATAAAAGATCGTGGTGCGTTTGATACAAAGAAAACAATAAAGCTACTGAAACCGTTTACTGTATTATGTCAACTCTCTATCCATATATATATATATATATATGTATATATTCATAATATAAACTTAAGCTGTATAATATGTCCACAAAATGTAGGATAGTATTTAAATAATCGAATTGCGTAACAAACACGTTAAAACTAGTATTTCTAAGGAGTACTTAGTAAGATTAGAAGTAAAAAGCAATAAAGCAACAAAACTCTTGTTTTTAACTGAAACCATTTACTATTTAGCGTAACAATATTCTCCAAAACGTCGGTTAGGTTAGGTTAGATTTATGATAGTCCTGAAAGTTATGGCTGCAGAATAAAATAAGTAGTTTGCAAAATAAGAATTTGTCAAAAGGTATGTCTACGAAACATCGAGTACGAAACATCGAGTACGAAACATCGAAGTGCGAATCAAAAGTACAAACTAAGAACCATATAGCGTGACAATATTCTCCAAATCGTAGGTTAGATTAGATTTAAGATAGTCCTGAAAGTTAGGGCTTACGAATTTCTCCAAAACGTAGGTTAGGTTAGGTTAGATTTAAGATAGTCCTGAAAGTTATGGCTTACGAATTTCTCCAAAACGTAGGTTAGGTTAGGAGGTTAGGTTTGAATTTCTCCAAAATGTAGGTTAGGTTAGGTTAGATTTATGATAGTCCTAAAAGTTATGAGTTACGAATAAAAGTGTACTGCGAATAATGCGATAGGATATTTATGTGCTGATAGATAATTAATTGAAAGTGGACTTACGAAAAGACATGGTATTATTTGTACGGAGCGTGGCGGGCGATCAGGTACCCAGGAAAAAAAAAAAGGTCGGCACCAAAACCCCAAGTGGGCGCAGGTAAAAAGCTGAACCTAACAAAGGGTGGGTCCATAACAAAGGAAAGGGTCTATCCTTTGATCAGTATGTGATTATGTGTTGGTTTTTTTTTTTTTTTTACAATTCGTTGCTCCCCAAACCGCCATTTTGAGCGACAAAAAAGTGATCCAGAACCGGCGAATCCCTTTAAATTTGTGGACCAGCCCTACAGTGAGTGTCCATGTTTCGGCACCGTATGTCATGACGGGCAGGACGCACTGATTGAAGACTTTCGTCTTTAGACTCTGTGGAATTGGCGATGTGAAGACTTGACGCAGTTTCCCATACGCTACCCATCCCAGCTGTATTCTTCTGCGGCCCGAGGTAAACATACTCCTTAACAACCTCGAGAATATTGCCTTGAACTGCAATTGGTTCCGGACTTACATGTTCATTGAACATAACCTTGGTTTTATCCAGGTTCATCCGAAGACCAACGCGTTGTGAAGAATCAGCTGGGCCATTCAACATATGTTGCAAATCTTGCAGCGTTTCCGCCACGATGACGATATCATCTGCAAATCGTAAGTGTGAGAGGTACTCGCCATTTATGTTAATGCCGCGCCCCCTCCAGTCCAGCGTCTTGAACATATCCTCCAATGCGTTTGTGAACAATTTGGGGGATATAACGTCCCCTTGTCTCACACCACGATGCAAGGGGATAGGTTCAGACTGCCGATTCTGGACTTGGACGGCCATAGTAGCGGCGTTGTACAGACCTCTCAACATTTGGATGTATCGCCAATCAACTTGGCATCGCTGCAAAGATTCCAGAACAGACCAGATCTCGATCGAGTCAAAGGCCTTCTCATAGTCCACAGACGCTAGGCACAGGGGCTGATTATACTCTTCGGTCTTCTGTATAATCTGCCGCACTGTATGGATGTGGTCTATGGTGCCGTATCCCGATCGAAACCCGGCCTGTTCGGGGGGCTGGAACTCGTCGAGCCTTCGCGCAAGACGGTTCGTGATGACTCTCGAAAACAGCTTATAGGCGTGGCTTAAGAGTGAAATGGGTCGGTAGTTCTTCAAAAGAGTTTTATCACCCTTTTTGAAAAACAGCACGACAACACTCTTACTCCACGCCTCTGGAGTTCTCCCATCAAAAAGAACAGTATTAAAAATGTTCTGGAGCTCCTTCATTATAGCTTTACCACCAGATTTCAGGAGCTCAGTCGTAATACCGTCTTCTCCAGGGGCTTTTCCATTTTTAAGCTGTCTGAGAGCCATCGCGATTTCGTCCAGGCTGATTTCTGGCAAGTCTTCCGTAAAGTGGCGTGTTAATGCAGCTCTGGACTCCTCATTTTTGGGATTAGGTTGAGATGCATGCGTAGCGTATAACTGGCTGTAGAAGTTTTCAATCTCCGAAAGAATCCCAGACCTGGAAGAAACAACTACTCCATCCGTAGTGGTCAGCTTCGTCAGATGAATTCTCCCAAGAGACTTGACAAAAACCTTTGATCCCCGATTTTGCTCAATCGCTCGTTCTATTGAACGGGTGTTGGAGCATCGGAGATCGTATCGTACAAGTTTGCCAATTCTCTTGTTTAGAGCATGTCGTTCTGACGAAGTAACTGGTGGGTGTTCACGTCGTCCCTCCATGAGTCTGACTGTTTCTTCCGAAAGCTTCGACTTCCTGCCTTTACGCCGCAATTCGCAAAATCTCACACCTTCCTCCCTGAGGATTCCGACTACATTCCCGAGGGCCCGGTCAATGTCAACGCTATTTGTAGTTTCCAAGGCAGCAAATCGGTTCTCCAGATTAGACTGGAACTTTTCAGATCCGACTATGGTTTGAAGCAGGGTTGGTCGGAGCCTGGATTTCATCAAACGAACACGTTCAAGCTTAAAATCGATATTCAGAGAGCCTCGCACGAGTCGATGATCGCTTCCGGTATTAAACCTATTGATCACTGAGACGTCTCTGAATATGCGCTTCTTGTCCGTTATGATGAAATCGATCTCGTTTTTAGTCATAGTGTCGGGGCTCCGCCATGTCCACTTCCTTTGGAGCTGTTTCTTGAAAAATGAATTCATTCAGTTGACAAGCATTTGCCCCCTATGATTCCTGCTACCATAGCCATGGGATCCTACTACCGATTCGCCGCAACTCTGTACTCCCACTTTGGCGTTGAAGTCTCCCATGACAACGTTGTAGTGGGCCTTGGTGGTGAAGTGTAGGGCCTTTGATATATCATGGAACATATCTTCCACCTCATCGTCAGAGTGCGTCGAGGTCGGTGCGTAAACCTGCACAACCTTGAGGCTATACCTCTCGGTTAGCTTAATTACGAGGTACGCAACCCTGTTCGACACACTCGACACTTCTACAACGTTGTCACAGAGAGCTTTATTCACCAGGAACCCTACGCCGCCCTGGGACAGCTGGTCTCCCTCTCGATAATATAGAAGGTGGCCTGATTCAAGAGTTACCGTGTCCTCCCCCTCTCTTTGGACTTCGCTTAACCCAAGAACGTGCCACCTTATTTTCTCGAGTTCGACTTCGAGTTGTGCCAGATGCTCGTCGAGCCGTAACGTGCGTCCGTTGTACGTGCCCATTGACCATCAGTTCAAATTTCTAACTAATTTTGGCATGGCTGTCCACATCTGCGTGCAACCTTTCCTTTGTTTCTGTCGGCGCTTTCTAGTGATAATTTTTAACGTTTCCGACAGTAAGGCAATACAAAGTTGGTGTCCTTTGTTTGATTTTAAGGAACTTTCGCAATAAACAATGTCTAGTTATTTTAAAGGGTCGTAAAAGTTTCAGTTCATTCACTAAAATTGTTTAATGACTGCACGTGCGCGTAGCTACGAAATGTGGGAAAGTACGAAACAATATTTCGTTATGCCCCGAGCATGATCATAAAATACCACGATATTAAATAAACTTAATATAAATATATCTTACATACTAATCTATTATAACATTCGTTACAATGCTACATAACCGTGGTAGGCTGTGAGTGCAACTGTTTTTGAGCAAGTACGACCCAACCTCCTCAGAGCAAATACAAATTTATGAAGTTTATTACAGATTTCTGAAATATGAGTTTTCCACGTTCAAAATTTGTCAATGACTATACCTAAAAATTTTGTAGTTTCCACTTCCTTCACTTGATCATTTCTATAATTTACGTTTAAATTATAACTACGACCTTTGTAGGTTCTAAACTGCATCAAGTGAGTTTTGTTTATATTCATTCTTAGGTTGTTTTTACCCAACCAATCAATTACCTTTCCCAGAATATTGTTGATTTCTATATTATTATTATGTACATTATCAGGTTTTATTATTAAAGAAGTGTCATCGGCATACATTATACAGCTAGGGGTTACATGATTCAGCAGGTCATTTATGTACAAAATGAAGAGTAAGGGTCCCAAGATGCTCCCTTGTGGTACACCGCATCGAATGTATTTAAAATCAGACCTAGTGACTCTGAGTTCGCCGTTCTTTATACTATGTATTTCAGTACATTATTGTCTTTTAAAATAGCCAACTTTTTATCCAATGATAAGCATTACCCCTTTTTTTTTTTTTTTGTTCATCGAGTCATCATGCGATCAGTCAAATGACTATGAGCAAATGGGTTGAGTGATTTGTCACGGGTAGAGTAAGCTTCTCAGCAGGAGCCCCTCCGTTTGTGGCTGGATCTTTAGGCAAGTTGATCCAGTTCTAGGATTCTGCGCCTTTTCAGACGTCTAGTTTGGTCGGGTACAGTAAGTTGCCCTGCCAGCTGGTTAGGGTGATGTTGCAGGCGTTTTTTGTATTTGATGGCGAAAGATCGAATTTCTTCCGTCACTGTCTTTATATTGAGGTGGTAATGGACTTCCGAGTTTTTGATAAACCAGGGCGCATTAGAGACTTGCTTAAGGATGGAGTTTTCAGCTCTTTGTATGAGTGTGGTATTTGAATTGCATGCGGACCCCCATAATTGGATTCCATAAGTCCAAATAGGCTTGAGGACAGTCTTATAAATGAGAAGCTTGTTGTCAACCGAGAGCACACTGTTTCTTCCAAGCAGCCAGTATAGCCCACGGAATCGGATGTTGAGTTCGTCTCTTTTTGCTTGAATGTGTTTTCTCCAGGTCAGTCTACGATCCAAGTGCATTCCCAAGTACTTAACGGAGTTGTTATGGGGGAGTTGTTGGTTGCCTAGTGTGACTGTTGGGCAATCTCCTCTTCTCAGTGTGAATGTGATATGAACTGATTTTGATGCGCTTGCCTTGATCCTCCATTTTTTTAGCCATTCTTGAACTTCATTTAGGCTATTTTGCAAGTATTGGGAGGCTTCCCCTGGATTTGGGCTAGATGCTAGTATAGCTGTGTCATCAGCAAATGTAGCTATTGTGACTCCTGTGCTATGTGGCAGATCTGACGTATAAATTGTGTACAGTACTGGTCCTAATACCGATCCCTGGGGAACTCCAGCAAGAATATTACAGCATGCTGATGTGTTTTCTCCTTCTCGAACTTGGAACACTCTCTCTGAGAGGTATGATTCTAGGATCCTATAGAATTTATGCGGTAGGCAAGTTTTTATTTTACTTAGGAGTCCTTTGTGCCATACTCTGTCAAAGGCCTGTTGTACGTCGAGAAATGCTGCCGAGCAATATTCTTTCTTTTCAAGGGATGTTCTGATGACTTTGCAGACTCTATGGACTTGTTCTACTGTGGCATGATCCTTTCTAAATCCAAATTGATGATCCGGTATTACTGATTGAGATGAAAGTGCCTTTATGAGTCTCTTCAGAAGGATTTTCTCAAATATCTTTGATATCACTGGCAGTAGACTTATTGGTCTATATGACGTAATGTTATGTATTGGCTTGCCCGGCTTCGGCACCATAATTATCTGGGACACTTTCCACAGTGCAGGGAAGTGGCCTGTTCTCATTATGCCGTTAAACAAACATGTCAAGTAGACAATTGCTTTTCGAGGGAGTTCAGTAAGCACTTTTTTGTCTATTAGGTCAAAGCCCGGAGCTTTCTTGTTTTCCAGTCGACTGATGCTTTGTTTGACTTCTCTGGGAGATGTTGGTTGGATTGGATTGTCCAATTGTAAGTCTTGGCTCATAATTTCATCAATGTCTGTCTCATCACTTTGTGGATCAGGTTCATTCGGAGTGAATATTTTTGCTAGGTGTCTGGCGAAAATGTCGGCCTTTTCTTCAGGTGTTCTAGCCCACGTATCGTCCAAGGTTCTTATAGGCGGTTTTGGGGCGACAGGTTTGTTGGCGCTCTTGCATACTCTCCACAATGAGTAATTGGTGGCTTTGGTAGCAGATAATGCTTCGACTTCAGCTTCTACTGTAGCATTGGCAGCTCGGTGTATCAGTTCTTTTAGGTCTTTAGTTGCCAAGTTTAAGGCTCTTTTATCTTCCGGATGCTGACTAGTGTGCCATACTCTACGCAATCTTCTCTTCTCCAAAATTTTAGCTTTGATTTCTTTTGGTACTGGGTTATGTCTTGGTTGTGCGTCTACGATTTCGGGCGTACAAGTCCAGCAGCTCTTTTGTATCAATGTAGTGAATTCCACTGAAGCACTTTCTATGTCTTCCTCTGATTTTAGGGCTACCTTGAGTTGAAGGTTTTCATTTACCATATTTCTAAATGATTCCCAATCCGTCTTTTTATTGTACAGCCTTGCGCGTTTGTCAGAATTCGAAACTATTGCACTAATGTTTAGTATGATTGGTGTGTGGTCCGATGAACCATCAAGACACGGTTCTATGATGCAGGAGAGTCGTGATAATCCTTTTGTTATAAAAAAAATCTATGACATCCGGGAGGCGATTTGTATCACTGGGCCAGTGTGTAGGTTCTGCCGTAGCCAAGGTCTTCAAGTTTAGAGTGTCCAGGCTTTTCTTAAGTTCTGTGCCTCGTGTCGTATTGAGTCTGGATCCCCAGTGGACATGTTTAGCATTCCAATCTCCCCCTGCAATAAATCTCCCGCCAAGAGTGATCAGGTATTCATTGAACAGGTTTTCATCTATTATATGCCTTGGGGGGCAATATACTGCGGATATGTTAAAGTTTCCATTTCTATCCTCCACTTGTACAGTAGTAGCTTGTATGTGATTTGTACCAAATTTTTGTTGTTCATGGTGCTTTATATGCGATTTTATTATTACCGCAGTACCGCCACGGGCTGTCCCACTTGGGTGATTCGTGCTATAAACGTTATAGTTTCGAATTCTTATAAGGCTATTTTTTGTAGCATGACTTTCAGAGACAAGAAGGATGTCGAGTTTATGAAGATTTAAAAGGTGTTCAACTTCATGCAAATTAGGTGTTAGCCCGTTTACGTTCCACGCTGCTATTTTGAGTGTAGTCATTTTGTCATTTTACTGAGCAATGTGGTTATGAGACTAAGCAGGGAGCTCATTTGTTGTAGGAGTATATCGATCTTTTCTGATTGCTTTTCAATTATGTTTTCCAGCATGTGGATTTTTGTTGTGGGTTCATTATCATAGGATTCAGAGTAGCTGTTTCCGGGCTTAATGGTTTGGGTTTTTGTGACTTCAGAATATGTTCTTTGTTTTTCTTCTGTTTTCTTTTGTTCTACAGTAGGGACACGTTCTTTGTTGTCTATTTGAGTCCTGGCTGTATCGGTCCGTTTGTCTACAGTGTGAGGATGAGGCTGTTTATGCATTTTTCTGGCCAATATTTCCTTATAAACTTCGCATCCTTTATAATTTGCCGGATGAGAGCCAAGGCATAGGGCGCACGTTGCAGGTGTGTTGCGATCTACTTTAGGGCATTCAGAGGTTTTATGGGACTGTGCACATTTGACACATCTAAATGGTCTTAAGCAGTAGTTTTTTGAATGACCATATTGCTGGCAGCGTTGACATTGGACTATTGTTTTCCTTTTTCGAGGGTTCTCAATCAATACCACTTGATGGTAGATTGTTTTGATCTCTTTTACAGCTTTATTGTTTGGAACTGGGACTATGTTAACAAAAAATGTTGACGTGGGAATTTTATTTGGGCCATACTTCGCATTTATAATTTCTCCAGCCACTGCATTGCCTGTGCTTTTGATGGCTTCTATTATTGCTGCATGTGGCGTTGTATGGTGCAAGTTTCTAATAGCTATCCTGAAACATCTTTGGTCCTTGTTGTTAAATGTATGTCCAATCAACCCATTTTCTCTCATCAGTGTTATTAATGATTCATAGACTTCAATATTTAAGCTGTTTATGATAAAGTGGTTTTTGTTCACAATTTTGTAAGTGAACTGTGTTTTATCAGCCTTGGTTTGCAACAACTCAGTCAGCTTCTGTATATCTTCAATACCATATAATATAATTGGTGGTGGCTTTCTAGGCATTTTTTTCTGAGGTTGTCTGTTTAGATCTCCATTTGAATCTACAGCCAGCCCGTCAAATCTATTTGAGACGGCAAGACCTGCTTTAGTAGGAGGTGACTGTGATGGTTTTTTCCGCTTGAGGCTTCTTGTAGCAGGAGCCCTTTGCCATATTGGAGGACAAGGCACTTTTTCTTTTTCAATATTAGAGATAGACTCATTTTCAGCCCCTGCCATCGACTTATCTGTATCCATTTCAATGTCCTCGGGATTCTCACCCGACTCATTTACATGGGATGGGTTACCCGGTGGGTTAGATTGCACTGGCGAGGCGTTTTCAACATGTGTATGATTTGCTCTCGAGTTGGAGAAGAAACTAGGGTTAAACACTTGTTGTATCATGTTTTGCTTTTTACTAGTACTTGTGTGGGTAGCCTGGCATTCCTTTTCAGGAGAGTTAGAGGTTTGGGGGAAACTCATGTTTTATTTATGGCCACACCGCTACTGTCAGAGGTCATTTTGTTTGACAGTTTTTTTTTTGAGGGTAGTTTTTTTTTATTCGCACTTTCAACTGCCGTTATGTCACTCGCGTATTTAGTGTAGCTGATTATTGCACTTTTCTTTTGATCTATAACGAGATAACATTTGCACAGGATAGTCAGGCTGCGAAGTTCACTTTGGTAATGTTTTTATTCCGTATTGCACTGTTTTTCACTGGAGATGACTATTATCTTTAGGAGCACTATGATTCACTCTTGACAGCTGTCAAACCGATTTTAACTTAGCTAACTTATTTTTAGCATTACCCCTAACACCATATCTTTCTAATTTATGCAGAAGTATTGAGTGGTCGACGAAATCAAAAGCCTTACTTAAATCTGAGAAGATTGCTGCTACAGGTTTCTTTTGCATGCCAAAGTAGTAGAGACACCCCTTCGGAAACCATACTCGTTTAAAATAAAATTGGGATCCAAGAATGAAATCAAACGGCCGTGTAGGGCTCGTTCAAAAATCTTAGAAATAATCAGAATGAGGGTTATTGGTCTATAATTGTTAATGCATGATTTGTCTCCATTTTTAAACAAAGGTTTAACTATTATGCGTTTCAATGAGTCTGGAAAACAACCCTCGGCAAAAGATAAATTGATTATATGCATAATCGATCTTGCAAGATCTTTGGCACACAATTTCAAGATTTTTGTATTGATTCCGTCGATTCCGTTTGCATTACTATTATTTAGAGATTGTATAATTTTATATACTTCGTCCAAGCATATTGGATTAAGGAATATGGTCTTTAAATGAAAAGGAAACTAATTAACGAAATTATGGAACGAAGGATTATTTGCTATATGTACAAAAAAGTCATTGAATATCTCAGCTATGTCAGTAGGTTCAACGTATTTAAGTGTGTTTTTTACTATATAATGTATAGGATTATATTCGAATTGATTATACCCGTTAATAGTTTGCCAAGTGGCCTTAGATTTACTCTTCGCTGAATGAATAAATTTGCTATTTTGTAACTGTTGTGCTTTACAAACACATTTTTTTAGGAGTATTGTGTAATTTTTGTATTTAAATTGGTTTGCCAGCTTATCGGAAGCCTCGTGCACGAATTACAAGTTTTTTTTTTTCTTCTTATTACATGAAACGCGTAAATTCTTTGTCAACCATCTATTGTGACACTGTTTATCCTTTATTTTAATTCTGATATATGGGAAGCACAATTCATTAAACAAAGAGAGAATGTCATGAAATTTGTCAAATGCTGTGTTTGTTTCATTAACACTAAGTACATCAGAAAAAGACAGTGAATGCATATAAGTTTTGAATTTTCGCAAATTATAATAACTGTAGTCTCTTCTTTCCATATAGTTCAATGTAGCTCTTCGGAATTTTTTTACATCGAAAGACAAAAATCAGTTTCGTGATCAGACAATCCCAATGAAAGAACATTAGACTCTGTTTTCTTAATATTACTAGCAATTGTGTGCTAAAATAATTATTCAGTTTTTCTTTCGTAAAATACGCAATATAAAATTAATATTCGTCAAATCGCTCTAGCATGACCATATTAACACCTTTAATTATCACACAAAACATTAGAAACATAAATACTGTGGTTGTATTTGTAGAACAAATTTACTGTTGCTCGCTACGGATCGAGGTGAAGGTTAGTAGGTACTTGCCGTGGCAGCATGTGTCGCACGCTCAGCGCTCGCGCCGCCTCCGTTGATGGCATTTATTTTGTTCCGTATTACGCTTCATAACTTCATAGTCAACACTATCTACATCTACACTAATATAGTAAAGAGGTAAACTTTTTTTGTTTGTTTGTTTATATGTAGGGGAACTAAAAAACTACTGAACCGATTCCAAAAATTATTTTATCAATAAAAAGCTACATTATTCTTGGCGGACACAGGCTACTAATTCCACTCGAACGAAGTCGAGGGCTTCCACTAGTTGTTTTTATAAAAAAAATGCTTTTCTTATAAAATTGATAGCAGTCAATAAGCTTCCTAGCAAGCTAATACCTTTGATTATCACACAAAACATTAGAAACATAAATACTTTGGGATTCAAATGGTATGTCAGCTGTTATAAGATGAACGAATGAAAGAAATGAATAAACGAGTGACCGGGTGCAAGAGAGTGATCTACGGTGTATAAGACGGACTGAAAGGAATGGATGAACGGGAAGACTGGGCTAGACGAGCTAAGAGGTGACACGTATAATTGTAAACTGGAGTTTTTATTTCTTAAAATATAAATCCTGGAAGCTTTCGAACTGTTTTCTTCATCACCGATCCCACACTTTGGGGGCTCCTCCGAGATCGAGGAAAATCAGTGCGTGAAGGAGTACGACGAGGCGGCGCGTTTACGTAACGAGGTGGTCAACATACGTGTAGCGTGACGGACGATTTGATTAAGGACGAGAAGCAAAAATCACGACGGAAACGTGTTCATCGCACTACGCAAACAACGACGACGTTTTAAAGAAAGCGATTGACGATTTTTAGAGCACGATGACGAAGGATGCAAGTGATGCGACATTGAGTGCGCAGGTGAGTTTGCCATCACAAATATTGCAAATGGCGCCTACGAGCACTATGATGTTACATGGAAGATTTAGTGCCAAAGTACAGCTCGCAGGATAAGTCGTATCCGGTCTCCAAATTTATCCAGGACTTGGATGAGAACTCTGAGATCTTTGGATGGATGCCTATCCAGCAACTCATAATCTCGAGGCGCAGTATCACGGGCACGGCGGCCCTGTGGTTGAAGGCAGAACGTCCATTCAAATCTTGGGGGGATCTCAAGGCGGCATTATCTAAGGAATTTTCCGATACGATCGACAGCAAAACAATACACTAATGTCGTCACGGAAGAAGAAAAGGGACGAAAGTTGCCTTGACTACCTGCTCACCATGAGAGAGTTAGGTAAAAGAGGAAAAATGCCCGATTATGTTGCGATAAAATACATACTTGAGGGAATTCAGGATGTTGAAATCAATAAAGCAACAACATATCCCGACTTAAAAGAAAAATTTAAAATCTATGAGGCGATTAAAGAAAAAATTAAGCCGACGATGCATAACCAAGAAGTAAGAAAAAACCGGCCGAAGTACGTAGATAACCAAGTTAGTAAGAAGTGTTATAGCTGTGGAGAACGAAATCATGTCTCAAGCGAGTGCCCACATAAGCTGAAGGGTGCCAAGTGTTTTCGTTGCAACCAGTTTGGACATATTTCACCGGAATGTGAAATACCATCGACGTCTGGAACTTCGAAGTCGAAAACAGTCGGTGAAAATACGAATACCTACAGACCGAAACAAATGTGCGCTCACATAAGTGAGTCATTCAACGAGTTGAATTTAACCAACGAGACCGAAGAACTTCACTCGAATCCAATCGAGACTGCGAAAGGGAATGGGAGCGGATTTGAAGCGGATCGCGACATTCGCGACTCGACCAACATGGCGGCCGACTCAATGAACGTAAACAAGGATGAAATTTCTAAAATTCGGAAGCCGATGAAGAAGATCATTTTTATGGACAAAAGTGTCAACAGTTTGATCGATTCCGGCAGTGATTTAAATCTTATATCGGTGGACTGCTACGCATCTTTATGTGCGCGTGATTACGTTCGTAAAGAGATATCGTTGACGGGACTTGGCGCGGCGCGAGTGAAATCATTAGGTTATGTGTCAACAAACATTACGATCGACGACGAATGTTTTGAAAACGTTGTTTTCTATGTGGTGCCTTAATACGTTATGCCTTTTTCTATCATAATAGGTCAAGAGTTTTTGTGTAATGTCACGTTAATTATGGATGGCAGTCGCGTACTTTTGTTGAGGCCTGACAACTGTTGGCTTCGTAACTTCATGTGTGTGTGTGTTTCTGATGTGGGTTTCGTAGCGAATCTGGCTTTACAACAGGAGGTAAAGCGGCTAGTGGAAACCTACGAGCCAGCGAAGACGCACGAGGCTCCAATCAAGTTGCGCATCGTGCTGAAGGATGACATTCCGGTGGCCCAAAGGCCGCGGCGGTTAGCCCTTACGGAACAGAGGGAAGTTGAGCGTCAGATCCAGCAGTGGCTTGACGACGGGATTGTAAGGGTAAGTTTTTCGAAGTATGCAAGTCCTTTGGTGCTAGTTATGAAGAAAGATGATAATACAAGAATCTGTGTAAATTATCGCCTAATTAACAAAAAGATTATGAAAGATGAATACCTATTACCAATCATAGATGACCATATCGACAAATTGTCCAAGGCTAAGATATTTAGTACCTTAGATTTAAAAAAATGGATACTCTCACCTGAGTGTCCATGAGGACTCAATAAACTACACGGCATTTGTCACAAACAATGGACAGTATGAGTTCTTAAAAGCTCATTTTGGTCTGTCAGTGTGCCCAAAAGCTTTCACAAGGTTTATCACCATTATTTTCAGGGATTTAATTGAAAGTTTTATTGATGACCTGATTATCATTTCAGAAGATGAGATGCAAGCCATTGAACGATTGCGAGAAGTGTTGCATCGTGCATCACAGTTCGGCTTGCAGGTCAATTGGAAAAAGACTCAGCTCATCCAAAGAAGGGTAGAGTACCTCGGACATGTTATTGAAGACGGAACAGTACGGCCATCACCGGACAAGACCGATGCTGTTGTGCGATTTCCTCAGCCAAGTACAGTGAAACAGCTTCACAGTTTTATCGGACTTACATCCTATTTTAGGAAGTTCATACCAAATTATGCTTTGATAGCAAGACCACTTACAGAGCTGTTGAAACAGAATACCACCTATGTGTTTAATGACAGTCACAAGATAGCATTTGAGGAATTGAAGTCGAGATTGGTAAACAAACCTGTGCTGAAGATTTATGATCTCCAGTTACCTACTGAACTTCACACAGATGCATCTATGGTATGATACTCAGCCATACTGATGCAGCGTTGCACGGCAGATGGAAAAATGCATCCAGTGCATTACATGAGTCGCAAGACAAGCGAGGCTGAAAAAAAAATACAAGCTATGAGCTAGAAGCTTTAGCTATTATTGAGGGTGTGAAAAAGTTTCAACAATACTTGTATGGCATTAAGTTTACCATCATTACAGATTGCCAAGCGTTTGAAATGATGCTCAAGAAGAAGGAATTATGTACCAGTGTAGCCCGATGGGTTCTGCTACTTCAGGAGTACGAGTATGTCGTCCAGCATAGAGTAGGATCGCAAATGAGGCATGTGGATGCGCTAAGCCGAAACACTTTTACTGGTGTGGTGACCAGGGAGCTGCACGAGCGCATACAACGAGCACAAGAGCAGGATGAAGGCCTCAAAGCAATACTGGAAATTTTACGAGATAAGCCCTACCTAGACTACTCAGTAGAGGGTGGAGTGCTGTATAAAGGCATGATGTTAGTCATCCCCAAAGGAATGGAGGACGATATCATAAGGAAGGTTCATTTAAATGGTCATTTTTGGAAAAAGAAGATGATAGAAATGATTGCCAAGGACTATTACACCAAGGATTTAACAAGGAAAATTGAAGAATTCATTGTAACATGTGTACCATGCCTATTAGCCATAAAGAAAGCTGGAAAACAGGAAGATTTTCTGAACTGCATAGAAAAGGACGGTATTCCTTTGCATACTTTGCATTGTGACCATGTGGGACCGCTATTAGAGACAAAGAAGCAGTACAATTATATCCTCACAGTAGTAGATGGTTTCACGAAATTTGTGTGGATCTATCCAACGAAGGGAACAACCGCAAAAGAGACTCTTGACAAACTGCGTGTACATCAGCAGATATTCGGCAACCCTTCTCGGTTCATCACAGACAGAGGAACCGCATTTACTAGTAACGACTTCAAGGAGTATTGCGAGGCTGAAAATATTCAGCATGTAACCATAACAACTGGGATTCCCAGGGGGAACGGGCAAGTCGAACGAATTCATCGCATTATGATCTCCGTTTTGACCAAGCTTTGCATTTCAGACTAATCCCAATAGTATAAATATGTTGGGAGGCTGCAAACCGCTCTGAACAGTACACCAGCGGAGCATCAACACGTCGCCGATCGAACTGATGATAGGTGCAAAGATGCGTACTAAAGATGACCTGGAGGTGTACAAATTACTGTTGCAAGAGGACAGAGACAGCTATACAGAGAGCAGAGAACATCTGCGAGAGTCAGCCAAGGTGCAGATAATGAAAGTGCATCAAGAAAATCGTCGCACGTATAACAAAGGGCGTAAGAAAAGCACAATTTATCAAGTTGGAGATCGAGTAGCCATTAAAAGAACGCAATATGGCATCTGTTTGAAGCTGAATTATCAATATTCGTTTATTAGTATTTATTACCTTTAACGTGCAATTTAATTAAAGTTATCTATTCAGCAAATTATAAGAAAGCTCAAAGTCACGCAACGAGCTATGGAGAGGGCTATGCTTGGAGTTTCTCTGCGTGATCGAATCAGAAATGAGGAGATCCGCAGACGAACGAAAGTAACCGACGTAGCCCAGCGGATTAGCAAGTTGAAGTGGCAGTGGGCAGGGCACATAGCACGGAGAACTGATGGCCGATGGGGTCGAAAAGTTCTCGAATGGCGGCCGCGTATTGGCAAGCGCAGCGTAGGACGACCAACCACAAGATGGTCCGATGACCTCATACAGGTGGCAGGAAGGCGCTGGTTGCTTGCCGCTTCCAACCGGTCACTTTGGAAATCCATGGAGGAGGCCTATGTTCAGCAGTGGACTTCTTGTGGCTGAGATGATGATTCAGCAAAATAGGCGGGCGCACGTGTACTGCATACGAACGAAATAGTTCCGTACACTGACTTAATAAAACTCGTTTCTTGCCTAGAAAACGGTCCGCGCGAACCTACAATATGTAACAGGTTGAAACCTGCACGACGCGCCCGCCGCCGAACTAAAATGTAGGTATCGTTTGGCCGGCCGAATATTCGGCGGCCGGATACCGGATATTGGGCCGGTGATCAGGCCGAATATCCGGTATCCGGTATCCGGCCAAACAACTATCCGTTGCATCTCTACTTAGGACCCTGTAGAGTAGAGGCGGTAAAGGGCAGCGACCGCTATGACGTGGTTAAGTTGGACAGCTCAAGCGAGGGCCCAGGTCGCACTTCCACGTCGGCTGACTACATGAAGCCATGGCCCGACTGTTAGTCACACACATCACACATGGTAAGGTACGTCTAGTTGCTAAGGTCTGTGTTGGTTTCAGCTTGAGTACCGACCGCCATGCCATAATAATAATAATAATGTCCTGACCTCATGTTAAAGCATTGTTTATAGTTTGGTGTAAGAGTAAACAAACATATTTCAGTATTAGATTTTGTAACTAGCATTTGTTCTGATTTATTAAATCTGACCAGGGTGTTTAACTTAATTTTATAAAAGTACTTGTGTTTGATGTGGTCATATTTTAGCTAACTTCAAAAGTGTTAATTGTTGTAAGGTACTATGCTTTGTACAAAGATACCTATGTTATGTGGCTTTGTATTTTTTTATGTTTAAGATGTTGTGTAAAAGAGATGTTGTTTTGTATAATGTAGGATCAGAAGGATGCCTGAGGACAGGATGGCCGAATGTGGGATTCAAATGGTATGTCAGCTGTTATAAGATGAACGAATGAAAGAAGTGAATAATTGAGTGACCGGGTGCAAGAGAGTGATCTACGGTGTATAAGACGGACTGAAAGGAATGGATGAACGGGAAGACTGGGCTAGACTAGCTAAAAGCTGACACGTATAATTGTAAACTGGAGTTTTTATTTCTTAAAATATAAATCCTAGAAGCTTTCGAACTGTTTTCTTCATCACCGATCGTGTTTTTATTTTTAGAACAAATTTACTGTCGCTCGCTACGGATCGAGTAAAGGGCGCACAAATATTCTCTCTCAACTCGATGCTCGCGCTATTGTCTTCCCACGGACACAGTATATAAATATATCAGTACCGAAACTAGGCCTGTTTGTGGAGTTAGATACCTACACTCCAATAGAGCGTTAGGGTTGTCCTCTTATTTTTTGTAAAATTGATTTGTTTTGTTTAGCACTGTATCTCAACTAGTAAGGCCTTTTATGCGAAAACTAGATACTCTTCATAAGTAGGTACATTAGGGGTGTCGCTCTTAACTTTTGTAAAATTTAAAAGTTTTTTAAATTAAAACGTTTATTTGGGTTTTACCTAGGTATAATGATTAACTAAATTACAAATAGAATTGGGTAATTAAAAAAAAAAAATTATAAAAATAAATAAGAATATTTCAAGATGGCGGCTATATTTTCTCATTCTGTTAACGGTTTTGCTGTCGGAGACCACAAAGTTCCTTAGATATCGATTTTGAAAGCAATCTGTCGAATAACTAAAAATTTCAAGATGACGGCTACTTTTATTTATTTTCTTAACGGCTCTTTAATAAGCTAGCGGACTGTCTGGAGCGCAGGTGCGCGCGACGCGATAAACAAACACATAACGCGTCCACCCGTCTCGACGCAGCAGCCGCGGCCGTGTTGAGCGTGCGTCTGTGTGCGTGCGTCGGTTCCGAGAGTTTGTACGTAGATTCCTTACTGGTTATATCTATACTGTGCCACGGACGTCCGCCGGACGCTTCTAATAACGCACACTACTGTATTCATTGTGTGCGTGCGGGCAGGAGCGGCTGTATATAACCAACAAAAATAGAATTATGTGCAAAGAAGCACATAAAATAAAACAACCCAATATTTTAAAAGTTACAGCGATATAAAATTACAAAAAATACAAAGAAAAAAACAATGTTTTTTGTTCCGAATTGCTCATTTGAGTCCAGATAAAAAACGCAGAAAATTTTATTATGAGACTAATTAGTTAAAGCTGACAGTTTTAAAATAAACGGGATTTAGTTTTAGCGCATTTGTCATTATTATTAATCGTGATATTTCAAAAAATCATGATCGTAGAAGAAAGCTTAAAACGCATCATCTTGTAACCTATACTACAAATTTTGGAAATAAAAAAAAATTAGAATACCATTTTTGTTTTTGTTTTACACTTCTGAACATCAGCGTTACCAATCTATATCTCGGCAACCAGACATAGTAGACTCATGGTATTGGTATTTAAGTGAAAGGTCTTGACGAAATCTATCCAGCTGTCAAGTCAGTTCTCTTTTGGCAATATCTGGGTAACGTAAAATATCTGGGGCCCGAACGGTTAGCACGTCAAAGTCCTTTGTTGCGATCCAGTAGCACGTAGTGTAGCAAGATAGCTTGTCGACTCGCACTTCTACGTCATGCCGACATTCTGCTGTCGATTGACAGACATACTCTCGAAATAGGTAGCACGGCTGTAATTTTTGCGACCATTACTTGACGTAAATATGCAAGACTAGCGGACGCGCGCGACTTTGTTTACGTGAAATTAGTAGCATATGTCCGTCAGGAATAGTGTAGCTTTCTATCTGTGAAGGCTTTTTGAAATTGGTTCAGTAGTTCCAGAGATTACCGTCTACATACAAACAAACTAACAAACAAACTTTGAGTGCGCGACTCGATATTGAAAGTTTAAATTTTCATATTATTGATAATCATACTTAACCTTTTTTAAATATTTCGGTCACGTTACGACTGCGGATGCAAGACCAGTTAAAAGAAAAGAAATTATATTTTATGTTGTTATAAATAAATTCCAGGACCGACCATTGAACACGCATTTAGATCTCACTTCTTTTGGTGTTGTAGTCAACAGCCAAAGCATATATATATATAGTAATATATATATATATATATATATATATATATTGAACTTGGCTGTCATTTCACATTTATGTTTTCGATGGGAATACATATTCACTAAATGATAATTTTTTTTTTGCTTATAAGACACACGAAATAAAATTATATACAGAATGACATGTTTGGATCGGTCGTCATTTTATTTTTCGATATTTTGAACTCCGCTATTTAAACTTTCGATATTTTATTTGACGACATTTTGATAAGGTGGGTGGACCATGGAAGGCCACGCTCCTTTGAAGGCCAAGTATTAAAAAGTCGTAGTTATTGACATTTAAAGACATATTCATTCTACTACACACTAAGATCCATCGAACTCAAGACCACAAACGCGGCGGCGAGTCGATCGCGCCGCTATTGTGGCAGTGCGATCTCACGCTTCGTAGACTTCGGTCGTCGACGTTACAATTGTAATTCGCGCGCACAGCAAAACGTAAGTTTTTAGTCAATAACCTATTATTTTCCGTAATTTTTCAATGTGAATTGTTGTATAAGGATATGCTTATGGTACTAAAATAAAAAAAACATAGTTTTGCCTCAATTTAAGTTAAAATATTGGTAGTGTTCCTAGGAAAGTCGGTGGTTCCTTATAAGGCCAATCAAAAATTTGACGTTTGGCCTTGCTATGGTACATGGGCCTTACAAGGAACATTTACAAACCATGAACATATGAACACTTTCTTTTTAGTTATAAATACGTACCATTACAGTTAAAATAATGTTTTATATTTAATATATTTTTATTTTTAAGTGTTTATAAACTTTTTAACTCAGATTGAATAGACATTTTTTCAAAATGATTTTTTGCCAGGATACATTTAAAATTTAAATTTATTTTATGGAAAGGTTATGTTTGAAAACAAACTAAACTAATTTACATGAAAAGCAACGAATATAAAAAACATTTGCATGTTAGAAACGGTAAAGTATGTGATTAGTTATATATAAGATAGTCTGTCTATAACTATACTTAAGCAAAAAAAAATTACAACAATAAGTGGGTAATTGAACAGATGATTAAATTTTATGCGAATATTTCAGATTTCAAAAATGACGGAGTCAAAACCTATAAAAAGAAGAGGTAATACATGGGATGAAGACAGTTTAAGACGTGCCATAGAAGCAGTACAAAATATAATCAACTTAAAACAAATGCTGCAGCGTTAAAGTTTATTATTCCAAGACGCACCCTTAGAAACCATTTATTAAGCGGTAACAGTACTAAAATTATTGGAAAGACAACTATTCTGACAAAACAATTAGAAGAAGATTTATCGCAGCGAATCATACGTTTTGCAAAACTGGGAGTACCACTTACGCCTAAATTTATCAGGAAACAAGCCTTTTTATTTTGTGAGAGGTTTAAAATCAAGCATTCGTTCAATATGTCAACTAGAATGGCTGGACGCAAATGGCTCAAGATGTTTTTGTCTCGAAACCCATCAATATCAAAAAGAAAACCCCAGCTAATGAATCCAGCTAGAGCTCAAAAAATGAATAAGCCCATTGTGAAACACCATTTTGAAGAAGTGAAGAAACTCTACGAAGAGCTAGACATTATGGCACATCCAGAACGCTTGTATAACATGGATGAAAAAGGGTGTCGCATTACGGTGCTCAAACAAAATGTAGTTTTGGCTGAAAAAGGGAATAAAAGAGTATATCTTGTTGCTCCGGAACACGCCGAGAACGTAACAATAGCGATGTGCGTAAATGCTGTGGGTATTGCTATACCGCCCATGATTACTTTTAAAGGGATCAGGCACAGATCAGAATTAACATCAAATTTGCCACCTGGCACAAAGGTAAGCATTGCACCCAAAGGCAGTATGACCAGTAGCTTATTTGTAGAGTTCATTCAACACTTAGCACAACATAAAGTACCTGGTAAATGTCTGCTTATCTTTGATGGCGCAAAGTGTCATTTATCATATGAGGCTTTGGAAGAAGCAGATAAAAATAATATAGTACTATACTGCTTACCTTCAAACACAACGCACGAACTCCAACCTCTAGATAAATCAGTGAATCGGTCCTTCGAACATCACTGGGACGAAGAAGTTTTAAGCCACCTGTGTCATTCTCAAGAGAACTTTAAATAAAACTACATTTAACAAAATTTTCTCCCGAACATGGCCAAAGTGTATGACTCAAACCAATATAACGAATGGATTCAAAGCCACTGGTTTATACCCCCTTGATCCTGATATAATACCCAAAGATGCTTATGCTCCTTCAATTTTAACTGATAGACCTTTATTGGAAACGTTACAACACCAGATCGACCAACCACTTATATCTGTTCAAATCTCGCCCCCAGTGTCTGAATTTAAGAAAGTGTCAGAATTTTCGTCTCAGTCTCTGATAGATGAAAGGTCAGCTCATGTTTCTGACGTCTCTTCAATTTTTCCATCAACTTTCAAAGAGAAGATAGTATCGACATCGCCAAAATTTTCAGCTGCAACACCAAAAAGAAAACCAGTTCTTGTTTCTTACAGTTCTTCAACTGATGCTTCTGATTTAGAATTAGATATTACGGTCAATGATCAGCGCCGCCACATACTGCTAAGTTCAGTACACCGTTCCAACATCGCAGATACGAGGATTATCGTACAATACCCTCAACCATCTCTGTACGACAATCCTCATCCGAGTACGTCCGGCCTACAACAAAATATCGTCTATTCTAGCTCTGAATCTGGTCTTGATTTGAATCTTAGTGAATCATTTATTAAAGATAACTACATGACTAAACTTCAAGTCTCGGATTTATACACTTCTTCTTCGTCATTTGATGATGATCTCGAACAGAAAGGAGAAATCACTCCAAAAAAACGATTACTACAAAACAAAAGCTCAATTAAAACAAAAGCTCAACTAAAGAGTCATGAGACCAGATCTTCGGATGATGACGAGCCGTTAATTAACCTAATAAAGAATAAAGAAGAATCGTTTCATGCTTTTTTGCCTACTCCAAACTACGCTACGATAAAGTCTACACGTTCACGGCAAAAAGCTATAAATTATAAGGGACAAAGAATAGTAAAAGATTTATTTAAAACTGAAGACAAAGAAAATAAGATGAAGCAAACGACGAGTAAAAAAAAGGAAAGTCTACAATTAAACAAGACCAAAGTAAGAAAACCAAAAGTAAAAATGATTCCATAAAACGGCCCAAAAGAAAGGTACAAAAACAAAACAGTAAATGATCGAAAATTGAGAAGAAGAAAAGTGCAGAAGGTGAAGAGAAGGAGTGGTACTGTCACGCATGTGGCGAGTGTAAAATAAAAGACATGAGACAATGTACTGAATGTCAAAAGTGGTATCACGAGGAGTGTATGGGTCTCACTAAAAAAGATCTCATATTTATATGCCCAGATTGTGATTAAAATATCAGTTAAGGAATGCAGACCACCAACAGCAACAGAACCCCTGACATAAATATGTCAACCTCAAGAGCACCTTATCGCATGACGCAATCAGACTGCACCGACCCACATAATGGCACGACGCTTATCTCAGAACGCAATAAATTAGTCAACGCGCCATGGGAATAGTTTTTGCATCTACTCCAAATGCATATCTCTGGAATGCATTACTATCTTAATGACATCCTGGCGATAGCCGAGACTCCAGAAACTTCCACGGGCCTACGTGACAACGCGAAGCAACCCACCCTTTCCGGCGGGTATAAATAGCGACACCCTCAGGATAGAAGGCAGTTCACATCTCCGCAGCAAACCGTACAGAAGCTCCGAATCGCTTTAGTACCGGTACTCTCGCGTCTCATTTAATTAAGTAATTGTAAGAATTAAAATAAACTCCATCGCTCCTCAAATCGGCGAATTTAATTGAATAAAGAAGACCCCGACGCCACTACCCTATCGACGCAAGACACATAACTTATCCAAAATTAATATCCTTTTAGTTTCTAAGTTTGTTTCCGAATTAAATTTTTATTTTGTTACAATTATTTTCGTCTTTTAATCTTAAGAATAGTTGATTTTAACCATTCATGACTACAAGACTGACTATGTGCCATGATAAGTTTTTATAATTACAGTAGTCTGTAGTTTCTGTTATTTTATTATAATTAATATGAAAAAGTCATAGTCATAATTGCTAGTTTGGCTTTCTTAGGAACATTTTGGCCTTACAAAGAACAGACCCATAAGAAGGCCATTTTGGGTTAAAAAAAAAGTTTTTAATGTCATTATAAAACGCGTTGGCAAGTTATTTGATGCCAATATAATACTCATTACTACTATTTTTAACTAATTTCCTTTAATATATTCTTAGTTATACGATGGTGTTCAAGTAATGTTCGTTGAGTTTTTATAGATGATATAAATATATTGAGCATTTAATGTTTAGCTTAAAATTACACTAAATTTAAAATGCTATATAATGAATGACAACACAAAGAAAAATTAGGGTAATGGCAGGATTCGAACCTGCAACATCAGCATTCCGTGCCTTGCGTATTCCAGTTTCCGCCACATTACCGCTATTACCGGGGTTAGCGGTAATGTGGCGGAAGCTGGAATACGCAAGGCACGGAATGCTGATGTTGCAGGTTCGAATCGGTTGAAATGAAATGAAATTAAATTTAATGCGTCTGAATTAAGGTTTTAACAGTGCAGTTACAGATGCTTAGTAATAGTTTCGCTTAACCCTACCTTTACAGGTGTACACGCTTTAAAAAAATTCACAAACAAATAAATACTCAATTAGGTTAGTTGTAATGTGGCGGAAACTGGAACACGCAAGGCACGGAATGCTGATGTTGCAGGTTCGAGTCCTGCCATTACCCTAGTTTTTCTTTGTGTTGTCATTCATTATATAGCATTTTAAATTTAGTGTAATTTGACATTTTTTGCATTATAATGTAATTATTTTGACTGAATAAATAAACTAAACTAAACTATTACTTAAGTAGATTTCATGCATAATTATTGTCTGTGAGCGTACTCTGTTAACATCTGAAATAAAATAAAATAATTACAATAATGTAATTGGGTACACAAATTCATACCGATTTTCTGTTGGAGTAGGGAAATATTATATTATTCTCTCAAATTCGGATTTTACTCTAGATATCTACAAGACAAGACAAATACTCTTTATTGAGAAACACACGAAAACCGCAACGGTAAAAAAAAAGAAAATCATTATATCGAAGTCTGAAATGCCTACGAGTAAAATACCACACGATTAAAAAATCGAAACTTCAAAATGTCTATAGTTATTTGGTATTTATGTAATAAGCTCTATCATTCAAGCTAAACATTAAATGCTCAATATATTTATATCATCTATAAAAACTCAACGAACATTACTTGAACACCATCGTATAACTAAGAATATATTAAAGGAAATTATTTAAAAATAGTAGTAATGAGTATTATATTGGCATCAAATAACTTGCCAACGCGTTTTATAATGACATTAAAAACTTTTTTTTTAACCCAAAATGGCCTTCTTATGGGTCTGTTCTTTGTAAGGCCAAAATGTTCCTAAGAAAGCCAAACTAGCAATTATGACTATGACTTTTTCATATTAATTATAATAAAATAACAGAAACTACAGACTACTGTAATTATAAAAACTTATCATGACACATAGTCAGTCTTGTAGTCATGAATGGTTAAAATCAACTATTCTTAAGATTAAAAGACGAAAATAATTGTAACAAAATAAAAATTAAATTCGGAAACAAACTTAGAAACTAAAAGGATATTAATTTTGGATATTTTAATCACAATCTGGGCATATAAATATGAGATCTTTTTTAGTGAGACCCATACACTCCTCGTGATACCACTTTTGACATTCAGTACATTGTCTCATGTCTTTTATTTTACACTCGCCACATGCGTGACAGTACCACTCCTTCTCTTCACCTTCTGCACTTTTCTTCTTCTCAATTTTCGATCATTTACTGTTTTGTTTTTGTACCTTTCTTTTAGGCCGTTTTATGGAATCATTTTTACTTTTGGTTTTCTTACTTTGGTCTTGTTTAATTGTAGACTTTCCTTTTTTTTACTCGTCGTTTGCTTCATCTTATTTTCTTTGTCTTCAGTTTTAATGTAAAAAAAAATACAAAAAGAAAAATCGAAAAATTTTAGAAATAAATGATTTCGATTACAATAAGTCAAATTACACGTTCCTAAAATATAATATAAATTATTAATAATAATAAATGTCTCTCCTTGGCTAACGGGAGTAGTATAGGGTTTCTGTTCTGAAAACCCCAATAGGGTTTTGTTGTTTCGGTTATCGATTTTCAGAACAGAAACTGTTCTGAAAGCCCCATAACAGTTTCGCTGTTTCGTTTTGGCGATTTTCGGAACACAAACTGTTCTGAAAGCCCCATATCAGTTTTGTTCAAATCCGTTTTGGTGTTTTGAACACATCTTCTGGAACTCACACAAAACAGGAGATCACGGAGATCATTTTGGAGATGACATTATAAATAAAATTACCTGTTTCAAACCTTATAACGTAAAAGTGGGTCGGCCTATGCAGACGAGGGACACACTTAAAAGTTTTAATAATTAAAATGAAGTTTGTCAAACAACTACAAACATTACAGTTAGAAAACATTTGTTCAGATCGTAAGAATATTTACTCGAAACATGGTAAACTTTTACCGAATTCAATTAGATGCCTCATCTGTGGTCCATCGAATTGCGGCAAAACGAATTTGGTGATAGGTCTTCTCCTTCATAAAAAGGGATTAGTGTTTCAAAACGTCTATATCTACTCGAAAACATTATTTCAGCCCAAATATGTATTTTTAGAGAATGTATTATCTGAAGTACCAGAAATCCATTTTGAAAAATACAGTGAAAATGAGTTAGTTTTAAGCCCTACAGAAGCAAAACCAAACTCTATAATTATATTTGATGACATCGCATGCGAAAAACAAAACAACGTCAGAGATTATTTTTCTATGGGTCGACATAGCAAAATAGATTGTTTTTACATCAATCAGACCTATACTAAGATCCCTAAGCAGTTAATTAGAGATAATGCAAACCTTATTATTCTATTTAAACAAGACGATCACAATCTTCGTCTCGTGTATGACGAACATGTTAATACAGATATGTCTTGGAAACAGTTTAGAGAAATGTGTGCAAATATTTGGCAAACTCCTTTTAGTTATTTAGTAATTAACAAAGACTGCGAAAAAAATAAGGGGTGTTACAGAAAAAAGTTTGACACATTTGTAGTCTTCGAGTAAATATAATGAGTATTTGTTTATACTAGGCTTCATTGCAAAAACTGACATCATCAATAGCACATCTTTAAAATGAACACAGAAAAAGCGATGAAGCAACAAATTGTTGCAGCTGCAGAAGCCGTTAAAAGAAAAGTAAAAAGGATACGTGACATTACAAGTGAAAATGAAAAAATGTTGGATACAGTTTTCAAACCTATTTCTAACTCTCTTAATCAGATGGTTGATCAAACTAAGTTACAAAATCAGAATGATTATTTAAGCCCAAATTATCACAGTACACCGAAAAAAATTAAGCTAGACCACAACAACATAAAACGTGTTCTATCGTCCAACGATACTGTGTTAGCACTAAATCCTGATAAAAAAGAAGAAAAAACCGATGATTATGAAGAAAACATTGATAGTGATAGCGAAAATTCTGATACATCTTCTGATCAAAATAATGAAATCGAATGTGAAGAAGAATATTGTGATGTAGCTGATGACGATGCGTTCGAGTCTGTCTCCAGTTTGGATCAAAACTATTTGTCTCCACTTTCATTTTCTCCAAAAACATTTGAAGCTATTCCATACGGAGTAAGATTTGAAAGAGGTAAACTTATGATGGGAAGCCAGAGAGTTTATGTTTCAGAAAATAAGATAACGATTAACGCGACTTCATACAAAAAAACACCAGGAATGGTAGAATTGATATTTAAGAAAGCACCCCAACTGAATTTAATTACTGCAGAAGATAAAGAAAATTATAAACTAATACTAAATCAAACTAATGCTCACCGAAGGGACTTTAATCCCGAGAAACCTATTAAAAGTAATAGAGGGTCTAAATACTTGCAAATAATTAAACCTTTATTTAAATTGAATAGAAACTATAATAGTTCGGACAATCTTGCCCACGGTCATGGATTAGCGATTTTGAAAAAAGTGAAACCTTCCGTTGATTATGTTTATTGGGATGATCCAAACGAGCTAGTTGATCGTTTGAAGTTGTTGATTGCTTCTCGAGAAGCTGGTAACACCGGACTAGACAACGAAATTGTATCCATAATAGAAGAGTTGCGCGAAAGCAATATAATCTAATAAATAAAAAAGAATTCTTACCAGCATAACAGTTCAACGTAAGTCTTAATCAAAGACGGACCGGTTATGAATATAGACAAATTCGGACATCACGTTCATAAACGACTTCGTTTTGCTGAAAACTTTATAAATCGTAACGAAATATTGCAAAAAACAGAAAACGGTGACTTCGATTTACGATTATCACGGTTAAAAGGTTTAAAACTTCCGCTTTTAAACGACGAAGCTGTCAATAAAGAGTATGTTGACCATATCAATAAAGTTATTCAAACTAATATTGGAAACATTTTACTTAAGCTGCGACATATAGATTCTATTCTAAAAGAATTCGATGAAAAATATTGCACAAAAGACGACATTATAAAAATTGTAAAGCAACCTTCCTAGGTAAAGCATTTAAATGAGTAAGCAAGATATCGTAAACGAGATTCACAGGGGCGCCCGAAAAAATTTTTTACGATGTCCGGTGAAACTTAAAAGCATTGATGATTTGTGGCAAGCTGATTTGATTGACATTCAAAAATATAAACAAGTAAATAAGGGATATAAGTACATATTGGTAGTAATAGACTGCTTATCAAAATACGCATGGACTGTTTCAGTGAAAACAAAATCAAAGCATGAAATTACGCAAGCGTTTAAAAAAATACTCGATTTAGGACGAGTTCCGGACAATTTGCAAACAGATTTAGGCAAAGAATTTTACAATGATGAATTTGAAAAATTATTAAAAACAAATCGTATTAATCATTACTCTACATATTCTACAAAGAAAGCATCGATCGTGGAAAGATTAATCAGGACTTTAAAGAACAAACTCTACAAATACTTTAGTTTCATCGGCAATTATAAATGGATTGGTAAACCATTAGACGACGTTGTTAGAGCATACAATAGCTCAGTTCATCGAACTATTAAATGTGCTCCATCCAATGTAAATCTTTCTAATGAGCACATTATACGAAGCAATATAGAGAAAACGCATTATCGCTCAGTTTCTAAAAGAAAAAAGTTTAAAATTGGAGACATAGTTCGAATAAGCAAGTTCAAAAGCACTTTTAGAAAAGGGTATACACCAAACTGGTCCACAGAGCTATTTACGATAACAAACATTAAAAACACAAATCCAGTTACATACCAAATAGAAGATTCGCATCATAACAAAATACTAGGTTCATTTTATGAACCGGAGCTTCAAAAAACTCAGTTTCCAAATATATATTTAGTTGAAAAAGTCATAAAAAAGAAAGGAAAAAAGCTGTTTGTTAAATGGTTAGGTCTCAGTGAAAAAGAAAATAGCTGGATAAGTAAAGAGGATGTTATTTGACTTATAACTTATGTATATTCTGTCTTCTCTTCATTTATCGCAAAGCAATGCAAGGAAGTGGACTCCTTAATAATTTGATTAATAACTTGCCTTTTGAGCTACACTTACCTGGTTATAATTATTGCGGGCCTGGAACAAAGCTATCAAAAAGAATACAACGAGGTGATCGAGGTATCAACAAACTTGATGACGCTTGTATGGAACACGACATAGCTTATACTAACTATCCAGATTTAAAACGACGACATCAAGCAGATTTAAAGTTACTTCAAATGGCAAAACGCAGAATCAAATCTAAAGATTCCAGCAAAGGAGAAAAAATTTCATCATGGCTTGTTAGCAAAGTTATGAACAGCAAAATAAAAGCTGGTGCTGGAATAAAATCATTTAAAACAATAGTTTCCAAAATCCGATCGCGTATTAAAAAACATAAACCGAAAAACCGTGATTCAACAATAATGTGTGCATATAAAGCGGCAAAGAAGTTATTAGCACAAAATGGACAAATACGTTTGCCGCGCGTAATACCGATACCAAAAACCGGTGGTATTTTGCCACTGATTCCAATTTTTGCCGGGCTGTCTGCTCTCGGATCTTTAGCAGGGGGAGCGGCAGGTATTGCTAAGGCAGTAAATGATTATAAATCTGCTCAGAAAAATCTTCAAGAATCAGAACGTCATAATAAAATGATGGAATCCATTGCTTTGGGAAATGGATTATACGTAAAACCTTATAAAAAAGGAAGCGGTTTATATTTAAATACAAAAAACTAAATAGAAGGCTACCGAGGAGAGCTCTGACTAATATAGACATCTTAAATTACAGTTCCGACATACCTCATTTTAGGGGAGTTTTTATGCGCGACAACTTACCGAAGAAACCTAATCTTTTAGAATGTGCAATTGTAAACTTAGATAGTACTGACAATGCAGGAACACACTGGGTAGCCTATGTAAAATGTAATACGTATTGTGAATATTTTGATAGTTACGGAGACTTGAAACCTCCTCAAGAGTTGTTAGAATATTTAAAAGATTATGATGTATTTTATAACTATGAAAATTATCAAAAATTTAACATCGTAAATTGCGGTCATTTGTGCTTAAAATATCTTAGAAAGTTTTGGAAAAAACACAATAAATTATAACACATTCCTTTTATGGTATCATTTCAAAGATGTCTTTCACCCTATCCATTACGGGGTTTTCTGCTACGCTTACAACTAATTACTCTCCACCATTACAACTAGATGAAGAGTATGAATGCGGGCTATTATATTTTTCAACTTTTAATTCTATACCTAATATTGACTTCAGAAACAATCAATTTTCTTATGGCGAGAAAGAAGTACTTGAAATACCTGAAGGTTCATATGAACTTGAAGATATTAGCGATTACTTACAAGATAATATAAAGGATTGTACGATTAAATTATCTTGTAATAATAATACATTGCGAACAAATATTTTATGTTCAAAGGATATTCACTTTGAAAAAAGCAATTCTATTGGCAAAATGTTGGGTTTTGAAAATAAAACATTAAAAGCTAATATAATGCACCATTCTCGCGATCCTATTAACATTCTATCCACAACAGTCATCAGGATCGAATGTGATTTTATAAGTGGTTCTTTTGTAAACGGAAAACCCAGTCATATAATACACGAATTTGTTCCTAACGTTCCGCCAGGATATCGTATAATTGAGGTCCCTAAAAACGTTATTTACTTTCCAATTAACCAAAGTAATATTAGCTCAATTAATATACGTATACTTGATGCAAATAATCAACTTGTAAATTTACGCGGTGAAGAACTTCAGTTATACTTACATATAAAAAGAAGTAAAAATAATGATAAATTTTAATAAAAGCTGTACACACCAACCTGCACCAATTAGTCCAGCTAACATCTTCAAAAGAAGAACATCTACCAAAATTAAATTGACTAAGGAGAATATCAAGTTTCTTAAATTGATTGGATTACTAAAATGAGTGAATATTTAAACGTGACAGATAGCTTTGTTGAAGACAATAGTATCGAAGGCTTCGAAATTCATTCATATAAGCCATATGTTACTACGTTCAACAGAAACGATGAAATCAGAATACCTATTAATCAGCAAGACTTGTATGTGTTACCCTCTGAGAGCACATTGTATTTGGAAGGGATCGTAAATGTTCAGAACCGTGAAACAAAAGAAAAAGTAAAAAGTGTGCAATTTACGAATAACCCATTTCTTTTTCTATTTCAAGATATTCGATATGAATTAAATGGGGTTGAAATAGACAGAGTGAAAAATGCAGGTGTGACTACGACTATTAAATCCTTATTGTCTATGAATGAAAATGAAGCAAGAATGTCGAAAGCTTGGGGCTGGGATTTAAATGGCACAAAAAATATAGAAGAAGGACGTTTCGCAGTTTCTATTCCTTTAAAAAAAATCTTAGGATTTGCTGAAGACTTCAGCAAAGTAATTATTAACTGTAAACATGAATTAATTCTGCTTCGTAGCAATACCAACTTAAATGCAGTAACACTTAGTACTAATGAGGTCTTGAATGAGATTGAAATCCATAAAATTGTTTGGCGAATGCCTCATATTAAAGTTTCCGACCGTCAAAGAACTAACATGCTCAAGTTGTTGGAAAAAGATCGCACATTAAGGTTAGCATTTAGAAACTGGGATCTTTATGAATACCCATATTTGCCTAAAACCACAAAACACACATGGTCAGTAAAGACATCAACCCAAATAGAAAAACCACGTTTCGTTATTCTATCTCTGTCTACGAATAGGAAAAACTTATCAAATGCCGACTATTCTCGTTTTGATCACTGTCGTTTGAGAGAAGTTAAAGTGTTTTTAAATTCTATTTATTTTCCATATGAAGGCCTGAACATAAACTTTGAATCTAACAATTATGCTTTATTATATGAACAATATGCTAGATTTCAACAGTTATATCACGGTCGTCGTGCTGAACCGTTGTTAACCATACATGATTTTAAAAGTTGTCCTTTGTTTTTAATTGACTGTTCTCGACAGAACGAAAGATTAAAGACAGGACCTATTGACGTTAGAATAGAAATTGAGTGCGATTCGGAAATTCCTGACAATACGTCCGCTTACTGTCTTATACTGAACGAGTGCGTAATAGAATATAAGCCGCTAACCTCAATTGTAAAGAAAATATCATGAATTCAAATATTTATATAATCGATGTGCAAGGCTTCAAAGACAAGGATAATAATTTTATCATGAAGGAGTTAGCAGTGGCTACCGAAAATTTTACACAAGTTTATTTAATAAAACCGCCGTTCCCTTATTCTAAGTTAACTGATAAAGAACGACGTCAAGTGCGGTGGATAGAAAAAACGTATGGTATAACATGGAGTGAAGGAATTATTGATTATAGAGAATTTATAAGATACGTACAACCATTCTTAAAAAATAAGACCATTTTAGTGAAAGGCTTAGAAAAAGTAAGATGGGTACAAGAATTATGTTCTGATTGTGATGTTACCGAAATAGGAGAAATGGGATGTCCAAATTTTGAAGAATTGTATAAAATGGTAGCTGATGACGGTAACACGAACTTTTACTGTATTAAACATTTAAAAAAATGTGCTTTGAAAAATGTAATTTGTATTAGAAATTGGTATAGGAAATGTGACAAATAATATTAAAGTTAAAATAAATTATAGTATTGTTAAGCAATGCATTTTTATTTTATTTATAAAGTTCGTCCACCTTAACACAAAAGCAATATTTTAGAATTTATTGATTCAGGACGGGTCTGAAAAATTAAATAAAACATATATTGAAGGAAATTTTTTTTATTACAGAAATTAAAACAAGACATGTAGACTCTTTATTCATAACAAACACCTTACATCTAACTTAAACATTTAACTGTCTTATAAAACATATATTGAAGGAAATTTTTTTTATTACAGAAATTAAAACAAGACATGTACACCTTTCATTCATAACAAACACCTTACATCTAACTTAAACATTTAACTGTCTTAAGGCTATTATTAAAACATAGATTTATGACCCCAAGATAACGTGGAGATTTGGTTTTTTAGTATAATGCGTTTATCATCATTTGATGATAATGCTACTTTTTGCACAGATTGCGTAAAAATAATATGTTTCAATGATTTAAATACAATATTTGTCTTTCTTAATCTTTCATTATTTAATAATACACTTTTATACTTTTCAAAATCCAAATCTCGCAAAACATGTTTTTTTGTCCCTTTAGCTTTTTTCAATTGTTTCTTTTCTGTTTTGATACAATACAATTTAGACCTGAGACCTACAAACTCACTTATTATTTCGCCACCGAGTTCGTCTTTAAACAAGCCTGGTACTTTTTTATTTTGACGTGTTATGCCATAGGTGTTACTTACAGAATAATTGCTGGTATCAAAATAAGGCTGAAAATTTAATTTAATATCTGCATATAAATCTTCAGTGTTTATGGAATACAAAAAAGAGTCTGTATCAGTATAGCACAAACTTAAATTAGACCCGTAAAAAGGTTTCATATAAGAATAATGAAAATCATACATATGAGATTTGGATATTTCCAAAACAGTAAATCCGATATAAATCGGTCGATCAAGTTTTATGGATTCTGGTTTCATTTGTATGGCTACGAAATTTTCAGTAAAAATGGTTGAACTATGATAATTAGGTCTGCCTATTAGACACTCGGCTCCGTACTTCTTTTTCGTTTTATTTTTATTATCATGCCATACATTAACTAACATAACATTTAATCTTTTCTCGGGGTCTTCCAACGTCTTACCAAAAATAGCATTGTTAAATAGTTTACATAAATTTTGCTCAAATGCAGATGTAGCTTTTTGTCTCAATTGCGTGTTTAGATCTATATATTGTTTTAAAAATTGACTTTGCTTAAATTTTATTACTCTATGAATTTTTTTAAGGATCAAACCATGATTTAAACATGTTTTTAAATGTATGTAATGAATTACGTACTCATATTTATCATATAAATTAGGGATAAGTTTAGGTTGCTTCGAACCAGGAGGTATGAATTTCTGCGGGCAGAATGGAATGTCATTATGCAAGTCGTGCAAATATTCAGGATATTCTAAATCCACTTCTAAAATATAACCATAATCTGAATTATCTGGTACTAAACGGATATCAAGATGTTCAATTTCATCCTGTTGTAACAATTTGAAATCAGCATAAGGTAAACTGCCACACATGGCATAACCGTATAAATTATTACAGTCTATATATAATAAAAAATTGTTTGGAATACTCGGATCATAATTAGGCATGTATTTATTATTTGCAATCGCATATCGATTAGAACATAAACATATACCCCCACGAATACCCTTCTGAATCATTCTAATTATTTCAAGGTCATTAATAAGCTGTAATTTTACATTTGTTATAAGTAACATAGCATCGAAGCTTAAACTTGGAGCAGTCAGATAAAAAGCAGGATCTAGTCTATAGTTAACTTTACAAGTTTGACGAAACTTTTCGAATATGTCAGCCAATAACAGCACATCAGACTTAAGGTAAAGATCAGTGTATTCCCCTAAATTCTTAAGTTTGAATGATTTCCAGACAAGTTTAGCGTGCTCGTAATCATATTTTGATATGATGTCATTGGTTAACGAGTTGTAAAAATAATGTTGCTGTGGTAAGCATTGCTCTTCGTACCGAGTCCAACTATTCATATACTCGTATGGATAGACACCCTTACGTTTCAGTAGGTCGAAATGCTCTGTTAACGAATAAAAATGCGAAAGATGAACAAAGTCTTCTTTGTTTAAAGTGCTTACAAGTTCTTCCAAACTAGCGCTTAAAAATTTGAATGAATCCACAAAGCGAACAGGCATAAATTCATTTCGATTATTGATGAAGTATTTTGTAAACGAAATATAATTTTCTTTATTTTTCGCTATAACTTTAATTTGTCCTGGCATTTCCCCCAACTGACGTATAAATAAATGACTGTCGTATCCTGAAAGGTTATGAAAAAATACGGGCACAAATACAGGTAAACGATAGCGGATATTGCAATAAGAATGAGCTGCCCCCCTATAACGTCCTGTTAAATGACAATGATCTCTTACTGAGTCACCGAGCAACAACTTGCTGCAAAGAAAACAATATCGAGCATTCAAAAAATCATTTTCTTGCTTTTCAGTAATAGCCATTGGCTTTGGGCTCGAATAAATATTGCTTATTGTACATATATCCTTCTGCAGATATTCAAGGAATTTACCTACACAGTCTTTTCCACGATATGACACGAATTTGTTGAGAGAACTGTCGTATGAACTCACTACATAGTACGCAAATGCCGCTGGCACATGTTCTTGTAATTTAATAGTACATTGTGAACTCTTTTTTTCATTCGTGTTTGGTACCAATAAAGATTCAAAGTCAGCATATATTACAAAAGGCATGTCTTGCAGACGTTCAAAATTTTTAAATTCTATTTGTTCATTCTGACTGGGTAAAATTGTCTTTACACCTCCACATACGTGAGCATCAATTTTTTTTTTCACTATTAAAAAATATCATACATTCTTCACATAGAAAAAATGATCCCTTGTGTTTTGTTAATTGGTTTTTAAGCAGGCTGCTTAAGTTTTTAATAAGACAATAATGAGTTTGTAGACCGTTTTCTAACATTAATAAATTAACATGATATTGCTTGCGGCGTGCGGTTTTATACAGCGGACCAACGATTTCAGTTTTATTTTTTAGTGCATACACATTAACACTTATATGTAGGTTGTTTTTTCAAATATTTTGATGTCATTTAATCCCACAGGAAAAGTCATGTTTTCAATATTGAGAACGTTCTCGTAGTGAGGGTACGAAGATATCCTATGAACATTATTTTTAGCGGGAAATAAAGAAGCCATCACGCACCATAAAAAGCAAAACGAATCATTATTTTGTATATTAATACACGCTCGTTTTAGTTTTATATTTTTAGGTAAATCTATGAATCCTGACGCTTTCAGTGGGTTATATTTACTGATGTTTACCTCTAGGTATAAATTTCGCATAAAAGCCCAACCACTATCTCTCTCTTGAAATTCATAAATTTTCCGAGAAATCGTATGTAAAAGGTTTGAAAATATATCATTGAAATCATAATTCTGATGTATAACTATATTTTGCGTTGCAAATGACTTTGTTTCACATGTATCGTTTTTTAGTAAAGAAAATTCTGCGAATAATTCAAAATTAACTTTGATACTACCGAAAACGGATTGTCTTGCTTCCAAAATTTGATAAACGCGAGTGCGAAGGCTGCGCATAAACTCGGCAGGAGGACTTGCATGATCAAGGTTGTCATTGTGCCCGCGCACGCGGTATGACGCTATTCTACTTCGAAAAGCGCTTGCAATTTTTTGAATACCATCGCCGTTATCGATAGAGTTATTATTCTTGTGCGTGGTACTTCGTAAATGCGCAGAAAATGCACGACTAGGAACAGATGTTTCGCAAACTGAACAAAATATTGATCTACTACTCATTATTAAATAATTAATTTAGACTAAGGTCAAATATTACAAATAAAGGTATACTAAGTAAGAATTATGATTATTTGAAATCACGATAAAATACTCCGTCTTCGATAAAATGCTCCCTACATAATTTTAAGGCTTTATTTATATTCGAAACCTCTGGCGAATTTGAGTCTACCTGAATTTTTAAATTAACAAGAGCTTTCTCCCATCTATCTTTCGGTGCAATGGATTTTATGTCAGCAACATTATATAATTTCAACTCGACGAAAAGATCACCGGACAGTTGGCTAGTTCGACGCACCTTCCCTCCAGGAACTTGTCGCATCAGCGCAGACTGAAGCTCCACCTTATTGCGCTCGGCATGGAAGCTTTCGTCCTCGCTATCGCTGCCAATAAGCCAGCCGGAAGAGTCGTCGCTTCGGACTTGTTGACGCGCCTGCGATATATTTTTTGACCTGCAAACCACAAACATATAAGTATGATTATAAAATATAAAATAAAATACAGTATTGGCTCAATAAAATAGTTCGTCTTCAGATTTATCAGAGCTAGATTTTAGACTTCGTTTTTAGAGCTATAAAGAAAAAAATAATACATACTTATATCGGAAAGGTCATCTAATTATTTAAAAAACTTAAAAAAATATTTTTTTTTTTACCGTGGTACAGGAGTTGCGTCATCGGATTCAGAAAGTGGAACTCTCTTTTTAGACACCTTCTGCTTCTTAGACCTATAAGAAAGACATGTTACATTTAGTAAAGCACATTTAAAGGACATGAATTTGAAACTCGTTAGAAATTAAAATATATACTACTTACCTCGGTACAGGCACTTCGTCGTCAGATTCAGAGAATGGGATTCTCTTTTTAGATACCTTTTGCTTCTTAGGCCTATAACAAAGAATTGCTATATTTAGTAAAGCACATTTAAAGGACATGAATTTGAAACTCGTTAGAAATTAAAATATATACTACTTACCTCGGTACAGGCACTTCGTCGTCAGATTCAGAGAACGGGATTCTCTTTTTAGATACCTTTTGCTTCTTAGGCCTATAACAAAGAATTGCTATATTTAGTAAAGTACATTTTTAGGATACGAATTTCAAACTGTTTAAAAATACAACAAATATACTACTTACCATACTACAGGAACCTGACTTTTTTAGACCTGTAACATTAAAAAGAAAAAGGTATGATTATCTGTTATTTATTTTGATGAATATGTAGAGCGAATAAGTGTATAAAAGTTAAATTATTGCCTAAGTAAAACTTAGACATTAAATAACTACTTACCCTGAACTTGGAGCTGGTTTCTCAAGCTCCGAATTTGAGTTAGGTTTTTTGAAATTTTTTTCATCAACGAAATACACCGTATCAGGCCTGTAAAAAGAACGAGGATATTAAAATTACAGTTTCTTTTAGTAACACTAAGTAACACAAAGTAATACTAAGTAACATTGAATAATAATTTATTTAAATTTATAAAAACTTACGAACATGATTTAAATGCAGTGGTGCTTCCTTGTTGAAATAAGGGAATGTAATAAACGTTAAACCATAAAAAGCTGTTTCTGCGTAAACATCACTTACAGTAGTTCTCAACCTTTAAAAATGTATTACATGTATTTTCTAATAACAGTACAGCAACAAATATCGAAAAAAAGGAGGTTTTTAAAAGGTTTAACACCTCAGTTTCCGATTTGCAAAATAAGCAAATGTGTAACAAACAAAAGTATCGTGTTAAACAGATCGTTGTCACAAAAGGCATGCGCCGATATCAAAGAAACCGCCGCTATAATCGACTGTTATGAAAGAACGTGGTGATTCTGCACCCGCCAAATGCATGATCACAAATCAAATACTATCATCCGTCTCATTCAAACATATTGAATTACACTTGAGCGAGCGGTAGAAAAACGTGTTGTCGAATGTATTAAACGAGTACGGAATAACCTTGTCAATGGAATACTATTAAGATTGACCATACTGAATGCGATGATTTGTAAAGAAGTAATATTTTCTTTTTATTTTATTTTAAGCATAACTTACTTAACCTGCAACGGAAGCATACCTATACATGAAGTTAATTTATGATGTCATAGACATAAAATCATGTTATGACTTGTGTTGATTGCATCCACGTGCTGATTTATCGGGTTACATACCTAACAAGTAGATAGATTTGTAGATAATCATTCGTACTGGAAACCTTTAGACGAACACACGTAGTTTGTGACCGCCAGTGTTTGCATCCATTCTTCAGTAAAAATGGTAAGTCCCTTCCTAAATTGAAATCATTATTGGAAATCATCGATTTGCTATTTATTTACTTTTTATAAGTTTTATCAATAAATAATTTTAAATGTTTCTTTACAGAGTAACTCCAGTTCACAACCGATTATCATTTCTAAAGATGCTAATGAGCCGACACTGCACACCTTTTATTCTCAAGCTACATTTGATGATACGCTACGCTGCTCTCAAGATATAGACGCATACTTGAAGTACCAAACTGAATATTTAAATCGAGTTCCAGATGTTTCCATACCAAAGATTCCGAAACGATCAAAAGAAACCTCGAAGAAGGCATGCAATAAAAACATCGACAGCGGATTGAATTCCTACATCATTAAAAAAATGAAGAAAGGCCGGCGAATAATTAAAATAAGTATATCAAATCTTGAACTGGACAACGAGTCTCAAGAGGTTGCTGTGCAATACATTGTAGAAGATGATTATGATGAAATCTTAAATGCCACGGAAGGACTAGTTGATAAAATTGTAAAAAGATTAAGTAATGTTAATTATTAGATTAGTTTAACTTTAAATATGTTGTATTATTAATATTATGTAACATAAAATATACTATATACCAGTAAATATAGAATAACATAATTTTTTTAAAATAAATTGTAAAAATCTCAAGCAATGTTAATTAGTAGGTTTCTTAAACATTTAGAAATAATACATTATTATGTATAAAATACCTGGCGTAAAAATAAACCGTAAATAAAAATAATCATTCATTTATTTTATTTAATATACCAATAAGTTAGTTTGATACGAGAACCAAATAATAATTAGTCAACTAGAGTTTTATATAAAACGCATACGGAACTCTAAATGGCACGCGTGCAAATAAAGCAATAAAACTTGCAATGTTGGGTTTCATGTTTCATCTTAGTGAGTCTCAGGTGCAATCCTTTAAGTTTTAAGTAATATGTACACGGCTCTTACTTTGAACTTAAATACGATCAACTTAAGATTAAAATGAAATTGCACAACTTTTATGAGTTATGTTAACTCGTTCATTTTAAGCTTTCAAAGTGAAATCGTAATTATATAGCGCGTCACATCGACGTCACATGAATTAGCCAATCAGAGTGCCAGGTCTACATCGCGGTAATGAAGTTTTTCAAATGGTTAGTATAAATAAAAGTACTGTTCTATAGTTTGCTGGGAAGTTGACGACCGGACGACCCCAACACGTAAATCATGCACCACGGATTGGCCACCCGAGGACTGCGTGTAGTGTTGACTGTGAATTGCGAATCTGGGGGTACTATACCTACGCGGTCGATAGCGTATAGATACCCATACCCCAAGCACGTAAAACCGCAGCCTTCTGCCAGGAATCTGCTTCCTGGGGGTTGCGATCACGCCAGTGCAAACTTGATCAATTTGCCTGACGTGTTGTGCTGTAAACACCATAGTTAACCCAAGTGGTGCGCTATGAGGGTTTATGCCAGGAATTCGCTTCCTGGGACCCTTGCATGCAATCTGAGAGTTGGCCGCCTTAGAATGTGTGTTGTGTTCAAGCTTTTGCTGTTTCAAATCGTAACTTAAACTTTGCGACCAGCGTCTGGTAATTTTCTTAGTAAACAGAATATCATAATGAGCAAAACCGATGAAAATTAATAAGAGTTCTAAAAGACGTGTTTTAAAACCCTAGTCCAAAACGGATTTGGACAAAGTGCTACGGGGCTTTCAGAACAGTTTGTGTTCTGAAAATCGACAAGCGAAACAGCGAAACTGTTATGGGCCCATAACAGTTTCGCTGTTTCGCTTGTCGATTTTCAGAACACAAACTGTTCTGAAAGCCCCGTAGCACTTTGTCCAAATCCGTTTTGGACTAGGGTTTTAAAACACGTCTTTTAGAACTCTTATTAATTTTCATCGGTTTTGCTCATTATGATATTCTGTTTACTAAGAAAATTACCAGACGCTGGTCGCAAAGTTTAAGTTACGATTTGAAACAGCAAAAGCTTGAACACAACACACATTCTAAGGCGGCCAACTCTCAGATTGCATGCAAGGGTCCCAGGAAGCGAATTCCTGGCATAAACCCTCATAGCGCACCACTTGGGTTAACTATGGTGTTTACAGCACAACACGTCAGGCAAATTGATCAAGTTTGCACTGGCGTGATCGCAACCCCCAGGAAGCAGATTCCTGGCAGAAGGCTGCGGTTTTACGTGCTTGGGGTATGGGTATCTATACGCTATCGACCGCGTAGGTATAGTACCCCCAGATTCGCAATTCACAGTCAACACTACACGCAGTCCTCGGGTGGCCAATCCGTGGTGCATGATTTACGTGTTGGGGTCGTCCGGTCGTCAACTTCCCAGCAAACTATAGAACAGTACTTTTATTTATACTAACCATTTGAAAAACTTCATTACCGCGATGTAGACCTGGCACTCTGATTGGCTAATTCATGTGACGTCGATGTGACGCGCTATATAATTACGATTTCACTTTGAAAGCTTAAAATGAACGAGTTAACATAACTCATAAAAGTTGTGCAATTTCATTTTAATCTTAAGTTGATCGTATTTAAGTTCAAAGTAAGAGCCGTGTACATATTACTTAAAACTTAAAGGATTGCACCTGAGACTCACTAAGATGAAACATGAAACCCAACATTGCAAGTTTTATTGCTTTATTTGCACGCGTGCCATTTAGAGTTCCGTATGCGTTTTATATAAAACTCTAGTTGACTAATTATTATTTGGTTCTCGTATCAAACTAACTTATTGGTATATTAAATAAAATAAATGAATGATTATTTTTATTTACGGTTTATTTTTACGCCAGGTATTTTATACATAATAATGTATTATTTCTAAATGTTTAAGAAACCTACTAATTAACATTGCTTGAGATTTTTACAATTTATTTTAAAAAAATTATGTTATTCTATATTTACTGGTATATAGTATATTTTATGTTACATAATATTAATAATACAACATATTTAAAGTTAAACTAATCTAATAATTAACATTACTTAATCTTTTTACAATTTTATCAACTAGTCCTTCCGTGGCATTTAAGATTTCATCATAATCATCTTCTACAATGTATTGCACAGCAACCTCTTGAGACTCGTTGTCCAGTTCAAGATTTGATATACTTATTTTAATTATTCGCCGGCCTTTCTTCATTTTTTTAATGATGTAGGAATTCAATCCGCTGTCGATGTTTTTATTGCATGCCTTCTTCGAGGTTTCTTTTGATCGTTTCGGAATCTTTGGTATGGAAACATCTGGAACTCGATTTAAATATTCAGTTTGGTACTTCAAGTATGCGTCTATATCTTGAGAGCAGCGTAGCGTATCATCAAATGTAGCTTGAGAATAAAAGGTGTGCAGTGTCGGCTCATCAGCATCTTTAGAAATGATAATCGGTTGTGAACTGGAGTTACTCTGTAAAGAAACATTTAAAATTATTTATTGATAAAACTTATAAAAAGTAAATAAATAGCAAATCGATGATTTCCAATAATGATTTCAATTTAGGAAGGGACTTACCATTTTTACTGAAGAATGGATGCAAACACTGGCGGTCACAAACTACGTGTGTTCGTCTAAAGGTTTCCAGTACGAATGATTATCTACAAATCTATCTACTTGTTAGGTATGTAACCCGATAAATCAGCACGTGGATGCAATCAACACAAGTCATAACATGATTTTATGTCTATGACATCATAAATTAACTTCATGTATAGGTATGCTTCCGTTGCAGGTTAAGTAAGTTATGCTTAAAATAAAATAAAAAGAAAATATTACTTCTTTACAAATCATCGCATTCAGTATGGTCAATCTTAATAGTATTCCATTGACAAGGTTATTCCGTACTCGTTTAATACATTCGACAACACGTTTTTCTACCGCTCGCTCAAGTGTAATTCAATATGTTTGAATGAGACGGATGATAGTATTTGATTTGTGATCATGCATTTGGCGGGTGCAGAATCACCACGTTCTTTCATAACAGTCGATTATAGCGGCGGTTTCTTTGATATCGGCGCATGCCTTTTGTGACAACGATCTGTTTAACACGATACTTTTGTTTGTTACACATTTGCTTATTTTGCAAATCGGAAACTGAGGTGTTAAACCTTTTAAAAACCTCCTTTTTTTCGATATTTGTTGCTGTACTGTTATTAGAAAATACATGTAATACATTTTTAAAGGTTGAGAACTACTGTAAGTGATGTTTACGCAGAAACAGCTTTTTATGGTTTAACGTTTATTACATTCCCTTATTTCAACAAGGAAGCACCACTGCATTTAAATCATGTTCGTAAGTTTTTATAAATTTAAATAAATTATTATTCAATGTTACTTAGTATTACTTTGTGTTACTTAGTGTTACTAAAAGAAACTGTAATTTTAATATCCTCGTTCTTTTTACAGGCCTGATACGGTGTATTTCGTTGATGAAAAAAATTTCAAAAAACCTAACTCAAATTCGGAGCTTGAGAAACCAGCTCCAAGTTCAGGGTAAGTAGTTATTTAATGTCTAAGTTTTACTTAGGCAATAATTTAACTTTTATACACTTATTCGCTCTACATATTCATCAAAATAAATAACAGATAATCATACCTTTTTCTTTTTAATGTTACAGGTCTAAAAAAGTCAGGTTCCTGTAGTATGGTAAGTAGTATATTTGTTGTATTTTTAAACAGTTTGAAATTCGTATCCTAAAAATGTACTTTACTAAATATAGCAATTCTTTGTTATAGGCCTAAGAAGCAAAAGGTATCTAAAAAGAGAATCCCGTTCTCTGAATCTGACGACGAAGTGCCTGTACCGAGGTAAGTAGTATATATTTTAATTTCTAACGAGTTTCAAATTCATGTCCTTTAAATGTGCTTTACTAAATATAGCAATTCTTTGTTATAGGCCTAAGAAGCAAAAGGTATCTAAAAAGAGAATCCCATTCTCTGAATCTGACGACGAAGTGCCTGTACCGAGGTAAGTAGTATATATTTTAATTTCTAACGAGTTTCAAATTCATGTCCTTTAAATGTGCTTTACTAAATGTAACATGTCTTTCTTATAGGTCTAAGAAGCAGAAGGTGTCTAAAAAGAGAGTTCCACTTTCTGAATCCGATGACGCAACTCCTGTACCACGGTAAAAAAAAAAATATTTTTTTAAGTTTTTTAAATAATTAGATGACCTTTCCGATATAAGTATGTATTATTTTTTTCTTTATAGCTCTAAAAACGAAGTCTAAAATCTAGCTCTGATAAATCTGAAGACGAACTATTTTATTGAGCCAATACTGTATTTTATTTTATATTTTATAATCATACTTATATGTTTGTGGTTTGCAGGTCAAAAAATATATCGCAGGCGCGTCAACAAGTCCGAAGCGACGACTCTTCCGGCTGGCTTATTGGCAGCGATAGCGAGGACGAAAGCTTCCATGCCGAGCGCAATAAGGTGGAGCTTCAGTCTGCGCTGATGCGACAAGTTCCTGGAGGGAAGGTGCGTCGAACTAGCCAACTGTCCGGTGATCTTTTCGTCGAGTTGAAATTATATAATGTTGCTGACATAAAATCCATTGCACCGAAAGATAGATGGGAGAAAGCTCTTGTTAATTTAAAAATTCAGGTAGACTCAAATTCGCCAGAGGTTTCGAATATAAATAAAGCCTTAAAATTATGTAGGGAGCATTTTATCGAAGACGGAGTATTTTATCGTGATTTCAAATAATCATAATTCTTACTTAGTATACCTTTATTTGTAATATTTGACCTTAGTCTAAATTAATTATTTAATAATGAGTAGTAGATCAATATTTTGTTCAGTTTGCGAAACATCTGTTCCTAGTCGTGCATTTTCTGCGCATTTACGAAGTACCACGCACAAGAATAATAACTCTATCGATAACGGCGATGGTATTCAAAAAATTGCAAGCGCTTTTCGAAGTAGAATAGCGTCATACCGCGTGCGCGGGCACAATGACAACCTTGATCATGCAAGTCCTCCTGCCGAGTTTATGCGCAGCCTTCGCACTCGCGTTTATCAAATTTTGGAAGCAAGACAATCCGTTTTCGGTAGTATCAAAGTTAATTTTGAATTATTCGCAGAATTTTCTTTACTAAAAAACGATACATGTGAAACAAAGTCATTTGCAACGCAAAATATAGTTATACATCAGAATTATGATTTCAATGATATATTTTCAAACCTTTTACATACGATTTCTCGGAAAATTTATGAATTTCAAGAGAGAGATAGTGGTTGGGCTTTTATGCGAAATTTATACCTAGAGGTAAACATCAGTAAATATAACCCACTGAAAGCGTCAGGATTCATAGATTTACCTAAAAATATAAAACTAAAACGAGCGTGTATTAATATACAAAATAATGATTCGTTTTGCTTTTTATGGTGCGTGATGGCTTCTTTATTTCCCGCTAAAAATAATGTTCATAGGATATCTTCGTACCCTCACTACGAGAACGTTCTCAATATTGAAAACATGACTTTTCCTGTGGGATTAAATGACATCAAAATATTTGAAAAAACAACCTACATATAAGTGTTAATGTGTATGCACTAAAAAATAAAACTGAAATCGTTGGTCCGCTGTATAAAACCGCACGCCGCAAGCAATATCATGTTAATTTATTAATGTTAGAAAACGGTCTACAAACTCATTATTGTCTTATTAAAAACTTAAGCAGCCTGCTTAAAAACCAATTAACAAAACACAAGGGATCATTTTTTCTATGTGAAGAATGTATGATATTTTTTAATAGTGAAAAAAAAAATTGATGCTCACGTATGTGGAGGTGTAAAGACAATTTTACCCAGTCAGAATGAACAAATAGAATTTAAAAATTTTGAACGTCTGCAAGACATGCCTTTTGTAATATATGCTGACTTTGAATCTTTATTGGTACCAAACACGAATGAAAAAAAGAGTTCACAATGTACTATTAAATTACAAGAACATGTGCCAGCGGCATTTGCGTACTATGTAGTGAGTTCATACGACAGTTCTCTCAACAAATTCGTGTCATATCGTGGAAAAGACTGTGTAGGTAAATTCCTTGAATATCTGCAGAAGGATATATGTACAATAAGCAATATTTATTCGAGCCCAAAGCCAATGGCTATTACTGAAAAGCAAGAAAATGATTTTTTGAATGCTCGATATTGTTTTCTTTGCAGCAAGTTGTTGCTCGGTGACTCAGTAAGAGATCATTGTCATTTAACAGGACGTTATAGGGGGGCAGCTCATTCTTATTGCAATATCCGCTATCGTTTACCTGTATTTGTGCCCGTATTTTTTCATAACCTTTCAGGATACGACAGTCATTTATTTATACGTCAGTTGGGGGAAATGCCAGGACAAATTAAAGTTATAGCGAAAAATAAAGAAAATTATATTTCGTTTACAAAATACTTCATCAATAATCGAAATGAATTTATGCCTGTTCGCTTTGTGGATTCATTCAAATTTTTAAGCGCTAGTTTGGAAGAACTTGTAAGCACTTTAAACAAAGAAGACTTTGTTCATCTTTCGCATTTTTATTCGTTAACAGAGCATTTCGACCTACTGAAACGTAAGGGTGTCTATCCATACGAGTATATGAATAGTTGGACTCGGTACGAAGAGCAATGCTTACCACAGCAACATTATTTTTACAACTCGTTAACCAATGACATCATATCAAAATATGATTACGAGCACGCTAAACTTGTCTGGAAATCATTCAAACTTAAGAATTTAGGGGAATACACTGATCTTTACCTTAAGTCTGATGTGCTGTTATTGGCTGACATATTCGAAAAGTTTCGTCAAACTTGTAAAGTTAACTATAGACTAGATCCTGCTTTTTATCTGACTGCTCCAAGTTTAAGCTTCGATGCTATGTTACTTATAACAAATGTAAAATTACAGCTTATTAATGACCTTGAAATAATTAGAATGATTCAGAAGGGTATTCGTGGGGGTATATGTTTATGTTCTAATCGATATGCGATTGCAAATAATAAATACATGCCTAATTATGATCCGAGTATTCCAAACAATTTTTTATTATATATAGACTGTAATAATTTATACGGTTATGCCATGTGTGGCAGTTTACCTTATGCTGATTTCAAATTGTTACAACAGGATGAAATTGAACATCTTGATATCCGTTTAGTACCAGATAATTCAGATTATGGTTATATTTTAGAAGTGGATTTAGAATATCCTGAATATTTGCACGACTTGCATAATGACATTCCATTCTGCCCGCAGAAATTCATACCTCCTGGTTCGAAGCAACCTAAACTTATCCCTAATTTATATGATAAATATGAGTACGTAATTCATTACATACATTTAAAAACATGTTTAAATCATGGTTTGATCCTTAAAAAAATTCATAGAGTAATAAAATTTAAGCAAAGTCAATTTTTAAAACAATATATAGATCTAAACACGCAATTGAGACAAAAAGCTACATCTGCATTTGAGCAAAATTTATGTAAACTATTTAACAATGCTATTTTTGGTAAGACGTTGGAAGACCCCGAGAAAAGATTAAATGTTATGTTAGTTAATGTATGGCATGACAATAAAAATAAAACGAAAAAGAAGTACGGAGCCGAGTGTCTAATAGGCAGACCTAATTATCATAGTTCAACCATTTTTACTGAAAATTTCGTAGCCATACAAATGAAACCAGAATCCATAAAACTTGATCGACCGATTTATATCGGATTTACTGTTTTGGAAATATCCAAATCTCATATGTATGATTTTCATTATTCTTATATGAAACCTTTTTACGGGTCTAATTTAAGTTTGTGCTATACTGATACAGACTCTTTTTTGTATTCCATAAACACTGAAGATTTATATGCAGATATTAAATTAAATTTTCAGCCTTATTTTGATACCAGCAATTATTCTGTAAGTAACACCTATGGCATAACACGTCAAAATAAAAAAGTACCAGGCTTGTTTAAAGACGAACTCGGTGGCGAAATAATAAGTGAGTTTGTAGGTCTCAGGTCTAAATTGTATTGTATCAAAACAGAAAAGAAACAATTGAAAAAAGCTAAAGGGACAAAAAAACATGTTTTGCGAGATTTGGATTTTGAAAAGTATAAAAGTGTATTATTAAATAATGAAAGATTAAGAAAGACAAATATTGTATTTAAATCATTGAAACATATTATTTTTACGCAATCTGTGCAAAAAGTAGCATTATCATCAAATGATGATAAACGCATTATACTAAAAAACCAAATCTCCACGTTATCTTGGGGTCATAAATCTATGTTTTAATAATAGCCTTAAGACAGTTAAATGTTTAAGTTAGATGTAAGGTGTTTGTTATGAATAAAAGGTGTACATGTCTTGTTTTAATTTCTGTAATAAAAAAAATTTCCTTCAATATATGTTTTATAAGACAGTTAAATGTTTAAGTTAGATGTAAGGTGTTTGTTATGAATAAAGAGTCTACATGTCTTGTTTTAATTTCTGTAATAAAAAAAAATTCCTTCAATATATGTTTTATTTAATTTTTCAGACCCGTCCTGAATCAATAAATTCTAAAATATTGCTTTTGTGTTAAGGTGGACGAACTTTATAAATAAAATAAAAATGCATTGCTTAACAATACTATAATTTATTTTAACTTTAATATTATTTGTCACATTTCCTATACCAATTTCTAATACAAATTACATTTTTCAAAGCACATTTTTTTAAATGTTTAATACAGTAAAAGTTCGTGTTACCGTCATCAGCTACCATTTTATACAATTCTTCAAAATTTGGACATCCCATTTCTCCTATTTCGGTAACATCACAATCAGAACATAATTCTTGTACCCATCTTACTTTTTCTAAGCCTTTCACTAAAATGGTCTTATTTTTTAAGAATGGTTGTACGTATCTTATAAATTCTCTATAATCAATAATTCCTTCACTCCATGTTATACCATACGTTTTTTCTATCCACCGCACTTGACGTCGTTCTTTATCAGTTAACTTAGAATAAGGGAACGGCGGTTTTATTAAATAAACTTGTGTAAAATTTTCGGTAGCCACTGCTAACTCCTTCATGATAAAATTATTATCCTTGTCTTTGAAGCCTTGCACATCGATTATATAAATATTTGAATTCATGATATTTTCTTTACAATTGAGGTTAGCGGCTTATATTCTATTACGCACTCGTTCAGTATAAGACAGTAAGCGGACGTATTGTCAGGAATTTCCGAATCGCACTCAATTTCTATTCTAACGTCAATAGGTCCTGTCTTTAATCTTTCGTTCTGTCGAGAACAGTCAATTAAAAACAAAGGACAACTTTTAAAATCATGTATGGTTAACAACGGTTCAGCACGACGACCGTGATATAACTGTTGAAATCTAGCATATTGTTCATATAATAAAGCATAATTGTTAGATTCAAAGTTTATGTTCAGGCCTTCATATGGAAAATAAATAGAATTTAAAAACACTTTAACTTCTCTCAAACGACAGTGATCAAAACGAGAATAGTCGGCATTTGATAAGTTTTTCCTATTCGTAGACAGAGATAGAATAACGAAACGTGGTTTTTCTATTTGGGTTGATGTCTTTACTGACCATGTGTGTTTTGTGGTTTTAGGCAAATATGGGTATTCATAAAGATCCCAGTTTCTAAATGCTAACCTTAATGTGCGATCTTTTTCCAACAACTTGAGCATGTTAGTTCTTTGACGGTCGGAAACTTTAATATGAGGCATTCGCCAAACAATTTTATGGATTTCAATCTCATTCAAGACCTCATTAGTACTAAGTGTTACTGCATTTAAGTTGGTATTGCTACGAAGCAGAATTAATTCATGTTTACAGTTAATAATTACTTTGCTGAAGTCTTCAGCAAATCCTAAGATTTTTTTTAAAGGAATAGAAACTGCGAAACGTCTTTCTTCTATATTTTTTGTGCCATTTAAATCCCAGCCCCAAGCTTTCGACATTCTTGCTTCATTTTCATTCATAGACAATAAGGATTTAATAGTCGTAGTCACACCTGCATTTTTCACTCTGTCTATTTCAACCCCATTTAATTCATATCGAATATCTTGAAATAGAAAAAGAAATGGGTTATTCGTAAATTGCACACTTTTTACTTTTTCTTTTGTTTCACGGTTCTGAACATTTACGATCCCTTCCAAATACAATGTGCTCTCAGAGGGTAACACATACAAGTCTTGCTGATTAATAGGTATTCTGATTTCATCGTTTCTGTTGAACGTAGTAACATATGGCTTATATGAATGAATTTCGAAGCCTTCGATACTATTGTCTTCAACAAAGCTATCTGTCACGTTTAAATATTCACTCATTTTAGTAATCCAATCAATTTAAGAAACTTGATATTCTCCTTAGTCAATTTAATTTTGGTAGATGTTCTTCTTTTGAAGATGTTAGCTGGACTAATTGGTGCAGGTTGGTGTGTACAGCTTTTATTAAAATTTATCATTATTTTTACTTCTTTTTATATGTAAGTATAACTGAAGTTCTTCACCGCGTAAATTTACAAGTTGATTATTTGCATCAAGTATACGTATATTAATTGAGCTAATATTACTTTGGTTAATTGGAAAGTAAATAACGTTTTTAGGGACCTCAATTATACGATATCCTGGCGGAACGTTAGGAACAAATTCGTGTATTATATGACTGGGTTTTCCGTTTACAAAAGAACCACTTATAAAATCACATTCGATCCTGATGACTGTTGTGGATAGAATGTTAATAGGATCGCGAGAATGGTGCATTATATTAGCTTTTAATGTTTTATTTTCAAAACCCAACATTTTGCCAATAGAATTGCTTTTTTCAAAGTGAATATCCTTTGAACATAAAATATTTGTTCGCAATGTATTATTATTACAAGATAATTTAATCGTACAATCCTTTATATTATCTTGTAAGTAATCGCTAATATCTTCAAGTTCATATGAACCTTCAGGTATTTCAAGTACTTCTTTCTCGCCATAAGAAAATTGATTGTTTCTGAAGTCAATATTAGGTATAGAATTAAAAGTTGAAAAATATAATAGCCCGCATTCATACTCTTCATCTAGTTGTAATGGTGGAGAGTAATTAGTTGTAAGCGTAGCAGAAAACCCCGTAATGGATAGGGTGAAAGACATCTTTGAAATGATACCATAAAAGGAATGTGTTATAATTTATTGTGTTTTTTCCAAAACTTTCTAAGATATTTTAAGCACAAATGACCGCAATTTACGATGTTAAATTTTTGATAATTTTCATAGTTATAAAATACATCATAATCTTTTAAATATTCTAACAACTCTTGAGGAGGTTTCAAGTCTCCGTAACTATCAAAATATTCACAATACGTATTACATTTTACATAGGCTACCCAGTGTGTTCCTGCATTGTCAGTACTATCTAAGTTTACAATTGCACATTCTAAAAGATTAGGTTTCTTCGGTAAGTTGTCGCGCATAAAAACTCCCCTAAAATGAGGTATGTCGGAACTGTAATTTAAGATGTCTATATTAGTCAGAGCTCTCCTCGGTAGCCTTCTATTTAGTTTTTTGTATTTAAATATAAACCGCTTCCTTTTTTATAAGGTTTTACGTATAATCCATTTCCCAAAGCAATGGATTCCATCATTTTATTATGACGTTCTGATTCTTGAAGATTTTTCTGAGCAGATTTATAATCATTTACTGCCTTAGCAATACCTGCCGCTCCCCCTGCTAAAGATCCGAGAGCAGACAGCCCGGCAAAAATTGGAATCAGTGGCAAAATACCACCGGTTTTTGGTATCGGTATTACGCGCGGCAAACGTATTTGTCCATTTTGTGCTAATAACTTCTTTGCCGCTTTATATGCACACATTATTGTTGAATCACGGTTTTTCGGTTTATGTTTTTTAATACGCGATCGGATTTTGGAAACTATTGTTTTAAATGATTTTATTCCAGCACCAGCTTTTATTTTGCTGTTCATAACTTTGCTAACAAGCCATGATGAAATTTTTTCTCCTTTGCTGGAATCTTTAGATTTGATTCTGCGTTTTGCCATTTGAAGTAACTTTAAATCTGCTTGATGTCGTCGTTTTAAATCTGGATAGTTAGTATAAGCTATGTCGTGTTCCATACAAGCGTCATCAAGTTTGTTGATACCTCGATCACCTCGTTGTATTCTTTTTGATAGCTTTGTTCCAGGCCCGCAATAATTATAACCAGGTAAGTGTAGCTCAAAAGGCAAGTTATTAATCAAATTATTAAGGAGTCCACTTCCTTGCATTGCTTTGCGATAAATGAAGAGAAGACAGAATATACATAAGTTATAAGTCAAATAACATCCTCTTTACTTATCCAGCTATTTTCTTTTTCACTGAGACCTAACCATTTAACAAACAGCTTTTTTCCTTTCTTTTTTATGACTTTTTCAACTAAATATATATTTGGAAACTGAGTTTTTTGAAGCTCCGGTTCATAAAATGAACCTAGTATTTTGTTATGATGCGAATCTTCTATTTGGTATGTAACTGGATTTGTGTTTTTAATGTTTGTTATCGTAAATAGCTCTGTGGACCAGTTTGGTGTATACCCTTTTCTAAAAGTGCTTTTGAACTTGCTTATTCGAACTATGTCTCCAATTTTAAACTTTTTTCTTTTAGAAACTGAGCGATAATGCGTTTTCTCTATATTGCTTCGTATAATGTGCTCATTAGAAAGATTTACATTGGATGGAGCACATTTAATAGTTCGATGAACTGAGCTATTGTATGCTCTAACAACGTCGTCTAATGGTTTACCAATCCATTTATAATTGCCGATGAAACTAAAGTATTTGTAGAGTTTGTTCTTTAAAGTCCTGATTAATCTTTCCACGATCGATGCTTTCTTTGTAGAATATGTAGAGTAATGATTAATACGATTTGTTTTTAATAATTTTTCAAATTCATCATTGTAAAATTCTTTGCCTAAATCTGTTTGCAAATTGTCCGGAACTCGTCCTAAATCGAGTATTTTTTTAAACGCTTGCGTAATTTCATGCTTTGATTTTGTTTTCACTGAAACAGTCCATGCGTATTTTGATAAGCAGTCTATTACTACCAATATGTACTTATATCCCTTATTTACTTGTTTATATTTTTGAATGTCAATCAAATCAGCTTGCCACAAATCATCAATGCTTTTAAGTTTCACCGGACATCGTAAAAAATTTTTTCGGGCGCCCCTGTGAATCTCGTTTACGATATCTTGCTTACTCATTTAAATGCTTTACCTAGGAAGGTTGCTTTACAATTTTTATAATGTCGTCTTTTGTGCAATATTTTTCATCGAATTCTTTTAGAATAGAATCTATATGTCGCAGCTTAAGTAAAATGTTTCCAATATTAGTTTGAATAACTTTATTGATATGGTCAACATACTCTTTATTGACAGCTTCGTCGTTTAAAAGCGGAAGTTTTAAACCTTTTAACCGTGATAATCGTAAATCGAAGTCACCGTTTTCTGTTTTTTGCAATATTTCGTTACGATTTATAAAGTTTTCAGCAAAACGAAGTCGTTTATGAACGTGATGTCCGAATTTGTCTATATTCATAACCGGTCCGTCTTTGATTAAGACTTACGTTGAACTGTTATGCTGGTAAGAATTCTTTTTTATTTATTAGATTATATTGCTTTCGCGCAACTCTTCTATTATGGATACAATTTCGTTGTCTAGTCCGGTGTTACCAGCTTCTCGAGAAGCAATCAACAACTTCAAACGATCAACTAGCTCGTTTGGATCATCCCAATAAACATAATCAACGGAAGGTTTCACTTTTTTCAAAATCGCTAATCCATGACCGTGGGCAAGATTGTCCGAACTATTATAGTTTCTATTCAATTTAAATAAAGGTTTAATTATTTGCAAGTATTTAGACCCTCTATTACTTTTAATAGGTTTCTCGGGATTAAAGTCCCTTCGGTGAGCATTAGTTTGATTTAGTATTAGTTTATAATTTTCTTTATCTTCTGCAGTAATTAAATTCAGTTGGGGTGCTTTCTTAAATATCAATTCTACCATTCCTGGTGTTTTTTTGTATGAAGTCGCGTTAATCGTTATCTTATTTTCTGAAACATAAACTCTCTGGCTTCCCATCATAAGTTTACCTCTTTCAAATCTTACTCCGTATGGAATAGCTTCAAATGTTTTTGGAGAAAATGAAAGTGGAGACAAATAGTTTTGATCCAAACTGGAGACAGACTCGAACGCATCGTCATCAGCTACATCACAATATTCTTCTTCACATTCGATTTCATTATTTTGATCAGAAGATGTATCAGAATTTTCGCTATCACTATCAATGTTTTCTTCATAATCATCGGTTTTTTCTTCTTTTTTATCAGGATTTAGTGCTAACACAGTATCGTTGGACGATAGAACACGTTTTATGTTGTTGTGGTCTAGCTTAATTTTTTTCGGTGTACTGTGATAATTTGGGCTTAAATAATCATTCTGATTTTGTAACTTAGTTTGATCAACCATCTGATTAAGAGAGTTAGAAATAGGTTTGAAAACTGTATCCAACATTTTTTCATTTTCACTTGTAATGTCACGTATCCTTTTTACTTTTCTTTTAACGGCTTCTGCAGCTGCAACAATTTGTTGCTTCATCGCTTTTTCTGTGTTCATTTTAAAGATGTGCTATTGATGATGTCAGTTTTTGCAATGAAGCCTAGTATAAACAAATACTCATTATATTTACTCGAAGACTACAAATGTGTCAAACTTTTTTCTGTAACACCCCTTATTTTTTTCGCAGTCTTTGTTAATTACTAAATAACTAAAAGGAGTTTGCCAAATATTTGCACACATTTCTCTAAACTGTTTCCAAGACATATCTGTATTAACATGTTCGTCATACACGAGACGAAGATTGTGATCGTCTTGTTTAAATAGAATAATAAGGTTTGCATTATCTCTAATTAACTGCTTAGGGATCTTAGTATAGGTCTGATTGATGTAAAAACAATCTATTTTGCTATGTCGACCCATAGAAAAATAATCTCTGACGTTGTTTTGTTTTTCGCATGCGATGTCATCAAATATAATTATAGAGTTTGGTTTTGCTTCTGTAGGGCTTAAAACTAACTCATTTTCACTGTATTTTTCAAAATGGATTTCTGGTACTTCAGATAATACATTCTCTAAAAATACATATTTGGGCTGAAATAATGTTTTCGAGTAGATATAGACGTTTTGAAACACTAATCCCTTTTTATGAAGGAGAAGACCTATCACCAAATTCGTTTTGCCGCAATTCGATGGACCACAGATGAGGCATCTAATTGAATTCGGTAAAAGTTTACCATGTTTCGAGTAAATATTCTTACGATCTGAACAAATGTTTTCTAACTGTAATGTTTGTAGTTGTTTGACAAACTTCATTTTAATTATTAAAACTTTTAAGTGTGTCCCTCGTCTGCATAGGCCGACCCACTTTTACGTTATAAGGTTTGAAACAGGTAATTTTATTTATAATGTCATCTCCAAAATGATCTCCGTGATCTCCTGTTTTGTGTGAGTTCCAGAAGATGTGTTCAAAACACCAAAACGGATTTGAACAAAACTGATATGGGGCTTTCAGAACAGTTTGTGTTCCGAAAATCGCCAAAACGAAACAGCGAAACTGTTATGGGGCTTTCAGAACAGTTTGTGTGTGAAACAACAAAACCCTATTGGGGTTTTCAGAACAGAAACCCTATTGGGGTTTTCAGAACAGAAACTGTTCTGAAAACCCCAATAATACACTACTCATATCATAAATAGCGAACGTGATTTAAACAAATTACTTTAAATTGCACTGTTTTCAATTTTTTGTTACCGCTTTGGCGTCCATTAGACGCTCAGTTTATGTGTTTGCTTTTGTCAGTATTGTTAAACTATATTATTACTGTCATTATGCATGAACGCAAAAGTTTACGTATCAGTGACCGGCCTTGCTGGCCGGCCGGCTCTTATTGCTCGGCGCTCGGACTTATTGCTACCTACAATAGTTATTATTTGTTAGTTAATCCGCTCAAGGCGTGCTTATTGCTATGAGCTCATCTCTTTTCTTCGCACTCGTCAAATATTATACTTATACATTCACTCTTTCGCACTTACGGAGATAGTGTTTTGGTGTCCTGCGGGTTGTACTCGGGGGGGTTATTTGCTTCGCAATATTAGTTTGTCGGTTTTTTCGTGCCGCGTTGAATTTATTTGTCTCTTCGCTTATACGACGATATACTTGCTCGGATTCTATTCAGTTTTACATATATTCATTTATATAAATGGCAAATCTTAACGGAGGTGATAACTATCCTTGCATTTATTACCAGAATGTAAGGGGACTTCGTACTAAAACATTTACATGTTATCGCAACCTTAGTTTGGCTTCTTATGACATAATTATTTTAACCGAGACGTGGCTAATTGAAGGTGTAATGGACGCGGAATTATTTGATGATAGGTATGTTGTCTGGCGACGAGATCGCGACCCGGCACTGACCGGGCAAAGCCGTGGCGGCGGTGTTATTATCGCGACTCGCCGGGAGCTGTCTGTCATCCCTCAGCCAACGTTCCACTCCTCGGCCGAAGATCTGTGGGTCACATTAGCGCTTAAGGATAGCTGTAATAGATCGATTAAAGTTCATTTATGCGTTGTGTGTTTGTGTATACAAAATAATGGAAACACGTTTTCGCAGCAGTTATCCAATTTCTTAAGCAGTTTGAGCGATGTGATGCTAGCTTGTCCGGATGACAAGTATTTAGTGATCGGCGACTTTAACATGAGCAATATTTTATGGACATTACATCGACCTATCCGAAGAAAAAAGTCCTATGTTCAAGACTGTTGATTCTCAGTACGACCAGTAGAAGATGTAAACGTGTATAATGTCCGATGGCAAAAACTTAGGATTTTGAGTTTGGAGTATCTTATTGTTCGAATTGACCTAGTTCTATAACGTTTAACATATTTTTCATTAGTGTATTATTTTGCGAAATAGTGGGTCCGATATTAACATGGCACGTTTCAAGATGGAATCACTGTTGTCTCTTTTTAACAAGAGACTTTGTTTGATGGAAATGTCTGATATATTACACGTCCTATATAAATTTAGTACGTTATACTATGGGATTATCGAATTTTGCGTAGTCCTATGTAAATAATTTTACGTGAATACAACCAACAAAATATTATTTTATGTTAACTTCGAATTTGTAGTTAACATTAATGAATTAAAGCCAGTATTTTTTTACTTAATTCGTTTATTTAAAAAATCTAAGACAATCAACAAAGTTTTACTTAAGTGAATAATATTAATGGCATCTGGTATCACAGCACATTTATAACTATTTTTAGGAACATGCATGTAACCACAACACAGCACTTATTAAAAAAATATAAAACTTAGGTACCTACCTACAATTTTTTTTCTTTAGTAATAAAAATAATATCAGTCTTCCGTTTGTGAGCCTCAAGAAAAAAAACTGAATTGCCATTAACGGCTTACAAAGTAATAAGTACATTATTATTCAGGCACCTCATCGTCAGAACCATCAGACTTATTAGCGTTAGAATCATGGTGAGATAATGATTTAAAATATGTGTGATATTCTGACGGAATAACATGAGACTGACACATGGAAACCAAATCTTTATATTTAGTAAAAGGCAATTTTAAAGGCCCAGAATATGCAGTTGTAGGTTCAATTAGTAATGAGTTTCTCGTGTTACCGCGGAGAATCAGAATGTCGTACTCATTTTGAATCAAATCATATTTAAAGAATAATTTATTGGGGTCACTACTATCTGCGTGAACCTCTTTTATATTATTCCAAGCTATCTTCACACCTTTGATGTTTTTGAGCCAAACTTTATTATTCACATGGCATTTAAAGTCAAAAACATCATTATTTGTCACGTTCCGAACTGCATACGGTTCTCCTTCATTTTTCGCCCATCTGGTTAATAAACGCCATTCGTCTGGAGTATAGATTGCTTTGGTTTGCGAAGCACGCTCTATCACAGAGTGGACACTATCGCCCTCATTTTGAGTGTGGCCCTTTTGTAAAAAGCGATGTGTTATCGAAATATTAAACTTTTTTGCCGCAAAAACATATAAAGAGTAAACGATGCGATTACGATTCTGGCCAGCACAATTGTCTGACCAAAAACGGAACTCTTTCACTCCTTCTTCTACATTGGCTTGTATAAAATTTAGCAAGCAACTACTAACCTCGTTAGCTCCACGTTTTGCTACAGTCTCGTCCCACATGTAACAAACCGCCTTCTTTTTACCCATATCAAATACAGTGAAATTAAAACATGACAGTTTTCTTTTATAGTAAAAAATATTAATATCCCCATGTGGACAAGTAAGAACCTTTTGAAAATCAAACACAGCAGTCACAATTTTTCCATTAGAATCCATCGCAGTTTTCTTATCTTGACTTTTAATATTTCTCGCAATTTTTTTATTTCTTTCATGTTGATCAAAAGTATTTTTTTCTTCTTCTGTAGGATTTTTTTTCAGTCTAAATATATGACATTCGTCACATTGGTCTTTTTTAGGAATGTGAAATCCTAAATTAAAGTTTGAGTTTACGATATCACGATATTGTCGTTCTTTAGAAGCCTTACATGTATATTTATCAGCATCAAACCATTCAAGATACAGTTTATGCATCTTGGCAATACTCAGCTCTCCTGGTAAATAGAGCTTTTGGCTGCTCTTCCGTATATAATGTGATTCAACGGGAATGAATGCACGCACATGATCACATACACTTTGTATCATGGAATCCGTCAATATAGTCTTGTGGTTGTCATGGCGGCCTCTTTGGTCTTCTTCTATAATTGCACTTCCATCATACTTTTTCCATGCCGTCTTTATAATTCTGGTAGTAACTGCAAGTGTGTTTAGAAACATTGTTTGACATACTACTATCTTTTGACAGTGTGATTGCATATCCTCATTCGAATCTGAAGTCAGTGGGAGATAGTACTTGTACGTATATTTCCTGTTATTCGGAGTATTTTTATTAAGGCATCTTTTCTTTTTCGTTTTGTCGGAGTACTTAATGATGAAATTCCACTGCTTTGCTCTATCTCCAAGTTGCCAAAATTTTGAGAAACAATCTATTCTCTGCTGATGAGATATTTTATCCGCACACTTGTAACGGCATTTACATATTGGTCCCAATATTTTTTCGTTCATGACTTTGCCACTTTTGGTTACATATTTTTGCCCTAAGTTCTTAAGACATTTACGCTTGACATCCGACCACTCTTTTTGGTTCCTTTGGCGTTTTTTAGTTTTTCGAAGAGTAATATTGCATGCAGATGGTGAGCTGGGGCTACCTACTAAGGAAGGCGAAATAACAGAAAATTGGCGGTCGTGATGAGGGCAAAATTCGTCTTTGCAGTTTGAATGAACATTTAGAGGTGATGGTATTAGTGTTGGGATGGATAATTCCGTATTACAGGGAGTAGATTGAGAATCATAATTCAATTCTTCAATTTCCATCATGGGTGAACACTCAAAACTAGGGGGCACCTCCAAAGAAAACGGCGTAAGTTCGTTATTATCGCCTTCCTGGATAGATCTTGAGCTTTCGTTGTTTTCATCATCATCATGTGAAATATTTTCCTATACTCCACTTAACTCCAAACTAATTTCTTCAGCGCCAGGAGGCAATGGTGAAACCGTTCTATGATCCTCTATGATTGCAACTGAAAAGATTTTAAAGAAATGTATATATACATAAGCTTTGTTAATAGTTCTTAACATTAACTTTGTTTTTACAGTTAAAGTTATAAAAAAAAACATAATTTAATTGATAAATATAGGATATTTTGAGACGAATAACGTCTTAACAAATATTTTGTCCCGATAAAAAGTACTAAGTCGACATAGGACATAAAAATTAAAGTACCATTTCCACAGAACAACGTCCTATATAGACATGAAACGCTTAAAATGTTAGTATATGTCGTAGAAAAACGTCGTAGTTTACTATAGGAATGCAAAAATTTAAATTTAAGTAATTCGTTTCATAGTTAAAAAAATAGTTTTTATCAAATATAGGAAAACTATTATTTTATGTTTGCAAAATAAAAAAACTAATCTCAATATTCCATCAAATAACGTCTAATGTAAACATCGGTCACTATTCTGATGTTTTCGCGACAACACTTCAATAAGAACTAATTGTTTTTATTTTTTATAATAATCACGTCTCCTATAAAAAGTTTTAACTGAAAAATACATACTTACCAGAATTAACGCTTTCCCTCGCAGTAACTAAAGGTGCATCTAAAAGTGGGGCTCTGGATTCAGGCAAGTTTTTATCATTTTGAACCATATTAAGAATTCTACGTGATCTCGACATTTTAGAGCTATGATAATTCTAATGTTAGTAGCAGTATTTAACGTTGTCTCCATTGAACGTGTCTGTTATGACGCGAAGCGAAAACACACAACCAGTCTCCCAGCGAAATAGGCCGAACTGACGATCGCACGCAATAGCGCGCGCCGCCCGCGCACCCCGCGGGGTTGTTAACTGAATGTCGGACGTTATTTTTCGGAGTGATCATCAGAAAGGACGTTATCTGATTTTATATCTCCGGAACCAAAAGAGATATCAAAATTTTGAAAACACATATTGATAGAGCTTAGTTTGTATACCAGAATTACATATTTATCTCAGTTTTGCTCTAAGATCACATCGGACTCTGTTCTTCGGATAGGTCGACATGGTTCCACAATGGTTCCTTCTAATTATGTGACTGGTGATAAGTGTAGTTTGGTGGATGACCTCCTTACGCATGACTTATGCCAATATAACGGTATTTTCAATCATTTCGGCAAGCTGTTGGATCTGGTCCTATCAAATGACATTATCTGTGTTAGTGAGTGTGTGAGTCCATTGGTACCTATTGCTCCGTACCACAAAGCTTTAATTGTTCGTGTTAAATATTCCATAATTAATATCTTGCAAGCCGCTCCTCTTAAAAAATACTTACTAAATAAGGGGTGACTACGATTCCATTAATGAGGAATTATCTGACATTGATTGGGACCGTGAGTTTTCCCAACAGAGTATAGATCAGTCATTAAATTTCTTTTATGCTACCTTTAGGAGGCTGAGAGATAAATTTATTCCTAGTAAAATATGTAAATCTGACTCGTATCCTGTCTGGTACTCTTTGAGTTTAAAAAAAGCTATCAAAGAAAAATTTAAGTATTTAAGAAAATTTGAAATATATAACAATAAGTCGGACTTAATTCTATTTAATGAGCTTAGGGACAGAGTGCGTAAGCTTGAGCAGGATTGTTTTGATTCGTATATTAGCCGTGTTGAAGGCAATATCACTTAAAATCCTAAGCAGTTCTGGTCGTTTATCAAGTCTCGTTCCAGCGCCCACGGTATACCAAGTAGCTTGAAATACGGGAATGGTTTGATTAACAGTGGTAATGACAAATGTAATGCTTTTTCGGATTATTTTCTCACTTTTTCTGCGTCAAACAGTGGTAAATCCACTTCTAATTATTTACCGAACACAAGCGTAGATTCTGCGGCTAGCTTGAATAGTATCGAAGTGGACCCTGAGGAAATCACTGACATTTTACGTAAAGTCGATCCATCTAAATCAGCCGGTCCCGATAATCTGCCGGCTCAGTTCTTGATTAACTGTACTAAGAGCCTAGTGAGGCCCATATTGTTGCTGTTTAGACGTTCTTTTTTGGAATGTTATGTGCCTTTGTTATGGAAATCTGCCTTTATTACTCCAGTTCATAAAAAGGGACCTAAAACCGACATAACTAATTACAGACCTATTTCAAAATTATGCATACTTTCTAAAGTACTGGAAAAGGTTGTGTGTGGTCAGGTTTACAGAGCTTTGAAGAACTCGTTTAGTCTCAACCAGCATGGCTTCTTACAGCGACGATCCACTGTGTCGAATCTCGTTCTTTTGAATGAGTATGTTACTGACGCGATGGTCAACGGTTTTCAAGTCGATGTTATCTATACTGACTATAGCAAGGCGTTTGACAGAATTGATCATGCCATATTAATCACTAAGCTGTACGAAATGGGTATCCACGGGGACTTGTTGAGGTGGTTTTCCTCTTATATTGATAATAGATCGCAGGCTGTTGTCGTTAACAATTACATGTCTGGGTGGGTGACCGTCCCTAGTGGCGTCCCTAGGATCGTTGCTTGGTCCGTTGCTGTTCAACGTTTTCGTTAACGACATCAGCAATAGCTTTATCTACTCTTAACTTCTTTGCTTTGCAAATGACATGAAGATCTTTGCAAAGATAAAATCAGAACAGGAGTCAATGTTGGTTCAGTCGGATCTCGCGCGGCTTGATAAGTACTGCCGAGTCAATAAATTAGATTTAAATCCTTCTAAATGTTTCGCAATGACTTTTACGCGTCAACGTGAACCGATCGCTACTGTTTATTCACTTAAAGGTCAAATCCTGCAAAAAACACCCTTCGTGATGGACTTGGGTGTTATACATGACTCAAAACTTCTTTTCGATGCCCATATCGATGGTATTGTTAGTAGTGCTTTAAAGTACTAATGGAAACAATTTCTTTGCTAATCCGCGAACCCAGTGTCAGCAATCGAGAAAAAGACAACGCCTGTGCTGAATACCTTATAAAAGAAATAAAACAAACAACACAAAACGCGACCACAACCCAATTACCAACACCAAAAATACCACTCGACACGTGTTTCACCTCTCCACGAGGCATCATCAGGAGCTATAGACCTCTCGACTGTCAGTCGACGAATGAGGTTGCCCAGAATGGTTGGCCCTATTTATACCTGCAGTACCCCAGTAGTAATTTGTAAACACCCGTAGTAACGGTGATGACGCACCGTTTACCTGCTCATTAATTATTAATCCCCTATTGTTGTACCTATTTATTTCCATCTGTTCTAGAACAGCAAGTCGAAATCCTTTTTCGCAAACATGTAGGATGTCATACGAGTATGAATCGGTTAACACATGATTGTTTTCCAATAAATGTTTAGCAAAATTGGATTTCTCCGGGTGTTTATGCCGAAATGACGCTACATGTTCCTTATATCTAATTGAAAAATTACGCCCTGTTTGACCAATATATACTTTATTACAAGTTTCACAGGTAAGCTTATAGACCCCTGACTTCTTCCCACTCTCAAACCTCTCCTTGCCATTGCAAAGTCTAGAGCGCAACTGTAACGTTGTGTATTTTTGGTACGTTTTCTCCAGTGACTTGAACAGCTTAAGTTTCGATTATTGTGGTAACATCGGTAGGGTTTTTCAATACTGGTAACTTAATTAGCTGTGTTTACGTACGCGGCTACATATGATTGGTAGATCATATGATAATAAAACTTAGGACTGTCAGCCGCAAATTTTCCCCCTAAATATGGGGATATAAAATGAACATTGCGTTTTCATACATACCATTTATTTCAGATATTTCAGGAAGTACTTATTGTAACAAGGTTTTGCACACATTCGGGTACAGGAAAGCAGAGCAGAGATCTTCTTTGATAGTTGTCTTCGGTCATGGTTATAGTTTGAACCCAAGTTTAGAGCATAGGGAGTCAATTTTCGGAATAAATTTCAGGGGATAAATTTGGGGGAAATTTCTTCATCTGAAGGTGCTCCGGGGTGCTTCTGTCGCAACTTCCTCCAGCCATTTTGGGAATCATTCCGATATAACCAGGGCTCTATGATGGTGCGCGAGAGAAGCTTTAATAATCTGGTGCAAGAAGGAGGTCCGCGCCTGGATGAACAGCTCGAGTGGCTCATGTGGCGTCGGAGCAGCCTATTTAAAATATATTTTGTAGCACTTAGGAAAATCGTGAGTAGAAATTCCCCTGGTAAATTCATGTGGCTCCTTGTTGAATAGTTCTAACCTCGTGGTTTATTTCCAGCTCTTGACGGATTCTTCTTGACGGGAAGGAGGGAGAGCCGGCGTCTGAGATAGTCCATATAAATTACTGGATGGTCTCCGGTAAGAATCCTTTCCTCATGTCTGTTTCGCTATCGCTTAAATTTTGCAATGTGCACTATCTAATCGAAGCAATGTGTTCTTTCCAGCTGGATGGGTTTTCATCAAATTAATCAATTTTGTTAGGCTTCACTTAAGCTCTATTTAATCTTCAGTTTAGTAATCTCTTTATGCCTTAGGCCTTCTGATCTTTTGTATTGTGAATTTAGTTTTGTAGGGTTAAGTCAGGGGTTGCTTATTTCGAGTATTTCGTAATTGCGGGCTTGGACATTTCCCCAGCCGCCATTTTGTAAAGCCAACCCTTGATTTTCCATATGCCTTCTGCACCAAGCTTCTACCACGTTTCGTAATTTGGGGATTGCACTGCTTGCGCCGCCTGAATATAATCTTCGCGTCTTCCTGTGTGGCTTGAGAGCTGAGCTTGCATAGAGTCGACACCCCGAGCTTCGTGTTCGACTCACACTGCCCTGTTCCAGTCTGCAGCCGGACAGCTTGCCGGGAAGGTTTACTTCAGCGCCAGGTCTGTGAAACAATCATTCATTAATAATTTAGGGAATTAGGATTTAAAGTCATTTAGACAAGAATTGGAATTGATGGCATTTCGATTTACGTAGGGACTAACATCTTTAGACATAGTTAATTGTGAACCTATCATAAGAACCGCCTTCAGCAAAACACCCGCTTGCGGCTGAGCTAAAACATATATTTACTTTAATTGTCTGGCATTTAGACGCTAAGGTTCCACAATTACATTACTGTATATATGTAATTTTTTGTAGGAAATAAAGATTGTGCTTAATACTAACATTTTTCTTTTACCTCCATTTAGTTAAGCCCTAAACATTCAAAGCACGCTTCCAGACAATATTTCGATTTTGTGATAGCTCCGGCTATCTTTTCAGTATTTAGATATTTCGTTTGAAACTGGTGTTCCTCCCTCCGGGCAGGGGAACGCCCGTGTCAATGGCGCCCAGCCGTTTTGATTAATTTTGAGTGCTTTGAGTGATTATTTGGCTAATGTTTATGTAAAAATCAAATGCCACCAAGTTCCAAATTTTTAAGACATATTTTGCCAAGTTGAAGCCGAATCTTACCTTTGTTCTTGACGATATAGCACGTTTACACATTTCACTGTCTATTTCCACAAACAAAAACACAACAAACAAAATAAAGTGTGGTAGGCAAATTTTGTTATCGTGATTGCTTGTGGCCTGTTGGTTGATTTTATAAAATGGAGAAACGACCTATTGTGTTCCATTTATTAAAGAAAGATGAGTTAATTTATGAAGTGAAGATACGTGGTGAGGAACCGGTTGATTCTTACCCGGAGCTTAAAAACCAGATCCGTGAGTTGGCACGACGTATACCTAGTGATGAAATTGATAACTTTGAGGGTGATATATCTTTGGAATTACAGGTGATTGGTAACAAATTGGTTGAAGTTTATTAGCTGAAGTCCGTCTTTCATTGAAAAACTTGAACCGTGTTCAAGCTCTGCATAACCACTTATTTCACAGACTAGGGCGCATATACTCGACTAGTTCGGAGGATTGTATTTTATACGAGGAACTAGTAACTAAACATAAGGAGGTTACTCAGAGAATGGAGAGCTTGTTCAAACTATTTAGGAGTAGTCAGGAAGCTCAGGAGGAGGAAACATCACCTGTCCCCAATCCGGTTCCCCAGCAGGTGATAAATGTGTCTTGTGGTAGGAACAAACAAGGTGTTCACACTTTGAATTTGAAATTTAATGGAAAAACTAGTGTTGTTGCTTTCATTGAACGGTTGGAGGAGTTGTGCATTAGTAGGCATATTACAAATGACGAACTTTTTGCCTCGGCCATTGAGTTGTTTGTCGAGGAGGCCTCTTTTTGGTACCGCGGGGTGTGCAGTGAGGTTAGTGGGTGAAATGAATTGAAAAAGCGACTCCTGGCGGAATATTTGCCGTTTGATTTTGACTAAAGATTAATGCAAGAGATCCGTGCGCGTACTCAGGGCCCCGAGGAGGGTATATCAATTTAATTGAGTATCATGAAAATTTATTTTAATAGATTGAGAAACCCCATTAGTGAGGACGAACAATTAACTATCGTCAAGTACGGAATACGACCTTTATATTCGTCTCAGCTTGCGTTGGTAACCATTACATCGTGGTCAGAATTAAAACAACATTGTAGGTTATTGGAACATGCTAGATATCGTACGGAGGTATTCAGGGAGCCTCCTTCTCCCTCCGATAGCTTATTGTGTCCAGATCTGGCATGCCGTTTACCGAATAAACCGACATATACAACAGTGGACGCGCTTGTAAATAACACGAACGAGTTGTTTTGTGTGCAGTGCCGTGTCAATGGCCACGTACTGAAAGACTGCAAGGCTCCGAAAGTTATTTTGTGTTATCGTTGTGGTGAAAAAGGCGTCACGATGCGTGATTGTCCTAGGTGTGCGGCCGGTCCGTCAAGAAGTTAAAAAAACGAGTAAGGGTGAGCCGGGACTTAGACCCGCCTGCAATGCATGGAATGGATAGCAAAAAGTACTTTAATCGCAAAGAATGGATGTCATGGTTATCCTTTGTGAATAGTTTCATGTGCGGCAGGAGGGATAAGCCTCTGGTTCACGTCATAGGGGGCAATGACCGCCGACCATTTAAGAAGGTGCTCGTTTATGGATCTGTGCATAGTGGCCTATTGGACTCAGGGTCAGAAATTTCAATAATTAGCGATAAAATTTTAAACGGTTTACCCGTTATAGATCGTTTGACCTTGACGTAATTTAAAGACAGCGAACGGTTCGTCGTCTCCCGTTACGGGGTATGTTTACCTCCCGGTTACGGTTGACGGCGCGACGGTCGATGTCAAGTTTTACATCATACCGGGCGTGACCACGGAATTGTTGTTAGGTATTAATTTTTGGAGGGCCTTTGGTATAGCTCCGGAGGATCTCGCGTTATGTGAAGGCGTACCCCAGAGGGACGCTGGTGATTGTGATGTTTCTGAGGCATATTTGAGTGATTTTGATTCTCTTTCTGACGCTCAAAAGTGTCAAGCTGGAGAGGTTATTAGGCAATTTGAAAACATTGCCGCGGAGAATAAGGGATTAGGACGCACTGATCTCATTGCGCACACTATTGATACAGGGGATGCCGTCCCCATTAAACAGCGTTACTACAGAATGTCACCTGAGAGGTTGAAGGAACTTAACCGACAGTTATATGACATGCTACGTGACGACGTGGTAGAGCCTAGCACTAGTCCATGGAATAGTCCCGTCACTTTAGCTCCCAAAGCTGACGGTTCTCTTAGATTTTGCTTGGATAGTCGAAAACTTAACGAGGTTTCTAAACACGACTCTTATCCTTTACCATATATATCGCATATACTAGACAGTTTAAAAGAGGCCAAATATTTATCGTCAATAGATTTAAAATCCGCCTTCCACCAGATACCGTTACACCCGTCTTCGAAGGAAAAGACCGCTTTTACGATTCCCGGGCGCGGCCTTTTCCAATATAAGGTGATGTGTTTCGGTCTTACTTCTGCCCCGGCCACGCAGCAGCGCCTGATGGACCGATTATTCGGCCCAGAGTTCGAAGGCAAGGTATGGTCGTACTTGGACGATTTAATCTGTGTATCGGCCACATTTGAGGAACATTTGGCTCTGCTGCGCACCGTGGTCGTTCGTTTTCGTGAGGCGAATCTTACAATAAATTTGGCTAAATCATTTTTTTTCCGTAACCAGTTAAGGTACCTGGGCTATGTCGTTGATCAACACGAATTAAGGACCGATCCGGATAAAATTAGTGCTATCAATGTGTTTAAACTTCCATGTTTTCTATATGTAGTTGTACACAACGCCCCAGAGAGGGCGCCGCCTCCGCGGTGCATCTAGGTAACGCTGTGTTCCTATGCATTCTATAAGACGTCCGTCAAATGCTTGTACAAAAATTAGTTTCAGAAGCCCCTCATAGATGGCGCTGTTAGCTTAACGCAGCTGGATAACGCTGTGTTTCTTGCGCTCCATATGGCCTCACCTGTTTTTTTGCATTAAATGAGTATAAAGTTAATCAGTGCAGTGTTATTTCAAGTTAATAAAGTGTAGTGTGTGAACATTTGTCCTTCATGCCGGATAACCGTGAGTACAGTGACATTGGAAAAAGTGAAGTGATATAGACTTAGAATAATTCGTGTTCAGTGATAAAGACTTAGAAAATTCGCGTTACAAATAAAAAGACAGTCTGTTCGTGTAATAAAAAGACTTAGAAAATTTCGCATCGAAGTGTCATAGACTTAGAATAATTTGCATCAAAAAAAAAAGACTTAGAAAATTTTCGGTCAAAAAACACTTAGCTAATTTCACATGTGGAAAAACACTTATAATAATGTGTGATAAAAACACTTAGCAAAGTTGTGCAACAATAAAACTTGTAAACTTTTCTACAGAGACACTTACAAAAATTTGTTATAAAACACTTACGGATAAAATTGGTTTTCATAAACAAAGGCAGAATTAACGTCACAAGGAGAACTATTTGAACAAATTCAAAGATTGTATTCGAATTTTAAGAAAACTTCAACATCACGATACACAATTAGTTACTTAGAAACACGAAGAGATTTACTTGAAGACTATTGGTTAAAATTTGTGACTGACCATAGGAACATGTTGAAAGATGATAAAGTGGCTAAAGAAGAGAAAACTAAACTTAAAGAAATTTACAACAAGGTTGAAGACTACTACTTAGAATTTAAAACTATTTTGCAAGAACAGATGGCGGAAAAACCTTTAAAGCAATATGAGTCACTCCCCACATCTCAATCGATTCCCACGGTAACCAAATTACCACCTATTAACATACCCACCTTTTCGGGTAACTATCACGAATGGCTCAACTTCAAGGATTTATTTCTTTCGATGATACACAATGATAAAGGACTAAGCGATATTCATAAACATCACTACAGACCTGCGTTCGAGTTTAAAAGGAGAAGCCGAACAGCTAGTACGTCACTTTGATGTAACGGCTGCGAATTATGGAAAAGCTTGGAATGCTTTAGTCAATCGCTATAACAACACCAGAGTGATAGTCAACACCATTTTGAATCGTTTGGTAAATCAAAGGAAACTCACAACTGAATGCCCTAAAGGACTTAAGGATCTTCTAGATACTACAAATCAATGTCTGAGCAGCTTGTCAAATTTGGAAATAGACATAACTTCTTGGGACGCGATTATTGTCCACCTTGTAGTATCTAAGCTAGACACTGAAACCCACAAGTGTTGGGAGCAATCGCTTGGCTCTTCGATAGATCTACCTAAATATGAAAAGCTAACCTCTTATTTGGAAGGTAGATTTCGGGCAATGGAAATGATACCAACAACACAGAAGAAGGAAAGAAAAGAACCAGCATACCAAACACCATCGATAGCACAAAAATCTAAGATGGTCAAAACCTTTGCTACAGAAATTACTACGGAATGCTCATATTGTCAGAAGAATCACTACATTTGTCACTGCACTGAATTTACACAACTAGACGTAGATAAACGAAAGGAGTTTGTTAAGAACAATAACTTATGCTTCAACTGCCTTGTTAAAGGACACTCCATAAAGAACTGCAGACAAGTCACGTCATGCCGAACCTGCAATCGCAAACATCACACGCTTCTACACTACAATAATGTTACTGCAAAGCCACTTATTATGGAAACTCCACAAACGGACGCTGAAAGCGCTGGAAATTCACAAATCACAAGTATGAAAGTTTCCATAAGTGACAACCAAGTAATACTTGCTACTGCACAAATTGGTGTAAAGGATAGACGAGGTGCTATTGTTTACCTAAGAGCCCTGGTGGACCAAGGTTCACACGCGACCTTCATAACCGAGTCGGCAGCGCAGTTACTGAATTTGAAGAAGACACCACTTACAGCAAATGTAACGGTGTAACGTAAAAACGTTATGTAACCTAAGTTATATTAGAAAAATACATTTTAAAACAATATTATACAACTTAATACTAAATAAACACACTTATAAACTAAACTTACCTATTACTATCTATAACTACACTAAAACACAATTAAAACAAATATAATTAGCCTACGTAATAATATGTTAACAGTGCATCCATCTTGTTGCTTTATTACGCGGCGGACTGTACTGCAGCGCAGCGCCTTTGTTCCGACTGAACCGGTTGGCGGCTTGCCGCCCGCGCCCGCGCGCCCGCATCTCCGAGCGTCCGCGCCGCGCTGCCGTCAGACATATCTCGCTTCCAACGCAGGCGCACGTTCACTTGTCCCTCCAGTCAGTGTCGTCACACGTCGCCGGCGATATAACATTATAACATTTTATTATTTATTACGGGCGCAGTATATTTGCCCAGAGTCGTACTCGTCTAGTACTAGTTTATATAATCAGTGCTGTTCTACCCCCTTTATCGGGTAAGTGTTGAACATTTCTTGTGCTTTAGTTTAAAAAAACCTGTTAGATTTAAATATGTGTGTTTCAGTGTTCGATTTTGCTTCCCGCTATGATAAATGCTTAATCATGCTTTTAATGTCATCACACGCCTTACATGCATTTAACATTTATCACCTTTTAAAGGTTGTAGGTAGTAAGCATAAATCCATTGTAATCATTTAGCGCTTTTCATCTCATTTTGTAAACTCCGTCTGACTGTGACATCCGCACTTCACCGGGCCATATCACCATCACGCAGTATTGCTTTCCCTGCTTCTGCTTAACGCCGGTCACAGCCAGCGGAGCCGATTAAGATTGAATATTTACGGTGGACATAATTCCAGGGTGCTACCGCACGGCTCAAGCCCAACACCTGTCTCCGTACTGCCCGTAGCTGACGTCCTTCAGCTCACCCACTTCGAGGCCACTCCGAGAACCAGGGGAGTACTGACGTGGTGGCTGCAACACCCCTTCGGAACCAAGGAGCAAAATTAGGCGGCCTTAACGTTCCCATCCCTACGACTTATTCGTGTGCTAGCGGCATACCTTGGGTCATTTAATAAATAGTTAATTATCATTTTTCATTGTTTAATTTAACTAATCCCAGGTCAAAACGTAGCAACGGGCATAGGTCAGCACGCCGTAAAAGCACGCCACATAGTAAATTTGTATATTTAATCACCAATTGATACTCAACATGTGATGCAAGTAAGTACGCACGTACTCACTAAATTGACACCATTGTTACCCACTAAAGAATTCGACATAACTCAATGGCCCGCCCTATCACAAGTAAAGTTAGCAGATCCTCACATGCACAAACCTAGGCCAATTGATGGTTGGGCGCCGACGTCTACGCTTGCATCTTGCTTAAAGGACTAGACAAATACGATTCTCTTCTCGCACAAAATTCCAGATTGGGTTGGTTAGTGTCCGGTACTACGAAGTCAGCAACCGATCTACCTTCATCCAATATAACCGTTTCGACCACACTTCTAGAGGTAGATCAGTTACTAAGAAAGTTTTGGGAAACCGAAGAGTACCAGCCAAATGAGAAACCGATGACACTACTCGATAAACAATGCGAAGAACACTATCAGAAGACACACTATAGACAGGAAGATGGACGGTAGGTTGTACGATTGCCGTTCAAGGACACATACGAAGAGAAGTTGGGTGATTCCCGTCAAATTGCTTTACATAAACTACGACACATGGAGAAAAGATTCACACATAAACCAGAATTTAAACGGGACTATACAGACTTCATAGATCAGTATCAATCACTCAATCACATGGAGGACGTAAATACACAAGAAAAGCCAACTCACAAGGTTTACTATCTTCCTCATCACGCTATCATACGAGAGTCAAGCGCTACTACGAAGCTCAGAGTAGTTTTTGATGGAACCGCACAACCCTCAGATGGATCAGCTCTTAATGACGAGTTACTCGTTGGTCCACCACTACAACAAGATCTGCGAGACCTAATCATTCGTTGGCGCATTCACAAAATTTGTTTACTCGCAGACGTGAAGCAAATGTACCGACAAATTCTAGTCGCAAAGGAAGATGTCGATTATCAGCGTATTCTCTGGCGCGCTTCGCCACAAGATGAGATCGTGGAGAAACGTTTGCTCACCGTTACGTATGGTACTTCGTGTGCTCCGTTCCTTGCCATTCGCACCCTAAAACAACTTGCACAAGATGAAAGATCTAATTTCCCAGAATTAGTTGATATCATTAATAATGATTTTTACATGGATGATTTGCTCACTGGTGCGAGTGACCAGGCCGAAGCTGCGAAGCTTCAAAGTCGAATCTCACAAGTTATGCCTAAAGGCAACTTCGAAATGCACAAATGGGCATCCAACAGTCCCGAGGTTTTGAGTGGAGTTCCAAACTCTGCCAAAACTAACAAAGAAAGCGTTGACATTACGGTTAATGATACAATCAAAGCCCTAGGAATTAAATGGAACTCACATCACGATGTCTTCGAACTCAAGCTTGAAATCTCTGAACCCACCGAACGCTTCACTAAAACTTCGGTACTGTCGGATATTGCACGAGCCTTTGACCCATTAGGGTTTCTAGGACCGGTTATCATTACTGCTAAGATCTTTTTGCAGAAACTGTGGTTGAGCGGCATCAATTGGACCGATGAGCTTCCCCTGGAACTTGCCTCAGATTGGTCAAGTTACCGTGATCAGCTAGTTCACATGCCAACACTATACTTGGAACGTTGGGTTCATACTTAAAAGGATGGTACTGAGAGAGTGGAAGTTCATGGGTACAGTGACGCTTAAATAATTAATAGATTCAGGCGTTACTTTGCGGAGGTCCATATCAACAAACTGGAACAAATTACCTTGCTACTCCGCGAAACCAGTGCCGGGCTCGTGCAAAATAGCTGCGTCTGTGCGACACACGCGAAATGCGCGTCGATCGTGTAGTTTTAGTGTTTAGTGGTGGTGGTGTGTAGTTGAGTCTGTGTGATATATGTTGTTTCGTGTGGAAGCGGAGGAGGGTGGGTTTTTGCATGAACATATATGTGTCGCACAGACGCAGCTATTTTGCACGAGCCCGGCACTGGTTTCGCGGAGTAGCAAGGTAATTTGTTCCAGTTTGTTTACAGTGACGCTTCTTGTTTAGCTTATGCTGCTGTCGTGTATCGAAAGGTTATCTCTTCACAGGGTATCCAGGTTTCGATAGTTATAGCTAAGACTAAAGTAGCGCCTGTAAAACAAGTTTCAGTTCCTCGTCTAGAACTGTGTGGTGCGGTCCTGCTATCTAAGCTACTCAAAGATGTTCAGAGAAGTCTTCAACTTCCTGAGGATACTGTTTTTGCGTGGACAGACTCGATGATTGTTTTGGCTTGGCTTAGAAGAAGTCCAAAAACTTGGAAAACTTATGTAGCTAACCGCATCACAGAAATAGTTAACAATGTAAGCAGTGGCCGGTGGCACCACGTTAAATCCGCAGAAAACCCTGCTGATGTCGCTTCGTGTGGCATTCGCCCCGATTTAATGACAGACTGCGAGTTGTGGTGGATCGGACCGAAAATGCTGCATGAAAACACTGACTTTGATGACAGTCGTTCATCCTTCCTCGACATACCCGCCACACAATTAGAAGCTAAAGAAAAATCCACAAGTAAAGAAAAGACTCTCACTGTTTTGTCAGCTGGTGTGTCGAGTGAGGATGATGAGAGGCTTAGTTACCTCACTAGATATTCGTCACTGACCAAACTTATTCGCGTATATGCCACTAGTGTTTGTCTTCGCCTTTCACAAGAAATTTGGTTTCAAGACGAATTGCACTTACTTAAAAGGGAGCGTCATCTCCCAAAGTCCAGTACATTGCACTCACTTACCCCGTTTATAGATCCAAATGGTCTTATACGTGTAACAGGACGACTGCGCAATGCTCAGGTGAACTTCAATGCCATGTCGCCTATAGTTCTGTCCTCGAAGTGTCCCTTGGCCTTGCTTGTTGTCAATGACGCTCACCTGCACTGTTTACACGGTGGTCCTCAGCTGACGCTGAATTTCATCCGACATAAATATTGGCTAATCGGCGCTAAGAAATTAGTCAAACGGGTTTTAAGTCGATGTATTCCTTGTTACAAACAGTCTGCAGCGCCGATTAGCCAACTGATGGGTCAGTTGCCCGCCTGTCGTGTTACGCCAGCCAAACCTTTCCGCAAAAGTGGCGTGGATTTCGCTGGTCCCATTAATTTAAAATTGTATCCTGCTAGATGTAATCGCACCTGTAAGGCGTACATCTCATTGTTTGTATGTACTGTGACCAAGGCTATTCATTTGGAACTCGTGAGTGACCTTTCCACTGCGGCTTTTATAGCTGCTTTTCGCAGTTTCACTTCCAGGCGCGGACATTGTAGCGACCTGTGGAGTGACTGTGCCACCAACTTTGTTGGGGCATCTAAAGAACTAGACACTATGTTTAAAAACAGAAAGTCGGAACCTGTCTGAGAGATAGCCGAAATTCTTGCCAATGACAACACTACTTGGCACTTTATCCCTCCTGGCTCTCCCCACTTTGGAGGACTCTGGGAGGCCGGAGTTAAGTCCGTTAAAGCCCATTTGAAGCGTGTCATTTGGCAGACTCTTCTCACGTTTGAAGAGTATACCACTTTGTTGACTCAGGTCGAGTCTTGTGTGAATTCCCGACCTTTGTCCCCTATAAGTAGCTCAATCGATGATGTTTCTCCGATTACACCCGGACATTTCCTTATCGGAGAACCTCCGATTACTGTTCCGGAAGAAAGTCTCGAATCTGTCACTGCTTCTCGATTAGATCGGTGGCAAATGCTTCAAAAAATGTTGCAATCTCTTTGGGCTCGCTGGAGCTCTGAATATTTAACTACCCTGCAGAATCGCTATAAATGGACGGATAGGAATCCAGATCCTGAAATTGGAACAGTAGTTTTGGTTAAAGATGAGAGACTTCCTCCTGGAGAGTGGCTTCTAGGCCGTGTTATAGATAAGCATCCTGGTAGAGATGGTTTGACTCGAGTCGTTACACTTAAATTTAAAAACAATACCTTTCGCAGGCCGATCACCAAGATCTGTCCTCTACCATTGGACTCTTAACTTTAAATTTTTAAAGACAATTTATCTCTTAATTAGTTGTACTCTAAGTCATTAGAAATTTTATTTGATATTAAGTTGCTAGATCTCTGGTCGCAAGTCCATTGGTTACCAGTGTTCTATTTTTTCATGTTCTTTTTTCAATTCCTCTAAAGGACAAGTCGTCCTTGGGGCCCGGCAATGTTTAAACTTCCATGTTTTCTATATGTAGTTGTACAGAACGCCCCAGAGAGGGCGCCGCCTCCGCGGTGCATCTAGGTAACGCTGTGTTCCTATGCATTCTATAAGACGTCCGTCAAATGCTTGTACAAAAATTAGTTTCAGAAGCCCCTCATAGATGGCACTGTTAGCTTAACGCAGCTGGATAACGCTGTGTTTCTTGCGCTCCATATGGCCTCACCTGTTTTTTTGCATTAAATGAGTATAAAGTTAATCAGTGCAGTGTTATTTCAAGTTAATAAAGTGTAGTGAGTGAACAGAATGACTTTCCCACCCCCTCTTCTAGGAAGGATGTGAAGCGTTTTTTAGGAACCGCCTCATATTACAGACGATTTATTAAAAACTTTAGTTCAATGGCGGGACCATTAAACTCTCTCACGTCTACACGCAAAGGCGCACCGCCTTTTCAGTGGTCTGCTGAGGCTCACAAAGCCTTTACGGATTTAAAAGCCGCTTTAACAAGCGCACCGGTGTTGGCTTGTCCCGATTGTTACCAACCTTTCACGGTCCACTGCGACGCTTCTGATTTTGGAATTGGTGGTACGTTAACGCAGATAATTCAAGGGGAAGAACATCCGATTGCTTTCTGTAGCCGCGCGTTGACACCTTGTGAACGCAACTATTCCGCTGCCGAAAGAGAAGCGTTGGCAGTGGTCTTTGTTGTCGAACATTTTCGCCCGTACCTGGAGGGGAGCAAGCCATTTAAAAATTTTACGGACCACGCTAGCCTTAAGTGGTTCTTGAATCTGAAAAACCCTAGCGGACGACTGGAAAGGTGGGGCTGTCGTTTGTCACCTTATAACTTTACTATCGAACATAGGCGCGGAATAGACAATGTGGTGCCTGACGCGCTCTCCAGAGCCGTGCCAGTTTCCACCGTAGAACCTGTTACTTCTGATACGTGGTACTGTGATGTTTATAAGCGTTGCCGTGATAAGCCTAGAAGTTGCCCAAATTTTCAAATAATTTTAATTTTCATAATAATTAATTTTCAAATTGTTTCGGTACACCAAATCAAAAAATAAGCTAAGATCTAATTATGATTGGAAGGAGGTTATTCCTCGTGATTTGAAAGATACTGTCCTGGTCGAGAATCACTCGGATCCAATGGCAGCTCATTTAGGAATAGCCAAAACCTACCAGAGGTTAAAGTTACTCTACTTTTGGCCCGGTATGTACCGAGATAGGGTGAAATTTATTTCGGAATGTGACATTTGCAACACTTATAAGTGCCCCAATATGAAAACGCCGGGATTAATGGGTAGTGCTAGGATCTGCTCACGTCCGTTTCAGTGTCTCAGTATTGATTTAGTTGGGCCCTTGCCCATGTCGAGGATGCAAAATACTTACATGTTAGTGGTGTTATGTTATTTTACTAAATATTGTTTGTTGTTTCCTTTGCGCCGTGCCACCGGTAAGGTAATAGCACAGCGACTGGAGGACCATGTGTTTCTCGTCCATGGAATCCCTCAAACAATCATGTCGGATAATGCCTCAAATTTTGCCGGCCATGAACTCCAGTCCTTGTTTCATAAGTATCAATTACCACAGATACATTTTGGTCCAGTTCATTGCCCACAGGTGAATCCAGTCGAAAGACAGAACCGCACGGTGATGACGGCTGTCTCTAGCTTTGTCGGCGCCGACCACCGTACTTGGGACATTAACGTGCACAAAATTCAATTTGCAATAAACACTTCGGTTAGTGCAGCTACGGGCTACACTCCATTTTTCTTAGTACATGGTCGCGAGGCTGTGGCTGATGGTAGTATTTACAAGGATTTTGAGGACATAGATGAAGTAATTTTCTCATCACGTAAAGACCTATATGATAATTTGGGGGAGTTGAAAGAAGTGTTTGATGATGTAAAACGAGAATTAGAAAAAGCACACCAAAATAACGCGAAATACTACAATCAGCGACGGCGGGACCTTGAGTTTGAGGTTGGTGATATTGTGTGGAAACGTTCATTTAAGCAAAGTGACGCGTCTAAGTATTTTGTATCCAAGTTGGCCCCTAAATATGAAAAATGTCGTGTGTTAAGGAAACTCTCAAAATTGGTCCTTTTTTTTGTGTTTACAACTTTTACAAGCATTTTTTTTGTCTACAATTTATACACCTTGTTTATGTTTAGTTAGAGTCTGGTGGGTGTCGGACGCACGGCCCGCGTCAGCCGCCCTCGCTCGCCGTGCCACCGACGCCGACCGCTCTCGATGAGGACGGACGACCGTGACGATTTTTTTCTATCGTCGGGATTTTTCTGTAGTCTTGTTGTAGTCCGGGATTTACTCAGCATCGTGGAGTAGGTGAACGTCGGACGCGCGGCCCGCGTTGGTCTCTCTTGCTCGCCGCGCCGCCGGCTTTGACCTCTCTTATCGATATTGGAAGATTCAGGATGGTGTAGCGGTGCTTGTACCGTTTTTTTTTTTTTCTCTTTTGTAGATTATGTTTCAAAGTTGGGGAACGCCGGGCGCGCGGCCCGCGTCAGTCGCCCTCGCTCGCCGCGCCGCCGGTGTTGACCACTCTTGCTGATTATAGTAGAGTCGTATGCGAGTGACGCCTCGTCTGTTGGTGAGCGTCGGGTGCTTAACCGGTTGTGCTAGCTCTCACTGGTTGCGCTGTCGACGTTGGCCGTTCTTGCGATGGTGGTGATAGTTTCTAGATAGGTGTAGTTCTACAGGTGGGCTAGAGTTTAACGCACGGCCAGCGCCTAACGCACTCGGTGGTGGGTTTGGGTTTAAGGACTTTGTTTTTTTTTGGTGCAGCTTGATATGTAGAGTCATTATTGTTTCAGTGAGGAGTCAGCTGGGGGGCAGCTGGAATTTTCCTCTCTATCGGAAAATTCGTCTGGCGGGAGGGGTGTTGTAAGGTGTCAATTTTTGACAGTGACAGCTGAGGTGGATTCAGTCGATGGATTGTTCGTCTTTCTGTTTACGGCGGTTATTGCAGTGACTGAAACGTTCCGGCGTTTTATCTAATTATTATAATTGTTGTCAATAACAACGATATAATAAAATAAGGGGAATTAATTTAGATATGGTGGAGTAGTTTGGAGAGTTTTCTTTTTAGACTGTTTCAATCGTAAAATTTTGATATTGTGACAGCTCTACTACACTAGCGATGGGCGTTTTCGAAGGAAGCCATTTTGATGTTTGAAGGGAGAGAGGGTGGCTCTCTGTAGTTTAATATCGAAATGTCGTGATAATTACGGCTTATATTATAGAGTCTCCGACTGGTAAATTTAATTGGTTTGTTTTGTTTTAGTGGGGCGATCTGATATTGGGTTAGAAGCGGCCCACGCGCATGTCTTCTTAACCTCTTGTTGGTAGGTAAACGAGTCGTTAAAGCCTTCGCCCTTGTTTTTGGCAATGTTAACCGTGTCTATTATTTTAGTTGCGGTGCTGGCTGCTATCGGAACACCTTCGTTGGAGTTGACAGCGTGACCCGGGCGCATTAGCAAGTCTGCATTTCCTCCACGGTGGGTGTCACCTTAATATCATGTTTCCCAATGTAGTTATGACGATAGGACACTTCTGGTCCTCTGGATTCAGTAGGGCCTTGATTGTTTTGGTTCCTAATTTATGCTCCGTCCACAGGAGGTGTTGAGATACGGCGTGAAGTGTAGCTGTGGTTGGTGTTGTTGGGAGCGCCGTGAGGCGTCTGTTGAAGCTGAAGCTGCTTGGTCTGCGTGGCACGTTGTCGGTGACGCTGGGACGCTGGGCACGAGACGGCGTCCGAGCGTGGCACACAGCTGTCCGCAGCTGTTGAGTTGTGGAGGCACCGGAGGCGGCTGTGAAGCGGAAGCTGCTCGTTCTGTGTGGCATCACGTTGGCTATGGTGGGACGCTGGGCACGAGACGGCGTCCGAGCGTAGCACACGTCTGTCGGCACCGGCAGGTTTGGGTTGGTCTTCGCCCATCAGGTACCAGCGCCTTCCGCGCCGTTAATTAATTAGGTAGGTAATTATAAGAGATCACTGGCCAATTGCATTCACGACCCTGAGGTTGTGTATTGTAGAGAAGTAGGACTTAACTCTTAGAATAGAGGCGCAATAGCGCTGTAAAGCTGTAATACTATAAAGCTTGTGTTTGTGGGCGGGTTAGTTGGGGTTTTATTTAATAAATAAATATCTAGCTGTGCAATAACTTGTTTTATTGATCGTTCGGCAGCGCCCCTCTACCTGCGTTAGAATTTTCATTACAATGTAAAAAACACCATCTTATTCCATTGAGTAAACGCCACGACATAGCAGATATTATTTACATTCTAAACATCATTATTGGCGAAATCGATTGTCCCCAGTTACTTCAGAAACTGTCTTTTAATACGCCCACTCGGTCTAAAAGATTCTATCCCCCCATCTTCCTTAAATTGGCATCAACTAAATATAGACGTAATAGCTTCTTAAGGCGAGCTAGTGGTAGCTTAAATGATTTAACGAAAGAGCTGGACATTGATATTTTCAACTGCAAGACCTCCTCTGTGAGGCGAAGTTTGGCGATGAGATGTTTTGACTGAGCGCGTCGATATGTTAATTTACTACATTTTCTGTTTTTATTAAAACGTTGTCGGTGGTGATTCGTTCGTGCGATGGGTACTTATTTAGTGACAAACTGATTCTGTACTGGATTATTTACAATGTTCTCTAATTGGCATGTGTTGCTCTAACATAGTGCGCCCCTCTTTGTTGAGTTAAGCTTAAAATTGTACTCTGATATTATCTGCGAGATTCTGTAATTGGCACTCTGTGATTATTTAAGATAGATAGATAGATAGATAAAACGTTTATTTGTTTGTTACTGCAAGTACACACAATCAAAAATTACATACAATTAGGAGAGAGAAAAAAAAACGAAAGTTAACACATTTGTTGAGTACTTGTTGTCTGTGTGCGCTGCAGCAGTACAAAAGGGCCATGGCTCAGTGGGCAACATTGCTCTTAAAAGAGTAAAACACTGGTATTCTGCCACAGCCCGAGGACCGAAAATAAAATAAAATAAAATAAAACAATTTAAAACCGACACCAAAAACAAAAGTACAATTAATAAAACAAACCGAACGGAGCAAAGCGCATTAACCAACTTGACCTACAATGTTCCGTTCCGTGCGTGCGAGTGTGTGTGTGTGTGATGTGTGTGTGTGTGTGTGTGTGTGTGTGTGTGTGTGTATGTGCGTAGCTTTGATCATAAGCATTGAAAAAGCAGAATATGTTTTATTATTTACCAACCTCAAAAAATGGAGGAGGTTCTCAAATCGTCGGGTTCCTTTATGTACAAAGAAGAAGAAGGAGACGAACGACTGGAGTACGTAGTAGCAACATGCACGCTTTCTACATAATAAAAGTTAAATTGCAATCGCCATCCGAGCAACCACTTTGCTTTCGTAACATTATACATCTAAACTGTCTTTTAAAAGATATCTTTAAAGTTAAAAGCCGCAATGGTGGGGGAATATTGTTCCAGCACTTGGTTGCCAGGTAACGGAAACTGCCAGTGAAAGCCACAGTTCTGTGGGGGTGAGCCTCCAAAAGACAATGACGCGTGGATCTGGTCCCATATCTGCTATGAAAGGGAGAAATACTTATCTTTGTAGAAAGATACTTGGACATGAAACTACCGTGAGACTCAGACATATTAATAAAGCGGATCACTCACGTATTTTTGCGTCGAGAAATGCCCGACATGTTTCGGACCAGTCCGTGGTCCTTAATCATGAGCCCCCGCGGCGGTGGCGCGACGACGACTGCTAAAGAAACTTGGGTTGAAAGATACTTGGGTTTATTGAAATGTATCACATCAAATAGAAGACTTGCAAGATGCAAATGTCTTCGTGAGGACATGTTCAACATGGAAGCCCTGTTGAGATATGGTGTTATGTGACTTCTCGGCGGGATATCGAAGCAAAAACGACAGCAAGCATTTTGAACACGCTGAACCAAACGACGAGTCTTCGACTGCAACCTCGGACCGTAAACTAAATCCCCATAATTTAACCTAAAAAGAATCAAGGATTCACAAATGCGTATTTTCTCACAAAGGAGGTTACGAATTCGATATAAAATTTTTAAACGGTAAAAACATGACTTGACTAAATTAATGATATGACCTTCAAAACGCAGGTTACTGTCAAACACGATACCGAGATTTCTAGCTTCTTCAACGTATTCAATATTTTGGCCATTAATGTTAACCACCGGATGGGTATTTGAAATTAAACGAATTTGATGTTTAGATCCAAGAATCATAAATTTAGACTTATGAGGGTTCAACAGTAGCCCGTTTCTATCTGCCCAAGCTGATACACAGTAGAGATCTTCATTCATCTTGCGTACTACATCATTGAAGTTACGAGGCTGTGCCGACAGGTACAACTGCACATCGTCTGCATAAAGATGATATCTACAATATTTGATGGCATTGGCTATATCGGCGCTATAAATTATAAAAAGTAAAGGACCCAGTATAGAACCTTGTGGAACTCCACGCGTTATAGGTTTTGGGTCAGATACCACAGTCATACCATCCCCTTTGACAATCTTTACGGACTGACAACGGTCGCTGAGATAACTGTCAAACCATGCTAACGATCTACAGTCGACGCCGTAATATGACAATTTAGATAGTAATAACGGAATATTTATGCTGTCAAAGGCGCGTGAGAAATCCAAAAGCGCGAGTGCTGTACCGTTACCTGAGTCCTGTTCAGACAGTATGTTGTCTATAACATCTATCAACGCAGTGACAGTACCCATACCCTTGCGAAAACCGGACTGTAGAAGAGGTAATATATTGTTAGCTTCTACAAAAGAACACAGCTGTCTGTATACAACTTTTTCCAGTACCTTAGATAAAAAGGGCAGGATACTTATCGGTCTTAAGTCTTTTAACTCCGTAGGACTGCTTACCTTAGGCAAAGGAGTAACCAGCGCAGACTTCCACAAACTGGGCACCCTGCCCGTTAAAATTGACTTGTTAACAATATCCGTAATAATAGACAAGGTGCGCGGCTGTGTAAGCAGTATCATATCTCTCCCGATGCCATCGATACCAACAGCATTAGTCTTAATTGTCAAAATAGTTTCAGCAACCTCACCATCACTGACTGGCTTCAACGTTAAAGAGGCATTACCAAAGCTCTGAAATTCAAAAAAAGTGAGTTCTGACAAGGGAATCGTCTTAGCCCCAGGAACATTAAGAAAACTATCGTTAATAACATTGGCATCATTAAAATTATCAGGGAGACCGTCATGCTTATTAAAATCAATCGTTTTCTTTAAATTTTTCCAAAGAGTACTGGAATCTGTAGAATTAGAGTTGACATGAAAATTGTAGTATGCTCGCTTTTCCTGAAATATACTAGACACTACAAGTTTCTTCAGTTCAATATAACAGTTCTTTTTACTAGCTGTCCTACACTGTCGATACTCCTGATGAGCCTTATTTCTCATATCGATCATGAGCTTAATCGTGTCTGTAATCCAAGGCAAAGACTTATTTGGTTTAATGGTAACTGTTTTCAAGGGAGCATGTTTGTCAAAAAGCGATACTACCAAGCTGTTAAAAACACCCAGCATGCATTCCACCGAGTCGCATTCTAACACAGATTCCCAATCAGTAGATTCAAGATCACTGTTGAACTTCTCCATGTTGATGTCTTTCATAGGTCTATACACAATAGTTTTATTAGGAATTTTAAGACGTTTTATGGGCAAAGTTAAATTAATCATAGCATGGCCAAGAGAACCAGTAATATCCGAAACTAATACATTCCGAACAGGGGTATCGGTATATACCAAATCAATGAGTGTTTCATTATCGACAGAGTAGTGAGTAGGTTCGGTCACCACCTGGTCCAATCCCATGCAGCGCAAAAAATGAACCAGCTTCACCGTTTTTTCATTATTGTAATCCAGCACATTAATATTAAAGTCGCCAAGTAAAATTACGTGGTCATAATTCGAGAAATGAGATATAGATTCTGTTAAGGCGTCTAAAAAACTATCAACATTGATCCAATTAGGACGGCATGCAGTGCCTATTATTAAACTACGGCCATTAACGGTTAGAGTTAATCACATTTGCTCAATTTGAGCGACTGGGTGTGCAACAATACGCGCGCGAGTATCTCGCTTGATATAAAATGCTACCCCTCCCCCGCGGCCCCGGCGCATGCTGGCCGGCCTCGGAGTATTGCGAAGCTGGTAGCCGGGGACGGCGGGCGCTAGCTGCTCCTGTCCCTCGCGTAACCATGATTCATTAATCGCGACCAAATCGGCATCGAAGCGGTTCATAGCTACAAGAAAATCATCGTGACCAGTACCTAGGGACCCGGCATTATAAAGCGCTAACTTTAAAAATTTTGTTCTAGGCATCATGACGTTTTTTACTTAAAATAATTTTGGAAAAAACAAATAATAGCCATACAAAATCAGCAAGTGAATGTTTATAGTATGAAAAGTTTATAGGGGTAAATAAAGGTGGGATCCAATTATATTACATGTGTGGGAACGCAATATTTATAGTCCAATGCTGTCAATACACATCGCTCAGAGCCTCTCAAAATGTCATTGTACGGATCGTTTCCTGCCACTGCAACGCACTTTTTAGCAAAACAGATAATCATAAAGGTAAAAAAACTTAGTGTAAGATATTTCAACAAAGTATTCACAGCACATGCATAATTTATATACTTAAACAAGTTCTTATCCACCCCGAGACTACTCGACAGCTCGACAGAATATGAAAAAAACTCAGCCTTAAAATTAGAAAAAATACAGGTTTTTTTTAGTTTGGTTTTATAGTTATTGATACATATAAAAAGACGTAATATGCCTTGAAATAAGTTTTGCATAGTTTTATACTCGCTTACACACATAAATAGAAGTAGTATACTATGAAACAATGTTTCAGTACTAAACAAAAGAAAATAAAAAAATTTGCTGTATAGATCAAATAACATTTGCAACAAAAACACGCATCAGGTCAGTCTCATTGCGTAACCAATGTTTAGGTACATCTTCACCAGAGCGCTGCCGCACGTAGATCCTACCGTCTCTGGTCCACGCATAACGCCAATTACAATTGTCTTTACATTTGCGTGCCTTCTGGAACAATAGGCGGTTTGCCTTAGTGAGTCGCTCGTTGATGTAGAACCGCCGAGGCGAGCCCGGCAGGCCGATGCCTTCGGTGGTGACCCCGCGTCGCACCCGCGCTTCTTTCAGCAGCTGGTCGCGCAGCGCGCGCCGCGCCAGCCGCACCACGATCAAGCGAGGACGCGGCGCCGCCGCCGCTGCCGCTCCACGGGTGTCCTCCGCAGGAACGTCTCCGTCACCATTCGCTGGCACGACCACAGCGCTCTCCGCTGGCTGCGGAGCACGTCCCACCCGATACGCGCTAACAATGTCATGTTCCGACAGCGTCACTCCGAGCCTCTGACCAACAGCCGTCACAATGTGTAAAATGCTTTCACCTTTTTGCTCAGGAATGCAGGAAAGTTCAACATCGTTCAGAAGCAATTCCTGTTCACGGTCATTTATTTCAGCTTTTAATTCCAGAATCGTCTCCAGAAGTGTACCCTCAGACTGCTTTTCAGGTTTTGCAGCCGCCCAGCGTTCCATGGTCTCCATTCGAGAAAGTAAATTATCAATCCGGACATCGCAATTATCCACTCTCGTAGCTATATTTGATACTGCCAAACTTAAACTCTGCAACTGGAAACGCACGTCATCGCGAACTTGACGTATTTCCTCGCGAACTTGGCGAATTTCGGCTATCAAAGTCTGCATGTTGGACATACCCAATGTTATGTCGTGTGCGGTATCATTTAGCGATACGTCCATATCGAAGGTGGATTCGGCAGGATGATCCACCCTATTGCTCTGAGATTTAATACCAGCCCCCCGATGCATATTGATGTTTTTGTAACAGCCGCGCACCGGCGTGTTTTGGTTATCGGTCCTGGGCTCGCCGCTTACGCACTCAACGCACTTCCAGGTGCTTCTTAGATCTTGTGTTGAATTATCAAACAGCTTCTCCGGGACGCCCGCACATAGGAGATCGTAAGACAGTTTGCAACTGCAGCAGCTTAAAAATCGCTCATTTTCAATCAGATGTTTACAGCCCGAACACAATAGCTTGTTGGAATTCATTGCTATGTACACTCAGGCAGTCTCCAAATAAGGTGCAAATTCGCACAAAACCGACCGGGCGCTAAAGACGACAGCTGAATAGCTCGAAGCAGCGCGCAGGTAATAATCGCTAACTACCGACGCGAACAAGCGATTCAAGCCGTACAATTTTTATGCGATAATAAATAAATATCGAAGTTTTGTTCACTATGACCACTGCTCCACAAAATCAACTGCACAGTTTAGTTAACACCAGCTAGGGCTTAATTGAGATATAGCTTTAATTACTTTAAAACTGTTTCTAGCACTGTTTTATAAATAATTATACAGGAGAAAAAAATAAAACGTGTTTACGTGTCGACGCTTCGCGGTCCAATCCCAATTTAATTTACCTATTCTGTCTTAATGCTGTTGGTTCTCCTACATATAACACACACCCACGTACGTTAAGAGAAGAAACGTCTGTTGTAATTTACTCTGACGAAATTAATTAAATTAAAACATTTATACTGTTAAATTTTGAATGCTTTTTTGAGTGAGTATTAGTATGACACTATCGGACTAAATTTCAGTGAAAAAACAAGTGACAATTATAGTGTTGTGTTGATTTTGACCATTAATATTATTCAAGTAATAACCATCGAGTTTTGCCGTCATCGAAATCGCAGTGTTCGACGCAAACGGGTAAGCGCAGCGTTTTTCACGGCGCTTAAGACCTTTTCGACACGAATAATCTGTACAGCTCGAAGTGAGTGGAAACGGGTAAACATAAGCGATACAAAAGAAACAAGCGATCGCTTTACAACTACCTGGCCGCATTAGATTTTATTAAACTATTTTACTCACCTTTACCATGGCGCCGGATGAGCAAATATCTTGGGGTTGCTGTCCATCTGGAACCACTGAGGAAAACTATGCCTGTTGTACGAAATACGGCAAGGCGTACTACTTTGCTTGTATTGCGGCTACGTCGACAGGCGATCTAAGCGAAGATGGGCAATTTCCGTCCCACTGGAGTTGCCCTATGTGCACAAATAGTAAACAAACTCGCGGTGCTAACAAGGACAGCACACCCGTGCGGCCCAGCCCCATCAATAACATCACTGTAAGGGCACCGAAACGCCAAGCTATTCAGTCCTCCACGGCGATCGCAACGTCTCCGGAACAACCGATCACTCGTGACGAACTTCGCGACATCGTCAATGAGTGTTTGTCTCGCACTGAAGATAAAATGAAGCGACATTTTAATTCTGAAATAGATCCTATCAATAAGGAGATGACCGACATGCAAGCATCAGTTTCTTTTATTGCGGAACAATATGAAGATATGTTGAAAACCCAGGCCAGTATACCCGAAACAATCGGTACGCTAAAAACTGAAAATGAGAACTTTCGGTCTATCATACGTGACCTCACCGCTAGGGTCAACCAAATGGAGCAGCGCGCCCGCGCAACTAACATAGAACTTCAGTGTGTACCTGAGAGGAAGAATGAAAACGTTTTACAGATAGTCACTGCTATCGGGAATACCATTTAGTGCAATGTAAAGACTGAGCATATTTTCAGCTGCAGCCGCATCGCTAAGCTAAATAAAACCAGTACACGACCTCGCTCTATAGTCGTACAATTCAACAGTCCAATTACGCGCGACCAGTTCCTGGCCTCTGTAATTGATTACAATAAACTGAACCCAAACGACAAGCTGAATAGTACCCACATCGGATATGAAGGAAACAAGTCACCGATATATGTAGTCGAGCACCTCTCCTCGGCCAACAAAGCTCTGCACGCTGCAGCTCGAGTTTTGGCCAAAGAGAGGACATACAAGCGAGTTTGGACGCGCGACGGCCGAGTTTATGTGCGCAAAACCGACAACTCCGAATATATATACATAAGAGACGAGGACGCTTTGAATAAAATAGTCTGAACCTTAGTATTATTTAGTCGAAACCTATTCATGAATCCATAGTGTTTAATTTTGTTTTATATTCGCGGGCTTAAACATATATTACCAAAACAGCAGAGGATTAAAATCCAAAACCATAGATTTCTATAATAACTTAAATTGTTCTAATTATGATATAGTAGTCCTGACAGAAACCTGACTTAACCAAAATGTATTAAGCAGCGAACTTTTTAACGACCAATATGTTGTTTACCGTCGAGACAGGGAATCAACGGGGCAGGGTAGCAGGGCGGGCGGCGGGGTATTGAATGCTGTATCTAAAAAAATTGCATCTAACAGAATTACTCACTCTCTGGGAGAGCAGTTGTGAAGACCTATGGGTAATAATTGACTTGGCGCCCTTACACTTACCCCTTAAAATAATAACTTGTGCTGTATACCTACCGCCGCTCACAAAATAGTTTTAAGTGATTTTCTCTCCAACTGTAATAATAAACTTGAAAATATTAATGTGCCTGTCTGTATTCTGGGTGATTTCAATCTCGGGTGTATTGACTGGAAACTGTCCCGCACAAAGCTGAGTAACGACCGTCGAATAACTCCTGGAGTACCTCCTGGTAAACTCCTCCTCACAAAAGTCAAGGAGTACCTCCTGGCGCAGGTACTCCTTGACTTTTGTGATCTAAATGCCCTGACGCAAAAAAATTGTATCATGAATAACCAAAATAGAATGCTCGATCTGATACTTACCGACCTCACTAATTGTTCTGTTGCTTCGGCCGTTGATGTACTTAGTAAAATTGATCCTTATCACCCCCCCCTCGACATATATATTTCATACTTTAAAAAAAGTAGTTTAAGGAATAATAGCATACATTTGAAACCAAACTTTAGAAAAGCAAACTACAAAGCTATAAATGATTATCTAAAAGAAATTAACTCGAAAGAACTTTTTTTGCGAAAGGGACGTTAATCATATGTTACACACTTTTTATGACACAATAAAAAACATCATTTTAAACCATGTGCCGCTTAAAAATAAAACTCCTCCTTGGTTTGATAAAAAATTGATTCAGCTGCTTAAGGAAAAAAACAAATATCGAATTAGATTTAACAAATACAAAAACCCACTAGATAGAATTTCTCTCAAGATCCTAAAGGATAGATGTACTAAATATGCCACTGAATGTTATAATTCCTATATAGACAGAGTTGAACATAGTATTTCGAAAAATCCGAAATGCTTTTGGAGTTTTGTAAAAGCTAAGCAACTACCCTGCTGCCATGTCGAACGGTGTCTCAACATCTGCCGACGGATCTGATATCTGTAACATGTTTGCAACCTTTTTTTCTTCGGTATATTGTCCTGATAACGTACAAATTAATGCGGATAAGGACATAGTAGATGTTAACACAGAGATATTGTCGCATGTGACGTTGGATCATGAACACATCGCAAAGAAACTCAAAAGTCTTGACGTCAACAAGGGTGCTGGACCAGACGAGATACCTCCGCTTTTTGTTAACGAATGTGCATCTGGTCTAGTGGACCCTTTGTACATGATCTTCAACGAATCTTTGCGATCAGGAATTTATCCGCGCGACTGGAAATTGGCCAAGGTAGTTCCGATATACAAGTCCGATGACAATAGCCTGGTTAATAACTACAGGCCAATTTCTATTCTTAGCGCGTTAGGTAAAGTTTTCGAATCACTCATGTGTCCTATCATCCAATATCACGTTAAACAAAATATCACCATACACCAACATGGCTTTGTACCGGCTCGTTTAAACAAGTAAAGCTGCATAACTGTTTTGTAACCAAGTATGGTAAAGAAAAGAGCATTACGACACTAGATAACAAAAAATGGCAAAGGAGTTTTAACCTTTATTTAACTAAGGAAACGTAAAAAAAAATAATTATGTCATGAATTTATGCAAAAACACTTAGCTTAAGATGGGTTAAGAAAATATCGCCTGTAGTTAACCCCGTTATAGCTTAGGATGGATTAATAATAAGTTGACGAAGAAAAAACGTTACTCCGTATTAATCGTTTATTAGACAATAAAATTCGTATCAAATTAAACAAAAAATCACTACTACGAGTACATAGTATAAATTAAAGTAGGTATACGTTCCTGTCTGTCGCTATATCTTCGGCTATATTCTCCTTCTAAACCACGCAACGGATTTTGATACGGTTTTCAGTTTTCACTGCCTGTTAGATTTTTTTAAAGAAGGTTTTCATGTACATTACATGATAACTGTACCCGTGCAAAATCTTAAGTTTATCTATACATATGTATGTTTGTCAGTTGCGTGGTATTTATAGTACAAGCTTTACTTAATTTGGGACCAGGTCAATTGGTTTAAATTGTCCCAAGATTTATTTTTTTACAGGCCGTTGACGTTTTAAGCGACTTCGGCTCCAAAAAGATATTAGTGTAGATAAGTACATAAGGTATAAAGTATTAATATGAGTATATTTAAGTACATTTTAAATTCTACGTCAATTGTTTTCCCATTTTCCCCCGCCCCCGCGCGGCTGCACATTGCTCATTGTGTACGGCGCGGTGCTTAGCAAGTTTCTTACTCGCGTTAACTTCAGTTTTACATTATTTAATTACTCAGTAAATGTTACATCAGAATTGCTATAATATTTTCTCTTATGTCGCAAACTTATAAAACATTCACATACACCTTGCATATTTCCAAACAAACTTTCATCCCCTATTCCCTATTGTTATTTTACACCCTTGAGGGTAAAACTTTCATGAATTTTGAGTCAACAGCGCTTCGCTTCTTCTTCTAGCGCTTCTAGCACTTCTTGCTCTAGAAATGACGATATTTAAATTCCATACAACTTCATCCATATTAATAAAAACGGATCACTCACATATTTTTAAGTCGAGAACTGCCCGACATGTTTCGGACCAGTCCGTGGACTAATCATGTCCGTTAATTATGAGCCCGTCGTCGGTGGCGCTATGACGACTGCGTACCGAAGCCCTGACAGTTCGGCTGCTTGGTGCAGCAACAACTACCCTCGTTTGCTTCATTATTTTTAATGTTAATAGTCTCATACAAATTTTCATTCCCCCTTTCTACCCCTTACAATGCTTTTTTCGCATTAAAAAGTAGTCTATGTCTTTTCTCAGGCTCTAGACTATCTGTGTACCAAATCTCATTTAAATCGGTTCCGTAGTTTTGACGTGAAAGCGCGCAGACAGACAGACAGACAGAGTTACTTTCGGATTTATAATATTACTTAGGATTAGTTAGGATTAGGAATTTAGGATTAGCACCCATAAAAACGTATCGTACCTAGCACATTTCTGCTGCAACTTCAAGCTTAAATTTTTTGAATGTATTCAGTATATTACTCGCGTGATAAGAATTATAGGTAACTTTTGTCACGCAAAAATCGTTAAATACCGATAATGTCATTGAATGTTCCCTAGCATATAATTTGTCTACAAGAGCTTCTTCAGTTGTGCACTTAATCTGGGTCTGTTCTTCGCGTTCAACAAGTGTAATCATGTTTTTATTCTTGATGGCACAGAACGTCTGAAAAAAGAGTTTTTTTCTAAAAAAAATTCAATTACGAACGTAGTAGGTATACCTGCGGTTCAATATCGTACAAGAAAACTGTCACTTTTAGAGCTATTAGCTAGAGTACGACCTCGCTTTAACGTGTCGACCAACAAACAAACAGCATTTCAACAAAATAGGTTTTAAATTAAATTCCTTACATACAAACCTTTTTTGCGAACCTTTTTCTAGAATTACTCTTTATTGGTGAAAACCGCATCAAAATCGGTTTGTTAGTATCAAACATCTAAGTGTACAGATAGCGGTAAGTGATGTTGATGATAGAGATGATAAGTAGGTTAGTTAAGTAAGTACAATCCTTAAGTCCCTAAATTAAATAATAATCATATGAATAAATAACGAAAACTCGATAGTACAAAATTAATGTCTTACCTTCCGGTGTTACGAGACATGGCGGGAACGCGACGAAACGTCGCCGACACAACCTCGCCCGCACCGTTCCCCCGACTCCCGGTCAATTGATTTGACCAATCGTGCGTCCGCGTCACGGAATGCGAACTGCAGATAACTAACTTCTAGCCTAGCTATGTGGCTTAACTTTATTTTACCTAAGGATTACTTACAAAATACTTATTTCTCTTCGTTTTAAAAAAACAGGCGATTGGTTGTTTTGATCTTTATAGTGTATGAAAAAATCCGTTTTACTTAGGTTAAAAAGGGTTAAAGGATCTTAACCGATTTTCAATGAAGTTTTTTATGTTAACTTATTTATAGGCTAGTTTTTAACGAAAGATTTATTAGAAGTTACTAGCCTTTATCAGAGTTAAAGGATCTTGACTTATTTTTAGGCTAGGAAAAAAGGTTAACTTTATTTTAACTACCAAAATCATTAAAAAAACAAGTAGATTTCGAGAAGTAAAGAACCTTTTGCCCTCTTATAGACAAGTTTTGTGGCTTAACTAGTATTTAATTAAGTAAGTCTTAAAAAATGTGTGGCTTAACTGTTTCACGACAATCTGTATCTCCGAAACCGAAGAATGTAGGATATATGTTTCTTACAACAAAATGTAGAGAATTTTGCGCTCTGTAATTTGGCATCATTAACTCGAAACTGACCAAATGAGGCTTAACCCTTTTTTAGCTTAAGTACGGCAGCATATTGAACGTACTGGCACTAGTTAAGAATGATCAGGAGATGTATAGGGTCCCCAGATCAAAGAAATTAGATAGGGATGTATATGGTCCCTGAAATAATAACAATCAAATACTTAGTAACAAACTGGAACAAATTACCTTGCTACTCCGCGAAACCAGTGCCGGGCTCGTGCAAAATAGCTGCGTCTGTGCGACACATATGTGTTCATGCAAAAACCCACCCTCCTCCGCTTCCACACGAAACAACATATATCACACAGACTCAACTACACACCACCACCACTAAACACTAAAACCACACGATCGACGCGCGTTTCGCCTCTATACGAGGCATCATCAAGATCAAAGAAGCAGTACGACCGTTCGCTACTTGAACGAATGGCGTACTGACAAACTAAAACATTTTTCTTTAATCCCGCCTACCGCCAACATTTTTGCACAACTACCCTTATTATTTTTCTCAAAGCCTACCACTAATGCCGGGATATACCATGCATAGGAGTGAGTTACATTACAATCAAAATGATGGGGTGATAGTTTATGCAAGAAGTCATCTTAATGTCACAATTGAGGAACCAAATTTAAATGACTGTAATAGATTGTTAATAAAAATCGGGACAGACTTCGCTATATTAGCACTGTATAGGCCTCCCTCCTTTATTAATTCAAAGAATTTTGTTGAATCTTTAAACATCACCCTGCAAAATTTATCATCCTTCAAAAACATAATGTTAATTGGAAATATTAACATAAATATTCTTCCAGAGTGCGCCGACGCAGCTGCGAAGGACTACCTCAACCTATGTTCCTTTCATGGCTTGCTCCATGCTCATACGCTTCCCACGCGTCCTGGCAGTGGTTCTTGTTTGGACCATGTCATACTAAAATCGAATTTTCCCTCGCTTACACTAGTTATTAACTCGACAATAACCGATCACAATGCTGTCCTACTAACCTTAAATTGTAAATTACCTAAACTAAGCATTAATCGCACAATTTCTAAATTGAACGTAAATAAACTTGAAGAAGATTTACGCAACATTGACTTTGACCTGCTTTACAATTCAGCTGATCCGCAGTTTTGTACTTTATACCTAATAGAAAATGTCCAACATGCGATACAGAAAAATACAATCCATATTCGGTTGAGCAACAGAAATTATAACATTAAGCCTTGGATCACGCCAGGCCTAATTCGCTGTATGAGACACAGAGATAAATTGCATTCGAAGGCGAAATCTAACCCAGATAATCAATTATTGCAATTAACTTATAAGAGGTATATAAATTTTTGTAACAATCTCTTAAAGAAAGTTAAAATTAACTATGACAAAATGGCACTGGAGAAAGCGGGATCGAATAGTAAAAAAAACTGGAAATATGTTAAAAATGTAACATACACTTCGAAGCAACATGAGTCATCTTCAGGTTTATTACAAGCACACTCGTCACAGTCGACATCTGCTAACATTGCAAATTATTTCTTTGTTAATGTTGGTAAATGTCTGGCAGAAAAAAATCAGAGCTCATCTCAGTATTTTCCAAACACGGATTTTAAGTGTAGCACAACCTTAGCATCCTTTGGGCTGCTCGATACTGATGAAACTGAGGTAGAAAGGATAATCATGAATTTAAAGGACGACTGTGCAGTGGGATGGGATAATATATCTAATAGAATTTTAAAACAATATAGGCACATTTTAGTACCTCCACTAACTCACATTTTTCACACATGTTTAAATACAGGACACTTTCCCAAGTGTCTTAAAAAAGCTGTTATTGTCCCTGTTTATAAATCCTGTAGCAAAAATCTAGTGACAAACTATCCACCTATTTCTTTGCTGCCTTCTTTATCTAAAGTACTAGAAAAAATTCTAAACAATAGGTTAGTTAAGTACTTGGAGGATAACTCGATTTTGTCAAAAAAGCAGTTTGAATTTAGATCAAAGGTGTCTACAGCCGATGCCGTACATCATTTGACTGACTATATAGCACAGAATCTTGATAAAGGCATGCACACACTGGGAATTTTCCTGAACCTTGCCAAAGCTTTTGACACCGTTTCTATCCCTCTTCTATTGCGCAAACTTGAGGCTATTGGTATAAGAGGTCCCCAGCTGAAACTCTTTATTAGCTATCTAGAAGACCGTTCCCAATTTTTAAATAAATTAAAAGCAAGTAATTTAAAATTAAAACACAGTAGGTGTAGTTACGTCACGAACACTTGCGAGCTGAGGGTAGAAATTAATAGGATTGAATGGTCCTTAAGGGACTTAAGTAACAAATATTTAACATCTCAGAAGCAAATCAGTGAACACATCCTGGCGGCGGACGAATTGTTGGATCTATGTCAACAGAGTGAGCAGCGCATCGAGTTAGTACTCGCGACGCCAACTGCGTGCGACTGTGATAGTGGACTCCAGCAGACTGAGCCGCCGCCAGAGAGTTTGCTCGGTCGGCCTGAGGCCCCCAACGCCGAGTCTCCCCGTGACGGAACTGTAGAGGATAAAAACTTCTGTAAAAATGTAAATAGAACCCTAGTGTTTTCTGATAGGATAGGAAAAGGCTTTGGCAAAATATTATATAATAAGGTACCAAACAGCTGTGTCATAAATCATTGTATGCCAAACGCCTCTTTTAAACAAATAATTGAAACAATTATGCATTCTCAGGTGACCAAATAATCAACAATTGTGTTAATGTTAGGTGACGGGGCTACCATTCGATATTCAGATGTCAAAACTGGGTTCGACTCCCTACTAAAACTGGGTGCAAAAAACATTATTATAGGTGCGTTTCCCTACTCAGCTTCTCAATCTCAATGTAATAAAACATTATATCGTTTAAACAAATTATTGTTTAAGTTGACGAACCGTCATAGTGACGTTTTATTTTTTTAAAACTAATAATCTTATTCGTGAGTATCAATTTACTTCTGACAAGCTTGCTAAATCCTTAGCATGTTTTATTAATTCCGTATTCGGAAATCATCCTCCTCCCCCCTCCCCTGTTAGGACGACATCTCCGACCGAGGACTTGTCTTTAAACTACCTACTACGACAATAGAGAAGCTAAGTAGTTTAACATTACTTCATCAAAATATAAATCGCTTTTCTGGCAAAATATTAGGTTTAGAATTATTGTCTGAAACTATAGATCTAGATATCATCTGCTTAACAGAAACTTGGCTAAAACAAGATATGATGAAATTTAATGTTAATAATTATGTAGTGGCCAGCGCGTTCTGCAGGGAGTCCGCGGCAGGAGGCGGCTGTATTATCTTGTTTAAAGATCATTTAAAGTTCAGAGCGCGAAAAGATCTGTCTGGCCTCTCTGTGGAACGTGTGTGTGAGATCGCTTGTGCAGAGACGGATCAGTACTTAATATTGTGCATCTATAGACCACCAACTTCAAATCTTCCCATATTTGTTAATGCTTCTTCCATAGCATTTCATAGCGTTCTAAGGAAATCTGTAAATGGTAATAAAAAAGTGGTAGTCTGCGGAGACTTTAATATAGATATTTTGTCACAATCAGTTGAAAGAGATCAGTTTGTGTCTCTTTTGAAGTCATTTAATTTAGATTGCTCTTTTAACGAACCAACCAGAGACACACCCACTTCGGCCACATGCATAGATAACATTTGTTTAAATTGTAGATATTTAGAGAAAGCTATTATAAGCGGAGTTCGTTCGGACCATAAAGCGCAATTAGTGAAGCTGCCTCGGGCCAAGGGCAGTACAGATCGAATCATAGAAGTTAGGCCGTTCGATAAACATAGACTTGATCGTCTCAAAACCAACATCGCGCAAAAAATTACCAATCTAGAAGTAATCTCAAACGAACCCAATAAACATTTCAAAATACTCCTAAATACCGTGTGTAAAGAATTCAATAAAACTTGTGGTAAAAAACGTATTAAGGTAGGAAGTAAATTAACATTTAATGAATGGGCTACGACTGGAGTAAGAAAGAGTAGGAACGTCTTATATGAGCTGTATGATAAAAAATCCTGTACTACTGACGAACGCTTCCACCAATACGTTAGGGATTATTCAAAATTATTTAAAATCGTATGTAATAAAGCAAAAGCAGCACACGTAAATAATAAAATAAAATTATCAAATGATAAAGTTAAAACAGTTTGGAAAATAATAAATACCGAAACAGGCCGACGAAAAAACACAGACTCATCTATTTCACTAAAAATAAATAATACTATAATAACGGACGCCGTTAAAGTAGCTGACGAATTTAATACATATTTCTCAGAAATTCCCGCCAAAACCCTATTAGAACAAAATGTTAGTATCCAAAACATTAGTCAATTCAAATTTACAAAAGTCTCTCCTTTCGATATTCTTAAATCCTTTAAATCATTAAAAATAAAAAAGACTGAAGACTTGTGGGGCGTATCAGTCAAGGTTTTACATGCCATCTTGGACGTCATTGCGCCAACTCTGGCTACCATTTTTAATAACTGTATAGACGTAGGCGTATTCCCCAATCTAATGAAATGTAGTAAAGTAGTTCCTATCTTTAAATCAGGTAATAAGGATAATCCTTCTGATTATCGCCCAGTGTCCATTCTACCAGCGTTTAGCAAAATATTCGAAAAAATAATGCTAAAGCAAATGATTTCTCATTTCAATACAAATAAAATCTTACATTCGCAGCAATTTGGATTGACTAAGGGTAGATCTACTACAGATGCAGGTCACAGTTTGATTAAATTTATTTTGCAAGCTTGGGAAGAGTCGCATGATGCCATAGGTGTCTTTTGCGACCTTTCCAAAGAATTTGATTGTGTAGACCATAACACCTTAATTTGTAAATTAAATTTCTATGGCATTCGTGGCATCTCTTTAGATGTAGTCAAGTCTTACCTAGTGCAGAGAAATCAGAAGGTAGCGATAAATGGAGCAATATCATCGGGATCTGTGGTCGAGATGGAAGTGCCTCAAGGATCAATTCTTGCTCCATTCCTGTACCTTGTTTATGTAAATGACCTTACATATATGGTGAGCCGAAGATCAGGCATCGTCATGTTTGCTGACGACACTTCTTTACTCTTCAAGGTTAATAGGAAAGATACTGAATTCATTGAACCCAACGACACCCTGTCCAAGGTATCTGAATGGTTTGCTGCCAACAACTTAGTATTAAATCCTAATAAAACTAAATGTATTAAATTTTCATTGTTAAATTCAACTAATATAGTTTCAGTCTCAAATATCAAATTAGATGGTCAAACGATTGAATTCATAAAATCAAATTGTCGCTAAATTCGTTTTCACATCAAATCTTTTTGTAATATTAGGACCATTTTTATACAATAAGCTAAATGCAATGGCAAATATCTATCCTCTAAACTATAGTAATTGTAAGAAAACTCTTCAATAAGCTCTCCAAACTATGACCTATGAAGATACAGAAAAATTGCTTGTTGTGTTAAAGTAATTAATAGTTGTATTTTATTATAAGTTTTTATACATTGTTAATTTTAGTTACTTAAATTTAAAAAACCAAAATGTTTACTGATGCGCCACCAGTATGGAATGTGTATTTATAAAATTTTGTATGTTTTTGTTAGCTCTTCTAGCCTGAAACACAGGATCTCCTAGTTCAGGCAAACGTGTTACATAGATTGTAAGTAAGTTTCTGTATTAATTATGTTTTCAAGTAATTTAAAGTTTTTATGAATAAATTATCTTATCTATCTATCTTATCTCTCCAAAACAGCATGTCAATGACCCAGTCAGTCAGTGAGTGAGTCAGTGGTAATCGAGCTTTATATATAGTAACTAGATGTCGCGTGGGGGCCGCGGGCCCCACGGGGCCCGCGGAGGGTGTCGTCCTATTGGTCTGTCTATCAAGCTTCACATTAAGTCGTAAAGATGGCATCGAGACGAATCGAAAGAGTACCAACACGAGAGGACTAGCATTTTTGGATTCCGAGATAGAGCCCAGAGCAAGTAGGGCTGCCTTAGAAGGGGGAGGAAGGGGGGATGAGATCCAACTTCACACTGCAGCTCGTCCTGTGTTGTGCTACAGGTTCCGACGTTCGCGCTTCACATAAAGTCCACCATAATTTTGTCATCTTAGTTTTAATTTTTATCTCTATCCAAAGCTTGTTTGAAAGAGATCACTCTCAAGCGATAAGCTCGCCTTTTGGATTCCTATAATTAAGATTTATTTGTAACTGTGAAATTGTTAATGTGGTATTCATGAAGTCGTACGTATGCTATTGAGACGACTCGAAAGAGTACCAACGGTTGGGGACTGGCACTCTTAGATTTAGAGTTGTAGTAGTAGCCAGAACTAATAGTGTAGATTCTTTTGATCTTCTAAATAAGCTACTTTTACTGCTGACCGTATGATGACACTAATAATGCAGAAAACTGGCTTGTTACTTTGTCATACGGTGAATGCATTTGTTTTCTACATAAGGGGGTCTCATTATAAGGTCAATCGCTTAGTACAGCAATACAAGTTTTCAATTCATCACGTGAAATAATAAAAAACAAATTAGTTATATAACATTTATTATTCAGAGATAAGATATTGATATAGTACGTCACTGACAATCATGTAACAAAAACATCATTATACAATTATTTTAGACTTTTAACTAAATAAAAAAAAAAAAACACGGTCATAAATATTTTAACAATTTAGTATCTTATCGTTACAGTCAAATCTCGATTACATCCATTTATTAAGTTTAAAACATAAATGACTACATGTATGTTACAGCATAGTCAAACTTTACATACATACTGATAATTCAAATTGTTGCAAGGAGTATTCCCCAAACACATATACCCATAACATAGCCATAGCATTATTCAAATATTCTGTTTGTTTTAATGGTATGGTACTATGTACCGGAACTATAGGCGGGTAGAGTGTGAGCTGCCAAGCAAGCAAGATTTTCTGGATTGATAAAAAAAAAACCTAACATCGAAGGCTAAGGCGGGAGCTTCGCTTTCGCTTCGCTCCCGCCTTAGCCTTCAGTAGTAGGGATTCGCCGGTTCTGGATCACTTTTTTTTCGCTCAAAATGGCGGTTTTGGGGGCAAAGAAATCTAAAAAAAAAAAAAAAAAAAAAAAGGTCAACACCCCTCTCGGGGTCTCATCACGCTCCGCCCACTCCTTCACGTATATATGTACTTCCATTGCAACATAATACCAACACTTAATCACATACTCATAAAAGGATAGAGACCCTTTCCTTTGTTTCCTACTCACCCTTTGTTACGTTCAACTTCTTACCTGCGCCCACTTGGGGGTTCGGTGCCGACCTTTTTTTTTTTCCTGGGTACCTGATCGCCCGCCACGCTCCGTACAAATAAAATACCATGTCTTTTCGTAAGTCCACTTTCAATTCATTATTCTATCAGCACATAAATATCCTATCGCATTATTCGCAGTACACTTTTATTCGTAGCCTATAACTTTTAGGACTATCATAAATCTAACCTAACCTAACCTACATTTTGGAGAAATTCAAACCTAACTTAACCTAACCTCCATTTTGGAGACATTCAAACCTAACCTAACCTACATTTTGGAGAAATTCAAACCTAACTTAACCTAACCTACATTTTGGAGACATTCAAACCTAACCTAACCTACATTTTGGACAAATTCAAACCTAACATAACCTAACCTAGGTTTTGGAGAAATTCGCAAGCCATAACTTTCAGGACTATTTTAAATCTAACTTAACCTAACCTACGTTTTGGAGAAATTCGTAAGCCATAACATTCAGGCCTATCTTAAATCTAACCTAACCTACGTTTTGGAGAATATTGTCACGCTATACTTGGTTTGTACTTTTGATTCGCAACTCGATGTTTCGTGGACATATCTTTTGACAAATTCTTATTTTGCAAACTACTTATTTTATTCTGAATCCATAACTTTCAGGACTATCATAAATCTAACCTAACCTAACCGACGTTTTGGAGAATATTGTTACGCTAAATAGTAAATGGTTTCAGTTAAAAACAAGAATTTTGTTGCTTTATTGCTTTTTACTTCTAACCTTATTAAGTACTCCTTAGAAATACTAGTTTTAACGTGTTTGTTACGCAATTCGATTATTTAAATACTAGTCAAAACTTGTAGGATTGCACTATGTACAAAGGATATTAAGAACGCAGCCTTGTGTTTCGCTTACACAGTAGGTACTATCCTACATTTTGTGGACATATTATATAGCTAAAGTTTATTTTATGAATATACATATAGACAGAGAGTTTACATAATACAGTAAACGGTTTCAGTAGCTTTATTGTTTTCTTTGTATCAAACGCACCACGATCTTTTATTATTTAATTACTTAACATCAATACACTATGCAAAGAGAGCTTTTTGAAAAAATTGCTAGTTTGAACGTGTTCACTAGGCGAACCGTTTACCTGACCATCGTCAATAAGAGGAGCGTTATGTTTTTTTGAGTGTATGTCTTTGAAGATACTGGTTTAAACCTGCTAAATTGCACTACGCATAAAGGACCTCAAGAACGCGGACGGCATTGTATAATTGCTTTATTGTTGTCTTTGTATCAAAAGAACCGCCGCTGTCTTTTGTTATTCAACAAACCGCGTCTGGGGAATACGAGTTTATACCTGTTCAATAAGCGAAGCCCTTCTTTAAAAAATACCTGTCCCAACTCGTAGGGATTGCGCTGGGTATAAAAGCCCGCCATCACATCTCGGCTTCATTGCGCCCCAAACAATTCTTCGAGCAAGATCTTCCAGTAAGAGAGTCGTGAGTCGTGAAGTTTAGTGCAAGGTTGCTGAAAGCAGTGTTTCGTTGCTGAAATGGATGTAAGTATGTAGTCATAATTTTATGTGTGCCCACTTATTTCAGATTTTGATTGATTGTAACAAAACCTTCATCTATGTTTTATGTGTGCCCACTTATTTCAGATTTTGATTGATTGTAATATAACCTTCATCCATTTTTGTGTTTACCATGTAAATCTACTTTGAAGGACCGTTTGAATAACGTTTTTATTTTGTTACAGGAAAACACATTTAAAAATTATTACTATCCCGACGACGAAGCAAGTGATGAAGAAGGAACGTTGGCCTATAAAGTCAAAAAAGCTATTGCTAACACTAACAAGAGGCCTAATAACAGCATAGATGGCTTCTTTGAAAAACGGAAGAAAAGGAAAGTTGCAGTAAAGTCGTCGAGCGTCAGCCAAGCTACTGCGGAAGGCGTGGCTTTTATAAAGTCCAATAAAGACGATGCATCATACGCCTCACATCTTATAAAAATTGAGGTGTATGATGCGCGGAAAATAAAAAATGTTCCGCCAACGGAGCATTGGAAACATGCGGAAGTGCGTGTTAAATACTACGCGCACTCCGAAGAGGATGCTCACGTGGAATCCACAAGAGATGTGATTTACCAAATCACCAAACAGTTAGCGGAAAAAAGTGATTGTGTCAATTACGTTATAGACAATACAAAATAAGTGTAAAAGTAGTTTTAAGATCTTCATTTGTTCCTTTTATCTTTTTTTACTCGATTGTTTGCGTTTTGTTTGTTAATTGCTTTATAACTCGTACCGAACATTTTTCTTTGTATAGCGAACACCTTTTGTATTCTAAGCTTCCTTTCTAGTTATTATTTTTCCGACAAAGAGTCATTGTCTTTCATATTAGATAAGTAACACAAGTTCCAAGCGCCGATGTTCATTGTATAAATAGACCATAGCCATGACTTTGAATAAAGTTTTAATGAATACCATGTTACATTTTTTATGTTTTATTCACAAATACACTTCCCTTGACGAAAATGTAGACTTAACTTAGAACAATAAAAGAGTTTGTTTTATATTTAATTGTTTATTTCAAAAAAATAGACTTAAACATATTTCTTTCAATTAGATCGTTACATAGAGAACTCTCAGTAAACACATTTACCAAGTCACACATAGTTTTTCCTTTAATCTTAAAATACAGATAGACTAAACAATATTCCCCGCAGACCGAGGTAAAAGGATTTTGAAATGAGTTGTGGTTATAAACCCATCTCCTGGAATTTCTTTTCAAAAATAGCTTATGACTACCTGTAGGTTTTCGACCAAATGAGTCAAAATATTCACCAATGCCATTAATATCAATGTGTATAGCTATCCAGTGAGACCCCGGTTTTGAGTCGGGATCTAAATTGCTTATAATAAAAGCAGGTAAATTTACCCAAATAGGCAATCGGTTTGCAGCAAAAACATTTCATTTAAAACTGGAACTTATTTTATTCATACAGAGCTGTATTTCATTTGTATCCATGATAAATATAAATTTAGCAGCTTATAAATGATTCTGTTAACAACGTTTAAGAACAAATGATGTATCCTTATTAAAAACAAAGTATTTATTAACTGTTATAATCCACAGTTACGTCACGATTCTTGTTTATTTCAATTACATTATCAAATTCTGCGTATACAATACAGTTAACAGTTTGACTTAGAGACGAATCAAAGCGAACTTCTAACCGAACACTTCCATGTCTGACGAGATTCCAATGTGACGTTGAACTAGCAGATAAATCAGGAGTCAAATCAAAACATAGCAAACAATATCCGTCTCCGTATTTTGTTCTACTTATTGCGTTACCTTCGTTGTGAAAATGAATGCCAGTCCCAGAAAATAAAGTGTGATATGGTGATGCTATTAAACCAGAGCTAAATGATGGTTGTAATGTTCTAGAAGGTATTTCATGACCGTCTACATACAAACTGAATGAATTCATATTAAAATGTTGAAAGTTGAAAGGATTCAATGCTAAATTACCGTTAAACGCTGAATTTAAGACAAAACCGACAATACATCTTTTAGGAACTTGTCCAAGGAATATATTATCTAATGTTTTACCTTGCACACCTGCCGGTATTGTCAGAACCTTAACTTCCGCTCTTGTTATAGGATACTTTGCAGTTGTTGACGCTAGTACTTTTTGATGGGCTAACAAAACGCTAGGGTTGACTCTTGCTCTTCTTATAATAAGACTAGCATCCATTATTTGTACTTTAAATTTTTTATCTTGATGACAAATAAGATTAAATGTTTCTTTTGAGCGCACTAACTTAACACGCATTTCTACGCCATTTATTAAAAATTTCTCTTGGTTAAACATGTCACCATGCAAGTGACCAATCATTTCAACTTGTCTACTCTCTTTCACAAATTCCATTCTTTTGTGAAACCCTTTGTTCGTTGCGTCAACGGCATCCATATGATGTGCAGTATCTTCGTACCACAATCCACAAGTTAGATGAGATTCTTTGGCTGCTGGACCATAGTTAAGAAGATTCTCCAAATAAGCACGATAGGCATATGTGTTGTTCGGAGGTGATATGAGTTTTTGATTTAAATATATGTCTAGTTGATTGAAAAGGGAATGCAACCAATTGTTAACAGGCGAAACTTGGACATCTGCTTTTAAATTTGTGCCATCCTGATTCAATACTTTTGCATTGACATGCAGTAACGTATGTGACAAGTCAATATAGTCATCACCTGATCCGGGAACTTGAAATTCTATAGGGCCGTCGTCGTTTAAAGATGAAATTGGTTTGTAATGAACCCATTGTCCACTTTCAATACTGGTTTGAGTTGACGGCAGGGCAAATATATCTAACTCAGATTTTGCACATTCACATGAATGATTATGTAAGAATGACATTATTTAATATGAAAATATATCTTCGACGTTATACTTTTTAATTTTTTTACTTCCTCTTCGTCGTGATGCTTTTAACGGAATGAGTCGTTCTCGTCTTTTAGTTGACATTTTATACCCAGATCCTGACATTAGAGAATCAATTTTTTCATCAGCTTTTCTTTTTAAGTTAGCACTTGCATCTTTGAATCGAGACTTGATCGAACTCTCCATAGGACGTGAATTTACCATATCAGACAGCAGGCCGATCCCCGCATCTAATGTTTCTTTCCCTACAGCCCTAAAACCACTGGATAACAAAGGAATCACAGACCTAAATAGCCCACCCAAAAAGCTTCCAATCCCATGACCTCGTTGAAATGGAACACCTTTATAGACAATTCCTACACCAGAGCCAGCTTGATGTAAATAATAATGTTCATATGGACAAGAGGCAGACGATCGTTTGTGAGTCATTTTATTCGTTGAAAATGTAGCTTCACACAAGAAGATCCAAATTGAAATGGTACTCTGGCACCGGTAGTCGTTCTTATATCTATTTCAATCGTATCTAACTCTCTACGTAAAACAGGTACATAATGAGCAGGTGAGAAGACATGCATTTTGTAAGCTCCATAAACGAACTGAGTTGGATCCAATGGAATTATTCTCAACAATGATGTTATAACATCCCCCACTACTTGCGGTTCAATGATATCGGTATACACAAATATTTGTGATGGTAACCCTAAATACAAATTTACTGGATTTTTCCCAATTGAAATTTGTTTTAAATTAGATCGTGGTTTGAAACCTAACTGCAAACTCAGTATCGGTGATGTTATGATAGATGTTATATCTTCAGTTGCAGTTATAGCCACCATTTTTGATATTTTATCACACCTAAATTTCACCTTATTTTTTAATTGCGGGTTTTCATTGAACGCGTCAAGGAAAGTGTCAACGCTATCATATGTCGTAGCAGGTATGTGAGTTTTTATATCTATGATTTTGTCAAACTTGTCATTAGGTAATCGTACTTTCTTTTTTATATAGATGATATTTTCTTGATCTTGAACATTGTACATGGAACGTGGGTATTGAAATTCCACTAAACCAACAACCCATTCTCCTTCTAATTTAACGGTCTTAGGTAGTTTGGTCATAAAATGTGCTGTTGTATTATCAGTATAATAAGCCGTCGAGCTATTGCTTAACAAAGTTATATAAAAACTTCCTTCACTCATATTTTTTCTAAGTTTGATGCAAGAATCCAAGAATTAAATTTACTCGGATAACCTTGCCACTTCACTAACACTTCCTTTCTGCCACCAACACGCCGAGAGCGTATTATTTTATCAATTTTATACTTCATGGAGGGGTGATAAGTTGTTTTTTGTAATTCTTTAGAATAAAATGTACCTACGATTGGTTCACCATCCAAGTCCTTTAAGGTATAAACAAGTCTCGGAGATCGTCTAATGATTGCATCAATTATAAAAATTTCATCACTCCAATTAGTTTCATAACCCTTTTGAAATATGTGTTTATATTTAGTTATTCGAACATGATCACCTACATTCAGTTGTGTGGTTTCTAATGAAATTTGTTTGTCTTTTTTTCTATCATATAAGTTACACCAAACAGTCATGATATTATTAAAATTAACATCAATTGGTCGCATTTTGATAATAGAATGATTACTATGGTTATAAGAGTGAAGAAGATCTTGTAATATATTAGTGTAGTTGTAAGTATTTCTATGAGTAAAATAACGCCACATTTTCATTTTAAGAGTTCTTTGAAACCTTTCAACTATACTTGCTTTAATGTCTGGATTATTAGTGGTGTAATAATTAATGGTTTTGCTTTTAAAGTAGTCTCTTACCACCTTTGAAACAAATTCTGTGCCTTTATCGGATTGGATGTGACGAGGGGTAGATTTGGCTTCTGCAAATATGCTTTCAAAACATTGTTTAACTGTTTCTGAATCCTTCTTTTTCATGGCTCTTGCAAAAGCATATTTACTAAAAACATCAATAACACAAAGAATATATTTATATCCATCATTATATTGACTATAAGTACGCATATCACTGAGATCAGCCTGCCAGAGTTCATTATAATTAGATAGGATGTATCGATTCCTAGTAAATCGTCGGTGGACAGGTTTATGTAAAGTATACGTTTCCTGAGACTGTAACCATTTTTTTACTTCCTCCTTGCTCATATTACCTTTCATTTCCTTCGCTAACTTATCTATACTACTGTAACCAGCTGGGTTGGACACATCGTAGTAAATCTTATTTATATCTAATAGGGGGTCCATTTTTCCCAATCTAATTTCTTTTTGGTCGACTCAATTGTTTTAGCAGAAATAGGTGTAGATGCGTTTTTTACTTTAAATGATGAATCCCTTGTATTTTTAGGAGATGATGATGATGATGCGCGAAACTCGTTGGTGTAATCTCTCTTCATATACTCCAAGTTAGCAGGATTACCGATACAAAATGTAGGAACTCTTATATCTTTTAAAACCAATGCAAATTCTTCCCAACCTATTGGTTTTGCGCGTTTTAGAGGTCTTGTTACATCGTTTATCAGATCGACAATATTGCTATTTGGGATCACTCGATTGTTTAACACAACTTCCCCTCCTGTCTTCCACCAATTTTTTTTTTATTAAGGATAATAATGTCCATTAAAGTTTGGGTTTTCGATCGATAAGATTTCGGTATTCCTTGTACGATATGAGATGGAGTTAATTCCACAGGATAGTATTGATTCGTTTTATCAAGTGGTGGTGTAGCAGGAACATCATCTTCCAGCAAAGTTGGGCTTGCGATTGAGTCATTATTTGCATTTTCCTGCTTTTTTAACTTTGAATCTAAGTCACTGTTGAGGTTGTTTAAGTGATCAACTCCATCCATTACTATTGGTATTTTGAAAGGCTTTCGATCTGCTTCGGCAAAATGTAAAAATCGCTGCAGTGCTTGGGAATATAATGCCCATTTTTCACGATCATCCATTTTACTTTTCAATATTTTTTTCATCTCTCCATCCAGGCGAGACGATGAGTTCTCTGATAGCTCATTATTTTTAAGTCTTTCAATAAAATCTTGTTCTACCAAAAGCATTTTTTTTGTGTTCTCCATTTTGGTTATAAAGAGTTTATTAAAGCACTTAAAACTGCACCTAAAATAACAGGTAGAAATGCACCACCCTTTTGAATGATGATAGTTTTTCTTAGTTTTTGTTTTCCCTTTGAAACTAGCTTGCGTAATATGTTCTTGTGTATATTTAATTTAGATTTTTCTTTTTTTTTCTAAGGGAATTTTTCCTTTTAGCACGTTATAAATACACTCGCAAATAATATTGATTTCATCATCATCACAAGCTTTGAGTAAAGCCGTGCGATATTTTGGTTTAAGTACTTGCAACGCTTCAAGTAAGTGTTTATATGTGCTCACACTCGAGTGCATCATTTAGAACTGACTAAAACTTGTTGATTCCTGTTATATTTAAATCCTTTTTTAGGAATGTAAACTGTGCAATTTTATCGAACGGAAATATTTTAGTTTTGAAACGACATAAGTCATCTGTATTTTGTTTCAGATCAATCATGAGATATCCATGGGCATCCTTAGTAGCATCTTTATAGGCTTCATCCACGAATTTTGAATTTTCAGGATAAACTTGTCGCGACAAGTATCGTATTTGAGTTTTATCTCTAGGATTTTTAAAATATACAATGTAACTTGTGTTTAGCGAGATGTCACGTTGACCTCGTCCCTGGTGAAACATATTTTGTGTAATATAAAACACGCTTAAGTTTCTGTGATGACTACCCTTCGTGAAAATATCAACGATCCGTCCATCTGACTCCCTCATCAAATCATCGATAATAAGGAGTTTAGGTTGCTTCCCATCAAACATGTTAATATCAGGTATTCCTTGACTATAATTAACATTTTCCAGATTGTACAAAGGTTGCATTTCATCATAACACCAAATAACTTCAGAAAAATTTACATCGCATAGTACTTTGCAATCATTTAAAAAGTTTGTGACAAATTTTGATTTTCCACACCCACTGGGACCAGCAACAATGGCCGTAAAAGGGTGACAAAAGTGAATCATTATATAAATCTGTTATACGTGTTGAATCTAAAAGTACTAAAACACTAATGATTTTTTTAAAGTCCAAACAAGGTTATATAGTTTTGTCACACCTGAATAATTTTTAAATAAAAACACATGAAATTTATCTAAACACTTTATTTAATTTAAAAAAAAAAGAGTAAATTACATCTTTCTGTAATCTTATTACTAGTCCATGCATAATACTACAAAGAAAAAACTTATATTTATAAAAAAAAATGTCTAAAATCATTCTGAAATTTTTAAATTATACATAAATTACAACTTTCTATTATCTTATTACCAGTCCATACTCAATAATTACAAAAAAATTTGTTACGAATTTAGGAACAATCGCAAGTACAGAAAAGTAATATTAACACTGAATGTCCTTTATTCTGTAGTGGCCCCAAGCAAGCGTGTCAGTGGAATTTTCTAGTAAATATCGTTTTGTATCACTGTGTGATAAAGATATTTTGTTTATTTTTTGTGTAAATATAACATGTTTTATAGACCTGAACCGCATCATTTCACACAACAGATTATCTTTTTTGAACAAACATGTTTTGTAATTGTCAATGTTAAATTTTTTAGTAATACATTTATTAACTCCTTTTGCTTTTGCTATACATTCGTTTTGTACATCTATTGCATACATTTTTGATCGAAGGCCAATAAACTCTTTAAAAATTTTACCATTATTTTCATCTTTAAAAAAACCCAATTGCTTTTTATTTACTAATGGCAAACCGTATTGATTGTCAGGAGGATAATCAGAAGTATCAAAGTAAGATTCTAGATCTATTAGTATATCAGCGTAAAAGTTATCCGTAAATATTTGATATACCAAACTGTCCGTGTCCGTGTAAAGCAATTTCAGTTTATCTGGATATTTGGTTTTCATGAAGTCATAGTGAAATTCATACATTAAAGTTTTTGACAAATCTAATATACAAAATCCTAAATAAATAGGTTTGTTGTACAAGACTTTTGTTTTTTTCAACTGTACTGCAACCAAATTCTCCGAAAATATAGAAAGGCTGTGAAATTCAGGTCTTGCTATTAAAGATTGAACTCCTTGAGTTTTTCCGTGGTTTTGCCAGTGGTTAAGTAATTTAACATTCACTCTTTTATTTATATTTTCCATAGTTTTACCGAAAACAGAATTGTTCATGAGTTTGAAGAAGTCTTTTTCAAATTCTGATCTGGCCAACGAACGCATGTGTGTATTTAAATCGATGTAAGTCTTTAACCATGCCTTTTGTTCAAACTTTAAAATTCTGTGAATTTTTAGCAAACGTAAACCAGATTTTAAACATTGTTTTAGATTTCGATAGTGAATCACATAGTTCGCTTTGTTATTTAAATTAGGAATCAGCTTTTTTTCTTTGGTATCACCTAAACAAACGTTTTCTGGGCAGAATGGTAAATCAGAATGAAAATCGTGTAAGTTATTTGGGTATTCCAAATCAACTTCTAGAATGTATCCGTGTTCAGCATCATCAGAAACATTAAAATCGGTATTATTATCCACCCATTCAAACTTGCCAATGGGAAGGCATTGTGACATTGCCCAACCGTAAAGGTTATTTGCATCTAGATACATCAAAAATGAAGATGGTAACGTAGGATCATATTCAGACATAAATATATTATTAGCTTTCCCATTTTTTTTTTTATTTTTTTTTATTGACAAAATTTACAGTTATAAGCTTACAGTAGAACCAAAGCGCTTATAATGTTAAACTTAAATTACTTAATAATAACTGTCGCATAGGCTATTTATTTTACTGACTAGCGTATGCCAGCTGTCAGCGAACACATCGGCATCCTGCCTCCGCACGAGCTCGTTTAGCAGCGCGGGCGCGCGCACGCCGGGCGCGCTGGCGGCGCGGCGCGTGCGCGGCGGGAGCGCCGCGAACAGCGGCCGCAGGCGGCGCCCCGCGCGCACGTACTGCTCGGGGACGAACAAGCGAATACCTTCTAGCGCTGTTGGGTTATTTATTTGCCCTCTTAATAGGAGACAATAGTGCAGGGCAAGGTGCATTTTCCTTCTATAGTTCAACGTTTCGAGCCCGACCATTCCTGCCACAAAAAGTGATGGGTAGAGAAAAGGATAATATCCATACTTCTTTTTGTAAAGGAACCGTGCGAACTTTCGCTGGACTCTTTCGAGTAAAACTTTATAATTGTCCTCGATAGGGTCCCATAATATTGAATTATATTCAAGTTTACTGCGTATGAACGCGTTATATAATATAATAGGTACCGTTGTACTAGAGAACTGGGACGCCGTGCGCATTATAAAACCTAACGTCTTTTTTGCACTTTTTGCTATTGCGTTAATGTGGCTATGAAAATCCAGTCTGGTGTCCAGCTCGAGACCCAGATCACGAATAGCGTTGGAGCGGTCGATATCGTCGCCCCCCAGTTGATAATTATATATCAACGCATTTTTGCTTCTACTTAAAGAAATTATTTTACACTTCTTCCCGTTAAAGAACAATCTATTTGCCACACTCCAATCCATCACCGCATCTATGTCGTGCTGCAACGTTTCACAATCATGAAGTGAATTTACGGCGTGAAACAGTTTTAGGTCGTCTGCAAACAACAGGCATTTCACAGTGCTAACCACCAGAGGAAGGTCATTGATCATTATCAAAAATAGGGTCGGTCCAAGCGTACTGCCTTGACTTACCCCAGATCTGGTGTAATACTCCTCTGACTGGTAACCCGACAGCTGTACGAACTGCCTACGATCTTTCAGGTAACTTCCAAATAGCCTTAGCAGACCGGGAGAGAATCCAAACTTAGACAGCTTGCTTAAAAGGATATCGTTGTCAATTAGATCAAATGCTTTTTGGAAATCAAAGTAGGCAGCGTCAACCTGCCGCGAATTATCCATGTGAGGGAGAGCGTAGTCCACAAAGTTTGCGATGTTAGTGGCGGTGGACCTGCCTGCGCGAAAACCATGCTGGGCATCCGCCAAACGACTTGAGATGAGAGGCGCAATGTACTTATTGATAGCGCCCTCGAAAATCTTGCCGAAAACAGAAAGAATGGCTATAGGTCGGAACGTGGTTATGTCCGAGGATGTCGCCTCCTTTGGGACCGGCGTCACGCGGGACACTTTCCAAGAAGTCGGATAAACTCCCTGACAAATCGAGAGATTAAAAATGAAGAGTAGAGGATTCTCCAACACCGAGATACAGTCCTTGACTAGAAACGGCGGAATGCCGTCAGGACCTGGCGCAGATGTAGCCTTTAACCTGCCGACAACTCGACGCAGTTCATGAGATGAAATGTCATACAAATTTATGCAAGTAGAGTCTTTATCTCCGTTGGCATTCAGAGCGGCTGCGTCGACATCTAACACGGGGGTGCTTGCATGAAAAATAGAGCCAAAGTACGTAGCAAATGCCTGTACTGCGGTCTGTTCTGTTAAGATATCGCCGCTCGCCGTGTAACGGGTTGGCTGACGATTACTACGCTTATCTTTTATATGCTTCCAGAAAACAGCAGGATCCAGACCGATTGATCTTTCTACCTGCTGCAGGTGCTGCTTATGTGCCACATCTATTAATTCCTTGACAAGAGTTCGATAATATCTAAACAACTCCTTATCAAAAAGTAGCCCGGTGCTTTTAAATTTAATAAGATTAAAATACTTCAACTTAATGTATTTAATTATTTCCGCCGTGAACCAAACCGGATAGTCATAGCGACACGAAGTACGTCCCGAGCCCTTCCGAACAGGAACGTTTCGATGCAGAACATCGCGCAAAGAATCGTACAACACGTCAACTGCAGTGTCTACGTCTACCTGTTTGTACAATGGTGACCAATCTATGTTAGCCATATCCGTATATAGTGACAGAAGGTCTGCCTTTTTAAAATTCCAACGGGGGCTTTGTGGGTCAGATGGATGCACTGTTGGGCTCGGCTCAGAGCTCACATGCTCAGTACAGGGAAACAATAACCTTAATCTAAGCGGCGGGTGGAAGGTATCCGCAGGGACCAACAAATCATCACAACATTGTACATTGATGTTGTCAGCGCTCATATTTGTTAACACAAGGTCTAGGATGCCTCCATGCGCATTCTTTACATTATTAAATTGCCGCAACTTACAAAATTCAGTAAAACAATCATATTGATTGCGGACATTTGAATTAAATGAATTTAGATTAAAGTCTCCTATAATGACAACTTTTAAAGAACCAAACACACACATAGCATTTTCAATACAGTCTAAAACATTTAGGTATTGCTCCTCAGTATAGTTCGGCGGTAGGTAAACGACACATAGGATTAATTTGACGTCTCGTTTTGAAATCTTCACAAATAAAACTTCTTTGTCGTCTGTCAATCCATCAATGTCATTAATAAGTCGCACATTAAAATTATTCTTCACGGCAAGCAGAACACCGCCCCACCCGACGTCGCCGGCTCGGTCCCTTCGCACCACAACGTATTCCGGAGGAAATAACTCTCCGTTGCTGACAGAACTATTCAAAAATGTCTCAGTGAGACCTATAACGTCAGGGTGGTATGTTTCCACGTTCTTATAAAATATCGTCGTCTTCGATCGCAGGCCTCTGACATTCTGATAGTATAAATTAAGTGGCCGGGGGCGTTTGCTTTTTCGTTTGGGAACGAAAGGACTGCCGCCACGGCTTTATACAAATATCCCTCGCCCAGTTGGCAGGGTCCATTGCCCGCTCAGCCAAGTTTGACGGGACGCTAAGTTTAAATGACGCGTAGTCGCCCCTAGCTTTTAAAGCCTCAGCAGTGCAGACATCCTCGCCCAAGATCAGCTTCAAGTGAGCGCAAATTTGATCCACCGTAGTCCCTGTTTTTAGGTAATATACGTGGATGTACTGTCGTCGCTCAGAGGCTTCGAGTTGCGTAGCTCCCGGCGCCGCTGTCCCTCGTAGAACTCCAGACAATTTACGCGGTGGCTTCTGAACTTTTATCCAGGTTGGCTCGACCTCTGGGCTCGATGAATTCCGCTGACCAGTCTTCGGTGCTTCCGCAGCCTGGGTAGGTGGCGGTGTAGTCGTAGTACCAGTAGTCTTTTTCCCGGTTAAAAGTTGCGCTGCTGTTACCTTGATGTCTTCATTTTGCCTCTGCTCGGTAGAGGTAGAATTTAGCGGGTTCAGTAATGATGAAACAACTGCAGTTGAAGAATTTCCCCTTAGAGATAGCTTATTTTCCAGTGTAGCTACTCGATCACTTAGACTCACCACTGTCGCTAATAACGATCCAAGTTGTTCCTTGATTGCTTTGCTAATCAAAAACTCTAGGCGTCCACTCACAACTTGGTCTAGCTCATCTCTTACAATGCCACGTATATTATTCAAATAAACGGTATCGTCTATTGTTCTACTGAAACACTCGGATTGATTTAAGGGGATTGGCTGGCGACGCACCGTTATTCGGTCCACGCTGTCTGCAATTGTCTGCTCAAGGAGCGTCGAGTTCAACGTTTCACTGCAAGTCGCGTGAAGGTTGGGCGAATCATCAGGCGCCACACCTCTCACTGGAGTGCTTGAGTTATCGCCTTTTGGTTGTAAACAGATGCACATCTGACACTTCCAAGCGTCTCTACGCTCCTGATGCATAATGTTGTAAAATCTTTTCTCAGACACATTTGCGCATACTAGGTCATAAGTTGCCTTACAATAGCTACACTGCAGAAATTGACGGCTATTAATAACTTTCAAGCATCCAGCACAAGCAACCGACTCAGATGCCGACCCCGCCATCTAGCCGATGTAACAGCAAAGTAGGAAAACCTCAATAGTCTACAGCAATTCAAAGCGAAGCGTCACAGCTCCGGTGGCTAAGTTGTAAGTGAAATGGACTTACGCGCAGTGGTTCCGAGTTCGCGTCCCACAACTTTGCTATCTTTTTCTATGTTTTCCGAAGTGCACGGTGGTGTAGCACGGCGGTGCAATAAGTACAGTGGTGTAGCACGACGGGTCGAGTCCTCCTGCGCAGATCACACCCTCTAGTAGTGCGTCTCGTTCACGCCGCCCACCGGGTGGAGACTTCCGTAAGAACCGCACAAGAAGAAACGAGAATCGACAAAACAAGATCTGGCCAATCGCGAATTTAGCATTCGAATATTTAAATAAAATCAAACAGATATCCGACACACGTCCGCTTCCAACTTGATGAAGCAATGTCTGTTACTACATTGAGAAATACCACCTCTTATGTTATTTGCAATAAAAGAAATTTTGTCAATGTCCGTTAGAAGTTCTAGATTAATTTTAGTAGACATTAACATAGCATCCCAACTTAATCCAGGTGCCGTGTAATATTGTGCAGGATCCAATCCATATGTTTCTTTACAAACATTTCTAAAATTTTCAAACACATCTGCTAACAACAAAACATCAGTTTTTAAGTAAAGATTTGAATAATCCCCCATGTTTTTACATTTAAAGTGATTCCATACGTCACGTGCATGTTTATAATCATTTTCTGAAATGTGGTTATCATTTAATGAGCTGTAAAAATCATCGTGATTGGGAAGACTAACCAATTCTAATGATTCAAAAGATGTCATATGTTCATATGGATATATTCCTTTTCGTATTAAGCGTTTGAAGTCTTCTTCAGATGGAAAATTTAACCGAAGTTCATGAAACTGATCGGGCAGTAAATTTTTGGCTAACTTATCAAGACTGCTACTCATAAATTTTAAGGAATCAAGAAATCTTAATTTCATTACATGGTTATTGATGTGAAATTGCTTGGAGAAAGAAATATATTTTTCTTTGTTTTGTGGGATAACTTCTATGTCCCCCTCTTCAAATCCAAGCCCGTGTACAATAAAATGAGCATCATAGCTACTCAAATTGTGTAAAAACACAGGTAAGAAATTAGGGGTTCGATATTTCTCAGAACAGGATGGATGAGCGACTCCTTCAAAAGCACCGGTATGTTGGTTATGAGACACAATGAATTCTTCATTAATTTTTTTTTCACAAATGAAACAGGTATCACTTTGTGCTATGGTTACTTTATCTTGTTCCGTTAAGGGTAAAGGACATTTTACAAAAGTGTTCTTTTTGCAAATGTTCTCTAAATCTTTTTTTAATAATTTCATAAATGATTCGGCACAATTTTGACCTGTGTATGTTCTATATACAGATAAACTGTCATCATATGAACATTTAATATAGTATCCAAAACTGTACATTACATGTTCCTGAACATTGGTTGTTGAGGATTTATTTGGATCGTTTATACAAGTTTCAATGGGTTTTAAAAATGCTTCGAAATCGGCATATATAACAAATGGGACCCTCAATTTACGATCGTAGTTATTGAATGATATTTGGTTAGAGGGAACTAATTCATTAAACCAGTTTCTTTTACTATCGTTTTCAGAGGGTAAGTTTGTACATACATGAAAACAGTCATGTTTTTGATGTTTCTGCAATTTTTCATGTGAAGTGAAATAAATTAAACAACCATCACATAAGTGGATTGCATGCTCTGACGTCGTCATTTGTTTTGATACTAATCGCGATAGACTTTTTATGTAACAATAATGGCCCTTAGTACCGTGATTTAAATACAGCAAGTTTAAATGGATAGTTTTCCTACTTTTCGTTAAGTGTAACGGACCAATAACTTTATTTTGCTTGCTTTTCGAATCGTACTCCAAGCCAAAAACATTAATGCTTAGATCATTCATTTTCTCGAATTTATGAATATCGTTTATTTTTATTGGGAAGGAAAGATTTTCAAATTTCAATTTATTTCTGTGCAATTTGTACGACGAGACCCTGTTAGAGTTGTTATTTGGCTCATATAAACCTGACAGTATAGCCCAACGGAAGCATTCATGGTCTTTGTTTTTAACGTTGATAACTGCTTTTTTGTTTTTTATATCCAATGGTAAGTTTATGTAAGATGAACCACGCAAAGGATTGAATTTATTGATATTCATGTCTAAATATTTTATTTTAACTAAACTCCATCCGCTGTCTTTTTTTTCAAAATTGGTTACTTTGTTAACAATTTCAGTTACAAGTGATGCATAAATACCATCTGTGGCGTCCCCCTTGCAAACGACGTAATTTAACGATTGAAAGTCAAAAACATTATTAAGTTGCTTAGTTTGTTGTGTAAAGTCTGCATTAAGAATGAAATTTACTTTTACGACAGTTTGTTCTGCTATGGATCGTTCTAGTAATTTAAACACTTTTCCCTTGATATTATGCAAAAATAATTCTGGTGTTTCAAATGCATTGGTAGTAACGGAATCAGGTAAAATTCTGTAAGTAACTATTCTATTCCCGAACGCGCTTTCAATTAACTGAACGTTTGTAAATTCCTTGTCAGAACTTATCACGTTGTTTTTATGAGTATTACTTTTCAAGTGGTTGGAATAATATTTTCTAGATACTGACACGTGGCACACAGGACATTCAATTTTGTGATTACTTTCTGTACTCACGTTTTGGTGTCCAACTGATACTGTTGACGTTGCCACAGCAGCGTAGCTAGCTGAATTGTTCAAAGGTTTATTTTTCTTTGTTGGTGGTTCGGCAGTCACAGTTGACATTGCTGATCTTTTTTTATTTACACCTCCTCGGCCAACTTGTAAAGATCTGCAAAAATAAAACAATTATTAATATTACAAATTATTGACAATTATAACATAAACAAAAACACCTAAAAGTTTAATACTAACTCATTTCTCGTCTACAATTTAAACAATATGCCTGCATTGGCAGTACACCATCAATTTCATCGGATGTGTCAGATTGATGAGTGTGTATGATGTGTCCACTGCATGGTGTGAAATATGGCATAATCTCCGTATCCTCTAACCACGAAAGTGGTAAAACTTTTTTTAAATACCATAATCGTATCAAATTATGGAATTTGGACAAGATCAAAGATTTATCTAGGCTTGCAATTTCACTTTGAGATAGATCCAAATTGAAATACATCTTAAATAGAACTAGTCTTATGCCGTCGCGAGAAAAGTAACAAATGATTTGAAGCAACTGGCATTCGGTTTAAATACCTTAAAATCCACCCCTACCAGCTACAACTAGCAAAAAACGAGTTGAAACATGTTTCGGTAGGATGGGTATCCATTACAATGACACAATATAACAAAGGTAACTATTAGCATCAAATGAGTTGAAGCATGATTCAGTAGGATGGATATCTATGACAATAGCACAATTATAACAAAAGCAGAATTATAACAAAGGTAAGTAACCTACGTTTTAAAATATTCTTGTTCCACTTTTTCGCAGAGTTCGTATAGCCTTTGGTCTTCAGTAAGCTGTTCAAGTTGTTGGTCGAAGAAGTTGCAGCTCTGTCCGTCCATGATTACGTCTTCGTTAGAATGTGTTTTTTTTTAAAGCGGGCTATGGTCTATTTATACAATGAACATCGGCGCTTGGAACTTGTGTTACTTATCTAATATGAAAGACAATGACTCTTTGTCGGAAAAATAATAACTAGAAAGGAAGCTTAGAATACAAAAGGTGTTCGCTATACAAAGAAAAATGTTCGGTACGAGTTATAAAGCAATTAACAAACAAAACGCAAACAATCGAGTAAAAAAAGATAAAAGGAACAAATGAAGATCTTAAAACTACTTTTACACTTATTTTGTATTGTCTATAACGTAATTGACACAATCACTTTTTTCCGCTAACTGTTTGGTGATTTGGTAAATCACATCTCTTGTGGATTCCACGTGAGCATCCTCTTCGGAGTGCGCGTAGTATTTAACACGCACTTCCGCATGTTTCCAATGCTCCGTTGGCGGAACATTTTTTATTTTCCGCGCATCATACACCTCAATTTTTATAAGATGTGAGGCGTATGATGCATCGTCTTTATTGGACTTTATAAAAGCCACGCCTTCCGCAGTAGCTTGGCTGACGCTCGATGACTTTACTGCAACTTTCCTTTTCTTCCGTTTTTCAAAGAAGCCATCTATGCTGTTATTAGGCCTCTTGTTAGTGTTAGCAATAGCTTTTTTGACTTTATAGGCCAACGTTCCTTCTTCATCACTTGCTTCGTCGTCGGGATAGTAATAATTTTTAAATGTGTTTTCCTGTAACAAAATAAAAACGTTATTCAAACGGTCCTTCAAAGTAGATTTACATGGTAAACACAAAAATGGATGAAGGTTATATTACAATCAATCAAAATCTGAAATAAGTGGGCACACATAAAACATAGATGAAGGTTATGTTACAATCAATCAAAATCTGAAATAAGTGGGCACACATAAAATTATGACTACATACTTACATCCATTTCAGCAACGAAACACTGCTTTCAGCAACCTTGCACTAAACTTCACGACTCACGACTCTCTTACTGGAAGATCTTGCTCGAAGAATTGTTTGGGGCGCAATGAAGCCGAGATGTGATGGCGGGCTTTTATACCCAGCGCAATCCCTACGAGTTGGGACAGGTATTTTTTAAAGAAGGGCTTCGCTTATTGAACAGGTATAAACTCGTATTCCCCAGACGCGGTTTGTTGAATAACAAAAGACAGCGGCGGTTCTTTTGATACAAAGACAACAATAAAGCAATTATACAATGCCGTCCGCGTTCTTGAGGTCCTTTATGCGTAGTGCAATTTAGCAGGTTTAAACCAGTATCTTCAAAGACATACACTCAAAAAAACATAACGCTCCTCTTATTGACGATGGTCAGGTAAACGGTTCGCCTAGTGAACACGTTCAAACTAGCAATTTTTTCAAAAAGCTCTCTTTGCATAGTGTATTGATGTTAAGTAATTAAATAATAAAAGATCGTGGTGCGTTTGATACAAAGAAAACAATAAAGCTACTGAAACCGTTTACTGTATTATGTAAACTCTCTGTCTATATGTATATTCATAAAATAAACTTTAGCTATATAATATGTCCACAAAATGTAGGATAGTACCTACTGTGTAAGCGAAACACAAGGCTGCGTTCTTAATATCCTTTGTACATAGTGCAATCCTACAAGTTTTGACTAGTATTTAAATAATCGAATTGCGTAACAAACACGTTAAAACTAGTATTTCTAAGGAGTACTTAATAAGGTTAGAAGTAAAAAGCAATAAAGCAACAAAATTCTTGTTTTTAACTGAAACCATTTACTATTTAGCGTAACAATATTCTCCAAAACGTCGGTTAGGTTAGGTTAGATTTATGATAGTCCTGAAAGTTATGGATTCAGAATAAAATAAGTAGTTTGCAAAATAAGAATTTGTCAAAAGATATGTCCACGAAACATCGAGTTGCGAATCAAAAGTACAAACCAAGTATAGCGTGACAATATTCTCCAAAACGTAGGTTAGGTTAGATTTAAGATAGGCCTGAATGTTATGGCTTACGAATTTCTCCAAAACGTAGGTTAGGTTAAGTTAGATTTAAAATAGTCCTGAAAGTTATGGCTTGCGAATTTCTCCAAAACCTAGGTTAGGTTATGTTAGGTTTGAATTTGTCCAAAATGTAGGTTAGGTTAGGTTTGAATGTCTCCAAAATGTAGGTTAGGTTAAGTTAGGTTTGAATTTCTCCAAAATGTAGGTTAGGTTAGGTTTGAATGTCTCCAAAATGGAGGTTAGGTTAAGTTAGGTTTGAATTTCTCCAAAATGTAGGTTAGGTTAGGTTAGATTTATGATAGTCCTAAAAGTTATAGGCTACGAATAAAAGTGTACTGCGAATAATGCGATAGGATATTTATGTGCTGATAGAATAATGAATTGAAAGTGGACTTACGAAAAGACATGGTATTTTATTTGTACGGAGCGTGGCGGGCGATCAGGTACCCAGGAAAAAAAAAAAGGTCGGCACCGAACCCCCAAGTGGGCGCAGGTAAGAAGTTGAACGTAACAAAGGGTGAGTAGGAAACAAAGGAAAGGGTCTCTATCCTTTTATGAGTATGTGATTAAGTGTTGGTATTATGTTGCAATGGAAGTACATATATACGTGAAGGAGTGGGCGGAGCGTGATGAGACCCCGTCCAATCGCTTTAAATGGGGTGTTGACCTTTTTTTTGTTTTTTTTTTAGATTTCTTTGCCCCCAAAACCGCCATTTTGAGCGAAAAAAAAGTGATCCAGAACCGGCGAATCCCTACTACTGCCTTCTGAACCTAACCTATCCGAGTCGCTTCTGCCCCGATCCATCCTGCTTGCTCGCTTTGCACGTTCGCTACCAAATATGCTTTTTGCTATATTAACATTCGTCGATAATTATGCTAAATGCGTTTCAACTATTCTCAAATAGATGACGCCATTTCATTTTCAAATCAAATTATCAATAATGACAGTACAACACGCGTATAATGCGCTGGTGCCATTGCCTTACCAACTAAAAAGTTAAAGAGTAAATTGATGCTTGTATACGCGTCATACCAAAATTAGTCCATTGTCTGTCAGTCGTATCTGGATCTGTGGGTCAAGCACGCTACGTCTTTGTCAAGGAAATAAAGCTTTTATCCCGTTCTAACCAGTATTCGTGTGCGAGAGGGATCAAAGTGTTTATGTGCGCGATAAACGCTAGCGTGCTACTATAGCTGGGGTGCGTTGCGTGCCAATGTTTTGCATAATGCATTTTAATACATTTCGCGACAAATTTTAAGATAATGTAATGTAAAAGGTTAACTGAAATATTTTCGGTTTCAATAATTGGACATTGCAGTATGTGTAAGAAGGGTTTATCCTTCCTTTCAGCAATACACGGCGGTACACGTAACAATGCATCTTAAAGGGAATACATAATTGTATTTGCATTACAGGGTGGTCACGCACCGTCTTGAAGCGAATTCAGATAGACAGACGGACATCTGACTATTTTTAGTAGGACGCGAGCACATAGTTGCGCATTCAAAAGCGCAATATTGTGTGTCGCGTGGCCGCCGGCCGAGTCTTGCGTAACGTTGGACACGGAGTGACTTCATCAGACTGCAGCTCTTATGATGATCTGGAAAGAAAATTATCGTAATTTGTAAATTATATATTATTTCATTATCATATTTCAATGGTGTCGCAGAATGAGAAGAGGAATGAAATCTATAAAGACAGTATTGTGCGACTCGTTATTTTGATAGCAGACTACTTTTTTTTCTTTTATTGAAATAGGAAGGTAAACAAGCTAGTGGGTCACCTGATGGTAAGTGATTACCATCGCCTATAGACACCCGCAACACCAAGAAGATTGCAGATGCGTTGCCAACCCAGAGGGCTAAGGTGGAACACCTCTTGTGCCAGTAATTACACCGGCTGTCTTGCTCTTTACGCCGGAACACAAGAGTGCAAGCACTGCTGCTTAGCGGTGGGATTAGCGAGCAAGATGGTGGTAGCGATCCGGACGGACTACTATTTAATGCACTCACAATTTGCTTATTGGAAGCTCAACCCGTATTGGTGGATCATACGATGCTAAGTAAGGTACGAGATGGAGTGGCCATATATCATAAGCTCGCACCGCACATCTTTTGTTATTCTTATTTCGTAAAATCGCTCAGAAACGGGCAATCAAACTGAAATTGTCAGGCGTTTGAGTTATGATACGACAGCTACTCGTGTATTTAAGTCGTATAGTCAGCCTCAGAAGTAGCTTACCGTTTAAGAACCTTGTCATAGTAACGTATGTAATGAGAGTTGCTCATATTTGTCACATCACCGACAGCGACAAGGTACTAAAAAGTTCAGCTACTTCTAAGGTTGATCGTATGCGTCTAAATTTGTCAAGTGGGCTTGTCAAGTGGCAGGGGAAAGCAAGTGGCCATTTAAATTAAAAACTAAGGCAACACTCACCGCTCACTGTAATATCCTAGCGATACCAGCACTGCATCGTCGCAAAATATAGCATTTAAATATGCGCTGGTTAATGTTGGTTTTTAATGCAGTATATTGAATTACAATACGAATCGAGAGACAATCTAAACATGTTAGTTAATGTTGTATTCTGCTGTGACCTTGTGCCAAGACGTTTTAAATGTATGCATACTAACCTGAGGGATTATTGGAAGCTGTAGTTCACGACACAGCCGTCGACCAATCGTCTTCTGTTGTACCTTTGCGTCGATGGTTGTATCTATAATAAAAAGTGAAACAGTTTTATCAATTTATTTTACATTCACATTTAATTATACAATTGTTGTTTATAAAGGACGCCTATCGGAACAAAATTTGATTTCAAAGTTTATAACATTGACGTTTTGTTTGAATTTCGATCTGGCGCTTCGCTGGCCGCTGCCGTGGCACGCTCGCTTTACTCGCGCGTTGTGGATGGAAAGAAACTAACACACTCGTCCTCGTTACGCTCGTCATTGCACTTAATTCGAAGAACTAAATGGGGTCTTACTTATTTATTTTAGTCTACCAGTTTGAGTAAAAGTTCAATATAACATTTTCAAGAATACATACCGTATTGCGATGATGATCTCATTTTGAAATTTTTTGTCAAGTCGGTGGTGTTCACTTTGATGGCGCCAAGGGATTCTATGAAGTCGTGGTAACGCGCCTTTCCTTCTTAGGCAATTCTGCTGGTTTCGCTCCTTCAAGTCGGCTCCGCCGAGAAATTAAAAGCACATTATTAGATTGCGATGAGCAATAGATGCCGCTCATTTAGCACCACCCAGGAGGCACGTGTAGGGTATCTAATATGTATGGTAAGTCCCACGGACGCGAGCGGTACTGCCTCCCACTACGGTCCTTCTACTACGTGTAATGTATGTGTATGTGCAAGCGAATGTGAGGATAACGCCTGTCTGAGAATGACCATCACTACAAAACTACTCGTGAGAATGACGTGTTTTGCATGCAAGAGTAAGTAGGTATTTAGGTAGGAAAAGTGTCTTAGGGTGGTGTGAGCAGAATTAAAACTCAAAATTTACCGTTCACGAGTCAATTGTATTCTCGCCAGAATGCCTGATATTAGATCAAAAAATAAAATGTAACAGATACCAAATGAATCAAATAACGGGTACTGCCGCGTACCAGTGTAACATCTTCACTGATGAAACGTTTCTTGATCGTCGTTGAAGATGAGAACGATTGAAAGAATCGGGTATAGCATAAAGAAATATAACCACGAGTCGCGAACTCTCTAAATCGGAGAGCAAAGGTGGCTGCGCGTTCAGAGTGATAACAGTATGCAAGCGAAAACGGAAGGGTTTAAGAGGCCAACGAATGTCAGGCCACACTGGAGAGGATCCAGCCACCAGGTTGACGGACGAGCCGACAGACTGGCGAGCTCAGTGTGAGATCAGTTGAGCAGTCAAAGTTGCCACTACCAAATCATCGGCTGGAGAAACAAGGGTCGAGTCGGTTAAAGGGATGATTACGACCGTTGAAATTCCACACTGCAATCTACGGTCGTTGCGTGTGTGGCGTTGAAAAAAATGGATAAATTAGGCGAATGTGTATGTAAAAAGAAAAAAAAGGTATAAAAAAAACTATTTGATAAAGAACAAGACGAAAACCGGAATGAAAACAAAACAAAACAAAAAAAAAAGAAAAAGGAAAAAGAAAAAAAAAATTACTATCAACTGACTTCAGGAATAGGAGGAGGTTCTCAATTCGTTGGGATATTTTTAAATTTTTATGTATGTTCCCCGGTTACTCGAAGGTGGCTGGACCGATTTGAAAAATCCTTTTTGAAAGGCTATACTTTCAAGTTGATCCCATTGTCTTCAGGTTAGGATCTGATGAAAGAACTCTGGAGAAATCGAGGAAACTCTTCAGATATCATTATTCACACCTATAGCGATTCGGGTATTTTTTAGTCACTCGTGCATTTGCTGTCGGAAAGCACCATTTGGTGAAGTAGAACTGATGTTGAAGACCACAGACGGTCTTCGGAACTATTCGTTACTAAGTATTTCACGGGTTGCGATACGGTTACTTTAATGTAGTTGCTAAGTAATTTATGCTCGTCACAGTGGATTTGGTGAAATAGAGCCGAGAATGACGTACCAAGAAAACTCAACATATTATGTACCTGCCTGGGGAATGTTAGACAGCGCAACTCAATTGTTTTTTCAATTGTCATTCTATTCCCCATCAACTGGTAGCAGAGCGTGGTTTGTGTTTTTATTTTAGAAGTAAACAAAAATGGAAAAGGAAAAGAATTACCCTACAAAAACCTGATTGGGACTCTTATGTACTTAGCCATCGCTACAAGACCCGATATTATGTATGCCGTGAGCTATCTGTCGCAATTTAACGATTGTTACAGCGATGAACATTTCAAAAGCGCAAAACGCATTTTAAGATATCTCAAGGGTACTTCGGATACAGGACTAACATTTAAGAAAACGAATGAAAAGCTATACGGCATGGCGGATGCCGACTGGGGCGCTTGCAGAATAGACAGAAAATCCTTCTCTGGATATTGTTTCATTTTTGCGGGAGCCTGTGTAAGCTGGGCATCAAAGAAACAAAGAAGCGTAGCACTCTCTACGGCCGAGGCTGAGTATACCGCGATCACTGAGGCGACGAAAGAGGCAATACACCTTATGTCGTTGTACAATGACCTCGGGGTTCTTATTGAACAAGTAAATATTCAAAACGACAATCAAGCAGCTATAAAGCTAAGTAGCAATCCCATGGTTACATCTAAATCCAAACATATAGATCTCAAAATCCATTATATAAGAGATTGTGTGCGGGAAGGAAAGATTCGCCTCGACTATTTGAACTCGCAACAGATGGTTGCCGATCTACTGACAAAAGGATTAACTGGGCCGCGACTTGCCCAGCTGAAGCCTAGCCTAGGCTTAATTTAAGGCATAGGAGAGATCTATCTCTCCTATGCCTTAAACTATACTGCCTTATGCTTTGACTCTAGTCGCGAGGAGGAGTGTTAGACAGCGCAACTCAATTGTTTTTTCAATTGTCATTCTATTCCCCATCAATGAAAAGCAAAATTTTGTAAAAGGTGGCCAGCAATTGACATTAGGGTACTGTAACTTGCATAAACAAACCGACCCATTAAAAAGAGAGTAGTAAAAAAGAACCTCCCTTTAAAAAACCACCAAAAAACTAAAAAGCAAAAATAATCCGTCAAGTGCAAGTATTGATGTACTTTTTTTCTAATGAAATTCTGGTACTTTGCTAGGAATATTTATTTAATTTTGTTTACGTTGTTTCAGGAGACAAAGTGAACTAAATGGTGTTAAGTTTTTTTATTACATTAAATTCGCCAATTTGTTAAGCCGAACTGAGAATTGGGATGGGGACAATAAATAACTATTCTATTCTATTCTATTACATCTGTTTCATAGATTTTAATCACTTTTTGCAGTCTGTGTTAAATGACATCGACACCAACGGCACCTACTATAAATGGTAAAAGAGTAAAAAAGTAAAGTAAAGCAGGCTAAAGGAAGAGGCAGGACAGAGAAACGTGTAAACATGTACATGTGTGTATGGGTGTGTGCGTGCGTGCTTGTGTAAAAATGAATTGTGTTTTTGTATCAACACAGGATCTCTAAGGATCTTGAATGCACATGCGTGCGTGTGCGTGCGTGAAAATGTGTGCGTGTTTGGACACAGTTTTGGGACTTGTCCGGGTCATTGGATATACATGAGTGCGGCCGGTGCCAAACGACACCGACATCACAATAAAAAAAAAATATATATAGAAAATAAATATCGTGTAAACATGTACATGTGTGTATGGGTGTGTGCGTGCGTTTGAAAATGTGAGTTAATTTGTATGGACAGTTTTAGGACCTATCCGGGTCATTGGGTGCACATGTGTGCGTGTGCGTGAGTGTCTGTTTGGGAGTGTGTGTGTATTCTGTATGGACCGTTTAAGGACGTTATCCGGGTCCTTTGGTGCTGCATGTATACAAGCGTGTAGGTGAATGTGTGTGTGCGCGCGTGAAAATGTGTGTGTGTGTGTGTTAAAGATGATAAGAAGAAAAAAAAGGGCAGTTGTATCGATACCAGCACCAGTGACGTTTGCCAAATTAATCAGTTTCAACTGCAAAAATGTAAATAGGTCTGACTGTATAAGACGACTACGCAGTCGTTTTATATAGTCAACAGAACACACGTATCAGCCGTAATTATCGCTTTACAAGAGACTTATTACTTACCGAATGCAATATGCAATTATGAAAGCCAAAGATAACATTACCTAGCAAATTCTGCTTTAACAAAGTATTGTGGGGAAAGAGGGATGCGAGTCAAATTTGTGAATATAATGAAATCTGTAATTCTAACTTCAAAGATATAGATTTACCACCTAAGTTCCGTAAATGCAGTCACAGATTATGTTCCGATAGCAGTCACAAAATACTACTCGAGAACTTGTAATGAGACTATTATAAGTACACTGTCAGTGGCTGCGCAAGATAGTTGTAAGCAGAGGACAGTGAGGAAAAAGACTGTTACCGGCTGGAATAAACATGTTAAAGTTGTTGTTAGGTGTTGAACCAATAAACAGTTAAACTGCGAGCCGCGTAAGGTGGGCAGGTTTTTTTTCGGAGGAGTCTAGGTTGGACTGCGGGGTACAGTCCAGTAGTGGAACAATGGTTGAGCTTACATTAGTTACATTTTAGTTGTTTACTAACACCATATCAATATTATTGTTTTGCTAACACACTATGGATTATTTTTGGATCTGAATTAAACAGTTATTTTGTCAAAGTAAAAATAATTAAATTTATTTAAATTTTAGTTAAACATCGACATGTATGTGTGTGTGTGCGTGTGCCCGTGTGAAAATGTATTTATTGGTATGGACATTATTTTAGGGCTTTTCCAGGTCTTGTGTGCGTGTATGTGCGTGTAAATGTAGGAGTGTGTGTGTATTCTGTACGGAAACAGTTGTATGAACTTATCTGAAGCCTTCAGTGCCGCATGCATGCGAGCGTGTAGGTGACTGTGTGCACATGTATGAAAATTTGTGTGTGTCTGTTTTTTATAGTATGCGGGCTAATCAACAATTTTATTCACACTTTGACTGTTTCTGGTGTTACCAAACTTGTCTTTAACGTTACTGCAAAATATTGTTTCTAAAAATACATTTGATTGAATAAACAAACTCATATAGAATGGCGTGAATTAACGTACAGACAACCAAATTTAATTCTACGCCTCTGTTATATTAAAACATTAAGTATGAAATGAAAGTCATAATGCAATTTATTTTCTAAGGTTGTACAGCAGTCTAGAGTTCAGTTTGGTTGACTGTAGGCCATTAATTCAATATGATAACAATTAGTTACACTGATAAACATCTGCAATTGGTTTGTAAATGTTAAATTCAATTGATATTTACTTTTGTGCAATTCTTTTTTTGCACTGATTTTTTATCAACGCATTGACAATAACAATTTTGCTTCTACGCCATACAGATTGTGTAACTTATGTCCGTAAACATTTATATTTATTTAACAAAATGTAAATATAAACCAAAACAATACAAACACCTAAAATTTAACGGTAAGGATATTGAATAATGAGATTTCTTTAAGTATATCAGTTGTAAATTTTTATATAAAACAAATTTAATGTGTTCAATATGCATTGATGTTCCTTTTGTGCAATGCTTTTTTTGCACTCATTGTTTATGTTTTTTATTGCGATATTTTTTTATTTACTTTACTTTATGTTATTCACTTTTTTTTCTTTCATCAATGCATTAACAATAATAATTTAGCTTCTTTACTTTGAAGTCTTCTTCCATTATACGTAAGTGCAATATTGTTCTTCATGGAAAACGTTTGAGCAGCAATGGTTAATACAGCAAAACTTTTATTAAGTGTGTTCTTGTATGTCCATTTTCTATAAAATGAGCCTCTTGTAGTGTTCGTTTTTCTTTTTTATCTGTATAAGATGATAATGATAAACGACTCCGCAGCATAGATACATGCAAACAAAATTCGACAATTTCCTCTGGTCTTTAAATGTCGTCGATCAAGTGAGTTCGCCGGTAAAACGGGTATGCATGTGCGAGATTGTATCTAGGACACTGCTTCTGACTTGACCGTTGACAATTGTTGTTAACGGGACGAGCTTCCATTGGGTCTTCAGAAGTAAGGCAAAGAAAGAAGGCTCGTGGATAAGAGTTTGAACAGTGCTGAATCGCTGCTTCGTACCTTCTTGAACTTCATCGGCCATTAGAATTACGAGTTTAACAATTATTTTCTTTATTAATTCTTCTTCTTTCTCTATTATTCTTTATTAAGTTGATATAACATTACATTATAAATTTGCAAAGAGTGTCTAACAAGGTTTTATATTGTGATTGTTAAAATTATATAATTATACAAACGAGAATAAAAAACAGCCTAGTGTTTGTTGGGAAAAAGGTCTAGTTTTTGCATGTTTATTGCACTTTACTAAATTAAACAGAAGTTTACATAACAAAAACTGGGAAAGGGGGAAGAGAAAAAATTAGTACCGACTACAATTCCAAAAAGTGCCTACAATTCATGTTCTTCTGAGTTTATTCATTTAGTCAAATATATTTTCTGAAACTTGATTTTGCGGTAACGTTAAAGACAAGTTTGGTGACGCCAGAAATAGTCACTATGTGGATAAAATTGTGGATTAACCTCCATACCATAAAAAAACAGTCACGCATACATGTGCACCCTCAGGACCCGGACAAGGCCGAAAACTATCCATACACATACACACATTTTCATACACGCACACACATCCACCTATACATGCGGCACCAAAGGATACAGATAAATTCCTACAACTGTTTCCATACAGAATACACACACGCTTCCAAACATACACGCACGCACACGCATACATGTGCACCCAAAACCCTAATATAAGCTCAGCTAGTGTTCACCAACTGGACTGTACCCCGCAGTCCAACTTATACTTCTCCTAAAAGGAACCTGTCCACCTTACGCAATTTGACTGTTTATTGTCCCAACACCTGAGCAACTGAATAACCTCGTCAGACACCTGTGTCCTTTCTCAACTTGTTCCACAGCAGGTCATAATTCACCAAGTCGAATGGCAATCACGAGCGTATTCTTATCCGTGTAGTATTGGACAGTATGCTTGAGTAATAGGATTGCACTTTCCGTGGATAGTCCAGGTCTAAATGCGAATTGTGCGTCGCGCAGCTTTATACGATTTTCCATGTGTTTATCAAGCAGACCGTCCAACACCTTTGCTATAACAGATGCCAGCGAAATAGGCCTGTAGTTACCTTCGTCTGGGTGGGCATTAAAATCACCGAGCATGAATACAGATTCTACATTATTAGTTTCAATTACTGCGTTCACCTCGCTTAGGCAGTAAATTCTATCAGATTCTCTATAGAATCAGAAGACATATAGAATAGAATAGATATCGTTTATTTCAGGCTGCATAGGCCCAGAGATAAATACCTAGTAGTAGTATATAATCGGACGACTCCAAATAGTGGTTAAAATTTATAAAATTGTATGGAAAAAAAATATTTTTTGATTGGATTGGAAATAGGAGGATGGTACTTGACGGATATTTTTGCGCTTTAGTTATTTGGTTGTTTATTAAAAGGCGGTTTTTATATATACACAGTGGTGGTCACATAATAAGGAACGCGGGGTACTAAAAGGTTTTATTCAAATTTAAATGTTGTAAAATCTGTTCGTTTAATTTTGGCTCTATTTTTAGTTTTGTATTATTATTATAATGTCAATTGCAGGCTACCCTTTGCAAAATATTGCTTTTCCTTTTAAATATAGGCACACGAAATGTTGAGTTTTCTTGGTACTTCACCCTCAGATTCACTTCACCATATACATTATGACGAGCATAAATTGCTTAGCAACTGTTCAAAAGTAATCGTATCGCAACCCGTGAAATACTTATTAATTAACAAATAGTTCCGAAGACCGTCTGTGGTCTTCAACATCAGTTCCACTTCACCAAATGGTGCTTTCCGACAGCAAAAGCACGAGTTACTAAAAATACCCGAATCGCTATAGGTGTGAATAATAATATCTGAAGAGTTTCCTCGATTTCTCCAGGATTCCACCATCAAATCCTAACCTGATGACAATGTGACCTGTAACGTAAAAACGTTATGTAACCTAGGTTATATTAAAAAAAAAGTACATTTTAAAACAATATTATACAACTTAATACTAAATAAACACACTTATAAACTAAACTTACCTATTACTATCTATAACTACACTAAAACACAATTAAAACAAATATAATTAGCCTACGTAATAATATGTTAACAGTGCATCACATCTTGTTGCTTTATTACGCGGCGGACTGTACTGCAGCGCAGCGCCTTTGTTCCGACTGAACCGGTCGGCGGCTTGCCGCCCGCGCCCGCGCGCCCGCATCTCCGAGCGTCCGCGCCGCGCTGCCGTCAGACATATCTCGCTTCCAACGCAGGCGCACGTTCACTTGTCCCTCCAGTCAGTGTCGTCACACGTCGCCGGCGATATAACATTTTATTATTTATTACGGGCGCAGTATATTTGCCCAGAGTCGTACTCGTCTAGTAGTAGTTTATATAATCAGTGCTGTTCTACCCCCTTTATCGGGTAAGTGTTGAACATTTCTTGTGCTTTAGTTTAAAAAAACTGTTAGATTTAAATATGTGTGTTTCAGTGTTCGATTTTGCTTCCCGCTATGATAAATGCTTAATCATGCTTTTAATGTCATCACACGCCTTACATGCATTTATCATTTATCACCTTTTAAAGGTTGTAGGTAGTAAGCATAAATCCATTGTAATCATTTAGCGCTTTTCATCTCATTTTGTAAACTCCGTCTGACTGTGACATCCGCACTTCACCGGGTAAATCACCATCACGCAGTATTGCTTTCCCTGCTTCTGCTTAACGCCGGTCACAGCCAGCGGAGCCGATTAAGATTGAATATTTACGGTGGACATAATTCCAGGGTGCTACCGCACGGCTCAAGCCCAACACCTGTCTCCGTACTGCCCGTAGCTGACGTCCTTCAGCTCACCCACTTCGAGGCCACTCCGAGAACCAGAGGAGTACTGACGTGGTGGCTGCAACACCCCTTCGGAACCAAGGAGCAAAATTAGGCGGCCTTAACGTTCCCATCCCTACGACTTATTCGTGTGCTAGCGGCGTACCTTGGGACAGTTAATAAATAGTTGATTATCATTTTTATTGTTTAATTTAACTAATCCCAGGTCAAAACGTAGCAGACCAACTTGAAAGTATAACCTTTAGAAAAAAAAGGATTTTTCAAATCGGTCCATTTGCCTTCGAGTAATCGGGGAACATACATAAAAATACATATTCCGACGAATTGAGAACCTCTTCATTTTTTTGAAGTCAGTTAATGAAAAAATAAAAAGAAGAAAAAAAAGGGGAAAAAAAAACTTGTCACATACACATTCGCCCAATTTTACCCATTGTTTTCAATGCCACACACGTTTAGCGAGCGCAGAGTGGAGTGCGGAAGTCAACGTTCGCAACCATCCCTAAAACCGAATCAACCTTTGCTTCCCAAGCGGGTGAAGTTGGTAGTGGCGACTTCAAGTGCCAACTAACCTCAACCGAGCCAACCAGACCGCCGGTTCATCTGTCATCCCGGCAGCCAGATCATCACCAGTGCTACCTGACATACGTCAGCCTGCAAAAATCCAACCGTTATATCGCTTGCCATACCGCAAGCACCCTGACGCTACAGCCCCCGCAACCTCCCTCTAGCCCCTCAACCGTCCAATTTGAAGAGTTCATATGACGGATGAATTATACGATCTTATATGACATATCCAACTGTCGCAACTGTCCTCTCTTCGTTAACGATAAAGATACGTTCATGTCAATGAAAAATATACACTAAATACACGCCTACGCGATATCTGCTTCATCACCGATCTGTGACATAATATTTATTCACCTAAATCATGACATGCCTTTGAAAAATGCAATTGTATCGTGTCAATAAACTGAGAATTGAAATTCCACCTTGTCCGTGTCTAGTATGACACAAGTGTCCTAGTGTATTCTAAACTACAAAAAGGTAAATAAAAACTCGCATGAATAGCCATGTCAACATGATTTTTTGGAATAAGTTAATTGATTGATTTATAATTGCCATTCCATATAATAGAGACGAACAATTCAACTTAACAGGAAGCGCAAGGAGATTTGATTTAAATTTGATTTTATTTGATTTTATATACAGTGTGTAATGTAAAGTTACAACAATTCCGGAATTACAATATTTATAGCACAAGGTTTTTCGTGAATTATGCGATCGCGGTGGACTAAAATTTTTATGTTACTCCGTTCACGTACCCTACCCAGCGCGACGTACAACTGTCCGTGACTGAAAATGTCCGATCTCAAGTCTACTCCTACGCGACTGATGGTCTGGCCCTGACTTTTGTGAACGGTCATCGCGTAACACAAGCGTAACGGGAATTGACGGCGACACAATTCGTACGGACTTCGCGGATCTATTTGATTTTTAAAAAGAATACGCGGAATTAAAAATTCGTCTGTGCCTCCGGGCTTACGTACCGTTATCAACCGAGTCGAGCTCCTAACGACTATTACTTTGGTCCCGTTCACTAACCCATCTTCAAAACTGAGGTTTCGCATAATCATGCACACGCACCCTACCTTTAGTTTTAGCACGTGATCTGGAACACCATTGATCCTAATCCGATTTAAAGCATCAATGCCAAAAAATACCGGGTCCACGTTATCGCTATCTAATTTGTCGCAGGAATAGAAATGCAGAACGTCCCCCGTGACCTGCTCCAAGATGGCGTCGTTAATCTCTTGCACCGAGTCATTGCGAGTGCAGAGAATCGCTCTAGGCGCGCATTCGTCGGGCCTATCAATGATCTCTGATGGGAACACAAAGTTAATTAAATGCGTCAGTTCGGTGACGTGTTCGATTAATCCTAAATTTATTAAATTTTTTACATTAGTTACAGTGTCAGAGCAAGCTTCACAAAGGTGCAGAGTTGATTCAGTGCAAATTCTGAATCAACTCTGCACCTTTGTGAAGTGACCAGAGAGAATACTTTAAGCCTTTGCCACACGGGAGACGTTTTGACAGAACAATTTAGTATGTCGGAGTTGGATCTGGCGTTAACAACGACAGGCGGAATTTGGCGAAAGTCACCGGCAAATATGATAATTTTTCCACCAAAATCTCTATCGTTTCTCATCAGATCGCGCAACGATCTGTCTAACAGATGAATCAAAAATTTATGAGCCATAGGGGCTTCGTCGTAAATGATCACTTGCGCGTTGGCAATCAGTTCAGCTCTTTGAGTGCCATTCGTGATGTTCCAGTAGCCGAGGTCGTCAACAATGTCTATCGGGAATCTAAACATACTATGCGCAGTAGTCCCCCCTTCGTAGTTCTGAGCGGCGATAGCAGAACTCGCGGTACACAATACTACACCCTTCAAGACACCTCGTACGTGTGCTGCGATAATGTTTAGCAGTTGGGTTTTTCCTGTGCCCGCGGGACCATCAATGAATATTGCGGAATTCTCTACATCGCGCAAAGACTCATGGACGACGCAGAGCCTATTGACGTAATCGAAAACGACGCGTTGGTCGGGCGATAACTGCGGTAGCCACTCGTCGACGTACGCTTGGAGACGGTTCGTACTGTATTCGACACGTTCGCGACCCAACTCGGTTGTTTGATCAAGGACTTGCGGCAAACCGTGTTGTGCGAGAGAACTTCCGTGCTTACGAAGCATCTTATTGATATCTATCAGTGACAAGTTGTGTGCCGCGTCGACATTGTCTGGATTTCTGTGGAGGAAATCTTCGCTGAGTTGATTTTTAAATGTGTCCCACAGTAACGCTACCGGGGCACCGTTACAAGCCAAGAGCACGAGAAAACTTCTAAGAGCACGCCCTGTATAAAATCTAGAAGCTTCTAGCATAGCATTCTCGTACTCGACTTCGTCGTTGACAAGGCCAACAGCCCTTGCAGATTCCTGGTAAGTTTCACAATGAGGGCCACCAAGACTAACAAGTTCCGCGAAACTTCGAGCCGGATAAGATTTTAATAGAATTCTTAGGTAGAATTGTTCACCTCTATTAGGCGCGACCCAAAACAGACGCGCTACGAGTTCACCGCGTTGTCGTCTCGTTACAAACTTATTATTTGTCGTCTCATAGATTTGGGTGTTTTTAGTGTTTGGCCGTGACGCGTGTACAATATACTGTTCGTAGAACTGGCAATATGTTAAACGGTCGAACTCCTCACCGGTGGGACGATTGAAATAAGTTATGAGGTCAGACGTGGACCGTTGCGCGGACTCTGCCTCAGTGCCTGGCCTAAAGAAAACATTGTGACGGTCTTCGAGATGCACGGTCAATTGTTTGACGTTAGGTTCGCGGCCCGTAACGTCAAACTCCAACACCCTCCACGCCGCTTCGCCCGAGCCTATATACCTTTTCGTGACGTACTGCTCTACCTCGTCATTCAAATGTTCCTCGGGTACGACGGTTACTCGGGACTCATCCGGACCTTTGGTCATATATTTGAACAGGTATTTGATCACCGCGCTTTGTGACGAAACCTCCAAGTTCATATGGGCGTCATATTTCAGTAAGAGGGCTGCATTATAGGGCATGACCCATAAATCGCTGACAGTGACTTCGCGCCTATTGTAACTTATCGTTGCCTCGTTTTTACTGTCGCGGCGCAAGTTTACAAACCCTTTCTCGTCAACGAATGTGACTTGGGTTTCGCGTTTCGGGAAAAATTTCGTGCATTTTTGCTTTTCCCTATCCCAGCACGGTAAATTAGATCGATCTGGTGGACCACACGGACCGTGGATCATGTGTTTTAAAACTATCTCTCTCAATCTACCGCCAGCTTCCGAGGCACTGGGAATATCCGCTCTTACCACTCTGTCAATGTCAATATTTTGCGTGGGGCCGTTCTCTACTTTGAAACAAATATGCGCGTGGGGTAAACCGCGTTTCTGGAATTTTATTACGTGAAATATATATAAACATTTACCAAAGTATCTACCGGACCTGATATCACGTAATAGTTGTGCTAATTTTAAATTAAAGACTCGAGCACACAAAAGTGGATACGCCAGTTTACTTGTTCCACGGGATTGTTTAATTTCAGGCCAATTTGGATTACACGTAAAAGTCAAAAAGTATGTTGGGGTACCTAACGTGTTGACTATTGCAATGGCATCCATGTATTTAGCTTTCATATACCTCGGAGATCCTGTATAGGCATTGGGCAAATATATACGGCCTGGCACGACACCCTCTCCTTGTATGGTTTCATCGTTACGAATCTGTTGGACACTGTGTTCTATCTCTTCGAGTGGTGCTGTTCTAAGTGCATGATTTGAATTTTGTTTCTGCACGTTTGTAATATAGCGTAAACGTTCTTCGCAAATCCTACAATAGAGATCTACTAACCACTCTTCAGAAAGTCTGCCTAATAATGAAAATCGCGGCTCTGACAACAGTAAGCATCGGACGTATTTGACTTGGGACAATTTATGTTGATTGTTGTCCAATTTGTTAGGAAACCAACCCGGATTGCCTTCGGGATAAAGCAATGGGTATTGGAAAGCTTCATACAATGGATTCATTATATCTACAGTGTGCGGTTTCTTATGGCCTACTTTCCAAATGGCTATGCAATGTGGTTGGAAAGTCTCCCTCTCCGTACTTATTATAGCGGCAACTTCACTACCTAAAGGTGTGTCGCCTAATATGTTACCGTGAGTTGCCCGTGTAGTTCTTTCGAACCTTATGTACGCTTGATCGGATGTTTCTCGACTCAAGCGTTTGAAACATTCTATGTACGGATTGACGTTGTGCAAATAATTTGTTATTGAAACGACAACGTCTCTATTTAGCTGTTGACTTTGGGCTAGGCTATCGCGTTCATCGTTATCATTAATGTACAGTCCAATGTTGTTAGTGGTGGCATTATACGAAAGATCGAATACGCGGTGATAAGTACGTCCCTGAATTTTTAAAAACGATATACCGTCGGGTTGTTGGTAACCATGCGAGACGCCTAAGGCACTGAAGGCGAACAAGTTGTTATACGCTCGCGGTCTATTCAAAAACGACGGATCTGTATAAAAGCTTTCCGACAAAGGCGAAAAATGTTGAACGTTGTACGCCCCGGACCCGCAACACCACTGCTTACGACTTCGCTCTTCGTCGAAAAGACGCGCATGACAATGAGGGCACGAGAATATATCCGTAGCTAATATGGACGGTTTTTTTTAAAGAAAACAGTGTAATGTTGTCAAGTTCCGCGTCCCTATATTCCGCAATTAAATTAGTTGATCTACGTAATTCTGCTTCAATGTTACGACTATCTTGATTGTATCTCTCAACAGCGTCGCGGTTCACGTCGGGGTGGTTTTGCGAATACCTTTCGACAGCGGCGCGGTTCACCTCGGGGTGGTTTTGCGAATACCTTTCGACAGCGGCACGGTTCACCTCGGGGTGGTGTTGAGAGTATCTTTCTACGGCGGCGCGATGCACCTCGGGGTGATTTTGCGTATATTTTTCAACAGCGATACGGTTCGTCTCGGGGTGATCTTGCGTATATTTTTTGACTGTGGCGCGATTAATTTCGGGATTTTTGTCTTTGTACTTTTTAACCGCCGCACGATTAATTTGGGGATTGTTTTTAGCGTATTTTTTGACCGCGTCTAAATGGGCATTGGTTTTAACTGTTCGTTTTTGTTTTTTGGGTCGGCCTCTACCTCTGCCTACTGGTGTCGTATCGACATTAGCATCATTTTCATCTAGCGGTAATTCCGAAAACATGTTTTGGACGACAACAACTGGGTTTAGCACGTATAATTTAAAGTCGTCTATCTTGTCGAGCACAACCACTGGATTAACACTCGATTGAATGTTATTTTGGGGTTGCGCGGCATCGATATTAGCAGTGGTTGCGGACGTTCGAGATGCATGGCAACTCTTTGCAACTACCTCGGCATATGTGGGTGTACGCGATTGCTCCGGCTGTGAAAGAGAAGCGGTAAATGTGGGAGACGGCACATAAGTAGCAGAACGCGGTATTGAACTGGCCAGAGCTGGATGTAACTGGGACAGCGTAGCTGTAAATGTGGGAGATGGCACATTGAAATTTGTGACACGAATTCTACTCATGACATATTCCGTGTCTAGTACGTTTCTTGGAAAATGCGCGTTCGCAAAAAGATAATCGGCCAATTTTTTCATCGAATTACATTTAAACAACCGTGCACATTCGTCAGCTGTACGGTTATTACTATCTACTCCGTGACTGTTAAAAAGATAAAAGGCATTTCGATGTCTCCAGAATGACACAGTGTAACTTTGACCGGTAAAAAGAACACTATCAGTTGCATCGATGTGATTCGATGTAAAAACATTACTTTGCAGAATATTCTCCAGCTCTGTTTTTTTGTCGTGGACGTCGTTTACGTTTGTTGGAAATAATCCATTAGCGATCCAACTGTTGTCGTCTTGCATTGAGTGAATTTCAGCCAAAAAGTTCCCGGAGCGAATACGGGATGGCAATTGTTCGGGCAGTAAATATCGTTCGTTCTGAAGTTGTAAACCAGGAAATAGCTGCATGTACAATTCGTCGCCGCTTCTAAGGATCTCGTCTACATTAAAATCGCTACACTGTCTATTAGTAAAAACCGAGTACACACATGCGCACGCTGACATGGCTACGCATTGCGAGTTATTACCTCGGAATGATCGCGCACCTTGGTGCGCGGTGCCTATAGAGATAAGAAATAGTGATAAATTGTTTTAAATTTTCGCGATTTTCACAATATATATACACCACGCTCATCGGGATTTTAACGCGATAGAACGGTTTATTTATTGATCTTTTCGTTTCTGCAGCGTAGAATCGCGAAAATTTTATGAACTACCCGAACTTGGACTTGTTTATTTTTAACCAGCGTAATGAAATGTAATTTAATTAGTTTTGCCTTCACTTGTTATTTTTTATTATTAATACTTCACGCAAATAAATGATTGATTGATTGATCACTATATCGACACACAATGCTCACAATATCTAAAGATTTGTCCGAAGTTACATCCCGACGCTTGCACTTGCTGATTACTGGATTCCATGACATAGAGAGCTTGTATCTATCTACAGTACAGTATATTATTGCGTTAAAGTCCCGATGAGTGTAGTGAATATGTAGTAATAGCTTAGAGCATTAAGTGGCATGAAGAACGGGAGAAGCCATTCAAAGACTTACCCCTCTGTCAAAGGTATAGGCACATGTGCCTACGCAACGCAAAAACTAATTAACAATCGATTATTTTGTCAGTCGCTAAATCGCCACCGAAGAGATAACAGCTCACCAAAAATGCCTTCATGTGCTATAGCACCTGTATATTTTTTTCGAATACATTATTTCGAATTTAGAAAAGGACGTAGAAGATTTTATTTGCAAATTATTTTTCTACTCATATCTAGCTAAAACATTGTTTCTGTGAAATTTTTTTAATGACGTGACAAATCGAGTCAAAAATAAATGGTTTGCCATCGAGTGTAGCTGATATTTGTTATCTGTGCAGTATCGCTACTAAATTTGCGTTTTCATTCACTTACATTGCATTAGTACTCAGTGTATGTGCGTGAAAATAAGCATATGTTGTATTTTCTAAAGGTAAGAGTGCATAACGACGCAAGCTTAATTGCTACACACAAGGCTACTCCCGTTCTTAAAACTCTAAGAATAATAGTAATGACAGGAAAAATATGAAACAATATGATATCTATCTGAAACACTAACAATCTTTATCCGTTTTTAGTTTGTCCGATAGATCACTTCGAATTTAAAATGTATGTCTTTTTGTAGAATAACTCCTCGGTCATTTGTAAGCGTTGTGTTTATAGATGCAAGCGGGAATCTTTCCGAATGTTTCCCAGGGAATACTTCCCGTAACATTCGGAAGCATTCCGAAACATTCGGAAGTTTTCGATGGCCGAAAAATACGAAAATTTCGTTAAAAACCGACCAAGTGCGTGTCTGGCTCACGCGCCGAGGGTTCCGTACAAACCTAATAAGCACCAAGCATTGCTTTAATGAAAAAAGAAACCGAATTGAGGGACAAACTTAACTTTGCTATTGTAAAACTCTTGGTCCCATACGTACTAAGTGCAAATATAAGATTGTAATAAATACAAAATGTGATGTAACATACCTTACAAGTTTACAGTTTTCGGACTTTTCCCTTTACTTGTGAAAAAAGTAAAAAATGTATGTAATTCTGAGGTTATTACTCATTATTTACACTATAAGTTAAGAATTATGATACATAATTATAAAATATGTAATTCCAACTTCCAATAGAATCACTGTTTAAATAGTAAGTAGTGATGCAGACCGATAAAATTACCCTGGTAAAATACGGTAAAATTCACTATTTTTCATACTTACTTCATTACTAGCACAAGTGGTATTCCATATTAGCCCTCTGGCTTGGCAACGCACTGCAATCTCCTAGGTGTTGCGGGTGTCTATGGGCGGTAGTAATCACTTTCCATCAGGTGACCCACTTGCTCGTTTGCCTTCCTATGTTGTATAAAAAAAATTGGTAAGAGTAACGCGATAGAAAGAGATGGAAATTCGACAGGGCTGTGCGAGCTGAATATTTCTTTCATCTTAGAAATAATTCTACACTTCAGCTTGATTTCGAGGTACCTACCTAAGTACCTTGCTTAAATTACTTAACTGTAATTCAACACGAAGAATAGGCGAATAAACTGAACGGCGCGTGCGGCGTTTTACAAGCTCTCACACACAACGCAAGTAAACGAAATCAAAGACGCCGTGCGCCGCCGCCGCCGCCCCGGCCCGCCAGCTCTGCGCGCCGAAAACTTCCTTGATTGATTCCATCTTCGGTAACATTCGGAAACATTCCCAGGGACGTATGAGGTGTGGAACTATTCCGGGAGGGGAGGAAGTATTCATTCCGTTTGGCCTCGAGCTTCGGGCTGTCATTTTTGAATGTTGAAAGGCAAAGGTATCTTGGCACATACAACCATGTTTTATATAACACACGCCGCAAACTATCGGTATTTTACGCGCCTTTTTGTTAAAATTACTTACGTAATTTTGCAACCGTATGTACATTACACGCAGTACGTCCGTAGTTAGTAGGGGAAAAACCTAAAAGTAGATATCCACTGGATGGTTCCGGCAGGCGATTACCGATAAAGACTTTCTTTGTAGAAATCCAAAACAAAATAATAAAAACTACGACGAAATTGTTTTTAAACACTTAATAAAAACATCGTTTTAATCATTCCAATCCTTACATAGGTACATACCTACATACTCGTGCACAAAAATAACCCTACTACTGTTATGGTATTCTTTTATTGTAAAATTAACAAATTAACAATGAACAAGTTACCTGGGCCCAATTTCATAAACGCGACAGGTGACAGTGACAATTCGCTATACATTACTATGTCTACAAGTAACGCTACAGACTTGTACAGACTTAACATCATAGTGGGCAGGCAATGTATATCAAATTGTCACTGTCACCTGTCGCCTGTCGCGTTTATGAGATTGGGCTCTGGGACTAATTTCATAAACGTGACAGGCGATAGGCGACAGTGACAATTCGCCGTACATTACTGTGTCGACATGTAACGCTACAGACTTACAGACTTAACATCATAGTGGGAAAGCAATGTATACCAAATTGTCACTGTCACCTGTCACATTTATGAGATTGGACACTGGTACTAATTTCATCGACGCGACAGGCGACAGGTGACAGTGACAGTTTTCCGTACATTATTGTGTCAACAAGTAACGCTACAGACTTAACATCATAGTGGACAAGCAATGTACACCGAATTGTCACTGTCACCTGTCGCCTGTCACGTTTATGAAATTGGGCCCTGGACTACAAGCGTTGACTACATTCAAGACGAGGATGTACGTAACAAGTATCTGTATATCTACGCTTTTCTACATAAATTCATGGGACAGAAGAAAAACACACGGCGGCTAGGTTTTTAAGTTGCGTATTCGATCGAATATAACAACATAAGAAAATCATGATTAAATTACAAAAATTGGTACATAACTTGCCCTGACATAGGTAATACGATAAATATTTATGTTTTATTTACGCTTTTTTAACATCAACACGGGTGGAAACTTAATTTACCTACTGGGAAGTATTCCCAGGCAAAGACGAAAACTTCCTTGATTCCTTCGGAAACATTCGGAAACATTCCCAGGGACGTATGAGGTGGGGAACTATTCCGGGAGGGGAGGAAGTATTCATTCCGCTCGGCCTCGGGCTGTCATTTTTAGTGTTGAAAGGCAAAGGTATCTTGGCACATACAACCATGTTTTGTAATAATACAAAAAGCCTGATCCTTTTTTTAAATCTATGTTTTCAGTGATCATAGATTAATTTGATGATGATTAATAAAGATGAAATGCTGGTGTTACGCATTTTAAAGTCTCTGGGAGGTTGTTTAACCAAAGTCACATCGCCGACGAAAGACTTGACTAGCGGTCGTAAATAGTCGTAATATAAGCCTGATTGGATATTATATGTATGTATAATTTCATACGGACATTTTAAAATAAAAATATATCACTTTAATTCCAAAATGGCCGAACCATGAACTGATGGACTGCGCGCTGTGAACAGCACAAACGGTCTAAGCGAAAGACTCGAATTAAACGCCTCTGTCTCTTTCTAGTGTTGACATCGTTGACATCATTAGAATCGAATTTCCTGTCACTTTTTTTAATTACTCGTTCTGAAGTAGAATGACTAAATGTATGCACTATAGATGCAAGCGGGAATCTTTCCGAATGTTTCCCAGGGAATACTTCCCGTAACATTCGGAAGCATTCCGAAACATTCGGAAGTTTTCGATGGCCGAAAAATACGAAAATTTCGTTAAAAACCGACCAAGTGCGTGTCTGGCTCACGCGCCGAGGGTTCCGTACAAACCTAATAAGCACCAAGCATTGCTTTAATGAAAAAAGAAACCGAATTGAGGGACAAACTTAACTTTGCTATTGTAAAACTCTTGGTCCCATACGTACTAAGTGCAAATATAAGATTGTAATAAATACAAAATGTGATGTAACATACCTTACAAGTTTACAGTTTTCGGACTTTTCCCTTTACTTGTGAAAAAAGTAAAAAATGTATGTAATTCTGAGGTTATTACTCATTATTTACACTATAAGTTAAGAATTATGATACATAATTATAAAATATGTAATTCCAACTTCCAATAGAATCACTGTTTAAATAGTAAGTAGTGATGCAGACCGATAAAATTACCCTGGTAAAATACGGTAAAATTCACTATTTTTCATACTTACTTCATTACTAGCACAAGTGGTATTCCATATTAGCCCTCTGGGTTGGCAACGCACTGCAATCTCCTAGGTGTTGCGGGTGTCTATGGGCGGTAGTAATCACTTTCCATCAGGTGACCCACTTGCTCGTTTGCCTTCCTATGTTGTATAAAAAAAATTGGTAAGAGTAACGCGATAGAAAGAGATGGAAATTCGACAGGGCTGTGCGAGCTGAATATTTCTTTCATCTTAGAAATAATTCTACACTTCAGCTTGATTTCGAGGTACCTACCTAAGTACCTTGCTTAAATTACTTAACTGTAATTCAACACGAAGAATAGGCGAATAAACTGAACGGCGCGTGCGGCGTTTTACAAGCTCTCACACACAACGCAAGTAAACGAAATCAAAGACGCCGTGCGCCGCCGCCGCCGCCCCGGCCCGCCAGCTCTGCGCGCCGAAAACTTCCTTGATTGATTCCATCTTCGGTAACATTCGGAAACATTCCCAGGGACGTATGAGGTGGGGAACTATTCCGGGAGGGGAGGAAGTATTCATTCCGTTTGGCCTCGAGCTTCGGGCTGTCATTTTTGAATGTTGAAAGGCAAAGGTATCTTGGCACATACAACCATGTTTTATATAACACACGCCGCAAACTATCGGTATTTTACGCGCCTTTTTGTTAAAATTACTTACGTAATTTTGCAACCGTATGTACATTACACGCAGTACGTCCGTAGTTAGTAGGGGAAAAACCTAAAAGTAGATATCCACTGGATGGTTCCGGCAGGCGATTACCGATAAAGACTTTCTTTGTAGAAATCCAAAACAAAATAATAAAAACTACGACGAAATTGTTTTTAAACACTTAATAAAAACATCGTTTTAATCATTCCAATCCTTACATAGGTACATACCTACATACTCGTGCACAAAAATAACCCTACTACTGTTATGGTATTCTTTTATTGTAAAATTAACAAATTAACAATGAACAAGTTACCTGGGCCCAATTTCATAAACGCGACAGGTGACAGTGACAATTCGCTATACATTACTATGTCTACAAGTAACGCTACAGACTTGTACAGACTTAACATCATAGTGGGCAGGCAATGTATATCAAATTGTCACTGTCACCTGTCGCCTGTCGCGTTTATGAGATTGGGCTCTGGGACTAATTTCATAAACGTGACAGGCGATAGGCGACAGTGACAATTCGCCGTACATTACTGTGTCGACATGTAACGCTACAGACTTACAGACTTAACATCATAGTGGGAAAGCAATGTATACCAAATTGTCACTGTCACCTGTCACATTTATGAGATTGGACACTGGTACTAATTTCATCGACGCGACAGGCGACAGGTGACAGTGACAGTTTTCCGTACATTATTGTGTCAACAAGTAACGCTACAGACTTAACATCATAGTGGACAAGCAATGTACACCGAATTGTCACTGTCACCTGTCGCCTGTCACGTTTATGAAATTGGGCCCTGGACTACAAGCGTTGACTACATACAAGACGAGGATCTACGTAACAAGTATCTGTATATCTACGCTTTTCTACATAAATTCATGGGACAGAAGAAAAACACACGGCGGCTAGGTTTTTAAGTTGCGTATTCGATCGAATATAACAACATAAGAAAATCATGATTAAATTACAAAAATTGGTACATAACTTGCCCTGACATAGGTAATACGATAAATATTTATGTTTTATTTACGCTTTTTTAACATCAACACGGGTGGAAACTTAATTTACCTACTGGGAAGTATTCCCAGGCAAAGATGAAAACTTCCTTGATTCCTTCGGAAACATTCGGAAACATTCCCAGGGACGTATGAGGTGGGGAACTATTCCGGGAGGGGAGGAAGTATTCATTCCGCTCGGCCTCGGGCTGTCATTTTTAGTGTTGAAAGGCAAAGGTATCTTGGCACATACAACCATGTTTTGTAATAATACAAAAAGCCTGATCCTTTTTTTAAATCTATGTTTTCAGTGATCATAGATTAATTTGATGATGATTAATAAAGATGAAATGCTGGTGTTACGCATTTTAAAGTCTCTGGGAGGTTGTTTGACCAAAGTCACATCGCCGACGAAAGACTTGACTAGCGGTCGTAAATAGTCGTAATATAAGCCTGATTGGATATTATATGTATGTATAATTTCATACGGACATTTTAAAATAAAAATATATCACTTTAATTCCAAAATGGCCGAACCATGAACTGATGGACTGCGCGCTGTGAACAGCACAAACGGTCTAAGCGAATAACTCGAATTAAACGCCTCTGTCTCTTTCTAGTGTTGACATCATTAGAATCGAATTTCCTGTCACTTTTTTTAATTACTCGTTCTGAAGTAGAATGACTAAATGTATGCACCCTTATGATTAAGGAATGTTTTCTGTTAAATATAATAAAAGAGTCCAACTCGCACGTGACCGGTTTTATTACTGGGAAAGTTTCCGAGTAATCGAAATATTCCCGGAAGTTTTCCGGAATAATTCCGAATATTTCAGAAGTTTTGCAACTATAGTTGTGTTGCTCATAGTTACAAAAAACTGAAATACCTAGTGTAAAAAATAAGTTAATATATTTAAGTAGTTCTTAGAACACTGACCTGCTACGACGCAACGCGCGGCTGGTTCTATGCCGCTACCGGTGCATTCTGTGTAAAAATAAAACATCCAGTTCATTAACTCTCATAAAATATTTTACTTTTTAAAACTGACATGATAGCTTGATATTATTGGGTCGAGACGTTTTATTTGAGTACCAACATGATGTCCCAGCATATCTTGTTAAGATATGACTTAAAAGGTTATTGTTATTGACGATTAGAAAGATTTTTTATCTTTATTTACAATCAAAATCCAATTTAATAATAATGCACTCCGGTCGCCCTTCGAGCTCGGAGCTCAATATATCGCGTGTGGGCACAAAATAAATAATAACACAACTACACAATTTTTACTTCAAACAAAAACGGTGTTTAGGTATAAGAAACGTCCGACTGTATACCTCCCTGTCTATCGTATAACTTGTATTCATTCGCACGCACGATAGCACAATTGCGTCGGCCCCAGTGCAGTGGTGCGTCGATATTCTCCGCGAAATAAGCCGCGCCTGGTGTGGGTCGCAGAGGGTGCTGTGCCCTCGGTCAAACATCACATTTAGATTAATGAGTGCCATTGAGACGAATCGAAAGAGTACCAATATGACGCAATGGTTTCCGAGATGTATAAAAAAAGGGCCTTGTTAAAAGAAAGGAGAAGACGGAAAGGGACAACTTCTAATTCATAATAGTTTCCAATGTTTTTTTCTGTCCGAGAAACAGTAATAAACAATAACACAAAATACCCGTGTAGCCTAGTAGATTGCTACCTCGATTTGAATGGAAAGCGAGGAGTTGCTTTTTAGTGAGTCGGTTTGTTTATTTAACAGACAATAGCCTAACACCAATCGCTCACCACCTTTTACAAAATATTATTCTTCCTAATGTCAGAACAATAATTATTGAACAGTTCTCCTGGTATTTTACCATCACTTCCTCTTCACCGTATACACTGTGACGAGCATAAATTGCTTAACAACTATATTAAATTAACAACTATAAAAAATACTCAAATCGATATAGATGTGCATATAATTTTTGAAGAGTTGCCTCGATTTCTCCAGGATCCCATCATCAGATCGTGACCGGATGACAATGGGACCACCACATTGGAAATATACCCTTTCAAACAAAAAAGAATTTTCCAAATCAGTCCAGCAGTCTTTGAGTAATCGGGAATAATACCAGGGGGGTTCCACTCCACACTGTAGGTGCACTTGCCGCATTACCTATGGCATAGGTTAATCGCAGTAGGTAGCCGGCTTGCCGCGCAAAAAATACTTCATGTGTACCTAATTGAAAATATCCTTATATCGAAAGTAGTACTTTAAAGGATTTTATCATTTAGAGCTCAATAAAGTGCTTTTAACATACAGACAGACATGGCGAAACTATTTAGAGCCAAGTTGGCCAACGCAAGTCTTAAAAACCTAAACAATACATATTACAGAAAGAGGTCGTAAAAAATGTAAACCTCCCTTCCTCCCTCTGACGGCAATCGGGTAAAAAATAATATACTCTCGGTTCATCTCGTAGCAGGCCTTCAGGCAGTGTCGCCGAACTGGCGCTGTGCGGTACGACGACTTTCACACCGGCAACAACGCTTCGCCGCATAGAGCCAGCTGTTTGTTTGTATGAACAACCGATCTTTCACCAATAGAAAGCCATACTCGCCCTGACGGACAAAAGCTACTAATTTCACGCGAACAAAGTCGTGGACGTCCGCTAAAATTAAGTATATAATAAGGAAGGTTCGTAAAAGACTCACCTTCTACGACGCTGCGTCCGGTAGATTCTACGCCGCCGCCGGAGCTGTTGCAAGCTGCCGTCTTGCGTGCTTGCTCGCGTGCGCGCACGCGTCGTTTGGTGGGCGAGTTCTGGAAGCGCTTCATCTATGGGATAATAACACATATGTATACGTATACTTTAACTATACAATGCCATTCCCACGCAATAGCTTGGATACGGTAAAGAAATTAATACGGGAAAAATAATGACTTCAATTTGACTTAAAGAGTAAGTAGGTAAACATTGTTATTACCAGGAATGGTAAACGAACATGTGGATCATGTGATGAGAACATTACTGCTTTCTTTGGGAACCAGCAACCCTAATAGAACCGCTGACGCGTTGCTGGTCTTTAGCTCCATCCCGTCCCGTGGATTTTCGGTACTCTTACTCACCGTACGACACACAGTAGCAATTTTTGTTATAATAAATTATGCTTTGATGTTTTTCGAGTAAAAAGTCAGTGACATACAGACAGACATGGTGAAACTAAAAGGGTTACAAAGAGAGCATTATTATCATAATCATAATGTATTATATTTCTAATAAACTAAAGGAAAAAAAAACATGCCCAGTGATAATGAAAACAGAACAGGGAATATTTAAAACTTCTGATTATAAAACAGTTATAATCAGACAACTTTCTTGTAGTTCTAATTTGGTCTGCAACAACAACTACATTAATGTAAGTACATTTACTTTAAAACTCCTCTTATTGATGCAAATGTTTGAAATATACTGTATCATCCTCAATAATTAATTATAGCTGTTGCCAGTTCTTAGTTTCCATTATTATTTTAATGTGTTGAATAAACTTTGACCTGTTGAATTTAGGGATCTGACACATATTTATCTGCTGGCACACAAAGTGTGTTGATACATGAACTAAAACTTCATTTACCAAATTATATTTATTATGTGATATATGAAGGAAAATATGTTATTATGTCTGTATCTACACATTTACATTGACTGTTAAAACTATAACACTCCATGCATCAATGTACTTACATAGCTAAACCGTTTAAAGTATTTTTTTATTCAACTATAATATTTCACAACGCATACAAATAAACAGCTAAATGTAAATTGTTTGTATTACAAGCTTTTATTTAGTTTCACTTGTATGTAAGAGTAACCAGGCAGCTAGAAATATAAATTACATAACATGCATGACTCATTTCCTGCTATCTAATATGTATGAATCTTGACATACATATGAAAATTGTTAAGCAAGACAAGCAATGAAAACAGACTTGTCTCTTAAATTACAGTATAACACAAAATATTACAAGTCTACTTAGTTTAATTTTTATATATTTAATTGTGTAAACAAATTTAGAAAATCTTTTTTGACAAATGTATTATGTATTATTATTATGTATATTAGATTAGTCTATCAAATGTTTATTATATGGGTCTTGTTCCCTGAAATTAAGTTTTAATAATAATAATAATATTAATTATCAAACTGGCATGAAATTGTTATGCATATAAACACTGGATGACAACAAACCCAAAAAGAAGTCTCAAAAAATAAAAAATAATAATGTTTTTTAGATGATAAACTTATAAAAATAACCATGCAAATGGGAAAAGATCACTGATGAGTTGTCGACCTTAGGTTACTACTCCAAAGGGTTTCCAACATGTACAATTACCCTCTCCTTGTAAGAAATGCGAGAAAACTGGCGGCATGCCGACGGCGTGTGGACAAGTTAAGAAGCAAATCGTTTTATATTGTCGGTACTTCAATCAAGTTGACCTAACAAGATCTCGAACTGGCGGGCTACGGACCGCTTTGTAGCGGTGGCGCGTTCATGGTCTGAGGTACCTAGCGTGAAACTACTTGCAACGTCGATTGACGGCCGCGTGGAAGACAACTGACCATAAAAATTTTAAATTGTTACTTCGGCAACATAACCTTGTTCTCGATAATGGATCGGCATCGGCGTCGGTGGACAAACGCAATGCACATGGGTCTTACGCCGGCTACATAACCTAATCGAAATCGAATCGACAAAAATATCACGTACAACCGTACCGTACGTTTTCATTATGAACACTACAATAATCATACATGTACAAACCTTAACAAACACAATAACACACACGATACACTTTTTACATACTTAAGCCAACTAAAACTTTGTAAAGTAACTTTTTTCACAAAATGGTGGCTAAATTTGCTAGTACTTTCTACATCTACATGGATAATAAATCGATGTAAAAACAGAATACAATTGATTTGTCTACTCTGCTGCTATAGAATAATCAGTTGAATTCGTTTTAATTGGATAAATAACTAATTAATAAAATTTTACATACTCACCTCTGTAACAGAAGAAAAAGAATGGACGCAAAATTGCAAAAGCGCGGGAACGTAGCGGTTTTTTTTTATTACCACACAAAAGACAAAGTAATCTGTGTGCTTACAACCATGTTAAATATAGGGCCGCAGCCATGTCCTCTGTATTTATGAAAATGCCGCCAAAAGGAAAAGTTATTGGGCATTAACAATATTGATTTATGACAAATGATAAACTAAAATACTTATTTTATATATTTTAATGTCTTTGGGAGGCTTTTCCACTGAAAAAAACCCCTTTATTCATGACGTTGCGTAAACGTTCGTTACTTAACATGTTTTATGTCTTTATTTGTCATTGTGACGTTTGCCCTCAAATGAAAGGGACATAACATTTGTTAGCTTAAAAATATTGTAAATAACTGTGTAATGGGATTATATGTGTTTGAAAGCGAGGAATAAAGCTTACAAAAAAAGAGTTATGCAGCGGCTACACCTACCTCTTACCTGCGCAGTCCAAAGTATGCAAACGGCGCTGTCATAACTGTACAAAAGATGAAGACGGAATACTGTACAGTAGCCAAATGTGCAAGTAAGCTCGTGTAAACAGCTGGGCCATTCTCGCGTCAGTAGAGATGAAGTCACACTCGAGATAAGCCAAAGAGAGCTGTCAAATCCCTTCAAAATCTGTAAAATTTTGACACATCTCGAACGTCAGATGAATCTCGATGACCTCCAGAATTGGGGGCCTGCGGGGCAATTCTCGCGACAGTAGAGATGAAGTTACACTCGAGATAAGCCAAAAAGAGCTGCCAAATCTCTTCAAAATCTGTCATATTTTGACACATCTCGAACGTCAGATGAATTTCGATAAGCGCCAGAATTGGAGGCATGCTATAGTAGCACGCTAGCGTTTATCGCGGACATGAACGCTTTGGTCCCTCTCACACAGGCGTATTGGTTAGAAAGGGATATATGGTTTATGTCACCGATAAAAGCTAGCGTGCTAGGCCCCTTGAGGGGCAACTGTCAATTTTCTTGGATTTCTGTCATTTTTTAACGTATCTCGCACGTGAGATGCATCTCGCATAACCCGGGAATTGGGGTTTTGTCTTGGGCTGTGCCAATCAGTGTTGCCAAATACACCGCTTTTAAATGTGATTTTAAAATAAGAACACGTGCGTCCAACCAGAGTTTATAAAGGTAGATTCACAATAAAAAAAAATACGAGCGACAACGCAAAAACGTGGCAATTGTAATCTCTGATTGGTCAATGGTCGCAAGATGCCTCGCTTTTGCGCTTCGATCGCTCGTAAATGTTAATTGTGATTCCAGTCTAACAGTAGAGTAGCTGCGTTTTGTTACTGGCAATATTTATTAGTAATCTAATCCGTTTCGTATGGCACAACCTAATTTGATAAATATGTGATAATTATTGAATATACCTAAAATTTGTATGTTTACATACTTTATTGACATTTTATCAAAATGTAAATGAAATCAGTAGTCGATAATTGGCTACTCGACAGTTGTAACAATAAAATATATTGGATAGGGTAGCTTATACATAAAATAAATAATAATAATAATTACACACATTTTTACTTTTGCATTAAGATCAATAGTAAATAACTTATTTTTGCAAATTAAATATACGATCTTTATATGTTGGTCAAAAGAACCGAAACGCAGGCGGCCATGTTTGAGCATCACGCATTCTACATACAAAATTCTTTGGCATCTCGTACAGTGTGACCATATGTGTCAGGATCCTGCCTTTTTGGCAGGATTAGACCGTCATTTTGACTTCTGGCAGGATCGGTTGAAGTTTTCGAAATCTGGCAGTATTTGGCAAGATAGCAATACGAGCTGACACATTTGGCAGTATAGCCTTAGACTGGGTTCACAATAGGCATTTTCAAGCGATGAAAACGCAAAAGCGCAGCCGTTGACCAACCAGAGACAGCCATTGACGTGTTTTTGCGTTTTCATCGCTTGTAAACTTTGATTGTGAACCAAATCTTGAAGGAGTAAGTTGCGGTATCGACGAAAAAAAAGCAACTTAAAGAAATCTGTTTTGGCATAGGGTAAATGAATTCTTAGTTTTGGCCGTCTACGGTTTTGGGGATTTTCCTTGGCATTTCTTATTGAATTTGTAGCTCGTTCAATTTTCAACTGTCACTTGTTTTCCTAATTAGTCGGAAACACAACACACTGTCATTTACGATTTCATGCGATGGGAATGTTTTGCTGATTTATCATGAAACGCAAATATAAAGGATTATATCGCCCGGAGTGGGAGCAGAATCCGGCACTTTCGTCTTTGAAAGTGAAAGATGAAGATCTTGCATTTTGTAAAGCATGTAACTCGAACTGTAACTCTAGGTTGTCTGTAATTTAATTTCTTGACTTGTTCTCTTTAAATAAAAGTATAAAAATAGGTGTCTATTAATTTTAAATCTTAAAAATGTTTTGGCATTTTTCCGACATTTTGAGCATAAGATTTTGGCAGGATTTGTCAGTTTTCTGGCCTAAGTGTGGCAGGATCTCTAATTTTAAGTTGGTCACACTGATCTCGTAATGTCACGTCACAAATGTAAAACATCTGTCTTGCCGTTTGCTGCGGGTGTGATAATAATTTGGTTAAATTAGCGCTAAGAGTAACATTTTTCGATTTGTGCTTGTCAGTATGTTTCACGAAATGGAGTCTGGATACATACAAACAGATAGTGCAAGTCTGCCCAAAGTTGATCGCATGATTCTGACTTTTGTTCTGTCGAGTTTCGGAATGCAAAACTTCTTTGTAAGTACCTAAATAATACAACATAATTTATAAGTATAAGTTTTTAAATTAGTACTTAACCTGGTTATGTTTTTTTATTTCAGATCTTCAAGAAAGAGTGTCCAATTAAAAAAGGAGGCAACAGCTGTGTTTATGGATGGTTATTATTGAAAAGGAAGTAGTACAAAAGGTAGCTGCAAACATGTAGTGGCTTTTTTAATGTGGACTCATAGAAGAAGCAAAACATCAATCAAATTATGATAGTGCACTCAGATACTCAGATTGAGCTACAATAAAATAATGTGTCCAGTGTTACAGAAAATAATGTTGCTAATGAGGAAAGGCTAACATAAGAAAGTATAAAAGTTCAGCACGGCATGGTATGAACTTCAATATGCGAGAATGACAGTATCAAAAACCTATGATGTGACTCTTTGTAAACCTCAGATCACAACATTAATGGGTGCAAGTTTGCTTGACACAGCTGTCCTAAAAAAAGGGCTGAAAATTAGAAGATTTTGTACAAAAACAATTAAAAAAATTGGTTCGATTTCGCAACATGGCTCTTGCATATTATTATGTCAAATGAAAGTATGTATTGTGATAGCAGCATCACCCGATGAAATTTTAAGTGCTGATACTGTACTGTTATGGAAATAAATCATCCAATGTATGAAAAACTGATAGATACTGAATCACTGGCAAGTTTGCTCAAGTGCAGTTGCAACTGTACATAAAATTATAAAGTGTTATTTACAGACTTATAACTGTGTGAATTAATAACTTTTGGAAAAACTTGTTTGTCCATTAGTTAACATTTACTAAAATGCTGTTAAGTTTTATGGACAAAATGACACCAAATAACATTATCAAATAAAAGAATTTAACCTTGGCTAATCAAGTATTTTTAATTAAACCATCCTCTAGTGCACATAGAATAACAATACAGTAAGTACTTGAAATATTTTAACAGTTTCTTATTAACTACATACAGAATGAGAATTCTCGCAAACTCCTCTCAATAGGTATGAATCCTTAAACTCGTCAGCTGTTGTGTTTTTATTTCATTCTGTTTCAATAATTTAGTAACATGTAACACTTTTAAATTGGCCGGCTAGTCAATGAGACAAGTCAGGGCAAAGGGTTCGTGGGCCTGAGGACACTGCTCATACATTTATGTGAATGGGCGCCTTAATTATGAGCAGTGTCTCAAACAGGATGGGTTCCTTCAGTGAAACTACCGCAAATAGTGTTCTCAAACATATATTATTCCCAAAGAGTTCACACACAAGCCTCCAGGTGGCACAAGGTTGAAGCACTATAGCTAAAAGCTTAATTTTTAAGTTATCTAAAGGTGAAAGCCCTAATGTTTGTGTGTTTGTGCGAGTGTAACTTCTTATCAATTAAAAGGCTTTACAGGCTAAGTACAAGGTCAGACAGGGAAGAAATTGTGCAGCCCGCAGGCAGCGGAGGGGCATATAGCAGGGCAGGCGTCCCTTACTACACACAAAGCCGAGCAGAATGTCGCACTCTAAACTCAAGCCCAAAGAAAAAAACCCAACGATGTGGGTTTTAAGCGGCTAGCAAATATTTAACAGGCAGGCACGGGGTGCTGGTACATGCTTGTGGATCAGTCATGTGCAACTAAAAGTAGGGGCCTGGCGAATCCTTTAGGGGCCCCGCAAGGCGCGCATTTCCGTGGGTTGCGGAAGGGCTCTGGCCTTCATTTGGGCCATTTAACGTGGTGGCCCAACGCACGGGTCTCGCCTAAATTGCGATCCGAAAGATCACGCCCTCCTGGGCTTATTTATCGAGGTAAGCCAGCGCTCGGGTCTCGTTCGTGACGTGGCACGTTTTACATGCCCACCTGGGCTTATTTAACGAGGTAAGCCAGCGCTCGGGTCTCGTACGTGACGTGGCACGTTTTACATGCCCACCTGGGCTTATTTAACAAGGTAAGCCAGCGCTCGGGTCCCTTCACAGTGGTGACGTGGCCCGTAGGTTATCCGCCCGCCTGGGCCTATTTCACGAGGTAGGCCAGCGCTCGGGTCTTGTCGGGCTTCGAGGGTGTCTCCGCTACGACAGCAAGAAGTTTCCAGGGCTTATAGGGCTCCCGGAGAGGCAAGCACGCTCTCGGGTACCTCTAGAGGGTTAAGTATAAAGAAGCTCTGACAGGCATTATATGAGACACAGAGACGACGGCCCTACGTGGCCACACCCGCGCGCATCACGGCGTTAAAAAAATCGTCCTGAAGGGACTACAGAAATTAAATTTGGGTTTTATAGAGAGACGTGGAGGCTACGCCATTTTGTGAAACTCGAGACACCGTAAAAAAACAAAATCCTTCCTCACGGCAGATGCCAGAGGCGTTATTCCTCCACTAACCGCAACGTCATATGACAAGCATTTAGCCTTTTATCAAATCAAACTTTCATAATTTCAAAAACTGTTTACAGATGCAAAAAGAAATGCGAGAATTTCTCCTGAAACGAATACAAGTATCCTGAAACAAAAATATCAAGTAGTCTCTGAGTTATTAATTAAACAACGGCGGTGATTTGAGCGAATTTGACCGATTAGGGAAAACGCCTCTTAAATCCATGACAGCTGGACTTCGGTGTTGCTAGAAATAAATAAGATCAAAAAAAATGGGTGTTACAGTACAGTTTTAGTTGGGGAAATAATTTTATTTCAGAATGAGTGATCATTCTGAACTAAAATTATTTAATTCCATTCCAGAGTGTGCGAGCAAACTGGAAAGAAACTATAATATACCGTTAAAGTGTGAAAGAGAATAGTCAAGGGAAAATGGTCTCCGCCTGAAGGGGGGAAGACACTTGAAATCATAAGTCAGGCACTGAGTCAGATCACAGAATGAATTACCAGACTCAATCCCTGACCTACTACGTACCTACGTTTACAACCATCCATCACCAAAACTCCTTTGCTCCCAACACGAAAGAATCGCTTACGTTAAAGAAATAATTCCATTCCACAGTGTGCGAGCAACGTGAAATGAAATTATTCGACACCTCACATGATGTAAAAAGAAACGAAATCGGTTGGAAGAAGAAGTAATCTCCGCCCGTAGGAGAAGACTCAAAAATCATAGACTAAGAATTAAGTCACCTGAGAGAACATACTGACTCAATTCTTACTTTACTACAACATGTCACAATAAGGCCAAGTCCACCACACACGCTCCATACAAGTAAACAAATCTTATTCTTTTTAAAGGAATAAGGGTGCAAAAAAAAAATCAAGGGAGGGGTCGTCTTCGCTCGTAAGGGACGACGTCTTAAATCATAGGTTGGGAATTAAGTCACTAGAAAAAAAAAACTAACTTAATCCTCAACCTACTACATACCTACTTATCATATAGCCTAGTAACTACCCAAACTTTCGTGTTCGTTAGATTATTCTCTAACGGAACTTTACTCATGAAATGATTCTTTCTTAAAAGAAAAGTACCTAATTATTTTAAAGTGCTATGTTAGCAGAGATATTAAGAACTAACTCTGGGGATTACATCCAACAACCAGAGATATAAATGTAAGGGGGAGTGACACACATCCCGTAGTCTAAGTAGTGAAGGTCTTGCAAAGGCAGTTTACCTCGACCTTCTCATAATAAGTTCCACCTCTTACCAAAGTGGGATATATGTAGTGCAAGAACTATTTGCTTGCTAAGTAACAGTTTTACTAACAAAACAAAAATTTACAAGTAAAGAAAAAAACAAGACACACTCTGTCCCCAGAATGTCTCGTTCCAGTTATATTACAATGAAAGATAAAAACTTTCTTGATCGTTTTTATCGCCGATCGTACACCCTAAGTGTAAGCGACCGAAATGAAACTACCTAAATAAATGCGGTTTATTACCTATCATGCGTTAAACTAGAAACAACACGTGACGACACTATGGATCCAACCTTATCCTAGGTTATTCTAACTATCCCGGGCTAGGCTAAACTAACTAACTAACTTACTTATTCAGTTACCTTGAGCAAATATGAATTCCTTCCCTTACAAGACCACCGGTCAGGACCATTCTTCTACGCACGTTATGTAATCCCTTCACGTCCAGACGATATATATCCTATCATTCAGTAAATCATTCCAAAAAAAGAGCCAACAGTCAGGACCAATATTCTTCCAGCGTTCAATAATCCCTTCAAGTCCGGATGATATATATCTAGTAACTAACACGAATCATTAATTAACGAAAGAAAAAAAAAATGCCAACCGCGTTACTTAAATATAGGTCTGCTAACGTCTTAACATCGCCTATGCTAACATGTAAACATTCAACATTGAAATACTCTAAACATGAATTATACTAATTGGACACTCTAACCGTCCACTAGCTTTGTGGAACCTTCCCACTAGGAACTGGAGAGCCGTCCAGAGTTTACGTCATTATTGAGGAGGACCCGGGTCCGATGAATCATTACCACCACGGTCCAGTAGATCCTTTATTGAAATGGTTTTCCGTTCATAGATTTTAACGAATAAACCAAAGGGGAATGTTTCTTTTCAATTATGCACCTTTCGAATTTGGGCGAAATTTTGGCACTAAAGTGTTTACCAGCATTAGAAAGAGGGAAACACCGTTTGTAGATAATTTGCCCTTCCTCAAACTCGATTGGGCGCTTCCGTAAATTGTAATATTTGACGTTGCGCGTGTAAGCCTTTTTAAGGTGAACTTGCACCGTTTTATAAATGTCATTTAAGCGAGGCAAATTTGACGAGAACGGCTCAAGATTTACCTCGACAGAAGAACGTTCAACGGGCGCCTCCAGAAGATAACTAGACCCATCCGTTACCATCTCCCTACCGTGTGTTAAGTAAAACGGCGTGAACTTTGTACCTTCATGTACGACAGTGTTAAGGGCACATTGGATCTCTGGAATGTTCTGATCCCATTTTCGGTGATCAGAACGCACGTAAGAGGCAATGGCACGTACAATATCGCGGTTCACGCGCTCTGTTTGGTTGGTCTGGGGATGGTATCGGGGATTATAGAAAATGTTGGGGACGCCGTAATTGGAAAGCATGTCCCGAAACTCTTTCGAAATAAATTGGGGCCCGTTGTCCACATAAATGAATTTGCAAACGCCATGAAGCAGGAATACTCCCTTTTCCAGACATTTAACAATGGCTTTAGCAGTTACGTTACGCAGTGGAAACAGAAGGGCGTACTTGCTAAAATAATCAGAGCAAACGAAAATGTATTGGTTCCGTGCATACGATGGGGGAAAGGGTCCCAGAATGTCACACGAGATAGCTTCCCATGGTCGAGTCACAACACGAGGATTACCCATAAGTCCAGCCCTAGCAGTATTACTAGGTTTATAACATTTGCAGACCTCACACGCTCCTACGTATTTCTCCACATCGCGGTATAAACCAGGCCAAAAGTACGCGGCACTTATCCGTTTATGAGTCTTAGCAACCCCGAAATGTCCGGAGGCCGGCTCATCGTGATATTGTTTCAAGATTTCTTCACGAAATTCAAACGGCACGACCACCTTCCACTCGAATTGTGATGTTAGATTATACTTGTTTTTAGATAAACGTAATAGCCGACCGTTCGCTACTGAAAAGTTGGGAAATAAATGGGGTTTGTCTAAACAGTCCTTTAAGAGTTTGACATACCAAGGGTCTTGACTAACCGCGGGTTCAAAAGAAACAGAGTCTACCTTAATACGTGACAAAGTGTCAGGGATGACGTGCTCCTTCCCCTTCCGGTGTATTATCTCGAAATCGAACTGACTAAGACGGCACGCCCATCGATTTAACCTACCCATAGGATTTTTTAACTTATAAAACCATAGCAGCGACGCGTGGTCGGTGATAATGAAACATTTGGAACCTTCGACGTAAGCGCGGTACTGCTCTAGGGCATATATGACCGCCAAAAGCTCACGTTCCGTGGCCGTGTAATTGACCTCCTGCGCGTTTAAGGTCCTGCTACAGTACGCTATGGGATGATCTACATCATCAATTTTCTGAGTTAAAACTCCACCAATGGCAAATGAGCTGGCATCAGTGTGAATATGGAAAGGCTTGCTAAAGTCAGGGCACCTCAAAATGGGAGCAGAAATCAGGGCAGACTTCAAAGTATTGAAGGACTCGTCAGTTTCATCAGTCCATAAAAATGCCACCTTTTTACTAGTCAGGCGAGTCAACGGACGGGCAACTTGTGAAAAATTTTTGATGAAACGGCGATACCATCCCGCCATTCCCAGAAATCGTTTAATGTCTTTGGGGTCCTTAGGAGTAGGGAAGTTCATTATGACTTCGACCTTGGCAGGATCAGTCCTAAGCCCAAACCGGTCAACCACGTAGCCGAGGTATTTCAACTCGCTCCGACAAAACTGGGATTTTTGCATATTGATCGTTAAGTTCGCGTTTTTAAGCTTTTCGAATACCCGCTTTAAAATCTTTACGTGTTCCTCGAAGGAGGATGTACAAATAACCACGTCATCAATATAAGCAAACACCTTGTTATCAAACTCCGCCGAAAAAAGACCATCCATTAATCGCTGCATCGTTGCAGATGCGCCGACTAACCCGAAACACATAACGTTGTAATGGAAGAGTCCGCGTCGGGGAACAGTAAATGCCGTTTTTTCTTTAGAATCAGGGTGCAAAGGAATCTGATGGTAAGCCGCACTGAGATCGAGGGAAGTCAAATACTTTGCATCGCGTAAGTTGTCAATGATGTAGTTTATATAAGGAAGAGGGTAAGCGTCTGTCTTGGAAACGGCATTAAGGCGACGGCTGTCCAAACAAAGGCGCATTTCCCCGTTAGATTTCGGCACCATAGTTACGGGCGAGTTCCACGGCGAATAGGAAGGCTCAACAACCCTGTTCCGTAACATTTTATCCAATTCAGAGTCAAGTAGTTTTAACTTTTCGGGACTAAGTCGATAATACTTCTGCTTAATAGGTACCGCATCGCCCGTATGGATTTCATGCTGAATTAACGCGGTACGTCCGAGGCCAACCTTATCAGTATTAATATTATCGAAGAGTGCCTTAATTTGATCGATCTCTAGTTTTTGAACCGCACTCAAAGAGTTATAGGCACGTAATCCGTCTTCCTCAACACTATTTACCTGACCAGTCATGATGGATGACGCATCGTTACGCAAGCAAGCCAAAATGTCAGGGGCTAAATTAAATGCCTTCCAAAAGTTAATTCCAAAATGGATGGGCAGCGTAATTTCAGGTTGAATGTGAAACAAGACCAACTTAAGTTCATTTTTAAATTGTATAGGAATATTCATATAATGATGGCAAATAAAACTTTTACCATTGGCAACACTCAACCTACGCGGCCGGTCAAATGCACGTATTTCTATGTTTAATTCCACGAATTTTTCGTGAGCACCATTCCCCAGTATAGAACAGGACGCACCACAATCTAATAACCCACACACCCTAACATTAAAAATTTCAACCGTCACATAGGGACGGTAGTCATTAACAGGGGGCGAAAAGAATGTCTCAACGGGGGGGTTAGGTACCAAGGAATCCCGTGAGACATGGCTAATTAGTTTTTTGAGTCCGAAACAGATTTCCTGCATGAAGGGCATTCGGGGCTTCGCACACCCTTGTAACCACACTTAAAACAAAGCACTTCACGTGACCGGGGGCAACGATTAGTCTGGTGCCCACTTTCAGAACAACGGAAACAGAAGTATGACCCCGGCGCCTCTTGTGGCTTGTCAAAGGAAGCCACTTCTTCTCTGCGAGTGCCGCGGGGGTTCGAAGCACGGCATTGCATGTCCGGTGCAATGGTGTACCTAGAAGAGGACGGTTCAACAAAGTCAGCCGCACGCGAGCTCGCCAACTCTAACCTCACGCATAGCGTTTTCAGTTGTTGCACCGTCTGGACATCTACAAGCGCTAGTTCACGGCTATATTCGGGCCGTATGTTTCTAGTGAGAATATCCAGCTTTTCAGTTTCGGATAAAGATTCCGTCAGACGCGCGAACAACCCTCCCATGATCGACAGATATACCACAATAGATTCGTGTCGCGCCTGCGTACGAGCGCTTATTTCACGCTTCAATTTAAAGTCAAAGTCGGGAATATCAAAGTCTGCCTTAAGGGCCGACAGAAGCTCTGAATATGTTGCAAAGTTATCCCTATTTCCTCTGTACCAGAACAAGGCCGGTCCATCTACTATGTCCGGAAAACCGTTGAAAAGAACCCGCTCCGGAATGTCACGAGAAAGTCGCAGTTCCTCCAACCGGGTTAGGAATGCACGCACACACGTGTCGCCTCTATATTTAAGGTTAAGGCTACACAAATTATACCGCTGCTCTGTGTGGCAAACCGTATTACAGACTGGTCGAGCCGGGGACCGAAATATCTCCACTTCCGAATCGGAAGAGTCAGACCCGGGGTTCAGTACGGCCAAACAATTGACCAAGGAACCCTTCAGAGTATTAACTTCAGTCTCCAGACCAGAAACTCGCGCGAGGCGTCCTAAATAATAGTTCGCTCGACCCACTAACCTGTCACGCTGGGAAGCAGACAGCTCCTTGCTGCCGGAAATAGAAGCCTCGAGCTCTTGTACTTTTATTCTACAAGCTGCGACTTCCTGCTTGGCATCGACTGGTGCCACCGGTGATGGTTTCAAGCTACCACGTTTAACGAGTGCGCGAGTCTGCCTCAAAAGCCTCCTTAAGTCATCGACCGTGTGTTCAGAGTTACATTGTATGTGTAAGGATTTCAGTTCATGTAATAATTCCTCTTTGATGAGGTATTCAATTTTTACAGACTCCATTTTAAATCACAAGTAAATGCACCAGGCTTTTTAAAGTATAAATTTATTTTATTTATTTTTTATTTATTTTTTATTTTTTTATTCATTAAATTTCACAGCATAACAGTAAACCAAAGCACTATGAAACTAAAATAAAACAAATTTTATACAAAGGAAACACATAAGAACAAAGTAAGTAAGTAAATAATTACAAATTCACAGAAGAAGGTTGTACATCCATCCTCTCGCAGAACCTCAAACATTCGTTACACACATCCAACCATCCACTAGCAAACAAATCACAGCTAGGGGCCAATTCGAGGAGCGAATTTATTAAGTGCAAAGCTCGAACAAGCGGGGAATTCTTGCGTGACACAGTTCGCGCAGCCGGGGCCGCCAGTAACCTGCGACAACGTGGTCGAAAGAGCGAAATGCTCCGTTGTGCACTAATGTGTTTCCCCTGCCATGCACTTAGTTACAAGACGTAATTAGAAGCAGATAAGTAAGCCAGCAGAAAGTAAACACACTGTCACAAGCAGAGAACGTTTAAAGTTCAAAGGTCACACATATGTGAAAATAAACAGAGAACACCATTCACAAAGAACCAATCCTTCAGGCCACACGTTGGGAACGCCACTGTAACACTTTTAAATTGGCCGGCTAGTCAATGAGACAAGTCAGGGCAAAGGGTTCGTGGGCCTGAGGACACTGCTCATACATTTATGTGAATGGGCGCCTTAATTATGAGCAGTGTCTCAAACAGGATGGGTTCCTTCAGTGAAACTACCGCAAATAGTGTTCTCAAACATATATTATTCCCAAAGAGTTCACACACAAGCCTCCAGGTGGCACAAGGTTGAAGCACTGTAGCTAAAAGCTTAATTTTTAAGTTATCTAAAGGTGAAAGCCCTAATGTTTGTGTGTTTGTGCGAGTGTAACTTCTTATCAATTAAAAGGCTTTACAGGCTAAGTACAAGGTCAGACAGGGAAGACATTGTGCAGCCCGCAGGCAGCGGAGGGGCATATAGCAGGGCAGGCGTCCCTTACTACACACAAAGCCGAGCAGAATGTCGCACTCTAAACTCAAGCCCAAAGAAAAAAACCCAACGATGTGGGTTTTAAGCGGCTAGCAAATATTTAACAGGCAGGCACGGGGTGCTGGTACATGCTTGTGGATCAGTCATGTGCAACTAAAAGTAGGGGCCTGGCGAATCCTTTAGGGGCCCCGCAAGGCGCGCATTTCCGTGGGTTGCGGAAGGGCTCTGGCCTTCATTTGGGCCATTTAACGTGGTGGCCCAACGCACGGGTCTCGCCTAAATTGCGATCCGAAAGATCACGCCCTCCTGGGCTTATTTATCGAGGTAAGCCAGCGCTCGGGTCTCGTTCGTGACGTGGCACGTTTTACATGCCCACCTGGGCTTATTTAACGAGGTAAGCCAGCGCTCGGGTCTCGTACGTGACGTGGCACGTTTTACATGCCCACCTGGGCTTATTTAACAAGGTAAGCCAGCGCTCGGGTCCCTTCACAGTGGTGACGTGGCCCGTAGGTTATCCGCCCGCCTGGGCCTATTTCACGAGGTAGGCCAGCGCTCGGGTCTTGTCGGGCTTCGAGGGTGTCTCCGCTACGACAGCAAGAAGTTTCCAGGGCTTATAGGGCTCCCGGAGAGGCAAGCACGCTCTCGGGTACCTCTAGAGGGTTAAGTATAAAGAAGCTCTGACAGGCATTATATGAGACACAGAGACGACGGCCCTACGTGGCCACACCCGCGCGCATCACGGCGTTAAAAAAATCGTCCTGAAGGGACTACAGAAATTAAATTTGGGTTTTATAGAGAGACGTGGAGGCTACGCCATTTTGTGAAACTCGAGACACCGTAAAAAAACAAAATCCTTCCTCACGGCAGATGCCAGAGGCGTTATTCCTCCATTAACCGCAACGTCATATGACAAGCATTTAGCCTTTTATCAAATCAAACTTTCATAATTTCAAAAACTGTTTACAGATGCAAAAAGAAATGCGAGAATTTCTCCTGAAACGAATACAAGTATCCTGAAACAAAAATATCAAGTAGTCTCTGAGTTATTAATTAAACAACGGCGGTGATTTGAGCGAATTTGACCGATTAGGGAAAACGCCTCTTAAATCCATAACAGCTGGACTTCGGAGTTGCTAGAAATAAATAAGATCAAAAAAAATGGGTGTTACAAACACTTAATTTTTTTTTATACAACATTGGGAGTCAACCGAGCAAGCGATTCACCTGATTGTACACTCTCTATAGACACCCGCAACACCAAAGAGATTGCAGATGCATTGCCAACCCAGAGGGCTAAGATGGAATACCTCTTGTGCTAGTAATGACAAATTGCTCCGACTGTATTACTCTCTATGCTGGAACAAAACAGTGCAAGAAGTTCTATTTCATAGCAATACAATCTTGACCCAATTAACTCGCTATTGAGTTGAAAAATCTAAATTACCTACGCTTGACGCTCCGAGTCCATAAAGAGTTCCGTAGCTTTAGATCCGTCACTCGTACTTCACACTGAGATCCACGGATGGCATCGAGACGAATCGAAAGAGTACCAACACGAGGGGTCTAGAGCGTTTTTGGTTTCCGAGATAGAGCCTAAAGAAAAGTACGTTCGCAATAGAGCGAGGGGGGGAGGGAGGGGGGAGGCGTTCCAACTTCACACCAACGCACACTTTTCTGACTCTAAAATTACGTCCCGATTCGATCGAGTTGAAATCTAGATTAACCACGCTCGCCCTACGGGCTCGCGGATCTTGACCCATCCGGTCCGTAAAGGGTTCCGTAGCCTTAGGTCCGTCACTCGTACTTCACACTCAGATCCACCGATGGCATCGAGACGAATCGAAAGAGTACCAACATGAGGGGTCTAGCTTTTTTGGTTTCCGTGATAAAGTGTAAAGAAAAGTAGGTTCGCAATAGAGAGGGAGAGGAGGGGGGGATGCTTCCAACTTCACACCATCACTCGCTTTTCTGACTCTGAAGTTGCGTCCCGTTTCGATTGAGTTGAGATCTAGATTAACCACGCTCGCCCTACGGGCTCGCGGATCTTGACCCATCCGGTCCGTGAAGGGTTCCGTAGCCTTAGGTCCGTTACTCGTACTTCACACTGAGCTCCACCGATGGCATTGAGACGAATCGAAAGAGTACCAACACGAAGGGTCTAGCGTCTTTGGTTTCCGAGATAGAGCCTAAAGAAACTTGGGCACTCTATGGGGAGGGGGAGGGGGTAGAGAAGGGGGGATGAGTTCCAACTTTACACTGAGACTCGCCCTTCGGACTCGCATCTGACTCGAGAGTATGTCGCGTCAAAAGGACGCTTCGGCTCAAGCGGCTTACGGACTCGCTCAAGACGGAGGGGGGGTAGGGTAAAACGTCCCAACTTCACACCCCAGCTCGCCCTTCGGGCTCGCAAGCGACTCGAGAGCACCGATGGGACGCTCCGGCGCAAGCGCCTACGCGGAGCTCGCCCTGCGGGCTCGCTTTCAAAACTCCCTTGTATGGCGGCCATCTTGGAAAATGGCGGAATCGAAAAACTTTTCCCGGAATCGGAACCAGCGGCCCCCAGAGCCCCCGGGTGCAAAATTTCATCCCGATCGGACAAAAAAAAATTTCGGCCGCCATTTTGGATCCGCCATCTTGAATTTTTTCCAACTCCATCGAATTTCCCCCCTCCCCCTGAGTGACATTTGGCCGAGCACCCTCCCTCTAAGTCTGACGGTTTTTTCGAGATATACGCGTTTAAAGTTTGTATGGCGACCATCTTGTTTCAGCCATTTTAAAAAAATTTGACCGGCTCACCCATTGGCCGGCAGTTCTCAGCGACTTTAGTTTTGGAACTTTTCTCTAGGCCTCATACTTGCCGAGATCCGCCCCCCACCCCAGGTCTTTTTCCACGTCCAGGTCGGTTTCATATTTTTTTCTGCTCATCAAAACGCCCTCTATCTGGATTTAGTTCTAGTTTTACCCCACCCCTTCATATCTCTCCAAAACAGCATGTCAATACTTGTAAAACTCCCTTGTATGGCGGCCATCTTGGAAAATAACGGAATCAGAAAAATTTTCCCGGAATCGGAACCAGCGGCCCCCAGAGCCCCCGGGTGCAAAATTTCATCCCGATCGGACAAAAAAAAATTTCGGCCGCCATTTTGGATCCGCCATCTTGAATTTTTTTCCACTCCATCAAATTTCCCCCCCTCCCCTTGAGTGACATTTGGTCGAGCACCTCCCCTCTATCTCTGATGGTTTTCGAGATTTTCGCGTTTAAAGTTTGTATGGCGGCCATCTTGTTTCGGCCATTTTGAAAAAGTTTCGACCGGCTCACCCATCGGCCGGCGGTTCCCTATGACTTTTGTTTTGGAACTTGGCCGTACCTATCACGGTTTACGAGATCCGCACCTCACATCAAGTCCCTTTCCAAGTTCAGGTCGGTTTCGTATTTTTCCTCTACTCGTTGGAGCACCCTCTATGCGATAGTAGCTCCAGTTTTTCCCCACCCCTTCACATCTCTCCAAAACAGCATGTCAATGACTATGTCAGTGAGTGAGTGGTAATCGAGCTTTATATATAGTAACTAGATGTCGCGTGGGGGCCGCGGGCCCCACGGGGCCCGCGGAGGGTGTCGTGCTATTGGTCTGTCTATCAAGCTTCACATTAAGTCGTAAGGATGGCATCGAGACGAATCGAAAGAGTACCATCACGAGGGGTCTAGCATTTTCGGTTTCCGAGATAGAGCCCAGAGAAAGTACGGCTGCCTTAGGAGGGGGGAGGAAGGGGGGGGGGGGATGAGTTCCAACTTCACACTGCAGCTCGCCCTGCGGGCTCGCAAGTTACTCGGGAGAACTGCCTCAGAAGGGACGCTACGGCGCACGCGCCTACGCGGAGCTCGCCCTTCGGGCTCGCTGGGGGGGGGGATTATTCCGACTTGCTGTGGTGCCCTCAGGTCTGGGGGCCCAACTTCACATTCAGTCGTAAGGATGGCATCGAGACGAATCGAAAGAGTACCAACACGAGGGGTCCAGCATTTTTGGATTCCGAGATAGAGCCAAGAGAAAGTAGGGCTGCCTTAGGAGGGGGGGTGAGTTCCAACTTCGCACTGCAGCTCGCCCTCCGGGCTCGCAAGTGACTCGAGAGTATTTCGCGTCCAGTGGACGCTTCGGCGCACGCGCCTACGCGGAGCTCGCCCTTCGGGCTCGCTGGGAGGGGGGGGGGAGGGTAAGAATTCCAACTCCACACCCCAGCTCGCCCTTCGGGCTCGCAAGCGACTCGAGAGCACCGATGGGACGCTCCGGCGCAAGCGCCTACGCGGAGCTCGCCCTGCGGGCTCGCTTTCAAAACTCCCTTGTATGGCGGCCATCTTGGAAAATGGCGGAATCTAAAAACTTTTTCCAAACACGGAACCGGCGGCCCCCAGAGCCCCCAGGTGCAAAATTTCATCCCGATCGGACAAAAAAAAATTTTGGCCGCCATTTTGGATCCACCATCTTGAATTTTTTTCGAGTCGCCCGAATTTCCCCCCTCCCCCTGAGTGACATTTGGTCGAGCACCCCCCCTCTATCTCTAATGGTGCTTGAGATATTCCCGTTTAAAGTTTGTATGGCGGCCATCTTGTTTCGGCCATTTTGAAAAAATTTCGACCGGCTCACCCATCGGCCGGCAGTTCCCTATGACTTTTGTGTTGGAACTCGGCCGCACCTATCACGGTTTCCGAGATCCGCACCTCACATCAAGTCTCTTTCCACGTTCAGGTCGGTTTCGTATTTTTCCTCTACTCGTTGGGGCACCCTCTATACAAAAGTGTTTCCAGTTGATCCCCACCCCTTCACATCTCTCCAAAACAGCATGTCAATGACCCAGTCAGTGGTAAGTGAGTGGTAATCGAGCTTTATATGTAGTAACTAGATGTCGCGTGGGGGCCGCGGGCCCCACGGGGCCCGCGGAGGGTGTTGTGCTTTACATCTGTCCATCAAGCTTCACATTAAGTCGTAAGGATGGCATCGAGACGAATCGAAAGAGTACCAACACGAGGGGTCTAGCATTTTTGGTTTCCGAGATAGAGCCAAGAGACAGTCGTGCTGCCTTAGGAGGGGGGAGGAAGGGGGGGGGGGGAGAGTTCCAACTTCACATTGCAGCTCGCCTTCCGGGCTCGCAAGTGACTCGAGAGTATTTCGCGTCCAGTGGACGCTTCGGCGCACGCGCCTACGCGGAGCTCGCCCTTCGGGCTCGCTGGGGGGGGGGGAAGGGGGCATGATTTCTAACTTCACACCCCAGCTCGCCCTTCGGGCTCGCAAGCGACTCGGGAGGACGAATGGGACGCTCCGGCGCAAGCGCCTACGCGGAGCTCGCCCTGCGGGCTCGCTTTCAAAACTCCCTTGTATGGCGGCATCTTGGAAAACAGCGGAATCGAAAATTTTTCCCGGAAACGGAACCAGCGGCCCCCAGAGCCCCCGGGTGCAAAATTTCACCCCGATCGGACAAAAAAAATTTCGGCCGCCATTTTGGATCCGCCATCTTGGATTTTTTTCAACTCCACCAAATTTCCCCTCTCCCCCTGAGTGACATTTGGTCGAGCACCCCCCCTCTATCTCTCATGGTGCTCGAGATATTCCCGTTTAAAGTTTGTATTGCGGCCATCTTGTTTCGGCCATTTTGAAAAAAATTCGACCGGCTCACCCATCGGCCGGCGGTTCCCTATGACTTTTGTTTTGGAACTTGGCCGTACCTATCACGGTTTCCGAGATCCGCACCTCACATCGAGTCCTTTTCCACGTTCAGGTCGGTTTCGTATTTTTTGTCTACTCGTTGGAGCACCCTCTATACAAAAGTGTTTCCAGTTGTTCCCCACCCCTTCACATCTCTCCAAAACAGCATGTCAATGACCCAGTGAGTGAGTGAGTGAGTGAGTGAGTGGTAATCGAGCTTTATATATAGTAACTAGATGTCGCGTGGGGGCCGCGGGCCCCACGGGGCCCGCGGAGGGTGTCGTGCCCTCAGGTCTGGAGGCCCAACTTCACATTCAGTCGTAAGGATGGCATTGAGACGAATCGAAAGAGTACCAACACGAGGGGTCTAGCATTTTTAGTTTCCGAGATAGAGCCAAGAGAAAGTCGGGCTGCCTTAGGAGGGGGGAGGAAGGGGGGGATGAGTTCCAACTTCACACTGCAGCTCGCCCTGCGGGCTCGCAAGTTACTCGGGAGAACTGCCTCCAAAGGGACGCTTCGGCGCACGCGCCTACGCGGAGCTCGCCCTTCGGGCTCGCTGGGGGGGGGGGTGACTCCAACTTGCTGTCTTGCTCTCAGGTCTGGGGCCCAACTTCACATTCAGTCGTAAGGATGGCATCGAGACGAATCGAAAGAGTACCAACACGAGGGGTCTAGCATTTTTGGTTTCTGAGATAGAGCCAAGAGAAAGTCGGGCTGCCTTAGGAGGGGGGAGGAAGGGGGGGATGAGTTCCAACTTCGCGCTGCAGCTCGCCCTGCGGGCTCGCAAGTTACTCGGGAGAACTGCCTCAGAAGGGACGCTACGGCGCACGCGCCTACGCGGAGCTCGCCCTTCGGGCTCGCTGGGGAGGGGGGGAGAGGGCGAGGGGGCGGTATTCCAACTTGCTGTCGTGCCCTCAGGTCTGGGGGCCCAACTTCACATACAGTCGTAAAGATGGCATCGAGACGAATCGAAAGAGTACCAACACGAGGAGTCTAGCATTTTCGGTTTCCGAGATAGAGCCCAGAGAAAGTAGGGCTGCCTTAGGAGGGGGGAGGAAGGGAGGGGAAGAGTTCCAACTTCACACTGCAGCTCGCCCTCCGGGCTCGCAAGTGACTCGAGAGTATTTCGCGTCCGGTGGACGCTTCGGCGCACGCGCCTACGCGGAGCTCGCCCTTCGGGCTCGCTGGGAGGGGGGGGGGTAAGAATTCCAACTTCACACCCCAGCTCGCCCTTTGGGCTCGCAAGCGACTCGAGAGCACCGATGGGACGCTCCGGCGCGAGCGCCTACGCGGAGCTCGCCCTGCGGGCTCGCTTTCAAAACTCCCTTGTATGGCGGCCATCTTGGAAAATGGCGGAATCGAAAAACTTTTCCCGGAATCAGAACCAGCGGCCCCCAGAGCCCCCGGGTGCAAAATTTCATCCCGATCGGACAAAAAAAAATTTCGACCGCCATTTTGGATCCGCCATCTTGAATTTTTTTCAACTCCACCAAATTTCCCCCCTCCCTCTGAGTGACATTTGGTCGAGCACCCCCCCACTAAGTCGTACGGTTTTCGAGATATTCCTGTTTAAAGTTTGTATGGCGGCCATCTTGTTTCGGCCATTTTGAAAAAATTTCGACCGGCTCACCCATCGGCCGGCAGTTCCCTATGACTTTTGTTTTGGAACTTGGCCGTACCTGTCACGGTTTCCGAGATCCGCACCTCACATCGAGTCCCTTTCCACGTTCAGGTCGGTTTCGTATTTTTCCTCTGGTCGCTGGAGCACCCTCTATACGAAAGTAGCTCCAGTTTATCCCCACCCCTTCACATCTCTCCAAAACAGCATGTCAATGACCAAGTGAGTGAGTCAGTGGTAATCGAGCTATATATATAGTAACTAGATGTCGCGTGGGGGCCGCGGGCCCCACGGGGCCCGCGGAGGGTGTCGTACCCTCAGGTTTGGGGGCCCAACTTCACATTAAGTCGTAAAGATGCAATCGAGACGAATCAAAAGAGTACCAACACGAGGGGTCTAGCATTTTCGGTTTCCGAGATAGAGCCCAGAGAAAGTAGGGCTGCCTTAGGAGGGGGGAGGAAAGGGGGGGATGAGTTTCAACTTCACACTGCAGCTCGCCCTCCGGGCTCGCAAGTGACTCGGGAGAACTGCCTAAGAAGGGACGCTACGGCGCACGCGCCTACGTGGAGCTCGCCCTTCGGGCTCGCTGGGGGAGGGGGGGGGGGGTATTTCGACTTGCTTTCGTGCCCTCAGGTCTGGGGGCCCAACTTCACATACAGTCGTAAAGATGGCATCGAGACGAATCGAAAGAGTACCAACACGAGGGATCTAGCATTTTCGGTTTCCGAGATAGAGCCCAGAGAAAGTAGGGCTGCCTTAGGAGGGGGGAGGAAGGGGGGGGATGAGTTCCAACTTCACACTGTAGCTCGCCCTCCGGGCTCGCAAGTGACTCGAGAGTATTTCGCGTCCAGTGGACGCTTCGGCGCACGCGCCTACGCGTAGCTCGCCCTTCGGGCTCGCTGGGAGGGGGGCTTTGGGATTAAAAATTCCAACTTGGCATCCCAGCTCACCCTTCGGGCTCGCAAGCGACTCGAGAGCACCGATGGGACGCTCCGGCGCAAGCGCCTACGCGGAGCTCGCCCTGCGGGCTCGCTTTCAAAACTCCCCTGTATGGCGGCCATCTTGGAAAATGGCGGAATCGAAAAACTTTTCCCGGAAACGGAACCAGCGGCCCCCAGAGCCCCCGGGTGCAAAATTTCATCCCGATCGGACAAAAATAATTTCGGCCGCCATTTTGGATCCGCCATCTTGAATTTTTTTCAACTCCACCGAATTTCCCCCCTCCCCCTGAGTGACATTTGGTCGAGCACCCCCCCTCTATCTCTAATGGTGCTCGAGATATTCCCGTTTAAAGTTTGTATGGCGGCCATCTTGTTTCGGCCATTTTGAAAAAATTTCGACCGGCTCACCCATCGGCCGGCAGTTCCCTATGACTTTTGTTTTGGAACTTGGCCGTACCTATAACGGTTTCCGAGATTCGCACCTCACATCAAGTCCCTTTCCACGTTCAGGTCGGTTTCGTATTTTTTGTCTACTCGTTGGAGCACCCTCTACACAAAAGTGTTTCCAGTTGCTCCCCACTCCTTCACATCTCTCCAAAACAGCATGTCAATGACCAAGTGAGTGAGTGAGTGAGTGAGTGAGTGAGTGAGTGAGTGGTAATTAAGCTTTATATATAGTAAACTAGACTAGATGTCGCGTGGGGGCCGCGGGCCCCACGGGGCCCGCGGAGGGTGTCGTGCTACAGATCTGGGGGCCCAACTTCACATTCAGTCGTAAGGATGGCATCGAGACGAATCGAAAGAGTACCAACACGAGGGGTCTAGCATTTTAGGTTTCCGAGATAGAGCCCAGAGAAAGTAGGGCTGCCTTAGGAGGGGGGAGGAAGGGGGGGATGAGTTCCAACTACACACTGAAGCTCGCCCTCCGGGCTCGCAAGTGACTCGGGAGAACTGCCTAAGAAGGGACGCTACGGCGCACGCGCCTACGCGGAGCTCGCCCTTCGGGCTCGCTGGGGGAAGGGGGGGGGGTATTCCGACTTGCTTTCGTGCCCTCAGGTCTGGGGGCCCAACTTCACATACAGTCGTAAAGATGGCATCGAGACGAATCGAAAGAGTACCAACACGATGGGTCTAGCATTTTTGGTTTCCGAGATAGAGCCAAGAGAAAGTCGGGCTGCCTTAGGAGGGGGGAGGAAGGGGGGGGGGGAAGAGTCCCAACTTCGCACTGCAGCTCGCCCTCCGGGCTCGCAAGTGACTCGAGAGTATTTCGCGTCCATTGGACGCTTCGGCGCACGCGCCTACGCGGAGCTCGCCCTTCGGGCTCGCTTGGAGGGGGGGGGGGTAAAAATTCCAACTTCACACCCCAGCTCGCCCTTCGGGCTCGCAAGCGACTCGAGAGCACCGATGGGACGCTCCGGCGCAAGCGCCTACGCGGAGCTCGCCCTGCGGGCTCGGTTTCAAAACTCCCTTGTATGGCGGCCATCTTGGAAAAGGGCGGAATCGAAAAACTTTTCCCGGAATCGGAACCAGCGGACCCCAGAGCCCCCGGGTGCAAAGTTTAACCCCGATCGGACAAAAAAAAATTTCGGCCGCCATTTTGGATCCGCCATCTTGAATTTTTTTCAACTCCACCAAATTTCCCCCCTCCCCCTGAGTGACATTTGGTCGAGCACCCCCCCACTAAGTCGTACGGTTTTCGAGATATTCCCGTTTAAAGTTTGTATGGCGGCCATCTTGTTTCGGCCATTTTGAAAATTTTTCGACCGGCTCACCCATCGGCCGGCAGTTCCCTACGACTTTTGTTTTGGAACTTGGCCCTACCTATCAAGGTTTCCGAGATCCGCACCTCACATCGAGTCCCTTTCCACGTTCAGGTCGGTTTCGTATTTTTTTTCTACTCGTTGGAGCACCCTCTATGCGACAGTAGCTCCAGTTAATCCCCACCTCTTCACATCTCTCCAAAACAGCATGTCAATGACTATGTCAGTGAGTGAGTGAGTGAGTGGTAATCGAGCTTTATATATAGTAACTAGATGTCGCGTGGGGGCCGCGGGCCCCACGGGGCCCGCGGAGGGTGTCGTGCCCTCAGGTCTGGGGGCCCAACTTCACATTCAGTCGTAAGGATGGCATCCAGACGAATCGAAAGAGTACCAACACGAGGGGTCTAGCATTTTTGGTTTCCGAGATAGAGCCCAGAGAAAGTCGGGCTGCCTTAGGAGGGGGAAGGAAGGGGGGGATGAGTTCCAACTTCACACTGCAGCTCGCCCTGCGGGCTCGCAAGTTACTCGGGAGAACTGCCTCAGAAGGGACGCTACGGCGCACGCGCCTACGCGGAGCTCGCCCTTCGGGCTCGCTGGGGGGGGGGGGGGGGAGGGTTATTCCGACTTGCTGTGGTGCCCTCAGGTCTGGGGGCCCAACTTCACATTCAGTCGTAAGGATGGCATCGAGACGAATCGAAAGAGTACCAACACGAGGGGTCTAGCATTTTTGGATTCCGAGATAGAGCCAAGAGAAAGTAGGGCTGCCTTAGGAGGGGGGGGAAGGGGGGGGGTTGAGTTCCAACTTCACACTGCAGCTCGCCCTCCGGGCTCGCAAGTGACTCGAGAGTATTTCGCGTCCAGTGGACGCTTCGGCGCACGCGTCTACGCGGAGCTCGCCCTTCGGGCTCGCTGGGAGGGGGGGGGGATGTAAAAATTCTAACTTCACACCCCAGCTCGCCCTCCGGGCTCGCAAGCGACTCGAGAGCACAGATGGGACGCTCCGGCGCAAGCGCCTACGCGGAGCTCGCCCTGCGGGCTCGCTTTCAAAATTCCCATGTATGGCGGCCATCTTGGAAAATGGCGGAATCGAAAAACTTTTCCCGGAATCGGAACCAGCGGCCCCCAGAGCCCCCGGGTGCAAAATTTCACCCCGATCGGTCAAAAAAAAATTTCGGCCGCCATTTTGGATCCGCCATCTTGAATTTTTTTCAGCTCCACCAAATTTCCCCCCTCCCCCTGAGTGACATTTGGTCGAGCACCCCCCCTCTATCTCTGATGGTTTTCGAGATTTTCGCGTTTAAAGTTTGTATGGCGGCCATCTTGTTTCGGCCATTTTGAAAAAATTTCGACCGGCTCACCCATCGGCCGGCAGTTCCCTATGACTCTTGTTTTGGAACTCGGCCGTACCTATCACGGTTTCCGAGATCCGCACCTCACATCAAGTCCCTTTCCACGTTCAGGTCGGTTTCGTATTTTTCCTCTGGTCGCTGGAGCAACCTCTACGTGGATGTAGTTTCAGTTTTTCCCCACCCCTTCTCAACTCTTCAAAACTGCATGTCAATGACCAAGTGAGTCAGTGGTAATTAAGCTATATATATAGTAAAATCGAGCTTTATATATAGTAACTAGATGTCGCTTGGGGGCCGCGGGCCCCACGGGGCCCGCGGAGGGTGTCGTGCTATTGGTCTGTCTATCAAGCTTCACATTAAGTCGTAAGGATGGAATCGAGACGAATCGAAAGAGTACCAACACGAGGGGTCTAGCATTTTTGGTTTCCGAGATAGAGCCCAGAGAAAGTCGGGCTGCCTTAGGAGGGGGAAGGAAGGGGGGGATGAGTTCCAACTTCACACTGCAGCTCGCCCTGCGGGCTCGCAAGTTACTCGGGAGAACTGCCTCAGAAGGGACGCTACGGCGCACGCGCCTACGCGGAGCTCGCCCTTCGGGCTCGCTGGGGAGGGGGGGGGGCGGTATTCCAACTTGCTGTCGTGCCCTCAGGTCTGGGGGCCCAACTTCACATTCAGTCGTAAGGATGGCATCGAGACGAATCGAAAGAGTACCAACACGAGGGGTCTAGCATTTTCGGTTTCCGAGATAGAGCCCAGAGAAAGTAGGGCTGCCTTAGGAGGGGGGAGGAAGGGGGGGGATGAGTTCCAACTTCACACTGCAGCTCGCCCTCCGGGCTCGCAAGTGACTCGAGAGTATTTCGCGTCCGGTGGACGCTTCGGCGCACGCGCCTACGCGGAGCTCGCCCTTCGGGCTCGCTGGGAGGGGGGGGGGGTAAGAATTCCAACTCCACACCCCAGCTCGCCCTTCGGGCTCGCAAGCGACTCCAGAGCACCGATGGGACGCTCCGGCGCAAGCGCCTACGCGGAGCTCGCCCTGCGGGCTCGCTTTCAAAACTCCCTTGTATGGCGGCCATCTTGGAAAATGGCGGAATCAAAAAACTTTTCCCGGGATCGGAACCAGCGGCCCCCAGAGCCCCCGGGTGCAAAATTTCATCCCGATCGGACAAAAAAAAATTTCGGCCGCCATTTTGGATCCGCCATCTTGAATTTTTTTCAACTCCATCAAACTTCCCCCCTCCTCCTGAGTGACATTTGGTCGAGCACCCCCCCACTAAGTCGTACGGTTTTCGAGATATTCCCGTTTAAAGTTTGTATGGCGGCCATCTTGTTTCGGCCATTTTGAAAAAAATTCGACCGGCTCACCCATCGGCCGGCGGTTCCCTATGACTTTTGTTTTGGAACTTGGCCGTACCTATCACGGTTTCCGAGATCCGCAAATTCCAACTTCACACCCCAGCTCGCCCTTCGGGCTCGCAAGCGACTCGAGAGCACCGATGGGACGCTACGGCGCAAGCTCCTACGCGGAGCTCGCCCTGCGGGCTCGCTTTCAAAATTCCCTTGTATGGCGGCCAACTTTATTTCATTTCACAGAAAGATTCTTATGATGTATACATACAATAAGGTTGGGACCTCCTAGTAAGTTATAAACTTGTGTCAGGAGACCCCGCTCTTCTTAAGCTAGAACATTATCCAGGAATGATGTACAAATAAAGTTTTTTTAGTACAATTATAAGCTAATCCTTAATTAAATTGGTGTTTGTGTGTGTGTATGTGTGTGTGTGTGTGTGTGTGTGTGTATGTATGTGTTTGTGCATGTGTAGTATGTGTGTGTGTGTGTGTGTGTATGTGTATATGAATTCAGTGTATAAAGTCACTGCGATATGCTTTAAGATTAGAAACACTATTGCTGATATAGCACAGCACCTGAAGGTGAAATAAGGTCTTCTGTTTTATTGTAGTCCAGTTGAAGGAGCCAGTTTGTCAAGATTACTTTACATTCAAATAGTTTTAGTGGGTAAAAATTAAGTTTTTTATTTAACTTATTGTATAGCAGCGCAGAGAGTGCGTCATATTGTCTTCTAGCGAATGCGGATTTATAGGAGGGCAGAGGAGCCACTGGTTTTATTCTCCTATTATTATTATACAGCGGAATAAATACTAGGTTTTTGTGGAGTCTCAATACTACTGATAATATATAGAGTTTACGCATACTAAGAAGATTACAGAGGTTGTAAAGTTCAGTAGTAGGATACCTGTAAGGTTTAAAGTACATTGTTTTCAGTAGGCATCTTTGAGCCCTTTCCAGTTCCAAGAATTTAGTTTTGTTTGCTCCGCCCCATACTGGAATACAGTAAGTCATGATGGACTGCGCAAGTGCCACATAAATCTTATTCAAGAGAGGGGAACTGGTGACGTGACGGAGTGTTTTAAAGATCCAAATTAATTTACGTATACGATTGCCGATAAAATCAAGATGAGGGTACCATGAGAGGCGCTGGTCAAATATTACACCCAGATATTTAGTGGAGCTTACACGTTCCAGCTGTATGCAATCGCAGGCCGTATTAACAGGAGTAGAGTTACAGTTGTGAAGTTTGAGTTTAAAGGTGTTAGAGGGCTGGCCGCTAATGTTTTTAGAGAAGCATATAAAGTTAGACTTGGCAGTATTGAGGGTTAGTAGATTGGAGATAAGCCAACTGTTAATGCTGGATAGACCCCTTTCCGCCGCACCGAGCACAGTGTCCCAACTCTTGCCACAAAAGAGGGCCACAGTGTCATCGGCGTACAAGATAACGTGCCCCTGGAGGTTACAAATGTTAGCGAGATCATTGATATATATGAGGAAAAGAGTTGGACCCAGGATGCTCCCCTGCGGTACCCCAAAAGAAACTTCAGATTCCGCGCTGAGATAATCTCCAATCCTGACTCTTTGTCTGCGATTCTGTAGGTAATCACGGAATAGGTCAAGCGGTTTTCCTCTAATCCCTATGTGTTCCAGCTTGTATAGAAGTAGGGCATGGCCACCGGTATTCGGTAATACCGAAATACCGGTAATACCGGCCTTTTACGTCATTTCTGAACACCGGTATTAAAACAGCAAAATACCGGTATTTCGGTATTGGTAGAAAATAAATTATAAAAATTGGCAACACTTGTTTTTGCTTGGTAACACTCGTTTTTGCTTGGCAACACTGTACAACACTAGAATATTGTGCAGGAATTCCCCTATACATTAATTTCTGTTCAAGGCTTATTAAGCAACGCATTCAAGACGCCGACAAAATACGTCTGATTTATGAATAGATAAGCCTACTCCGCCATTTGGACACGGTGTTTTTCACTCGCTGAGCAAATAATCACTTGCGCAGTTTCCTGGTCCTTGTCGGTAATAAAAGTGTGATCAGATTTCAATATTTTTAAAAGTCGAAGTACAAAGTTCAGTGAACTTCAGTGAATTTCAGTGAAGTGAGTGTCGTGTCGTGATCGTGAAACTAGTAACACCGACTTTTTTTTTCAAATCAGGTGAGCAAATAATTAATAGTATATAATTGTTGTGTATTCTTATCGTACCTAGTAAGTAGGAATAGGAATAGGAGAGGTGGCACTTTTCACCACGGTAAAATAAATTCGCTGTTTTTTGTTACTATAATATATGTATGTCCCTAGTTTATTTGTTACCGAACCGACGACGAGTAGATAAAACAAAACGGAGGTTATATTTTTTGGGGTCAAAAATTGGGTGTAGAGTGTAGATGTGCGTGTGTGTGTATGTGCGTATGTATATACGCGTTGTTTAACAAAATCGTAGAATGTAATTTACCATTTTTATTTGTAATATTTTAGTTTTTTAGGGTTCCGTACCTCAAAAGAAAAAAACAGAACCCTTATAGGATCACTTTGTTGCCCGTCTATCCGTCTGTCAAGACCCTTTTTCTCAGGAACGCGTGGAGGTATCAAGCTGAAATTAATATCACATACTCAGGTCTGCAATCCCTTAGTGCTGTGAAAAAAATCAAACTTCCAAGTCAACGAAATCAAAAGATACAGACGTTTATGCCTCTTTTTTTAGGGTTTTTGACACTAGCAGAAAATCAAAACCTATTTGACCTGGAATCATGAAATTTGGCAAGAAGCAATGTCGTAGAGCACAAGTATAGGAATAAATACGAAAACCGTAAAATTGTAGTTACATTATGAAAAAAATTAAAAATATATATCAAAAAAATCTCTCGGATAAACGATACGAACAATTTACATACCTACAGCTTTGTACGGGACCCTCAGTGCGCGAGTCCGACTCGCCCTTGGCCGGTTTTTATGTCGTGTTTAAAAATTTTACTTAAAACTTTTACTACTTCTGCTTGTTTCAGATATTAATATGAAGTTTAAAAATTATGAAAGCAAGTGCTTAGACAAATCGTCCGTCTGGTACTATTTTCTGCGGTCGGAAGATGCGCAATCGGGTAAATGCAATTTATGCCATAAAATACTGAAATGCGTTGGTGGGTCAACAACAGGACTGAGAGTCCATTTAAAAACAATCCATAAAATTGACCTTAATGCTGAGAAATCATCTGATAGGTCGGAGTCGGAGCCCTCTACGTCTGCTCAGGCCCAACAAGTAGCAGTACCAGTTGAATGTTCTTCGCCAACTGCATGCATTGCATATGAAATTTCAGGATCGACTAAACGTACTGATTCTAAAAAAAGAAAAATAACGCATTTTTTTCCAAGTTCTCAGAGTACTGAAGTTACTGTAAGTAGGATGGCTGCTTTAGATGGTATCTCTTTTGCAAAATTTTGTACTTCAGATGATTTACGAAGACTCTTTCAAAAAGCAGGACATCATGATTTGCCAGAAGGTCCAAAAGCAATTAAAAATATGGTAATAAATTACAGCAAAAAAGAGAAAAAAAGTCTTATTTCAGATATAAAAGCTATGACCAAATCCGGTAAAAAATTTTCATTGTCATTCGATGAATGGACATCAACGAGGAACCGTAGATATATTAATATAAATATTCACGCTGGAGCTCAGTTTTCTGATAGATCTCAATTTAAAAATCTTGGTTTAGTCAGGATTGATTCGACTATGCCAGCGGAGACGTGCATTAGGCTCTTGAATAAAAAGCTCTCAGAATTTGAACTATCATTAGATAATGATATTATTGCGATCACAACCGATGGTGCCAGCGTTATGCGCAAAGTTGGAAGGAATATTAACGCTTTTCATCAAGTATGTCTAGCACACGGTATTCATCTGGGAGTAACAGATGTCATTTATTCCAAAAATCCTCACCAGCTGCAAATCGAAGAACCAGAGCCCGAACAAAGCAACCAAGTTTTTGATGATTCTAATGACAGTGACAGTGACAGTGACATTGATGATGATGTTAATACAGAGGGAGGATTTGCGGTTTTCCGTAGAACGACATCCCGTTTATTGTGTCCGAATTGTAACAATGTCATAAAGAAAGTGCGTGATGTCGTCAAAATATTTACAAAGTCTCCGACAAAAAATGATATCTATCTGCAAAAATATGTCAAAGAACAAGAAGGTGTCGAACTCGCGTTAATTCTGGATTGCAAAACTCGCTGGTCTAGCATGGCTTCTATGATAGAACGCTTTATTCGACTAAGACCCTGCATATCGAAAGCGCTGATTGATATGAATTCGGACATAAAGTTTAAACAAGAGGAGATTGATGTACTGGTAGCAATGCAAAAAAGCCTGAATGTCATCAAGATCACAGTTGAAGCACTCTGTCGACGTGATGCCACCCTAATAACTGCGGATACTACGCTCAAGTTTATGATGAGGAAACTGCGCAGTCAAAATACAAGCTTGTCTACACTTCTTGCTGATTCTTTAAGTAAACGAATACTCGAAAGACGTCTATATCAAGAAACTCTAGTACTTAAATATCTTCATGACCCAGATACATACTTCAAGGAAATATCAGATGACGCTATCGAGAATTGTTTCACGCCAGGCCGCAATTTGGATCTAGCCGATCTAAGTCTAGAAATTTACAAGATCATTCAGCGATTTCATGCTCCAGACAACACTGGCATTACGGGCAACTTAAATGTGGATGTGGCCGACGAGATACAAAGTGCAAACACAAGTGTTAGTGATAATGAAAGTTATTCTATTGAAGAACAACTTAATAAAGAAATTAAAAAATCATTAAAACCAACGAAAACAACCCGACTTCAGAACGAAGTTTCAGATGAAGGAGCAGAAAAAGATGATCTTAAAAAATTAATAAAAATTGAAATGGCCCTGTACGAAAACGGTGGAAACAGGGGGCGTTTTCTAGGCGAAGCTTATAACAGTTTACTATCTGTTCCTCCTACGAGTGTGGAATCGGAGAGAGCATTTTCAGCGGCCAGCTACATATGCAATAAAATTAGATCCTCCCTAAGCGACACTACTTTGGACGCTCTTTGTTTCCTTCGGACAATATTTCAACAGGCTCGGTCGCAGTCGCAGTAGTTACTCATAGTCTAAGGCTGGGTTGCACCATCTGACTTTAACAATAACAAAAGGCGGCTACTACGCGCACTACTATGGCATAATGTCAAATTTGACGGTAACGGTAGTATGGTGCATTGGTGCAACCCACCCTGAGTACTTTTAGTTTACTTTTCATTTAAATGCTTAGAAACATGTTACATTTATAATATAATGTTGTATTTTATGTAAGTTGTTGATTTAAAGACTTTTTATTTTATGTTATTAATTATTGTAGTAAGTTAAGTCAAGTAAAGTAACTAATAACACAATTTTGTTTTTAAAGATTTGAGTGCTACTAGGCTATTAGCCTAAGTCTATTTTATTTTAAGATGCTTGACATGCTTATCACTATCAGTCTTGTTCTTGTATTGTCAGTTGTCTTGACGTTATGTCTGTTTTTTTTAGGTGTATACCTACACTGAATTTTAAATAAAATTAATCACAAATTTACCGTATTTTTCTTAAAAAAATCAATAGGGGAAAACCGAAATACCGAAAACCGGAATCCCGGTATTAAAATCTTAATACCGAATCAATTACCGGTTTTCCAGAAAAGTCCAATACCGTCATGCCCTATATAGAAGTGACGGAAAAGAGACCGTATCGAACGCTTTTTTAAGGTCAAGAAAAATTGCAGCACATTTATTGCCTTTATCAACTTCGTTATTGATCAGCTGGGATAAGCTAAGCACTGCATCCTCCGTGGACAAACCCTGCCTGAAGCCGAATTGCGATTTTGAAAGTAAGTTAAACTTATTCAGGTAGCTATTGAGCCTATTGTTTATCAATTTTTCGATTATCTTGGATATTGCTGTTAGCACCGAAATTGGTCTATAACTGTTAGGTTCCGTTTTATTCCCACCCTTGAAGATGGGAGTAACAAGGGATTTTTTCAAGGCAGTTGGGAATACACCTTGTGCAAAACAAAGATTAGCCAGGTGACTAACAACTGGGGCAATAGAGCTAGCACAAAGCTTCGTAAGCGTCAATGCTTGTAAAACTCCCTTGTATGGCGGCCATCTTGGAAAATGGCGGCCGCCATTTTGGATCCGCCATCTTGAATTTTTTTCAACTCCATCAAATTTCCCCCCTCTTCCTGAGTGACATTTGGTCGAGCACCCCCCTCTATCTCTAATGGTGCTCGAGATATTCCCGTTTAAAATTTGTATGGCGGCCATCTTGTTTCGGCCATTTTGAAAAAAATTCGACCGGCTCACCCATCGGCCGGCGGTTCCCTATGACTTTTGTTTTGGAACTTGGCCGTACCTATCACGGTTTCCGAGATCCGCACATCACATCGAGGCGAAAGAATTAGACATAAAACCAGTACGGTGAAGAGGAACAGATAATTTTAATGAACGAGAAGAGCGCAGTTTGCAGCCCGGGCGCGGTGCAACAAAGTTAAAGGAGAATGGGCAAATTGTCCCAAGTGCTGTATACAGTTGTGCTATATCTTATTTGAAAGCTCTCTATAAGAGCTTATTTTTTTTATATGACAGCAAAACCGAGATGTTTGCAGGGAAAAAGCTACAGCTCATTTTATACCTCACTTTGTACTAGCAGTTGTATGAAAAGTATCTGTAAAATCATGTTAGAGATATAGCCGAAAGATTTTAACCACGCATTACTGAGGCCACTAGAAGTAAAAAACGTAATGTGAGGATAGGTCTAATTAGCTGTTTTATTTTTCTCTTTTTTCATACAAATCAATTATTAATTATAATTCTGAAGGTAAACCACAGTCGAACAGTGCTTTAGGACGAGCTGGCAACGTACTACTTTAACTTTTGACACGTTAGGTCATAATGGTTATTTATTTTCGATCACGTTGATGACTTAAATGACAAAGGCTTATTTCAGTTTGACGTGACACATTTCGTTATGACTTTTTAGTCAACAGAATGGCAACGTCGCATACATTAGGGTGTGTTACACTTAAGTTTTATTGAAAAAATATTTTTTTATTTATGGGTCCCACGTCACCCCTGCAGACACCTGGTCTTCGAAACATAGCCTATGATGATCCTTACACCGAGTACTACACGTCCATACTAATCACTATTGTATACAAGGGTTGGGACAGCGCCCATACAAAAATGCCCATTCTCCTTTACACTTGAGATATTCGGGAGCAGAAGGCTCAAACAGTACCGAGAAAAGTGTGCAAAGGATGCGGAGAGATCTACGATGACGGATAGGAAGCCAATTAAGCTTCCGGCGAAAAGAGGATACATGGTCGTACTTACGGAGGCCTAAAATGAAACGTATGCCATTGTTAAGGAGCCGGTCTAACCGGTTCAGAGAATCTTGAGTGACATTGGTAGTGCATACATCAGCATAGTCAATGATAGGAAGCACAGGTGCCTGCACAAGTAACTTCTTGGTACTTACTGGGAGAAAGTTCTTGAACCGATATAGTGCACGCAGGGTGCCTACAACCTTCCGACTCACCTCTGCGAGTTGGTTATCCCATGACAGCTGCGGATCAATGACAAGGCCCAAGTCTTTGACCTTGTCAGCGACGGGTATGACGGCGCCGTCAAACAAGATCGGTGCAACGCACAAAGTGCCCAACCTAACAAGCTGATGCGAACTCCCCACAATAATGGGCGAAAACTAGATTGATACGAACACAGAAGCTGATTGCTGTTAATATAGCTGGAGATCTGCTTATGAGCTGCAGCCTCTAGAATCTTAGACAGAAATGGAAGAATAGAGATGGGCCTGAATTGGTTAAGAGCGCTAGGGTTGGATATTTTTGGGAGAGGGATGACAAAGGCTTTACGCCACGACGAAGGGAAAACTCCTGTCAGTAAGGAGAAGCTAACCATATGTGTTACAATAGGCAGGATGCACTCAAGTATAAGTGTTACCATGACTCGACTGATGTCGTCATGGCCGACGGCTTTAGATTTTATGGAAGAAATAATCTTACGGATCTCCTCATCGGCGACGGGGGTGAAACTGAAAGAGGCCGAAGACAGGGGCTTGGACCAATTGTCATCACACCGATCCCGCTTGTAAACGCGAAACGCTCTATCACGCCGCGACATTGCCATCCGAACACCCCTGGTTATCCACGGGGCCGGAGGGCGCTTGAGCCGCACTGAGCGTACCGGTGCGTGTGCGTCAAACAGCTTAAAAATCAGAGAGTTGAAAATTGAAACTTTTTCATCCATTGATGACGCACCAAACAAAGGCTCCCAGTCGACCAATGAAGCATCGTTCCGAAGCTTCTCCGCGTCCAGCCTCGCAAATCCCCGAATGTGCACCTTCCTTGGTTTTGGCTTAGCCGTTTTTATCTTGTACGTCAAGAAAACAAGATCGTGACGTGAAAAGCCTGGGGCCAAAAATTGGCCCGACATAACCACATCCTCAATAGATGACGCGAGCATAACGTCCAACCAGGAGTCAGGGGATTCTGAATTCCGGTGTGTAGCACTCAGGGGCAGCATAGAAAAGTCAGCAGAACCAACAATGGACCTGAATCTACGTGATCTAGAACTTTCTCTCAGCAAATCCGTATTGAAGTCTCCCATAATTACGTGATGCGTGCACTCCGAGCCAATAGAAGAAAGAAGAGTTTCAAAGGACGCGAAGTAGTCAATGGTTGGAGGACAATACACCACTCCAAGCACTACACCAACTCCACGTACCTTAGCCTCCACCACCAGGTGCTCCATTGAGGCCGAATAATTAGAGGGGGAAGAATCTAAAATCTTGTATGGAATATCCGACCGAAGATAGATAGCTACACCTCCGCCGCCTTTGCCTGTGCGATCATTGCGCAACAAAGCAAACCCAGGGATGCAGTAGGAAATGGATGAAAGACTTGGCTTTAGCCAGGTCTCAGACACAAGAATGGCGTGCACATTGCAAGTGGAGAAAGCATCTAGCAAGTCAGTATAATGACTCGGTATGCTTTGAGCATTGATATGGCATACGTTAAAATGATAAAAGTTGTTCTGGAATTCACGCACCAACGACAGTCCAAGTGTGTTTAGCTCGCCCGACGAATCAAGCGAGTGAAAAGAAGAGGACGAGTCGCAAGCAGAATGGAAAGAGTCATCGAGTTCATCATCACACATAAAAAAAATATATATAATAAAGTTAATAAATCTATAAGCTTAGGTAATAATACGAATAAACACTACTTATCAACAAACCGCCAGTGAACCCGCCGGTTAACCGCTACCACTTATAAACGAGCTATTGATAATAACGCAGGGAGTATTAACCATCCACTAACAAAAATACAAACAAAAGCACGGTTAAACTTTAAGTAAAAATTACCAGAACAAAAATTAACACAATAAGTCAACTTGGTAACAGAAGAAAAATAAATACTTAACTAAAATTCCGCGTTCCGCTGCACTTAAGCAGTGGGACAGTTTTTGAACACATCATCACTTTAAAGTAAACGAAAAAGCTGGCTGCATAGCCTCAGTCTCCTTTGCCTTTTCTTGGTTAGGGACAAATGAGAAAAAAACAATATGACAGTGACACTGACAGTGTCACTCTGTGTCACCCTAACTCAGATTAGATTATAGCCAGGTTAGACTTACGCTTACCCACTAGAACTTACGTTACATATTAGAAAGAAGAATAATAGCTCAAAATTACAATAACTACACTTAAAGAAAGAGAAAACAGTTAAATAGTATATAGAATAGATTTAAAACACACCCATAACCCATTCAGCGAGAAGTTTTAGATTTGAGCTCTTGATCGCCTCTTTTCGCTCTCCTCGACGCACACGCCGACGCCTCTTGCACCGGCGCCGCCGCCTCCTGCACCGGCGCCGACGCCGCCGACGCCGCCGACGAAGATGTCTGAGACTCTTCACTCGATGTCGCCAACACAGCTTGCTCCCTACCAGCGGCCGCCGCCGAGACAGAGTCCTCACGCGTAGTCGCAGACAGCGCGCCGCCCACGGAGCCAACGGGATGCTCAGACGCCAACTTGTTGAATTGCTCCTCAGTAGTAATGCGCTGTACTTTATCGTTCGGCAACTTAACGAATATAATGCCATTTAGGGCCCATACATTACGCATGCCGAAATGCTTGCGGGCGCCGACAAAGACGGCCTGCCTCTGGCGAGTAAGAAACTCAGATACCACCACCAAAGAGCCCTTCAACGCTGTTTTCTTCTTCCAAACTGCTTCCTTCAGTGCTGGATCCACACAGCGTACCAAGATTGTTCTAGTTCGGTCTTCAGAGGCAGCACCAAGTCGATGACAGACAGAAAAAGCACTGGGGGCAGCATCCGGCAGCTGCAGCTTGGTCCGACAAACAGAAGCCACAGCCTCACCGTCAGTCTCAGGAATACCACCAAACAGCAAAAACTTGCTACGATGGCGCGACTCAATAGCATCAACCGTGTTGCTCATGTTGATTATCTGTTGGCTGAGCATATTCATCATGTTCCAGACAGAGTCCTCAAACCTCTTCAGTTCCGCACTCAAGGTGGCAACCGTGGCCGTCTGGGGCGAAGTACTGCACAGGGCCAACTTGAACTCCGCTAGCTGCTGGGTCACACAGGATTGAAGAGACTTCTGCGCTTCAGTAATGGCCTCCAATGACATCATTGTGCTTAAGTTCAGTGTAGTGTTAAAAACAAGTGACACTGTGTGTGTAGCGATATCGCCGGCAGGAACAAAAGCAAGTAACTTTTTAAATCAGCATAGATAAGGGTTACCTACACTGTATGTCCTTATGGCTAATATATAACGTAATTTTGCCACAAAATAGTTTATAAATTATGAATAATAACAATAAATTTAATTATTACTGTTTAGAATGACTAGTCACTTTTTGCGCCTACCCGAAAAAAAAAAGCAAAAAAAAAAGTTTTTCGATTTGTATGGAAATTTTAAAACGTTAAAAGAAGGTATTAAACACGGCTAATTTTTTTTTCAGCTCGATTTATGAAATAAAACACAAATAACACTAAATAGTTCGCTAAATAAGCAAAAAACTGAAAGAATGTTTTTACATCAGCCTTAAGCTGTAATGAAAATAGTGAAATATTACTTTACTACATAACGCAATGGAAATATGCATTCCATAGGTACTCGACCTCTCATAAGTATGATGCAAATAGGCATTATACTTACTTATTACTTATATATAAATTCAGTTGAATTCTTGCAAAGGGCAATAAAATACAAAACAATTTTTGAAGTATTTATTTTTTATTCACTAGACACATCCGAGTCTAAAAACTCTACTCCTTCATACACTTCTTACACTTCTTCCTGTAACTCGACTTCTTCGTACTCTTCTCTTTTAGGCTCTGCTGCTACACTCTCCTCACTGTTAGTGTCATCATCACTTTGCCGAGACCAAACGAATGGTGGGCCGCCTTTCTTGTTCGAAGTCAATCGATTAAGAGGACCCGCTATAGTGCTGAAATTAGGAACGAAACGACGGTACCAGGTGGCGGTCCTTAGGAAGCGTTTGATATCTGTTATGTATGGTGGTTTCGGGTAGTTGTAAGTGCATGCATAGGAGTGGCTGCGACCACCGTTAAGTTGCTTGCTGAATAAAGCAGTTCGTTAACAGCAGCGTTGCGTGTCACTTGTGTTGCCCCTCGGTCTCATATCTTACAGTGGCGACGTGTCGGTTATTCACGCGTTATTTTTATTTATAATGTTTTCGTCAAGTAAAACGGGATTTTTTGCAAATTTTAATCACCAAGATCAAGACTGGACAACGTATAAAAACAGATTAAACCAGTGGTTTATTGCGAACGATGTGGGTGACGAGACAGATAAAGCGGGCATTAAACGACGTGCAATGCTACTGAGTGCATTCAGTGAAAACACGTATCAGTTAGCGAGTAATCTCGCTCTGCCGAGTGTGTTGGAGGAAAAAAGCTTCAAGGAAGTGGTACAATTATTGGATGACCACTTCACGCCGAAGCGCTGTGTCTTTGCTGAGCGGTTCCATTTCTATTCGGCGGCGCAGCAAGCTGGGGAGTCTCCGGCTCAGTGGGCCGCGCGGTTAAGAGGGCTCGCAGCTCACTGTACCTTCAAACACATTCAAGACGCGTTGCTGGACAGGTTTATTATGGGGATGCAACCAGGTCCAGAACGTGAAAAATTGTTCTCGCAGAATGTCGATGAACTCACATTGGCGAAGGCGGTCGATCTTGCTGAAGGTGTGCGGTGCGCCCGTGCCGCCGCCAGCACGACCGCGGGCCCGGCGGCGCCGGCGCACAGCGTCGACAACGTGTTCAAGATTGGGAATACGACTGCGCCCGACCCGGATCGTGTTAAGTGCTCAGTGTGCGGTCTTACAAACCATAAGTCTGACAAGTGTAAATTCGTGTCATACAGGTGCAAAAAATGCAAAAAGAAAGGACATTTGCGTAGAATGTGAGCAATTTTAAATTCATGGAGCTGGGTGAGGTGAGCGAGGACGATGACGGTAAGATTTTCAATATTCGTTCTGTGAAGGGCGCACCGATGACTGAAGTTGTAGGTATTAACAGTATAAAACTGCGATTCGAAATTGATAGTGGTTCAGCGGTCACGGCATTATCTAATCAAATTTACAGTTCTCACTTTAAAGATGTGCCACTGTTACCTACTACTAAAAAGTTAAGAGGGTATACCGGTGCAACGATAAAATGTTTAGGTACAGTCAAGCTTCCATTCACATATGAGAATCGTACGAGTATTTTGGATGTTCACGTTATAGAAGATGGGGGGCCGCCATTGTTGGGCAGGGATTTTATATCTGCATTTAACCTTGAAATTGCGCCTATTCAGTTCTGTAAGCAAATCGATGCAAACATTTACCACGAAAAACAAATTATATCGGATTATTCAGAGATATTTACAGACAAACTGGGTTGTTTTAATAAATATAAAGTTAAGTTGCCATTAAAAGACAACGCAAAACCAGTTTTCTTTAAGAGCCGATCGGTAGCGTTTTCATTACAACAGAAGGTGAATGATGAAATTAAGAGGCTGGTGCAGTTGGGAATTCTTGAGCCCATAGAACATTCAGAATATGCGTCACCGATCGTACCGGTTCTTAAGCGAGATGGATCAGTTATAGACCCGTAGCGCTGAATTATTTTGAGGGCAAAACCTTCAAGAATTCTAATGTTTGATAAAATCTTGTCTGTGGATACATTTGCATATAAACAAAATATATTTGCGTTTTTGTGTCACATCCCGGTTGTGCATTTTTAGAAATTTGATTATTTGTAGTGGATATACACAATTCAAATCAAAACTGACAAAATTGATTTAGAGTTCAAAGATTTAATGGTTTTGTATTTTAAATAGCCTGTCTAGTGTACAAACCTAGTTTGTGTCATCTTCGTCCAGCGAAAACTGACTTGGGGTCAGTACATTAAAAACTTCGACAAAAAAAAATTACAATTCCAAAAACTGGTACCAAATACCTCAGATCACTTAAATATCTCTATTAGATAAATTTGTGCCAAATTAAAACACGAACTTTTAATATTTCAAATTTTTTTGCTTCTCCAAGCTATAAATACTTAAAAAGAATATTACAATTATTAGAGTTTACATATCCAATATCATAAATGCACAAAAGATCGACACTGTGAATTTGTGTCATTTTCTTGCATGATATATTAATGAAAATAAAAACAAAAAAGTCAGCGGTCGAAGCGAGTAGGAGCGAGCGAGAGGTGGCGGCAACCGGCAGCGGGGCGCGGGCGGCGCGACATTCGGTCCGTCTCGATCGGGTACTATACTTACTATTTACAAACGAACACGCGCGGCGCCTTCGTTCGGGTTGGCATGATTTCTTCGCGAAGCGATAATTTAATGTGCTGAATTACATTCCCTTTTTAACCGACTTCAAAAAAAGGAGGAAGTTTATGTATGTTCACGGATTACTCGAAGACGGCTAGACCGACTTGACAAATTCTTTCTTTATTTGAAAGGGTATACTTCCAAATTGGTCTCACTGCCACCAAGTTTGGATCTGATGATGGGATCTTGGGGGAATCGAGGGAACTCTTCTAAAATGATATGCACACCTATAGCGATTTGGATATTTTAGATAGTAACTTGTGCTTTTGCTCTCAGAAAACACCATTTGGTGAAGTGGAATTGACGATAAAGACCACAGACGGTCACCGGAACTACTCAATAATAAGTATTTCACAGGTGGCGATACGGTTTTTTAAATATAGTTGCTTAGCAGTTTAAGCTCGTTGCAAGGCATATGGTAAAGTGGAGCTGATGTTGAAGTACCAGGAGAACTCCTCAACAATTATCGCCCCAGCATTGGGAAAAGCAATATTTTGTAAAAGGTGGTGAGCAATTTACATTAAATATACAATTGTAACTTAGATAAATAAACCGACCCACTAAAAAGCGAGAAAAAAAAACTGAAATTAAATTTAAAATGCTATATAATGAATGACAACACAAAGAAAAATTAGGATAATGGCAGGATTCGAACCTGCAACATCAGCATTCTGTGCCTTGCGTATTCCAGTTTCCGCCACATTAATAAATAAACGACCAAGTTGAATAAGATAACTTGATTAAGTTTCTCATAGATGACATCGAGGGTAGTTTTCCCAAAGAAAAAAAAAATCAATAATGTAATGACCGTAAAGACGAAACACATTGAAAAATTCGCAGGGTATGGCAGCGGTAATGTGGTCCTGCCATTATCCTAATTTTTCTTTGTGTTGTCATTCATTATATAGCATTTTAAATTTGATTTGAATGTAAAAAAAATACATAAAGAAAAATCGAAAAAAATTAAAAAAAAAATAATTTCGATTACAATAAAAAAAACTGACTTCTAAAACAACTAAAAAGCAAACAATAGTATGTTAAGTACATCTATATCCGATTAACGATCTGGCAATAAAAGTTTATTCATACAATTTCATGATAGAATCGGAAATCGGATAGAGATGTATGTAACGGATTATTCTCTGCTTTTTTTAACATAAAACTACCGTGAGACTCGGACATATTAATAAAACGGATCACTCACGTATTTTTGCGTCGAGATTCTCTCGCAATGCAAAAAAACGTGAGTAATCCGTTTTATTAATATGTTATTCTCTGCTCTTCAGTTTTTTTGGTTGTTTTTTACTTATACCGCTTTTTGATATGTTAGTTTGTTCCCGTCGAGTCACGCTCTCAACTGTCACACTGTGACTCGTTGGGAATATTTTTACTAAAATAATCCTAACCTGTCTCACTGTTACCAGATGGGACAGTATTTAATATTTATTCCCAACGAGTCACACCCATTGTGACTCGTTGGGAATACTCTTCTCAAATTAAATTTTAAAATGCTATATATAATGAATGTCAACACAAAGAAAAGTTAGGGTATCCTGCCATTACCCTAATTTTTATTTGTAGCATTTTAAATTTAATTTGAAATAAATACAAAAAGACTAAATATCAAATACTGTCCCATCTAGTACAGTACCCGGCCAAAAAGATTGCACATCGGTCTTTGGAAAGAGACATTTGGCTGTTTACGAAGATTTCCGAACACTGGCGACCGTCCATCAGTCATCGTATTAATTAAGTGTCGTTTCATACCAAATAAATACTGCACTTTATAGACTTAATTAGTTTACGTCAAATCGATGACATGTAAACTTTGAATATCTATAGAGAGTTATTGCAACTACTAGAAAAAGGATAGTAAACCAAATCTGTATTATTTTTTAATTGAATAAAATAGACCAATTTTTTCAATAAGTATTGTAAATAAAAAAAAAATCAATTCCTTCCATTTCATTATTTGTGCTCTCAATGAGGTCAATATCATTGTCACTATTAACCGTATTTATTACTAGTCTTTCAGTGTAACGACATCATAATCAAAATCGTTCATATCTAAATTGCTTTTTTCGGAATGGTGAACTTAACTGAAGTGGAAGATGTCTCAGTACTGACATCGTTTAGTATTTTGTTTAAAGTTATTCTGGAAATTCCAGTGGCATTTGCAACTCGCCCTTGAAACTTCTTAAAATATTAACTTACATTGTCATCCTCATTTTTTTTAATCTGTCGGATTTGGTTGCTAAATAATTATAAACATTGTAAATAATTTCGCGTTCCTAAAGGTTTCCCCTTTTTTTTTAATGATGCCATCGCACGATTTAAAGTTGAGGAGTTTCAACAACTCTATATTATATATTTTCAACTAAATGCGTCCGTACCCCACTGGATCTGTACAACGACTGACGAACGTCACATAGGTAGTGTGCGACAACGCTCTATGAAGCCAAAATTAGCCGAGTCTCTTTCCAAAGACCGATGTGCAATCTTTTTGGCCGGGTACTGTAACAGTGTGACTGGTTGGGATTTTTTTAGCAAAATTATTTCCAACGAGTCACAGTGTGACAGTTGAGGTTGTGACTCGTTGGGAACAAAGGCTTGTACTTACTAAATATGCCAATCGTTGTTTTCAAGGTATTAACAGTGGTAAGAGGTAAAAACAATTTGTGGATCATAATGCAGTATTTTTATATTTATAATAATATATAAAGCACAAAATAATCGTAAGCCTTAAAGTTAAGTTTTAATTTTTTTGTTACATAAGAAATCTTTTTTTAGGTCCGTGTTACAAACACTTCAATTCTTTTACACATAATATAATTTTACCACCGTCGCCGTCGCCGTAATAATTGTTAATTGTCATAATTGTAGTTTTTATGGGATCACTTTCATTCCCATTTTTTTTTTGAATTTTGAAAGTCAGACATTGATACACTTATTCTTTGTGTTCATACTTGTCGGTAATGATCATAAAAATTAGAGGCCGTTGCTAATAATTTCTTCTAAAATTACTTTTAGTCTTGAACACTACTTTTCAATTTCACAAAACAATCATATACTATCTATGACAATGTCAAAAAAAAATTAAGAACTAAATCACAGTATACCATTATTTTAAAACCTATAAAGTTTTAGGGCATTTTCATAAACTATTAATATTTACATAATTATACATAATCTTAATATGTCGTGTATCACATATTTTAATATCTTCACTATTTATGCCATCAAATTTGACATTACAATCATTTTCATATTCTTAACTACTAATGAACAATTTTTTACCAGCTTTAATAGATTTATTATAACAAACAACTCAATATTTAAATAAGATACCTATGATAGATAGGTACAAATTTGTATCAGCCTTAGGAGATTATTATTTGTAATACCTTGTACTTGTAACAATTTGTAATAATATTATTTGTAACCTAATACTTTAATTTTTAATTATTTAGTATAAAGTGTCGTTAATCAGTCTCATTTGTAAAGCAATAGTATTTTATGCAACTGTTGCATAATGAGGGATCTTAAAACACGAGTGTGGTTTTATGAAACGAGCGTCAGCGAGTTTCATAATAGGATCACACGAGTGTTTTAAGACCTAATTATGTACAGTTGCATACATTACTTTATCTACACACATATCATAAGTACTCTATGATGGGTTCAGAAGCCATAGGGCAATGACCTGCATTGCTACTAGCTACTAGTGCTAGGTACCTATTAAAGATCTATAGCCTGTACACATTAAAATAATGTAATAAAAAATAAATTTCAACATATATAGAAACATATTAGAAAATTTCTCATAATAATATTGGTTGTTTGTTATAATGCTGGTCATTGCCTACGGTTTCTGAGCGCATTATAGAGCATTTATGATATATGTGTAGATAAACTTAGTTAAAATTTCGGCACGGTCCTTAAAACAGTCTACTTTTCCGTCATCCCTAGCAACGCTCGATTCAATGAACTTTAATATTCCTTTTTCTTTAACGATCACAATATTTACGTCCAGTATGAGCCCACATACAACACATTTATTACTTTCAACTTCCATTTTAGTATTTCACAGCTTCATATTTAATTCGCAACGCGGCCACATTGCACTTCGCACTTGTCGCAACTCGCAATCGAATGTAAACAAACAGCAGACACGCGGCCTCGCCGCACCCGCCCCCCGTTCCCCGCGCGTGAATGCTTTCTCTGTCCTTCGCGCTAAAAAGTTTTCGTCTTTCAACTGTATCTTAAAAATAAGATTTCATGAATAAAAACGACACAAATTGTGAATAGTGTTTCGTTACACCGTAATAATAATAAAGACATAAACTCTAATAACTTGAATTTTCTTTTGTGACTTTTACAGGGTGTTTTACAAAAAAAAATAAGTAGCTAGAAATACCATGGATGAATTCGACACAGAATACTTTGTACAACAGATATCATTGACTTAAAGCATCTAACACTTATTTGACCAATTGTAATATTCTTTTAGAGCTACTAAGGCAACATCTTAGGTAGTGGCTAAATAACTGTATTTCCATCGACAGAGATGACACAAAAGGCTCATGTACGTCGGTTACAACTTCGTCATCATCATGAAAGTAAAATTTTCATCTCTAATTTTCTTTTCATCCGATATTGTTAGAAAAGACAAAAACCTGAATTACTACTTATGCACAACCCTAAACTGACACAAACTCATGTGTTAGGTTAAGTAAATGGTCAAGAAACTATATACGAAAAAAAGCTAACATTAGTATTTTTGAAACCTCAAAGCCCAGCGCTACGCGTCTATTAGAATATGCGCTGATTACTCGCAAACAATAAACAAGCAATTGTTAGTCGAAAAGTATCCCTTGCCTACGGTTGAAGAACTTTTTTCGAAACTTTATGGGGGGGAGCAGTTCACTAAGCTCGACATGTCTATGGCCTACAACCAATTTCAAATAGAGGACCCCCAAAATATTACATGTATAAATACGTGTCAAGGTTTATTCAAATATAATAGATTGATTTTCGGGTTGTCCAGCGCCCCCGCTATATTCCAGCGCGCTTTAAATAGTATACTCGCGAATATAGACGGCGTGTTGTGTTTCCTAGACGACGTACTCATAACGGGTAAAGATCGGCAGGAGCATGTCGCGAGGCTCAAGCAAGTATTGCAGCGATTTAAAGATGCAGGGCTGACGTTGCAGAAAGACAAATGCGCGTTTTTTCAAGACGAAATAACTTATCTCGGTCACGTGATCAATAAACAAGGCTTAAGTAAATCGAAATCTAAAGTTAAAGCCATCCTCGAGTCGCCAGTACCCGGCAATATAAATCAGCTGCAATCTTTTCTCGGTCTAGCTAATTATTACCGGAGGTTTGTGCCTCATGCGTCTACTATATTAACTCCGTTGTACGAACTTTTAAAAAAAGGCGTTAAATGGGTTTGGTCCGATGTGCATGACAAAGCATTTAAGGATATTAAAAATAGTCTCGCGTCGGAACAAGTTCTAGCACATTTTAATCCGAACGCGACACTCGTTCTTACTGTCGATGCCTCCCCCCAAGGGCTGGGAGGGATTTTATCACAAATCGAAGCAGATCGTTCTGAACGGCCAATTTCGTTCGCATCGCGCACCCTCAACGCCGCAGAAAAAAATTACGCGCAGATCCAAAAGGAAGCGACCGCGATTATTTTTGGGGTAAAAAAATACCACCAGTATTTATACTTCATTGCTGCATCCTAGGAGATTTAATAAACCATGTAGTCCGTTTTCCGTGGTACTGCATCTTCACACGATTTTTAGAAAACCTTTTAACAAATCTAAAAAGAAAAAAGGCTGAATGCATATCAATTCCTTTACCCCTTTCCCAAGTAGCGCGTAATAGAAAGTGCGGCTGTCATTCGTCTTTTCGTGTGTTGCATCTTACACATAATTCGCGTGATAAAAATTGTGTTTTTTTGTGAAAAGCTCAATATGTTTTCAATTTTTTAGCAAGCATTGCGTAAACAAAGTCGTGAAATGACAAATAAAGAAACAAGCCGAAAAATCGAGCGATCAGAAAAGGAATTAAAAACAAGAAACCGGCAAAATGATACGTACGTAACTGGATTCTTCTTACAATGTTACAGGTTGACAATAGAATATAAAACTGGGCACTCTTCTACAAAAGTATATTTTTTTATTGCGTATACGCACTATCTCTTCAATTAAGACGCAAGTTGTCAACACAACATAACCTACATTTTCATGCCGTGATGGTACAAGATACCATCCGAAAATGTGCAACTTTGGGCCTGTAACCCTCTAATTAAAGTCCTGGGACTTTATTTTTTCTTATTTCCTAAGTGGTAACACACGATGTTATCCGGAAATAAAATTTTAACTTTCTTCAAGTGGTGGCACGAGATGTCATCTTGAAAGTTAGCTATGGCTTACTCAGCCTTTTTTTTGCCCAAACAGAAATCGAAGACGACTCTGTTTTTTTGACGACTATTCCTACGACGTCATAGAGGCCATGTAATTCGAAACTTCCGTCGGCGACCACAGCACAGGGGTATCCCCGACTAACTCGCCTGGTCATTCGGGCGAAGATAATGGTGATCACGATCACGAAGAAGGCGACGTCGAATCACTGCGTCAACCGAATCCTAAAGTCCCACTTAATAAGAAAAAATTTCTCTCTGAAATATTAACAATACTCAACTTAAATTTTTTCTCTGGTTTAACAACAACCAACCAGCCGCAATCAATAGCGACCATTACTCCAATGACTTCTGAAATTAACAATACTCGTCAAGGCAAACATTGCAGACAAAGGCACTGCTACCCAAAATATTGTTCGTTGAGAATTTTTAAAGCATCAAAGGCCCTAAAGGTAAATGCTATCAGCAACATAAATAAGAAGTTGGAAAAGGCAGAACCAGCTAGGTGTTGGTATATTAAACTGGTCAACCTGATATGGTAACTGATAATCACAAAGATTTTAATAAATTTGGAATTACTAAAAACATTCCAAAAACAAATTAGACTTTATATGACCTACACTATAAGAAGACCATGAACTGCAGAAGATTTAATTTCAATGCTGGACAAAAGCTTCATTAACATTATCCAAGCTGTAATGGGGGATAAATTTATTTTTTGAAATAATTTAGGCGATAACATCAAAACTACCAAGTCAATTTCGAAGACAGTCTTCAAATTATGAAACCAGCTCCAAAACTCAGCCTGGAACAGCGCGAGCGCGTCCTGCACCCTCATGCTGCTACCCGCCCTACCCCGCCACCGCGGCAGCCGCCCGCACGCCGGCACCCAACAGCGCAGGCGAACCGCCCTCAGGACCTTCGAGGCTGCCGCTAGAGGTACATACCAGTTGTATACAGTGTACCCTCCCCCCCCTATGTATATATACTACCTAAATTTTTTCGAACTACTGCATTAACCTACCTAGACTAAATTAAAGGACAGGTGAAATACGTAAATTTGGCCATGTGATCGTCTAGTGTCCTACGTTGTGTCCGCTATAAATAACCCATGAACTTTTAATAACAAGCAAAGATTAGTCCACCAAACTACCTATTTACCCTATTACCTAAAATATGCTGACTTTAATTAACCTAAAATCCTAACCTAGACAAAAGCCTTAGATGTTAGTATATAAAGCAAGTACATGTTAAATAAAGATTAGAAATGGTTGACTACTATAATTTTAATTGATTTTAGTGCTTAAAATAAGTAAGTCATCATAGTCAAGTCTCGGAAAGTAAAATGAAAGATATATATTTTTTCGGCTAAGGCTAGGGCTCCTCCATCCGCCCAGAAGTTGCTACTTCCTGGTATTTACCATAGCAGTGGATCTCGTCCCAGACTGGACAATCCCCCTCCGATTTAGTTCTTTTTAAGAGGAAGTGATCAATTAATGTCTTATATAGTCAGTCGGTAGGATATGTTATACAAAGGTCAAGAGGAAAGCAAAAATACCAGGCTTTTATTTTTTTCAAAGTCTTTTATCATTTTAGCATGTCTAGGAAACTAGATATTTAGTAAACGATGGTTTGGTATTAATCAGAACAGTGTTATTTTAAAACTGTATTTTATCAAATAGCTCCTGGTTGCAGTTAATATAATGCAGATAGTAAGTATACTAAGTTTCAATGATGAAAAGTAAATAGGAAGTTAGTACTTCAGTCAATTATATCTTACAGTAAGATTCAGTCAGTCCTGTTGATAGTAGGTAATTTTATGTTACTTTTATAAAGTAAAATATAAGCTTTCTAGCCAATGTAAGACTTTCTTCTATCTTACAAGTATTATCACGTCTATGGTTTTAGAACTTGAACACTAGCCATGTGTTAGGACTAGCAAAGAGGCATATCTGATAGACATTTGATAATGAATATATTTGGTCATACCTTAAATATAGTACTCCTCCCCGTTTGGTAGTAGGAATGCTAAAGCTTGCTTATGCTTCGCTAGGCATGATCAAACCTTCATTATATTGAATGGTTTTGTTTAATTTTTTAACAATTCCAACCAGGTTATTACTTTAATTATAAAAATAGCTCTTTGTTATTGCTACAACTTCAAATAATAAAATCTTGCCATAGGCCAGAAATGCTCAAATAAATTAGAATATATTTATAGTAGTTAATGTTAAAACAGAATCCTTAGGAACCCTAAGAATCCTAACAGGTTATTGACGAGCCTACACCCTATGCCTACACTTAGAGAAGGTTCCTATTTCCCTATGTTAACTAAATGTGTTAAAAGAAAAACTAGAGGTCTAGTTGTATTTACCTTTTAATTGCGTGGTGTGTAATGTTGTTTATCCCCGGTGTAAGGGATAAACACCTAACTCTAACCCATCCTCGGTGTAAAGAATGGATTACTAATCTGTTCTAAAGCCCTATACGATGCGAGGTTCGGGAAGACCTCTATAGACCTATACCTAAATCCCGGTGTTACGTCTGAGTTTGGCCCCCACACAGCCGTGAGGCTGGGAGAGGAGAGAGGCCGCGGATACCCCTACACAACAATGTGAATATATACATATATAGATCGGAAGGGTCCATAGCACGCTGGACCACATGAGAACCTCACTGTCTAGACATCCTCATGGTGTACCAACATTACCGTGTGTGGCAAAACACAGGAAGTTAGACATAATAATTGTTAAGTTATCATGAATGAAAACCCATGCCCAAAAGAGGCCACATTTTGGGGAATCCACCCGTGTAGATTTTAAACCCAGAGGACTTCGTTGTCACCATGTTAGGTATCCGTCCAAAGGATCGCTCCGAGCGAGCCATGAAGTTAACACCAAGGCAACAGCAAAATGCAAGTTTCATTTTGCCAAGACATTTACTTTAACACAAATTGAAGTTAATTCTTAAACATGTAAAACAAATTGTTTGAAAACCACCAAACAGTAGAGAATAATAAAAAACCTAGCAAACACTGTCACTGAATTTAAACGAATTAATTAAATTAAATATTTCAACTAATTAACCCAAAACACACAATCAAGAACAATTAAAAATGAAACTGAATAAAAACACTAGAAAAGTAAAATGCGAACCGTACTAGAGAGAATGCGTGCGTACCCCATCATAAACTTATTTGTATTAATTTATTAATTAAAGTACGGATTTCACTTAAATTCCAAAATAACAAACAACTGCGAACCGAACTCGCTTAACACAAAATTGAGCTAGAACAAATTCCAAACACGAACGCGTTCGTAACGAGCGAAAGCCTAAACCGTAATTAATCCACCATAATAAACTTACTTGTATTAATTTCAAGTACTAAAATCACTTAAATTCGAACTTAATAAACAACTGCGAACCGCACTCGCTTAATACAAGATCGAACTAGAAGAAAACACAAACGCGTGCGTAACGAGCGAAAGCCTAAACAAAAGTGAACCCCACCATAATAAACTTACTTGTATTAATTAATTAATTTAAAGTACTAATTTCACTTAAATTTGAACTAATAAACAGCTGCGAACCGAACTCGTTTAATCCGAACACGACCGCGTGCGTAACGAGCGAAAGCCTAAGCAAAAGTCAGTCTCCTCCAAAAGTTGGCACCGCTTTTATAGTCTAATTCGGCGACAACGGCGACAACGGCGACTTCGGCAACACCGGCTACTTCGGCGACAACGGCGACAATGGCTACATTGACGACAACGGCTACACCGGCGACAACGGCGACAGCTGCTACATCGGCAACAACGGCTACATCGGCGACAAAGGCTACATCGGCGACAACGACTACATCGGCGACATCGGCTACATCGGCGACAACAGCTACATCGCCGACAACGGCTACATCGGCGACAACGGCTACATCGGCGACAACGGCGACATCGGCTACATCGGCGACAACAGCTACATCGACGACAACGGCTACATCAGCGACAGCTGCTACATCGGCGACAACGGCTACACCGGTGACAACGGCGACAGCTGCTACATCGGCGACAACGGCGACATTGTTACTAAGAAAAAAGCGCGGACGTCGATGGGGACGTCGCAAACAGTGGGGATATCAGTGACTCCGGCTACATCGGCGACAGCGGCTACATCGACGACAACGGCTACATCTGCTACATCGGCGACAACGACTACATCGCCGACAACTGCTACATCGACTACATCGACGACAACGGCGACAGCTGCGACAACGACTACATCGGCGACAACTGCTACATCGGCAACAACTGCTACATCGGCGACAACTGCTACATCGGCAACAACTGCTACATCGGTGACAACTGCTACATCGGCGACAACTGCTACATCGGCGACAACTGCTACATCGACTACATCGCCGACAACGGCTACATCGGCGACAACGGCTACATCGGCGACAACTGCTACATCGGCGACAACGGCGACAACGGCGAATGAATTGTTATATTCTAAGTTAGGATCCTATTTCTAGGTAATAAGGTTCATTGTATTAGCCTGTATGGTTTGCTGTTTATTTAATATAAACTTTATTGTATTGTGATAGGGTTCATAATGGTTTGGTACGAAAGTGTTTATTAGACTTTTTGCTTTGTTTAATATTTCCTTATACGTGCCGCGCGTAGGCTTTGAGATTGCTGATGGCGTATTTTGTGTATATTTAAAGGTTTGTATTAGTTTATTAGCAACGAACAGCTGATCGGATTTAAATGAAATTTGGAATATAAATATGTTATGCGTTTGTTTATTAATTTGAATAGTCTTTATCACGATTATTATCGTGTAGAATATTTAATTATGATTTTCTGATTAGATTAATTATTTGAAATAATCGAATAATATATTAAGTAAAGACCTATTCTTGACATATATTTGTGAAGTGACAGGCATGAGAGGCATGTCCTGTTACAACAGTACTACAGGTACATGCTAATTGTATACAGTTTTATCTATATAATTGGTTACATATAACCGTAAATTCTGGAGATAGTTTGAAGGAGGTGAATTACATTTTGCACAAAAATGTAGACGTCTATTAAAAAACTGAAGTGTTTTAGTTGGATCAAGTCATGTATTACTGTAGAGGTCAATTTATTTATATTTTTCTAACACCAATAGGTAAAGGAAATTTCCGATTTATTCTTAATTTAAAAGCACTCAACAAATTTATTTTGCATACTTATTTTAAAATGGAAGACTGACACTGCTGCTAATTTACTATCCAAAGTTTTTATACATGACAACACTCAATATTCAGGATGCTTATTTTTCTAAAGCCAATGCATAAATCTTGCAGAAATATCTGTTTCAGATTGGATAATAATTCAATGGAATTCACTTGCATAATTATGGTTTGTCTGTGCTCCGCACCATTAAAAATTTGCAAAATTGGTAAAACCTGCACTTGCTTTCTTACCTGCCAAAGGGCACAAACTATGGGGCTGTTAAGATGGCACAATGAAATTAACTAGTGACACTAGAAAACATGGAATTTTAAAATCAATTAGGAAAAAAGTATTTTCATACCTAATAGCACTTATATGTTTTTAGGTTTTATCCTAATTCACAAAACATGGCCTTAGAATTACCAACAAAGGAAAGAAACAAGATTTATGAAAGTATATATATATAGGTCTAGACATATCCATAGGTATAAAAATCCTTAGGAACAATATGTAAATTTAAATAGTTTATAGGAACACTCACTGCTGTTTGTCCAGCTACATTATATAACCATATAATGTAGCTGGAAAAAGTTATGTGAATGGCTAACCAGCCATACATAACTATATATACAATATATACATAACTTTTTGAAAGCAACAAGAACATTGCATTATTAAAAAATCAAAAATGTGACTCGAAGATAAAAGTCAGCCCAGTGATTGCAGATAATTTAATATAGTGGAAAAGAAAAGTTACTCAACAACCCTGTTCGGAAGGATCATTTCTAATTAGAAATCTACTACTCTGACCAGTCTCTTTCGAGACGGGGAAGTTTCTATATCACAATAAATTGTTAGTAAAAATTGAAAATAATAATACTAATAATTTTAAGAAGATAATAATAATAATAATTAAAAAAAATAACCTTAACCTATTTGGAGTTGTTAGTAGCTTCTATAGCATTACAGTATTTCCGTCAAAATGTGAACAGCTCAGAAATTTTATTAAGGATTGACGACACCATACTGGTATTAGTTATTCATATAAATAGGATGGGCGGGAGACAATTCCTACATTAATACCATAAATATAGAACAGAATAAATTAGAATCTGGGGGGCACGGCAGTGCCCCCGCCAAGTCGAGCAATTATTTATTTCGACCATCAATATAAAATAATAATAATATATGAATAAAAAAAAAAAAATATATATATATATATATATATATATTATATAGTAATTTGCGAAGTCATTCATACGATCACAGAAAAAACTAGGAAGCAGCAAGGTTGGCAGTAAGCTCCAGAAGTATTTTTCTTTTCAAAATTGATACATTTAATCCTCAATTTTTTTGACAGGAACAACAGTTTATTTCTCTTATGTTTTTTCCATCCCCTATCTTTGTGTATTAAGAAATCATTATGATGAAACAACTGGAGTATAAATAGTTCTTTATTGGCCAGGCCAGCCATGGCTTCTTCATGTCCTTTAAAGTATTTCAAAGGTATTATTATTATTATTATTTTTACTTTTAACACCAAATAAAAATAATAGTTCCCCCACACTTTTAGAACATCACATCCATTCTTTCCCAGCATGACACCTTTTAAAGCAACTAGGCCAGAAATGAAAAAATTTCTAATACTGAAGTTTGTTAAAAATGGGGCCAAATGTGTCACATTTAAATCATTTATATTAGATCAGCATCATCGCTCAAATTAGGTACCTGTTAAAGAAATCCGTACCCATAATAGTGTTAACAGATTTGTTTTTTCTAATTAGGCCTAATGTACCAAGATATCAAAGTGGTTGGGATTTTGGCATTGTATTATCTGACCTTTCTAATCATTCAGCGAATGAGTCATTGTCTTTAGAAGTAATGACCAAAAAATTTTTGTTATTTGTTTTTTTTTCTGGGCTTATCAACTGAAGGTCAAAGCCTTTGAATACAGACACTGTGGTTTGTTAAAATGAAAAGTTTTGTAACGAACAAGATAAACATTAATCTCACAATAGACGATGTAATCAAAACATCAACTGCTAATAGAGCTAATCCAAAGAAGACTCCTTTACTTTCTAGGAAATCCTAGCATTCGCCCAGTAAAACTCTCTCTGCCTACTTAGACTGAACACGTCTTTTTTAACAGTCGCTGACCGATTCATTGTCAACCCCTTGTCGAGGTTTTTTGTTCCTCTAACAGCATGCGGCAATGTTGGCGGCTCGCTGCACTAGCATTGCGACAACATATCTAGCGATGGTATTGGATTTTAATAACTATCGATGGTACCGATGCTATCGATGGGCCTATCGGTATTGTGATACTTTTTTATTTATTTGCAATATATTTTTTTGTTTCGAGTTCAACTATAAATAGTCAAACTGTCGATGGTTCAGCAACGCTGCGCTGCGCTGCACCGGAGTCTCCATAGACGCCATCAAACACGCAGCTGGCTGGACCAGGTCTTCTGTCTGCTTCACTATATTATATGATTTACCGTTAGTAGACACTACGCGAGGGTGAGTTTTTTTTGCTGAGGTTTTAATTAATGGTGTAACGTAGCTATGTTCAGTAAGGGTTACTTTACCTCTTATAACCTGACTGAGTTAAGTACACATTTCTTTCTTTAAAACTGCCTTTAATTCTGCATTGGAGCGCTAAACATCTACATGGTTTATGAAATCTCCTAGGATGCAGCAATGAAGTATAATTTATGGTTAATTGAACTTACCTAAAGTGAACTTCAACCAAAATTATACGAGTTGCTGCATCCGTAGAGATTTAAGGTCTCTACCCTCCCTTAGGTTTGCTAAGTTGCCCCAAAAATAGCTGAATTAAGAAGATATTACTCTAAAACGAATGACAGCCGCACTTTCTATTACGCGCTACTTGGGAAAGGGGTAAAGGAATTGATATGCATTCAGCCTTTTTTCTTTTTAGATTTATTAAAAGGTTTTCTAAAAATCGTGTGAAGATGCAGTACCACGGAAAACGGACTACATGGTTTATTAAATCTCTACGGATGCAGCAACTCGTATAATTTTGGTTGAAGTTCACTTTAGGTAAGTTCAATTAACCATAAATTATATGGTCGTGCAGAACCATTTATATTACGAACCGACCACAAGCCCCTTCTATCTATCTTCGGCCCGCAGCGCGGTATACCCGAAATAACGGCAAACAGACTAAAAAGATACGCGATTTTTTTTATCAGCATACAATTACGTTATTGAGTATGTTCGTAGTGCAGAAAACAGCGCTGACTTTTTATCGCGTGCATCGTTGCCAGATCGAGCGGACGGCGCGAGCGCAGCGGTAACGGCGGCTTGTGACCAAGCTTCGTACATTAATTTTGTAATAGAGGGTAGTTTGCCAGTAACGCTGGAGCAAGTGCGTAACGAAACGTGCAAAGATGTGGCTTTGAAACAAGTTATTACATATGTACTAAATGGTTGGCCGCGGAAGATAAATGATGTTATTTTAAAACCTTATCATCAATGCCGGTTACAGTTGTCCGTTGAAAATGATTGTATTTTACGAGGCCATAAATTACTTATTCCGAATTCCATGCGGGAAAAGATTTTAGGAGAATTACACAACTCCCATTTGGGCATCGTCAAAACAAAAGCAGAGGCTCGATCGCGGTTTTGGTTTCCCGGCATAGACGCGGCCATCGAACAGCTGATCGGCGCCTGCGCCGTGTGCACACAGCTGTGACCATCGCCCCCGCGCGCTCCTCTCTCGCCGTGGAAATACCCGGCGTATCCCTTCCAAAGAGTTCACATTGACTTCTTAGGTCCTATTATCGAGCGTTCCTACCTAGTTATAGTAGATGCATTTAGTAAATGGGTCGAGTGTTACGACATGCAAAATAATACTACGGCAATGAAGGTAATTGAAAAAATGTACGAATTCATGTCACGGTTTGGGGTTCCTAACACTATAGTGAGTGACAATGGTACATCTTTCGTAAGTGAGGAATTTAAATAATTTTGTGCTTTAAATGGCATCATGCACATAACTTCGCCTGTATATTTGCCTGCTTGCAATGGCCAGGCTGAATCATATATAAAAATTGTTAAAAAAGGTTTAAAAAGTGCATTGTTATCTACAAAGAATAATGAACTTATAAATAATAAGCTATTAAAATATCTATTCGACTACCGTAACTCACAACACAGGACAACGGGACATACTCCTGCACAACTAGTATTCGGCAGGCCATTAAAAACCATAAAAGTTTACCTACTGTTTAACTGCTCCGTAGCATGCTCTCTACTATAAAATCTCCATCTGTGCAACGCATAGCGGACTCGACAGAGCTATATACTACGACTCAACGCGTTCACGTAAGCCATGGACTTTCACGGACGTTACTCCACGTCAAAGGAATAGTGTGTTTAGATCCACTTACACCACGTCTACCGCAGAGCATTGCAATAATTGGCAGTAGTGAATTTTAAATCAGCCAACAGACTCAAAACTTTTGCAATAACGTAACTAACATCTACATGTAGTTCGACACTATGATAATGTTGTGAGGCGGTGGTCGTCTAACGACTAGCATAAGCAAACATAAGACGGTTTCTGTAGTAAAATACCACCACAGACCGATCTTCGGGTGAAATAATAGTAGTACTGGACGACTCACTAATGTCATCTACGTACCGCTTGAATATCTTCGGCCTAACCGGGGCCAATGATAGTGCTCTCCTCTCGAAGTCTTCCATGAATATGTCAGCGACCTCAGAAGAAACTGGAGAACCCATTGCTACCGCCTCCAGTTGTACGTAGTATTCACCATTCCAAAGTAGATAACCCGAAGTTAAACAATAATGTTATAATTATTATCGTTGTACGAGCCTTGTTTTACCCGTATACCTTTTGTTGATGATGCTGAAAGATTAGCAGGTCGTTAAAATGATGTACGTTTGCGTAATTGATAAGTAGTTTATTTTGACACGTGTGAGCCGTAAGCTTGCTTAATTACAACTAAAATCTTAATATAATAAATCGCGTTACATTGAAGTACCGCGGCGGCGGTGTACGGTTTCAAAGATCGTACATGCTCCCGACCACGAGATGAATCAAAACAATGCAAATCTTAAATATTTCATGACTTAAAACTACACACTGTTATCATTGAAAATGACCTTCCGAAGGACGGGTGTAGTTCCTCTGTCTCTTGACGGGCAGGTGGCGTTGCGGGTGGGCCGCGCTGCCGGTTCGAGTGGCGGCTGCTCGCTCTCTGGTGCTGGTACAGCTGCCGTTGCCTTCCGGCGGCGGGAAATGCGCCGGTACAATACATAGATACCCAGTACAGCTGCTATGAAAATGATGCCATAAATTGCTGTATAATGGTAACGTCATGGTATGATATGTCGTCATTGGGTAGAGATTCGCTATTCTTGATCAGCTCTATTTTTCTTCCTAAATTATGCAGTAGCTGGGCAGTTGTGTCGGTAGTGACAACTGTGTGGCTGGCGTTATGAACTGGCATTGATAGTTTCATAATATGGTTGATTTGAGGATATTTTTTTTTTTGTAGACGATAACAGTTTCCGACTGGCTGTTGGACTGCGCCTCGGCGCTAACATCGTGTCGCCCCACCGCTGTCCCTGCGGAGTCCAAGTAGACAGTTTGGGACACCACGGTCTCTCCTGCCAGAAGAGCGCTGGCCGCCTGTCTCGACACGCCTGCCTCAACGACACCATCCGCCGGGCCCTTGTCAGCGTTAACGTGCCGGCGGTTTTAGAACCGCCTGGCCTGATGCGCGACGACGGCAAGAGGCCCGATGGCATGACCCTCGTGCCATGGCAACTGGGACGACCCCTCATTTGGGACGCCACATGCGTGGACACCCTTGCGCCGTCCCACCTGGGCACAACTTCTATGAGAGCAGGCGCGGCAGCTGCGGCAGCTGAGGCCGCAAAACGCCGCAAATACATCGGTCTCGCAGAGCGACATATATTTGTGGCTTTTGCGGTCGAGACCCTGGGACCGTGGAGCCCAAACGCTCACCAACTTTTCGGCCTTTTACAAAAAAAAATATATTCCGCCACTGGGGACCCTAGAGCTGGCTCGTTTCTTGCCCAACGGATTGGCATTTCAATCCAGAGGGGAAACGCAGCCAGCATCATGGGGACCCTACCGCAGGGATCAGACCTGGGGGACCTCACCTAGTTTTAGTTTTAGTTTAAGTTTTATATATGTCCACTTCTTGTTAGTTGTCTTTAAACTTACCGGGGATTTTTATCTCATAAATATTAGTTTTCATTTATAACTTGTTTGATAATTCTTTATGAGAATATATTGTAAAATTCTCTGTGTTGATAACACATTTTTCTGGTAGCTTGAGTATGTTAGCGCCAGTCAGCTGTGTGGCGGTAACTTGATCGTTACATATTGTTCTCAGTTGACAAGACTGGCAACAAAAATGAAAGTAAGTATTAATTTTATTTAGCTAGATCCATTCATTTTTGCAGATATGCGTGTTCGACTTGCATTGATTAAATGTATCTTGGATGCAAAGGTCGGAAAAAAAAGCAAAAAAATAGAGTCGGAGTCCGATTTCATCTTGTAAATGGGTCGTTGCACTTGACACATGTGTGTAGATGAATCATGTGAAATGCATTGATTTAGATCTTCTTGTGACATAGGTAAGTAAGTGTCTCTTTCTATGCTAATGCCAACGTAGTTTGCTATCGGAATTACGATGACCATATTGCTGCCCACTTGTTTGGGAACTGATATAATTTTGTATAACTCGTAGCTAGTTCTGCTTAGGAGTGGAATTTTGATTTCAAATATTTAAAACTGATCAGTCATCTTGGTTCGAATTTTTAATAAGTGGTATATGTTCTGTAAGTGGGATTGTATATCGTTGACCGGTAGTGATAAATCTTGACTTAGTTGCGTCGATATTACGTTGACTTTCCCATGATAGACGTTGGTGATTGCTTCCAATATTGTGTCTTGAACATTCCTGAGACTTGCCAGCATATTGTTTGCTGATAAAAATAATAAAGTCAGTTCATTGGCATACTCAGCTGTGCTAATTTCTTGCTGAAGGAAAGTCATTGATTTTTCCAATTTCATTATATGTTCATTAAAATGTGGCTTTGATTTCGCACACTTTCTTCAGTCCTCTTTAAAAGATTGTTCTCCGCTTCAAAGATTGATGTCTGTTTTTTCCACATTAGAGCCAAATGTTTTTCGTTCATCTTAACATGTGTGATATCCTTCGCATATTGTTCTGCGAATTCGTTGTCTAATACTCCGAATAGGCTTCGAGCGATGTTGCCGACGCCATTGATAAGGCCGCGCCAACGCCGCAGTCTGGAGCGATTGGGATGATTCATTAAAACATTGTTATAGTACTCTGGCTCGTTAAATGCGTGTTTTAGTTGCAACATGATAACGTCGCAAACTGTTTCATTCTTGATTGCATTACAGGCGGTTTTTAAGTATGCTGAGTACCTTTCGAAGGACGAAATCCCTTTCCAATAGGGATTTAAATTATAATATACGATGACCTTCCACTCGTATTATCGTTTGAGTGTAACACGTCGTAAGCATCGAGAAGAAATAAATAAATGCTAGTATTGCTGTTGTTAGGGCGCTTCGCTTGTTGGCCCTTTTGTTTGTTTTTTGTACTGATTCATTGGTATTATTGTTGACGGGCAGGATTGATAACTTTAGTATGGGCCGTTTCATGAGGCCATTCTTTGTTTTAAGTATGACTACTCTGACGTAGCCATCTCTCCCTGTATGTAATTCTATGACCCGACCCATACTTCATTTGCCAGGAGGAAGGTTCGCGTCTTGAATAAGAACGACGTCATTGACCTTGATGTTGTCCTTTGGTGAAGTCCACTTTGATCTTGTTTGTAATTGAGCCAAATATTCGGCACGCCATCTCTTCCAGATGTCACTAAATATTCTTTGTGTATGATGCCACCTCGTGCGTTTATCGTTTTCTGTGTCAACGATCGTCAATGTAGGACCGCTTGCTAAAAAGTGAGATGGGGTTAAAAAATTCAAGTCATCTGGATCTTCTGATATTACACACAGTGGTCTTGTATTTAAGCACGCTTCTAGCTGTGACAGTAGGGTAGAAAATTCCTCATAAGTCACTTTTTGTTCGCCAAGGACCCTACGTATATGATGTTTAAGGCTCTTAACCGCTGCCTCCATTAATCCAGATGCACATGAATGGCACTTGCAGGCACCATGATGATGGTGCCTGGAAGTGCCATTCAATGTTCATGTCTGTCAATTCTTTAAAAAATAAACTATCTGTGACTTCTTGCAGGTTAATAAATTCTTGCTTCAGGACCTTGCTTCCATGAGTAAAGTTTGTGCCGTTATCTGAATAAACGTGGCGGGGAGCTCCACGGCGTGCAGCTAGCCGTCGAAGGGCGGCCAAGAATGTTGATGATGTCATGTCTGACACAAGCTCGAGATGTACGGCCTTTGTGGCCATACATACAAATACTGCGATATAACCTTTTGTGGTTTTAGCGCCGCGCCCCTTGTTTGTTTTCACGTCGACGTAACCGGTGTAATCAACACCAGTGTTATAAAATGGGCGTGATGGGTTGACTCTTGCTTCAGGTAAATCACCCATCAATTGGTGGTGCTTGGTAGGTTTATGTCTACGACAGATAACACAGGGTAGTAGGCGCTTCTTGATTGCGCGGTTTTCCCCAATGATCCAATAATTTGTTCTAGTCTGTGATAACGTAAGTCTCGGCCCACCGTGAAACGTCCTTGAATGAGCGTCATCAATGAGAAGATTTGTCAATATGCTTTCATGTGGGATGATAATGGGATGCTTCATATCTTGGCTTATGCTTGCGTTTTTTAGTCTTCCGCCGACACGAAGCAGACGGTCGTTATCAAGGTAAGGGTTTAAATTGAGAATCTTGCTCCTTGAATCTACCGCCTTGTTGTTTTGCAAGTTGGTAATTTCTGATGAAAAGAATAGCTGCTGTACGTGTCTGATTATCTCTGTTTTTGCAGCTTGTAGTTCTCGTAACGTGAGGTAGGTTTCATGCTCTCCTTCTTGCTTGCTTTTAATAAACTATTTTGGCGAATGAACTGTAGGGCATGGTTAGAAGCCCACTTCCTTAAATTGAAGCCACCTGACTTTAGCAACTTAATTAAATCTTGCTTTAACTTAGTTGCCTCTTCTATAGAGTACGATCCGTGAAGGAGATCGTCCATATAAAATGATTCTTCAACGACCTTAGGCGCTTGACTGTCTTGATAATTTTTACCTTCATCCTTGGCTAACTGCTTCAAGGTCATCATCGCCAAGAATGGAGCGGCCTTGGTGCCGTATGTGACTGTTGTAAGCTGATAGTCTTTGATAGTTTCGTCTGGGCCATCCCTCCAAATAATCTTTTGAAATGCTTGATCTTCTGGGTGAACCCAAAATCTGCCTAAACATCTTCTCGATGTCAGTTGTAAATGCAATGGGATATTGTCTCCAATTTAAAATTAACGATTGTAAGTCTTGTTGTAAGTTCGGACCCCTTGCCATAAGATCATTTAAGCTCTTCCCGCTTGATGTTAGCGACGAAGCATTAAAGACAACCCTTAGTGACGTAGTAGTTGACTCTTCGCGCCTCACGCAGTGGTGTGGTAAATAACAATCGACCGTAGTTTTTCTATCGACTGGTTTCATATGTTGTAGTTGTTTATATTCATTAATAAATCTCTTGTATTCTGTAGCAATTTTATCTTGTTTTTGTTATTTTTGTTCAAGTTGTAAGTACTGCGCCACTGCTTTTTTTCTTGATTTCCCGATGCTTTCAGCAAAATTTGATTTAAAAGGGCAGTCTGTAGTAGTATTACTACATTTTTTCGTGCAAAATCAAATGCATGTGGCGATGACGTCACGGGGGTCATTTAATTCATCAAATAACATACGAATTAGATAACTAACATTTAATCCTGGTTATTTGTACCTTGGTTATCAATATTCAAATACCAGCTTTTGCGGAGATATAGTAGTTTTAACATGATTTTGCTTTAAAACCTTATTTCGAGATTGAAGGGTTTTTGGTTTATTACGACACGGTCCTTGAACCGAAGTATATGTTTATAGGTATCGTTGGAATCAGAAAAATACGCTCTTTCATCCTATCATAGTTCTGAAGCCAAAAGCTGAAATCAGTTTTCATTTTTTTCGAAACGTCATGTTGTTTTATACCTACCTTCGTAAAAATCATGAGCCTAGTGCGGTGCTACCCGACTAGTGATTCTCGACTAAGCACGAAATTAATTATTATTCGGTAACTAGAAGACGTAGAAACTTCTTATTTACAGGAGTGTTTACAGAACTTAGAGGAGCATCTTTCAGTAAATAATTCATTAAATAAAGGCTCCATTTTGTTTTCTCGATTTCATAAAGAGATCGATTCTATTGATTTTGTACTGGCTGGATCACGCACTAGTTGCTGTCAGTCAGTCGACGACGGGACGTGCTGCCGGAGGCACGCGTCGTCGGTCTCACATTTTTACCGCGCTACCCGCCGCGGACATGCGTTGACAGCCGACATGTTAGATTAATTGTCAAACTAGAACTTAAGATATGTGCCTCGCCGAAGGCATCAAGTGAGCGTCCCACGCCCCGCGAGTGCAGTGAAGTGCCGTGTAGTGAAACTTCTGCGTCCTGCCCTAGACATTTGTCGGGTAAAACACTTAACGCCAAAGAGTATTGTAATATAGAATGAGAAGAGTGGCAACTCTGCGTTTTAACTTGCATGTATGGAAAGTGCTGCTGTTAGTGTCAGGCAGCCGAACTAATGCAGTGTTCTCGTATAGCTATAGATAGGCATACATATATGTACGTGTGTGCCAACCTGCGCGTGTGTGCGTGTATGTCGAATAGCTATAGATAGGCATATATATACGTACGTGTAACGTATGCGCACCTGTGCGTGTGTGCGTGCATTTGCAGTCGCTTAAAAATTACGTACGGTTATTAATAGAACTAAATGTACTTAATCAAAGTTTTGTTCTGGCAAATTGTATGAAAACTTATCTAAGTAAGAATAAAATTTGCAAGAACAAAAAAAAATTTGATGAGTACATTTAGTTCTATTAATAACCGTACGTAATTTTTAAGCGACTGCAAATACACGCACACACGCGAAAGTGCGCATACACGTACGTAGCAGACAGCACCTAATTTGAAAGCACACACATGATAAACAGTCAAGAGTTCTCAGTGAATTGTCTTTAGCTAACCGCAAAATACAGAAACTATATCTCTCTAATCTGTGATACAGAACTAATAATGGTAACAACAGTGTTCATAGAGAAATTAGCGTTAAAATCAGGGTACCAATTAATTATTGGGATAGAAATAAAATACGCATGTATTTTTTGATGGATTTATGTTTATCATAATACAGTTGCGCTGCCTTTTTTACCTTATCCTCTCCTTTATAAGTAATTTTACCGTCTAAAATTCTATTGACAGATCTACACCAACTATAAATAATTATATTAATTGTGGTATTAACAAAACATTCTTTCAATTTTTCTTTATGAATGACACAATCCATGAAAGAAAAGTCCACAAATAAATCTGCAAAAGCAGCAATTCGTTCCTTGATATTTTTTTTAAAGCAATCGCTGCTTAAAAAGGCAATTGTCGTATTTTGCAAGTCTTTGAAGCAAGTTATAAGGCAATCAGACGGATAACAAAGCCATTCTTTTCCTTTTTCATATTCTTTGGCTTTAAGGTAGCGATATGTCGCATTATTAGAATTGCCTAGAAGCTTGCTTTTACAGTGCTTGCAGCCTTTTACAACATTTTGCAGACATTTTGTTAAGGCCCACCCACACACGTAATTCCTTTGGTCAGCCCCGGAATCATTCGTGCTTACATAATTATCAATGACATTCAGAGGCTGATCAATTATTATATTGTGGGATTGTGAAGGAGCAGCATTAGTTGCTTTGGTTTTAACAAAAAATGATAAGGACTGTAAACATTTGTTTTGGTCTTCCTCACAATTTGAATTTATTGAGTGATTGCTAGTAAAATTATTTAATAATAAAGTTTTGAATGCTCCCTCAAACCCCACACAATTGGGTGTAACATTGCGAGCACCTAGGCTACGGATGCTACCGAAAAAATTTTCAAGGGGGTCCTGGTTGAAATTCCTTGTAAACATTGAATCAAGACCCCATTGAATTGACAATAATTTCCATAGTGATTTAAATCCTTCTATTGTCTTAATAAAATTATTTATAGTTGGTACGTATTTTGAACTTGTTGATCCGTCATTTTTTTTCACGATAAACTTAATCGTCTTCATGCACTTTATAGCGCTTTGCCATATCTCATGGTGAGGAGAATTTCTCTTTACCGCTGCTCTGTATTTTTTTCCATGCGTCGGAGAAAAACTGGACGCATTTAGCGAATCGAATAAATTATCTACTAACAGAGCAAACGGTATTATATTTTTACATTCCGAGGGAACGTCACCTCTTGCCACTAAATTGTCAGCAGCTACGGCCATGCTGTGGCTTAGGACTTGCGCTGCAGTTTTAACTTTCATTTTTTTCATTTTGTCCACCTCGACATGTTCCCTCGTGATTTTGGGTAGAAGTCTCAATTCACCATGAGATTTGTTAGCTTCATATATGCGCTGGAAATACTCCCATTTAATTATTTTTACTTCTTCTTCATGGAAGTATTCCATATCTTTATTCAGCAGATTATTTCTTATTCCTTTTAATAAGTGTGGTACGTCAAACAAAGGTATTATTTCTTTGCCGTTGATAATTATTATATCGTTTTTCCACTCTTTTCCCAAATTAAAATATTTCCGTTTTGCTTCCGAAATTAAGCTGTTCATACAGCTTGAATTAGCCGTACCTTGATCACAAACTGTAGCCACTATATTCAGACCGGTAGCCTGAACATTATTTACAACTTCTTTCAAAATTTCTTTTAATTTATTTGTCTGTAAATTTTGTACAAAATAGTAGGCTACTGGTTGTTTGAAATTTTTCTTTATTCCCTTCACCATAAACACCAAAGCATGATTTGCAAAATTTTCGGTTTTCGAATTACCGAAATTTTCGAAACCAACCAGGTCGTCTGTGTATGCATTATAATGAATTTGTGGCGCGATTGACATTTCGTCAAATATCAAAGTACATAGACGATCTTGTGGTAACAATTTACATACGGTAGCCTTTAGTTCTTTGAAAACTAATTCATTAATGCCTGGATACACTTTTATTTGTGATAATAACGCTTTGAGTACCTTTTTTGAAGGTAAGGTGAAATGTTTACACATCAATTTGTAGGATTTTGGGCTTTTCTTGTACAACGACAAGGATAAAATCTTTTCGTCGAGGGTAAATCTACGTCCCTTCTTCTTCTTTTTGCCTTCCATGCATTGCATCCTGGTGAACATTTTCGCCTCTTCGGACATATTTTCGGTTAACTTTTCAAAGCTCTTCTGAACTGAAACCTTTTCCAGTTGCCGGACACGCAACTTAAAGCTCTTCACTTTTGTGCGTAATCTTCTGATTTCGTTTCGGTTTTTACGTACCGTTCTTGCGCACTTTGTTTTTGTTTTTTTCCTTAGGAACTCGAAAGTCTTTTCTGAAAGCAAAATTATTTTTTTTAAAGAGGTCTAGTAGTTATACGAAAACATCTGAGAAGGAGAACTAGAACTATGAATGCAATCATCAAGTCCGTTGGACTTCATACTATAAGTCTTTGATAAGGAACAGTAATTTTAATTAACTAATATAGGTTTCAAGTTATATAGCTAAGGTGAATGGAATGTCGTATATGTATGTTTTACATGTTAATAACGAGTGCGCATTTTTTCACATATTTTTTTTAATTCTATTATCGAAAGTCCGAAAATGTTTCTGTTATCTTACATCATAACGATCACTTTTCATAAAAATATTAAATACTAACAATCGAAATTAATAATCATCAGAATTCATAATATCGCAAATCATACACCTTTTTTATACTAATATTTGTTCTCATATATTTTCTTATACTAACGATCGAAACTCCTAATCATTCTTATTCATAACGCCAATGTTCATAAATTTGTTTATACTAATATTTGTTATCATATATTTCTTAATCATAAGTGTTAACCGAACCATAATCAATAATAGATTTTTTTTTTTTACTACTACTTATATATAGTAGACGACGAGCAAAGAATCACACTTCTATTCCTAAGTCCTTGTCTAACAATTGGACTAGACCTCTCTATGACACTGACTATAATTAATACGTTTACGAACATACCTTCAATATAAATAACTATTGATATAACTAAATCTTAATTTGAATAGGTAGTTACCGTAATGAAAAACAGTATTATGAGTTCAAATATTTTCTTATTAATGCCATTATTAATAAGAAAATTATGATATTTGTCTGTTATGAAGAAAAATTTTATGAAAAACAACATTATGAGTTGAAGTATATTCTTAGTACTGACATTATGAGTTAAAACAAATATGATAACAGTCTGTTATGAGTTCCGTTGGTAGTAATAAAAATGTATGAGGAAGAAATTATGAAGAGTGATTATTATGAACACGAATCGGTAGTGAAACAAAAAATAGGAATAAGAATTTTATGTGAGCCAATATGGACCCGCTAATAACTTAGGTTTCTACGTAGTTATATTTTAACAAATTTTATCTAATATACGAACAGACAGAATGATGGCCGGACTTGGCGAAACTATTAGAGTTTTTGTTAGTTTTCTACGGTACTCTAGTTGTTGCCCAAAAAATTGGAGGCCGCCCATGACGATTTTTTGTAGCGCTGCTGTGGCGATGCAGTAAAATTATCAAAATTTTTGTAGCAATCGCGCGACTCCATCGCTACAAAAAGTCGCTATGGGCGATCTCCCTAAGAAAAACAATTGGCTTTTCAGTATTCTCACCTGCGTCAAATTTCCTTTTGAGTTTTCGAGCTTCAGCCTTTTCAATTGCAGTCGTCACAGGACAAGTCGTGGCCGTAGATGCCGAAGGTATCGAGATTTCGGCTGTCGATTCAACTGCAGATTTCGATGGACCAGGCAGGTTTGTAATGTCCATCATTGGTGTTGTTGGGAAACTCTCACGAATGGGACGCGAATAGTCGTGGTCCGCTTTCACAAAAGTAGTGCAGGATTGCTGCACACCTGGAACACAAATAAAAATATGCAAGGTCATCATCACCTTACTATACTGTGGATTTAATTACCATTATATATTTTATTCTATTATCCAAACATCTGGGGCACCGTTGTACTATATAATCCAAAGTCATGAACTAACGTAACTAATCAATAAATTTTTAGTCAAACGTCCGACATGTCAAAAGGATACCGAGGATACACACAATAGATAATAAGCACTGCATAATAATAAATGAGACATTGTAGGTATTTACTTCCACATTTAACACTACAGGAATCAAGTAAGTTCCTAAAGCTTCTTCTTCTGCCGTATAATTTAACCGTGGCATCACAAAGCAAGTAAACACAATTATTTGTTTGAAAATAAAATAAGTAATTATGACAAATTAGTATTGTCAATTTGATGTGACACATGCGAGCCAAGTATAAGCAAAACGAAGTTATTTATTTTATATCGTAACCGTAGCAACGTCAGTTTCCAGAGAAATTATAATCGGTCATTGGTCAACAGAGTTATTGTTATAACGTAACCGTAGCAACGTCAGCTTCCAGAGATAGTATGATCGGTCATTGATCAACAGAGTTTTTGTTATAACGTAACTAAAGTAACGTCAGCTTCCGGAGAAATTATGATCGGTCATTGGTCAACAGAGTTATTGTTATAACGTAACCGTAGCAACGTCAGCTTCCAGAGATATTATGATCGGTCATTGATCAACAGAGTTTTTGTTATAACGTAACCAAAGTAACGTCAGCTTCCGGAGAAATTATGATCGGTCATTGGTCAACAGAGTTCCATAAAAGTCGTGATTGCCGAGTTTTCCCGATGTCTTTCTCGTACGAGTCCGGACCCCGATTTAGAACATAGTATTTGGTTATTAATTAAGAAGATACACTAGTTTAACTTAGATTAGTGATTAAATCAGACTGCACTATCCTGGTTCCACTCTTACCTCTTTGAGAGACGACAGCGAGTCAGAGTTGATGACGCTTTTTCAAGTTGGTGTGATCTTTCTGCTGGAGTCCCTCAAGGGGGTGTACTATCTTCTCTCCTTTTTTCAATTTTTATCAATGGCATTACCGCTTCCTTAAACTCATCCTACCACCTGTACGCTGATGACCTGCAAATATACTCGGCCGCTAGTTTTGATGATTTGCCTCAGTTGATTGGTCGCATTAATGCTGACCTTGCCTCCATACGCGACTGGGCAGGTAAATTTGGTCTCAAAGTGAATGCGAAGAAGACGCAGGCAATTATTGTTGGCAGCCCCTATTTTATTTCCCAGATTTCAGGCATTATGGTTCCCGATTTGTACTTCGATGGAACAGTCATTCCCCTCTCTTCCACTGTTAGGAATCTGGGAATTATCATGGACCAGACGTTTTCCTGGTCAACCCAGGTAACTGAGGTTAGTCGAAAACTTTTTGCCTCACTTCACTCACTCAGGCGCTTGCAGAATTTCCTTCCCTTTCAGACTAAGGTCACCCTAGCTCAATCTCTTTTACTTCCACTTCTTGATTATGGTGATATTGCTTACCTGGATCTCACTGAGGTACTACTTGACAAGCTCGACCGCCTTCAGAATGTGTGCATTCGGTACATTTTCGGGCTTCGTAAGTATGACCATGTGTCTAACTTCCGCAAGCAGCTCAAATGGTTACCCATTAGAGATCGTAGGAACATCCACATTCTGTCATTGCTTTTCAACGTTCTCTTCAAACCTTCCGCTCCTCTATACCTTTCTGATCGTTTTAGCTACCTGGCTGCCGGCAGCCAGCATCGCTTGCGGTCGAGTGCTAATCTCCTTTTAGCATGTCCTTCCAATTCTTCCAAATCTTACTCCAAATCTTTTTCGGTGCACTCTGCTAGGATGTGGAATCGGTTACCAACCTCCATTAGGCAGTCGCCTTCCGTGGTCTCCTTTAGAGAGAACTTAAAGAAAATGTGGCTAACACCATGTCCTTAAGTTATTTTCCTTCTACTCCTTTAACTTCTAAGTATTTATTTATATCTAAGTAAGTTTATGTATTTTAAGTATTATATTTATTATTATTATTATTTGGGTATTATATTTATTATTAGTATGTAATGTGTTTATAGGTAAATTGTATGGTAATTCTCCACTGTTTTTGATAAACTCTTGGTCTTTGTCTGTCCCTGCTATGATACTCCTTTCATCCGCTCAAAGGTTAACTGGAAGAGATCCCTTAAAGGGATAAGTTCGCCTTTGTACATCACTGTATCTCTTTTTGTCATTTATGTTTTTTTGTACAATAAAGAATTTACATACATACATACATACATAAATTTAGATTTTAAATAATTAGATTTTAAAATTTTATGTTTCTATCTTGTTCGGTTTAGAGTTTAGTTAGACTACCATCATATGTCAATGACTATTAATACTTAAGGAGAAAACACATCAGTGCAAGCACTACTGCTTAGCAACTGGATTAGCAAGCAAGATCTTTGACCTTTTGGCTTTTCAGTATTCTCACCTGCGTCAAATTTCCTTTTGAGTTTTCGAGCTTCAGCCTTTTCAATTGCAGTCGTCACAGGACAAGTCGTGGCCGTAGATGCCGAAGGTATCGAGATTTCGGCTGTCGATTCAACTGCAGATTTCGATGGACCAGGCAGGTTTGTAATGTCCATCATTGGTGTTGTTGGGAAACTTTCCCGAATGGGACGCGAATAGTCGTGGTCCGCTTTCACAAAAGTAGTGCAGGATTGCTGCACACCTGGAACACAAATAAAAATATGCAAGGTCATCATCACCTTACTATACTGTGGATTTAATTACCATTATATATTTTATTCTATTATCCAAACATCTGGGGCACCGTTGTACTATATAATCCAAAGTCATGAACTAACGTAACTAATCAATAAATTTTTAGTCAAACGTCACATTTTGAGACAAGTTTTTATTGCCGACTCTTTTGGTTAGCAAGCAATTGGTTTCCTTTAATTTTTAATAAGTTCAGATTATAAAACCATGCTTTGAAAGCGGTCTGATGCCTTTGTTCCCAACGAGTCACACCCTCAACTGTCACACTGTAACTCGTTACGAATATTTTTACAAAAAAATAAAATCCCAACCAGTCACACTGTTGTAACGTAGTGGACCTCCATGCTGCGTAACTGGCCGCTTACAATAAAAAACTAAATTCTAAATTTAAAATCGATTGTTTGGTTTTTGTTTTTTTCACTCTGCTGTACAATTTGCAACGCGCAAGGCGCGATTTAATTGCAAAAATAATTGAATTGTATTACATCTAAGGCTTACTGTCCACGGCGGCGTCATTTGACGCTTGCATGCAACCTACAAAAGACTACAGGCGTATTTTGCGTCCTAGGTGTGTCCACGTAATTGTCATGCAATCGTCAACCAAGCTACAAAACGGTTAGTTTTTCTACGGTTTAGCATCGCAAAAGCACGTATTTTCATTGTGAAAATGTCAAGTGATGATGAAGATGTTATTATAGCATATAATTTTACTAGCGACCCGCCCCGGCTTCGCACGGGTACAATTCTCCTTCTCGCAAATAGGCGCGTGTGACGAAGTTTCTGGTTGTTGGAAATATTTTAGAGTGACTTGCGAGCCCGGGGGGCGAGCAACGGTGTGACGTTAGCAAACAACCTCCGCTGTAACGTTAATAGAAATATTGTTGAGTAACTTGCGAGCCCGGATGGCGAGCATCGGAATCACGTTAGCAAGCATCCTCACATCGTTGCCCCTGCACCTTTAAACTTTTAGACTGGCTTACAGAATGACAGATGAACAAACTGACAGATAGGCAAAATAACCGACTTACAGACTAATTGACAGAATTACTGGCAGACTGATATATAGACTGACTGGCAGACTGACAGACTGACTGACAGACGGCCAGACAGACTGACAGACAAACGGACAGACAAATTGACAAACGAACTGACATACTGATAGACAGACTAACAAACTTTTAAACTGGCTAACAGATAGGCAAAATAACCGACTGACAGACTAATTGACAGAGTGACAGAATGACTGGCAGGCTGATATATAGACTGACTGGCAGACTGACTGACAGACAGACTGACAGACAAACTGACAGACTTACTGACAGGTTAGCTGACTAATTAAACTAACAGACTAACTGACAGACTGACACACTGACAGACTAACACCTAACAGACTGACACACTCGACGGACTAACTGACACACTGACAGGCTGATAGACTGACAGACTAATTGCCTGACAGACCGACTGACAAACTGACTGACTGACAGATAGACAGACAGACGGACGGACGGAATGACGGACGAACGGACGGACGGACAGACATACAGACAGACGATCTAACAAACTGACTGACAAATATACTGACAGACAGACAGAGATGGACGGACGGACGGACTGACAGACGGACAATCTGACAGACAAACTGACTGCCAGATAGACCGACAGACAGACAGACGGACGGACGGACGGACGGACGGACGGAAGGACGGACGGACGGACGGACGGACAGACATACAGACAGACGATCTAACAGACTGACTGAGAAACAAACTGACTGACAAATATACTGACAGACAGACAGACAGATGGACGGACGGACGGACGGACTGACTGACAGACGAACAATCTGACAGACAAACTGACTGCCAGATAGACCGACAGACAGACAGATGGACGGACGGACGAACGGAAGGACGGACGGACGGACGGGCGGACAGACAGACAGACAGACGGACAATCTAACAGACTGACTGACAAACAAACTGACTGACAGATAGACTGAAAGACAGACAGACAGATGGACGGAAGGACGGACGGATGGACAGACTGACAGACAGACGGACAATCTGACTGACAGATAGACCGTCAGACAGACAGACGGACGGACGGATGAAGGGAAGGACGGACGGACGGACGGGCGGACAATCTAACAGACTGATTGACAGATATACTGATAGACAGATGGGCGGAAGGACGGACGGACGGACGGACGGACTGACAGACAGACGGACGGACAATCTGACAGACAAACTGACTGACAGATAGGCTAGACTGACTGGCTGACTATTGACTGACTTTTTAATGATTAAAAAATATTTTAGTATGGGCCATTCATTAATTTGCTCAGCGCAGGCCGGTAAAGCGGCCATTTTGCGTAACTTACTGACTTGATTTGCAAATATTAAAATTTAAAGCTGAAAACTTTTTTTATCAAAATAAAATGTAGCCTATGTCCGTCAGGGATAGTGTAGCTTTCCATCTGTGAAAGAATTTTTAAAATCGGTTCAGTAATTCCAGAGATTACCTCCTACATACAAACAAACTAACAAACAAAGTTTACCTCTTTATTATATTAGTGTAGAAGTGTAGATGTAGATGTAGATAGTGTAGATGTAGATTAGAAGACGACGACGGCGTAGATTGTATTGGCTTCATCCATACATCGAAAAAAATATTAATTGTAGATTATCCGTTATATCTTTTCTCGAGTATTCTTTTTACTTGTTATTATACAGACAAGAATACTGTTCAATGATGTGAACAAAATTGGCTGCTGAGGCCGCAATTTTGCAAAAAAAAACATGTGTTTGCGTCTCGCAATGTAGCTTGAGTAATGACATGCACGAGCTACATGACGAACGTCTGACGATACGCAAATGCAACGTTTACGCTCCGTGGACACAGTCGCGTTCCTTTCTACGCAAGATGCATGCAGTCGGCACGCAAGCGTAAAATGACGAAAGCGTGCTTCTGACGTGCAGCTACGTGGACAGTAGGCCTTAATTACACGTAATACTTGTTTGTGAATATATATAAAAGGGCTGCCACTTACGCAGGTATTGTTTTATATGCTTTATTATTATTTTACATAATAATATAATGTGAAACCTAATCCAAGTCTCTTTTAGTTATAAGTTGTCTAGACAGTATAACGAGGCTTGGATGGATCACTCACGCAGCCATAAAGCAGGGTATTGCTTTCAGCCCTTCCTGATTCGCTTCCCTGCTTCCAAAAAAAAATCCCAACCAGTCACACTGTTACTAGATGGGACAATTTTTAATATTCGTTCCCAACAAGTCACACCCACAACTGTTACGCTGTGACTTGTTGAGAACACTTCTTACTACAAAAAATCCCAACTAGTCACACTGTTATTAGATGGAATAATTTTTAATATTTGTTCCCAACGAGTCACAGTGAGACAGTTGCGAGTGTGACTCTGTCCCATCTAGTTAGTAACAGTGTGACTGGTTGGTATATTTTGTAGCAAAAAGTATTCCCAACGAGTCATAGTGTGACAGTTGCGGGTGTGAGTCGTTGGGAACAAATATTGAATACTGTCTCATGTAGTAACAGTGTGGCTGGTTGGGATTTTTTTTGCAAAAATATTCCCAACGAGTGTAACTCAACGGGGACAAACCGTCTCTTAGACGTTGGATGCATTTTCGCCGTCATGGCAATGAAGTAATATAGTGTCATCTACCACAGTAGCTACTACCTCACGCCGGTATTCTTTAAGATGGAGATACTATCACAATATGAAATTTTTAAACCCTGAATCACGTTATATTAACTATTTATGCTCAGTGCTAAAATGCAAATTTTCAGATTCTTATTTAAAAAAACGATATTCCCATACAAACTTTCATCCCCCAATTCACCCCTTGAAATGCAAAAATCTACAAAAAACAGAAACGCGCAATTTTCAAGTTCCTAGAAGAAACTTTCACCCTCCGTATTCCCCCTTTAAAATGTGAAAATACAAAAACTCTAACACGTCAGTGTTTATTTAATGTCGAGCAATAATGCGAATTTTTATGTTTCTAAGGTCAATTAACTGAATGAAAGACATAGTTCCCCCCCTTTCCCCCTTAAAGTTAAAATTACCAAAAAATACTGCTTAAAATACTATACTTACGCCTACTATATATACTATACTATACTATACTATACTATATTTACGCCTAAAGTGTCCAGCAGGGCGATTACGTTTCTCATTCGGAAAGTATTCGAATTCGGAAATGAATCCGTATCGAATACTTTTCCGAATCGAACGAGAATATTTTTGCTATTCGCTAACTTCGAACCTTGGCCACGGATTTCAATCCGTATGTGCAGGTCATTCACCCCGCGCAAGAATTATGTTAACAGTGTAAGTAAGTATGTATTAGGCTGATATTGGGTACAATTAAGACTCTAAGTACTAGAAATCTGTAATTTGGCATGGGTACATTTTTATTTTATTTTTATTTTTTATTTTTTATTCATTAAATTTCACAGCATAACAGTAAACCAAAGCACTATGAAACTAAAATAAAACAAATTTTATACAAAGGAAACACATAAGAACAAAGGAAGTAAGTAAATAATTACAAATTCACAGAAGAAGGTTGTACATCCATCCTCTCGCAGAACCTCAAACATTCGTTACACACATCCAACCATCCACTAGCAACATCCAACCATCCACTAGCATATATACATATACATATTAATGGGGTTACATGACATTACCGCTAATGTGGCGAAACTAGCAAACACAAGGCACGGAATGCTGATGTTCCAGGTTCGAGTCCTGCCATGACCCTAATTTTTCTTTGTGTTTACCAGTTTCACCACATTACCGCTAATATGGCGAAACTGGCAAAAGCAAGGCACGGAATGCTGATGTTGCAGGTTCGAGTCCTGCCATTACCCTAATTTTTCTTTGTTTTACCGCTAATGTGGCGAAACTGGCAAACGTAAGGCACGGAATACTGATGTTACAGGTTCGAGTCCTGCCATTACCCTAATTTTTCATTGTATTACCGCTAATTTGGCGAAATTGGCAAACGCAAGGCACGGAATGCTAATGTTGCAGGTTCGAGTCCTGCCATTACCAAAATTTTTCTTTGTGTTGTCATTCAATATATAGCATTTTAAATTTAATTTGATTATTCATAAGTTCCTTTCCTTCCTTCATTCGCCAGGTTTTATCCCAAAGTTTAACATGAAATCAATGACTTTAAACAAATCCTCTGTTTTAGCCAGTGGGTCTCATTTAGCTCTCAAATGTATTATTTTGTCTCAGTATCACTCAAATATTCTTTACAAAACCTTACTTCAAATTTATTATACCTAATGTTGAAATAGATTATTCTATTAAGTACCCATAGATAGAAAACAGTAGCTATAATCATATAATTTAATACTGTCTAAAACGATTATTAAACAAAATGCTTCTAAACACAATCATACCTACCTTTAATGTAGTTAACGTATTTATTTACTTTCTGCGCAAATTAACGTTCAATAAATATTTATTTCTTTTATCAATACCCAATCCGACAACTTTTGGCTTCCGTGTTCAATTCGATTGGCGCGAACAGATTTTCGAAAAAAATTTCGAAGGCAAATGTCATATTTAGAAAGCGAATAGCTCCATTCGGATTCAAAACGAATTCATTTTCCCATCGATTTTATTTCCGAATGGAAATGTCATGTATAGAACCGTAATAGCTCGGCAAAGTTTCGAACGGAAGTCTTCTCATTCCGTTCGGAAACGAGAAACGTAATCGCCCTGCAGATCGTATGTGTCCGGAAATACAGAGACAGGGAGATCGTTCCATTCTCTGGAAGTGCGTACCAAGAAAGATGAAGCCAAATCCGCAACATATTATATAAAAAATAGGCGGCAAAATAAATAAAACTAGTAACGTACGAACGTTCTGTAATTTTAAATACGCTCTACTAAATGGGTTAAAACAATGACTGCTCTGGACTGGACACCACCAGAATTGACAGAAGAGGCGGAACTTGTTACATTAATTTTTTACTTTTATTTTTCTATAAGTAGTATTTCATTATTTTCTCTTGATTTTCATTACTTAGGCAGGAAATAGCAGTTGCTCGATTCGTATTATAAAAAGACTCGCTTGTAGCCCATATTTGTCCAGCATAATGTGCCTTGATGTGCTGTACCACTATAGCTACTATCTCACGCCGGTATTCTGTAAGAGTGTGGTGCTACCCCGGTCGAGCCGACCCATTTGTTGTGCAACTAGCAACTGGCAACTGTACGGCTCTACCACCATAGCTACAACTTTACGCGGGTATTCAGTAAGAGGGTGGTACTATCACGGTCGAGCCGACCCATTTGTTGTGCAACTAGCAACTGTACGGCTCTACCACCATAGCTACAACTTTACGCGGGTATTCAGTAAGAGAGTGGTACTACCCCGGTCGAGCCGACCCATTTGTTGTGCAACTAGCAACTGGCAACTGTACGGCTCTACCACCATAGCTACAACTTTACGCGGGTATTCAGTAAGAGGGTGGTACTACCCCGGTCGAGCCGACCCATTTGTTGTGCAACTAGCAACTGGCAACTGTACGGCTCTACCACCATAGCTACAACTTTACGCGGGTATTCAGTAAGAGGGTGGTACTACCCCGGTCGAGCCGACCCATTTGTTGTGCAACTAGCAACTGGCAACTGTACGGCTCTACCACCAAAGCTACAACTTTACGCGGGTATTCAGTAAGAGGGTGGTACTACCCCGGTCGAGCCGACCCATTTGTTGTGCAACTAGCAACTGGCAACTGTACGGCTCTACCACCATAGCTACAACTTTACGCGGGTATTCAGTAAGAGGGTGGTACTATCACGGTCGAGCCGACCCATTCGTTCTTCAACTAGGAACTAGCTACTGTATGGCTCTAACATTAAGGCTACTACTTCACGCCGGTATTCAGTACCTAAGAGAGTGGTACTATCACGGTCGAGCCGACCCATTCGTTCTTCAACTAGAAACTAGCTACTGTATGGCTCTAACATTAAGGCTACTACTTCACGCCGGTATTCAGTACCTAAGAGAGTGGTACTACCCCGGTCGAGCCGACCCATTTGTTGTGCAACTAGCAACTGGCAACTGTACGGCTCTACCACCATAGCTACAACTTTACGCGGGTATTCAGTAAGAGGGTGGTACTATCACAGTCGAGCCGACCCATTCGTTCTTCAACTAGGAACTAGCTACTGTATGGCTCTAACATTAAGGCTACTACTTCACGCCGGTATTCAGTACCTAAGAGAGTGGTACTACCACGGTCGAGCCGACCCATTCGTTCCGCAACTAGAAACTGGCTACTGCACATACAGCTCTACCACTATAGCTACTACTACCTTACGCCGGTATTCTTTAAGAGTGCGGTACTACCACAATGTACTATGACAATCTAAAAACCCTGAATCACGTTATATTTAATACTAGCTTCTGCCCGCGGCTTCGCCCGCGTGGCTTACAGAAAACAAATGACTTACTTTTTTCTTAGAATCAAAAACTTTTAAATGCTCTCACTCCCTCTCATATTTTCACCGCCCGTTTTACCCCCTTCCAATGTAAAAATCCAAATACCCTAAAACAAACAAACATTTTGAAGTTCCTATGTTTGATTAAACCGAAACCTCCTCTCCATACAAAGTTTCACCCCGGTTTCCCATCCCTAAAATTCGATAGTCGTAAAATCCTGAAATACATAATTATTTATTTATGATAATAATCAAAAATTCAAAATTTCAAGTTCCTATTAAAAACCCGATACCTCTATAAAAACTTTAACTCCCCGTTTCCCCTCTACAAATTTGAAAATCCAAAAACCCTGTGCCACGTCATTATTTATTTATGATAAGTAGGTGTATTTCAAAATTACAAGCTCGTATAAAAAAAAACAAAAAGTCCTTACAAACTTTCACCCCCGCTTCTCCCCCTTTAAATGTAAAAATGCAAAAATCCAGAAACACGTTATAATACTTATACTATATTTATGATCAGTAATTCTAATTCAAATTTTCATGTTTGTAATCTCAATCAACAAAGACTTTCATACAAAGTTCAACTTCCACTCCCCGTTTTCCCCCTGGAGGTAAAAAATACCAAAAATGCTTTCTTAGCGAATGCCTACGTTATAAAATAAACCTGTATTCCAAATTTCAGCTTTCTTGATTCAATAGTTTCGGTTCAGCCTCCAAGCATTGGTTGACTTCAGAGGCATAGTAGCATGTCACCATATCCTACCAGAATACAATGTCTTCCCTAATATAATATTTGTCTAAGTATGTCACCCAGACTACAATTTCGTCATTTAGGCACTACAGTGGAACATACGTAAATACAAACATACATACACAGGCTGCTAAAAACATAACCCTTCCTTTTGGTTTTGCCGTAGTCGGTGTAACGTATATCGTTAATTCTTTAAACTAAGAATTGAATAGTTGTCAAATAGCCACATAACATTCTGGTAAACACTTAAAATCTAGAACTAGGAAGCTTATAAATAAATAACTACGAATAAAAACCTTATTAATACACTTAACTAAATTAAAATTAGCGTATTTACAGAACCTATGCCTAAAACTTACTTGCTAAAATACTTACCATAATATACTTAACCTAATTAATAATAAACTAAAGTAATCAAATAAAGAAGAACGAAACAAAACACAATTGCTAGGTGAATGTTTCAATAAATAACATACGGAGCGTATGCGCAATTTAAGTTTTGTCAAATAACGCGGGACCGGTCGCCGGCGCTTGTCGATCTAAGCCGATGACTACACGGAGATACCCGAGCGGGCGCCGCTCGCTGCCGGCGCTCGCTGCCGCCGCACACTCAGCCACCGGCCTCACGACGCACAACCCGCGTCGCCTTGCTATAGAAACTGTGCTCGGAGCGGAGCGATCTCAGCGAGCGTAATTACTTGCGATTTAAATAACTTAATAATCTTAAAGTGAGTGTTGTTTCATCCCAATTTTGGGTAAGTGTTGCACCTTTCATTACTAATTAAGTAGCTAAATGCTTATAAGCCTAATGTTCGGTCATATTTTGTAGAAACGGTAGCAGTACAGTAGCGGTCACCTTAGTTGACCTTCCTTTGACCGCTTGGGAATATTCTAGTTAGTGCGCTCATACATTGTCACCTAATCACGCATTATTTTTTATCACCACTACTTAATAGAATCGACCGTATTAATGCCATGTTTCCTTATTAAACTTTTAAATGGATATAATTTCCCAAAGATGATTATTTAAAATAAAAGGTGCTACGCAAGTTGATTTTGCCTGTAACTTATGCTATGCTTTTGTATAAGCCTTGGATTATTTGTTAATGAGAGTGCATAATTTATATTTCGAACTCTTATGGAATATTGTAATTTATACCTTTTAAAGTTCTTTATTTTAATTAATATAAATGTAAATTTAACTGCATAAATGTAATTTCAATCTGGAAATATCGATTATAAGAAAAGGCTTTTACTTAAATACGCTGTAAAAAATCAAACCAATCAATGTAAAATAAGTGCATTGAAAATCTAATGCTAACGCGAACTCTGGTGCTTGCTTTCGGTTTTGCCTGTGCATATTAATTTTATTTTATTAGCTTTCAAAATCAATAGTTACTTATTTTAATTAGTACTTGTTCTTGTAAAGCTTAGCATTGGATTGTCACTGCACCGCTGGCTTCTTTTGTACCTGGACTGCATCACCCATTATCTCACGATTGCTTTTTTGTTAACTACCTACCCCCTTGCGCGCGAGTGATCATCTGCAGTCCAGGGTTAGGATGAGCTCGTGCTAATGTGGACTATTGGACGCGTTCCAGGAACACCCTACCGGGTGAAGAGTACCGCCGCTAAGAACCACCTACGCCCGGCTCGCCTCACCTTCTCGCGGCCGCTTCACCAACCTCGCCCTCCGAGTCCAGCTCCGCACTGCCGAGGGGCGTACGGTACCAGGAAGGAACGGCCACTCTCGCACATTCCAGACCCCTTAGTCTCAGCCCTACCTAGAGGCAACCGAATTACCCCCCCTGATCTAGTTAATAGTTTTTTACTAAACATTAAACAATAATTACTTCTAATTTTCTTATTTATTTGTCTCCGTGTTAGGCACCCCTGTTTTGTGAATAGGGACCCCTAGCAACGTGACAAATTGGCGCCCCCGCGTGTTTTTTTTATAGGTTTAGGGCTATTGGTCTGTGTGAGAGTTGGTTTTTCTTTTCTTAAAGCATTGTTGGTGTTGGAGTGTGCATGTCTTAGGTCTAGCAAAACTTGCTTCTGCCAAATATTAAGCCTTCCATTACAGTGACGACGCGTCCATAGGTGAAAATTATCCTAGCGTATCTAATTTCCTGAAAAGCTTATCTTAATGTATTACCTTGTTTGCCAAGCTTTTTGTTTTTCTCTTTAAAAAAAAAAATACAAACCTATGGGATGCCTCGCCACTACTGCCTTTAGTTTAGACGCTTATTTAGCCTAGTACATAAGATTCATTGTAACTCTTGTGCAACATTTACCTTGCTTAGGAAAAAAAGAAACACTCTTCTCGCTTAGTGGTTAAAAACTTAAACAAAATAATTTCAAATAAATAAAATAAACTGCTATTAAAATAACCTAATAATAATCTATACCTAAGCCTAAAACAAAATAATTCTCAGTACAAAAATAATAACAAATCATGTTGCGGCAAATAAAATACTTGCAGCTTACAAAGTCTGAGCTCATATATGAGGTCAAAGTTCGTGCCGAAGAGCCTAAGGACAGAGTAGAAGATTTAAGGCAACAAATCTCAAAGCTTTCGCTACAATACCCCGCTGAGGAGATTTTAGACTCATGTTACGAATTTGATGAAGATATAGCTGGCATAAAGATTACTTTAGCTAAATCAGCAATAAACCTAGCTTCCCTTACAGAAGATCCCAATCAAAAGAATCTTCTCGAGCGCACCCACACCTACCTGAACCACATTTACCACAGGCTCAACAGAATTCCACTACCCGAGCAACCAGCTGCTTTGGCTTTGCTGCGCGAAACTCAGGAGTTCTATAACAGTCAATGGTCAAAGCTTCAGCAAATTTTTACAAAACTTGGTATTACCGATAATCAGGCTTCTCGTCCTGTTTCCAACCCGGTTCAGGCCACTACAAACCCTACAGCTACTCTTAATGTTGATGACTCAGCTCTTGGTGATGTAACATCACAAAATCCTGTTGTGCAAAATATCAGGGTGACATGTGACCGGGGTGGCCTCAGTTCGGAAATAGCAAAAATTAAATTTGACGGCAAGTCCTGCGTTAGGTCCTTTATCACACGTGTGGAGGAGTTCCGCCAGGCAAAGAACGTCACTGACTCAAATATGCTCTCCCATGCTACGGAAATTCTGACCGGCGATGCCTTACACTGGTACCGTAGCGTGAAGGAAAGCATAACTACTTGGAATGACCTCCTAGTTTTTCTTAAAGACGATTTCGATATGGTAGATTATGATTACCGGATGACAAACGAAATTAGAAACAGAAGTCAAGGACCATCTGAGAACATAACAATCTACCTAGCTATCATGCACGGTATGTTTAGTAGGCTTTCTAGACCTTTAAGTGAACAGGAGCAGCTAGAAATCATATTACATAATATAAGACCCTGCTATTCAAACGTGCTCGCTACTTGCCCAGGTCTGAATACTATCGCCGATCTTAGAATATTATGCAAAAACTACGAACACATTACAGCACGTTCGGGTGACTTTAAAGAACCACCAACCATCTCTAGTAATACCGTGGCTCCGGACTATGCTTATACTAGAAGGGAATTTAAAAACAACTACAAGCCTAATTATAATAATGCGCAACCACAAGCTGGTCCAAGTCACCACAATCCGTCGCATTCAAAGTCTACTCCGACTCGACCCTCGTATGTCTCATCAATTAAAAAAGAGGAGTATTGCTACCGCTGCCGAGTCAATACAGGCCCATTATAGGCCCATTTCTTTGGCGACTATCGTGGCCAAGGTGCTTGACGGCGTGCTCAACTCGCGCCTGGACGAACACCTAAGACTGCACGATGCCCAGTTTGGCTTTCGACCTGGGTTATCGACTGAGAGCGCCATTGTGGTGTTGAAACACGCTGTCAAGTACTACACGGACAGAAAGACATCAGTCTTTGGCTGTTTCCTAGATCTTTCAAAGGCGTTCGACCTAGTCAGTTACGATATCCTTTGGGGCAAATTAAAGGCGACCGGATTACCGACAGATTTGCTACACATTTTTCAATATTGGTATGGCAATCAAGTTAATGTTGTGAAATGGGCGAATGCACTATCTTTACCGTATGTGCTGGAATGCGGTGTGAGGCAGGGGGGGCTAACATCGCCTAGGCTATTTAATTTGTATATGAATGCATTGATCGAAGAGCTCAGCGGCACTCATGCGGGCTGTTTTATTGACGGAGTTAGTTTCAATAACATTAGCTATGCCGATGACATGGCGCTGCTGGCTCCATCGATCGGTGCACTCAATGAATTACTTAGCATATGTGAGAGATACGCTGTTGCTCATGGACTTCTGTATAACTTGAAGAAAACAGTGTACATGGTTTTTAAGGCCCCGGGCAGGAAGGCTCCGGATATGACACTCCCTGTTTTACTGAATGGAGCTTCAATTACCAGAGTGAGTCAGTTTAAATACCTAGGTCACTATTTTACTGACAATTTGAAGGAGGATATAGACGTTGAACGGGAACGCAGGGCGCTGGTGGTGCGGGCGAATATGCTGGCTCGCAGGTTCGCGCGGTGTACAGCCGCAGTCAAAATAACGCTCTTTCGAGCATACTGCACCTCGCTGTACTCAGGTGCCCTGTGGGGGGGCTGTTCGCAACGCTCAATCAGCTCCCTGCGCGTCCAATACAACAACGCCTTCAGGGCGCTGCTAGGGCTGCCACGGTTTTGTAGTGCATCCGCCATGTTTGCCGAAGCGCGAGTGGACAGCTTTACTGCTGTACTGCGGAAAAAGATGGCATCGCTTCTGACCAGAATACGTGGCAGCACTAACAGCCTCCTGATGACGATTGCGGCCAGGCATGAGTGCTCGATAATGCAACACCTAATTAAGAATACTTTGTCACTTGTAAAATATGAATACTAAGATATAACTAACATAGGCATAAGTAATTTACTAACAAATTGTGGATCTAGTTGTCTGAATAAATAAATAAATAATAATAATAATAATAATACTCATAACATGCGACAATGTCCAGCGGATCGTACTATTTTTTGCTTCCGGTGCGGGCTGAAGGATTTTCGTACTCCGGATTGCCCAAAGTGTCAAAAACAAAACATAACAGACAAGGATAGTTCTCAAGTTCAGACAAAAAACTAACTACCGAAAATTGTCGCGAACACCAGTTTGATGCCGCTGACTGGGGTAATTGGCTCGCGACCATTAAACATTTTTTTAGCACCTATAAAGTTGCAACAATTTTCGGTTCCTTACCTTCAAATGATCCTCGCCCCTATGTTAATGTTACTATTGAGAACATCCCGGACCTTACTATTTACGGTTTGCTTGACTCAGGCTCAGTTGTTACTATCCTTGGCAATAATTCTCATTTACACTTTCTTCAATTTGGCTACGAGTTATTCTTAGGCGATGAACTTACTGCTGTAGCAGCGGGTGGTCAGCGGATGAAATCCCTCGGTTATATCTTATTGCATATGATTTATGGCAATTCAAAACAAATAATAAAGGCGTTTGTTATTCCTGAAATAGAAAACAACCTTATTCTCGGCATCGATTTTTGGAAACAATTTAAAATTTGCCCAAAATTATTACACAACCTAAATTACATTTCCATGTCAGAACCTTGTTTAGCGCAAATTGACTTAAAGACTTCAAATGTACATCTGCATTCTTACGGAAATCTTGGTGAATCAGAAAAACTTATCGCGGATAACATTATTAGCCAATTTGAGGAGATTTCATTCGAAACTAAAGGCCTAGGTAAAACATCACTTATTTCACACCGTATTGACACAGGGACTACGGAGCCAATAAAACAACGTTATTACCGACTATCCCCTGAAAAGAAGCGTATCATAACGGAACAAGTTGACGAGATGTTAACTTTAGGCGTTATCTCTCCTTGCGAAAGCCCTTGGTCCTCCCCCGTTTTGGTGGTTGGCAAAAAAGATGGTAAACCTCGATTCTGCCTTGACAGTCGAAAACTTAATTCCGTTACCAAGAAGGATGCCTATAGCCTTCCTTACGTTTCCGAAATCCTGGACAATCTAAAAAATGCAAAATACCTTACCAGCTTAGACCTCTCAAAAGCCTTTTGGCAGATTCCTATTCATGAGGATGATAGGGAAAAAACGGCATTTTACGTCCCAGGCCGTGGCACATTTATGTTCAATGTTACAGCATTTGGCTTCACCAATGCCCCCGCTACACAACAGCGCCTAGTAGATTCCCTGTTCATGCCAGATCTCGAACTCAAAGCCTTCTGCTACCTCGACGATGTTGTCATAGTTACTGAAACTTCTGATGAACATGTCTCTGTTCTTTTGCGAGTCCTGGAAAAATTAAAACGAGCCAATCTTACAATAAATTTTGAAAAATGTAGATTTTTTAGAGATTCTTTAAAATATCTAGGCTACGTTGTAGACTCTCACGGACTAAGGACGGACCCAGATAAGGTGCAGGCCATCCTTAATTATCCAGTTCCAACTACTAGAAAGGAAATGAAACGTTTTCTTGGTACGGCTTCCTGGTATAGGCGTTTCATACCGAATTTTAGCACAGTGGCTGGCCCGCTTAACAAATTTACCTCGACCAAAAATAAGGCATCACCATTTGTGTGGAACCCTGACGCTGATAAGGCTTTCCTAACCTTAAAATCTTGTCTCGTTCAGGCACCAGTTTTAGCGTGCCCTAACTTTGAATTGCCATTTGATGTTCACACGGACGCTAGTAACTATGGGGTTGGAGCAATGCTCTCACAAGTCGTAGATGGTGTTGAACATCCAGTGGCGTTCATGAGCAAATCACTGACTGGTCCTGAGCGAAATTATAGCGTTACGGAAAGGGAAGCTCTTGCTGTACTGACTGCGTTAGAACACTGGAGATGCTATTTGGAAAACGGCCGTCCCTTTACCGTTTACACAGACCACTCGGCGCTTAAATGGTTTCTCCCGCTAACAAATCCTACAGGCCGTTTAGCTAGATGGGGCGTAAGATTATCTGCGTTTGACTTCTCCATAAAACACCGCAGGGGTAAAGACAATGTCATCCCTGACAGTCTTTCGAGATGTGTTCCAGTGGCACCCTTATCATGCAGTGGCCCTCCAGCTACATCTGATACTTGGTACCTAAATGTATATAATGGCTGTCTTAATTCGCCTACTAGCTTCCCTAATTATATCATTAAAAACAATAAGCTGTATAGACGCATGAATAATAAGAACGTTCTTACGTCAGAATTCAGTTGGAAGGAGGTAGTTTGTTCCGAAGATCGACCGCAGATACTCGATAAATGTCACAGTGAGCCAACATCAGGGCATTTTGGTGTGTTCAAGACATACAAACGATTATCTCTTTCCTATTTCTGGCCCAAAATGTACAGTGACGTCGTCAAGCATGTTTCCGCCTGTGAGGTTTGCCTGGCCTATAAAACAGCTACACATCCTATCTTAGGAACAATGGGCAGACCCAAGGACTGCTGTAGGCCCTTCCAGATGTTGTCCATTGATTTAATGGGACCCTTGCCTTGTACTAGGAAGCAGCATTGTTATATATTTGTTGTGACGTGCTGTTTCTCTAAATATTGCCTCATATTTCCCTTACGACGCGCTACTGCTGAAGTTGTTTCTCGAATTATGGAAGATGATGTATTTTTGGTGCACGGCATTCCGCAAACTATAGTGCTAGATAACGGATGTCAATTTAATAGCCATGAAATGAGCAATCTATTTAGTAAATACAAGGTGCCTAATGTTCACTTTACGCCGAAATATTCACCACAAGTTAACACCGTTGAACGTTACAATAAAACTATTATTACAGCCATATCAACGTTCGTAAACGACGATCAAAGAGCTTGGGATGTTAACCTATCCAAAATTCGCTTCAGCATAAATAACTCCGTGAACGAGGTCACCGGGTATACCCCTGCATTTCTGGTCCATGGCCGAGAACTTGTCACGTGCGGGTCTCATTATACAGATAATGATACCCCAAACGAGATTGTTTTCATGCCTCGTGACAGCTATGCTGAAAACCTGGGATATTTGTCTGGCGTCTTTGACAACGTACAAGCAGCGCTCTGGCAAAGTCACAAAAGAAACTCACAGCGCTATAACACCAGGAGGAAGGAAATTGATTTTAACGTCGGAGACATAGTCTGGAAACGCTGTTATTTTCAAAGCGACAAAGGTGCCTATTTCAGCAAAAAGCTAGCGCCAAAGTACCAGAAATGCCGTATTAAAGTCAAGCGCTCACCTCTGGTGTACATCGTTGAGGACATGGCTGGTCGTGACTTGGGAGCGTGGCATGTCAAGGATTTCAAGCTTTCTAGCAGTGCTAATGTCTCCTGAGGCTTTCTACATTTTTTTTTCTTTTTTTAATGTGTTTTGGGATGATCGCCACCGGTAGATTAGTGTCGGTTATACAAATTCCTAAGCTTTTAGTTGCCTAGTTCTAGTCAGTTAACTATTGAAATTTTATGTTAAGCCTTCACCAGAGGGGTTCCGTCCCTTGTAGGAACCCTCTCATTCGGAGCGGGTGGTGACTTCGTCCTCGTAAATTTTAACTTTTAATTACATATGCCTTCACCAGAGGGGTTCCGTCCCTTGAAGGAATCCTCTCACTAGGAAGCGGGTGGTGACTTCACTAGGTAAACTCTCGAACTCTTAACCTGTAAAAGACTAAAACTAAGACGTGTATTATCATGTTTTATCTATTCCTCTTGCCAAAATGTAATGCAGCTATTTTTAACATCAAACAATTGCTACTCGAGCGCCGCATTCTTATAATAATGCGTCTCTCCTTTTAAAAAGACGTTTCCTTCGTTTGCATACATATATATACGCAAGGAAACAAAATGACTGATTTGATAGAAAGAAAGATGACGAATGAAAGTGTAAGTAGTAAATGAAAATATCCTGAATACTTCTAGAAGGATTTTTCTTAGGAAAAATCCTTCTTCTAGGAGACGGTGTACTGTAACGTATATCGTTAATTCTTTAAACTAAGAATTGAATAGTTGTCAAATAGCCACATAACATTCTGGTAAACACTTAAAATCTAGAACTAGGAAGCTTATAAATAAATAACTACGAATAAAAACCTTATTAATACACTTAACTAAATTAAAATTAGCGTATTTACAGAACCTATGCCTAAAACTTACTTGCTAAAATACTTACCATAATATACTTAACCTAATTAATAATAAACTAAAGTAATCAAATAAAGAAGAACGAAACAAAACACAATTGCTAGGTGAATGTTTCAATAAATAACATACGGAGCGTATGCGCAATTTAAGTTTTGTCAAATAACGCGGGACCGGTCGCCGGCGCTTGTCGATCTAAGCCGATGACTACACGGAGATACCCGAGCGGGCGCCGCTCGCTGCCGGCGCTCGCTGCCGCCGCACACTCAGCCACCGGCCTCACGACGCACAACCCGCGTCGCCTTGCTATAGAAACTGTGCTCGGAGCGGAGCGATCTCAGCGAGCGTAATTACTTGCGATTTAAATAACTTAATAATCTTAAAGTGAGTGTTGTTTCATCCCAATTTTGGGTAAGTGTTGCACCTTTCATTACTAATTAAGTAGCTAAATGCTTATAAGCCTAATGTTCGGTCATATTTTGTAGAAACGGTAGCAGTACAGTAGCGGTCACCTTAGTTGACCTTCCTTTGACCGCTTGGGAATATTCTAGTTAGTGCGCTCATACATTGTCACCTAATCACGCATTATTTTTTATCACCACTACTTAATAGAATCGACCGTATTAATGCCATGTTTCCTTATTAAACTTTTAAATGGATATAATTTCCCAAAGATGATTATTTAAAATAAAAGGTGCTACGCAAGTTGATTTTGCCTGTAACTTATGCTATGCTTTTGTATAAGCCTTGGATTATTTGTTAATGACAGTGCATAATTTATATTTCGAACTCTTATGGAATATTGTAATTTATACCTTTTAAAGTTCTTTATTTTAATTAATATAAATGTAAATTTAACTGCATAAATGTAATTTCAATCTGGAAATATCGATTATAAGAAAAGGCTTTTACTTAAATACGCTGTAAAAAATCAAACCAATCAATGTAAAATAAGTGCATTGAAAATCTAATGCTAACGCGAACTCTGGTGCTTGCTTTCGGTTTTGCCTGTGCATATTAATTTTATTTTATTAGCTTTCAAAATCAATAGTTACTTATTTTAATTAGTACTTGTTCTTGTAAAGCTTAGCATTGGATTGTCACTGCACCGCTGGCTTCTTTTGTACCTGGACTGCATCACCCATTATCTCACGATTGCTTTTTTGTTAACTACCTACCCCCTTGCGCGCGAGTGATCATCTGCAGTCCAGGGTTAGGATGAGCTCGTGCTAATGTGGACTATTGGACGCGTTCCAGGAACACCCTACCGGGTGAAGAGTACCGCCGCTAAGAACCACCTACGCCCGGCTCGCCTCACCTTCTCGCGGCCGCTTCACCAACCTCGCCCTCCGAGTCCAGCTCCGCACTGCTGAGGGGCGTACGGTACCAGGAAGGAACGGCCACTCTCGCACATTCCAGACCCCTTAGTCTCAGCCCTACCTAGAGGCAACCGAATTACCCCCCCTGATCTAGTTAATAGTTTTTTACTAAACATTAAACAATAATTACTTCTAATTTTCTTATTTATTTGTCTCCGTGTTAGGCACCCCTGTTTTGTGAATAGGGACCCCTAGCAACGTGACAAATTGGCGCCCCCGCGTGTTTTTTTTATAGGTTTAGGGCTATTGGTCTGTGTGAGAGTTGGTTTTTCTTTTCTTAAAGCATTGTTGGTGTTGGAGTGTGCATGTCTTAGGTCTAGCAAAACTTGCTTCTGCCAAATATTAAGCCTTCCATTACAGTGACGACGCGTCCATAGGTGAAAATTATCCTAGCGTATCTAATTTCCTGAAAAGCTTATCTTAATGTATTACCTTGTTTGCCAAGCTTTTTGTTTTTCTCTTTAAAAAAAAAAATACAAACCTATGGGATGCCTCGCCACTACTGCCTTTAGTTTAGACGCTTATTTAGTCTAGTACATAAGATTCATTGTAACTCTTGTGCAACATTTACCTTGCTTAGGAAAAAAAGAAACACTCTTCTCGCTTAGTGGTTAAAAACTTAAACAAAATAATTTCAAATAAATAAAATAAACTGCTATTAAAATAACCTAATAATAATCTATACCTAAGCCTAAAACAAAATAATTCTCAGTACAAAAATAATAACAAATCATGTTGCGGCAAATAAAATACTTGCAGCTTACAAAGTCTGAGCTCATATATGAGGTCAAAGTTCGTGCCGAAGAGCCTAAGGACAGAGTAGAAGATTTAAGGCAACAAATCTCAAAGCTTTCGCTACAATACCCCGCTGAGGAGATTTTAGACTCATGTTACGAATTTGATGAAGATATAGCTGGCATAAAGATTACTTTAGCTAAATCAGCAATAAACCTAGCTTCCCTTACAGAAGATCCCAATCAAAAGAATCTTCTCGAGCGCACCCACACCTACCTGAACCACATTTACCACAGGCTCAACAGAATTCCACTACCCGAGCAACCAGCTGCTTTGGCTTTGCTGCGCGAAACTCAGGAGTTCTATAACAGTCAATGGTCAAAGCTTCAGCAAATTTTTACAAAACTTGGTATTACCGATAATCAGGCTTCTCGTCCTGTTTCCAACCCGGTTCAGGCCACTACAAACCCTACAGCTACTCTTAATGTTGATGACTCAGCTCTTGGTGATGTAACATCACAAAATCCTGTTGTGCAAAATATCAGGGTGACATGTGACCGGGGTGGCCTCAGTTCGGAAATAGCAAAAATTAAATTTGACGGCAAGTCCTGCGTTAGGTCCTTTATCACACGTGTGGAGGAGTTCCGCCAGGCAAAGAACGTCACTGACTCAAATATGCTCTCCCATGCTACGGAAATTCTGACCGGCGATGCCTTACACTGGTACCGTAGCGTGAAGGAAAGCATAACTACTTGGAATGACCTCCTAGTTTTTCTTAAAGACGATTTCGATATGGTAGATTATGATTACCGGATGACAAACGAAATTAGAAACAGAAGTCAAGGACCATCTGAGAACATAACAATCTACCTAGCTATCATGCACGGTATGTTTAGTAGGCTTTCTAGACCTTTAAGTGAACAGGAGCAGCTAGAAATCATATTACATAATATAAGACCCTGCTATTCAAACGTGCTCGCTACTTGCCCAGGTCTGAATACTATCGCCGATCTTAGAATATTATGCAAAAACTACGAACACATTACAGCACGTTCGGGTGACTTTAAAGAACCACCAACCATCTCTAGTAATACCGTGGCTCCGGACTATGCTTATACTAGAAGGGAATTTAAAAACAACTACAAGCCTAATTATAATAATGCGCAACCACAAGCTGGTCCAAGTCACCACAATCCGTCGCATTCAAAGTCTACTCCGACTCGACCCTCGTATGTCTCATCAATTAAAAAAGAGGAGTATTGCTACCGCTGCCGAGTCAATACAGGCCCATTATAGGCCCATTTCTTTGGCGACTATCGTGGCCAAGGTGCTTGACGGCGTGCTCAACTCGCGCCTGGACGAACACCTAAGACTGCACGATGCCCAGTTTGGCTTTCGACCTGGGTTATCGACTGAGAGCGCCATTGTGGTGTTGAAACACGCTGTCAAGTACTACACGGACAGAAAGACATCAGTCTTTGGCTGTTTCCTAGATCTTTCAAAGGCGTTCGACCTAGTCAGTTACGATATCCTTTGGGGCAAATTAAAGGCGACCGGATTACCGACAGATTTGCTACACATTTTTCAATATTGGTATGGCAATCAAGTTAATGTTGTGAAATGGGCGAATGCACTATCTTTACCGTATGTGCTGGAATGCGGTGTGAGGCAGGGGGGGCTAACATCGCCTAGGCTATTTAATTTGTATATGAATGCATTGATCGAAGAGCTCAGCGGCACTCATGCGGGCTGTTTTATTGACGGAGTTAGTTTCAATAACATTAGCTATGCCGATGACATGGCGCTGCTGGCTCCATCGATCGGTGCACTCAATGAATTACTTAGCATATGTGAGAGATACGCTGTTGCTCATGGACTTCTGTATAACTTGAAGAAAACAGTGTACATGGTTTTTAAGGCCCCGGGCAGGAAGGCTCCGGATATGACACTCCCTGTTTTACTGAATGGAGCTTCAATTACCAGAGTGAGTCAGTTTAAATACCTAGGTCACTATTTTACTGACAATTTGAAGGAGGATATAGACGTTGAACGGGAACGCAGGGCGCTGGTGGTGCGGGCGAATATGCTGGCTCGCAGGTTCGCGCGGTGTACAGCCGCAGTCAAAATAACGCTCTTTCGAGCATACTGCACCTCGCTGTACTCAGGTGCCCTGTGGGGGGGCTGTTCGCAACGCTCAATCAGCTCCCTGCGCGTCCAATACAACAACGCCTTCAGGGCGCTGCTAGGGCTGCCACGGTTTTGTAGTGCATCCGCCATGTTTGCCGAAGCGCGAGTGGACAGCTTTACTGCTGTACTGCGGAAAAAGATGGCATCGCTTCTGACCAGAATACGTGGCAGCACTAACAGCCTCCTGATGACGATTGCGGCCAGGCATGAGTGCTCGATAATGCAACACCTAATTAAGAATACTTTGTCACTTGTAAAATATGAATACTAAGATATAACTAACATAGGCATAAGTAATTTACTAACAAATTGTGGATCTAGTTGTCTGAATAAATAAATAAATAATAATAATAATAATAATACTCATAACATGCGACAATGTCCAGCGGATCGTACTATTTTTTGCTTCCGGTGCGGGCTGAAGGATTTTCGTACTCCGGATTGCCCAAAGTGTCAAAAACAAAACATAACAGACAAGGATAGTTCTCAAGTTCAGACAAAAAACTAACTACCGAAAATTGTCGCGAACACCAGTTTGATGCCGCTGACTGGGGTAATTGGCTCGCGACCATTAAACATTTTTTTAGCACCTATAAAGTTGCAACAATTTTCGGTTCCTTACCTTCAAATGATCCTCGCCCCTATGTTAATGTTACTATTGAGAACATCCCGGACCTTACTATTTACGGTTTGCTTGACTCAGGCTCAGTTGTTACTATCCTTGGCAATAATTCTCATTTACACTTTCTTCAATTTGGCTACGAGTTATTCTTAGGCGATGAACTTACTGCTGTAGCAGCGGGTGGTCAGCGGATGAAATCCCTCGGTTATATCTTATTGCATATGATTTATGGCAATTCAAAACAAATAATAAAGGCGTTTGTTATTCCTGAAATAGAAAACAACCTTATTCTCGGCATCGATTTTTGGAAACAATTTAAAATTTGCCCAAAATTATTACACAACCTAAATTACATTTCCATGTCAGAACCTTGTTTAGCGCAAATTGACTTAAAGACTTCAAATGTACATCTGCATTCTTACGGAAATCTTGGTGAATCAGAAAAACTTATCGCGGATAACATTATTAGCCAATTTGAGGAGATTTCATTCGAAACTAAAGGCCTAGGTAAAACATCACTTATTTCACACCGTATTGACACAGGGACTACGGAGCCAATAAAACAACGTTATTACCGACTATCCCCTGAAAAGAAGCGTATCATAACGGAACAAGTTGACGAGATGTTAACTTTAGGCGTTATCTCTCCTTGCGAAAGCCCTTGGTCCTCCCCCGTTTTGGTGGTTGGCAAAAAAGATGGTAAACCTCGATTCTGCCTTGACAGTCGAAAACTTAATTCCGTTACCAAGAAGGATGCCTATAGCCTTCCTTACGTTTCCGAAATCCTGGACAATCTAAAAAATGCAAAATACCTTACCAGCTTAGACCTCTCAAAAGCCTTTTGGCAGATTCCTATTCATGAGGATGATAGGGAAAAAACGGCATTTTACGTCCCAGGCCGTGGCACATTTATGTTCAATGTTACAGCATTTGGCTTCACCAATGCCCCCGCTACACAACAGCGCCTAGTAGATTCCCTGTTCATGCCAGATCTCGAACTCAAAGCCTTCTGCTACCTCGACGATGTTGTCATAGTTACTGAAACTTCTGATGAACATGTCTCTGTTCTTTTGCGAGTCCTGGAAAAATTAAAACGAGCCAATCTTACAATAAATTTTGAAAAATGTAGATTTTTTAGAGATTCTTTAAAATATCTAGGCTACGTTGTAGACTCTCACGGACTAAGGACGGACCCAGATAAGGTGCAGGCCATCCTTAATTATCCAGTTCCAACTACTAGAAAGGAAATGAAACGTTTTCTTGGTACGGCTTCCTGGTATAGGCGTTTCATACCGAATTTTAGCACAGTGGCTGGCCCGCTTAACAAATTTACCTCGACCAAAAATAAGGCATCACCATTTGTGTGGAACCCTGACGCTGATAAGGCTTTCCTAACCTTAAAATCTTGTCTCGTTCAGGCACCAGTTTTAGCGTGCCCTAACTTTGAATTGCCATTTGATGTTCACACGGACGCTAGTAACTATGGGGTTGGAGCAATGCTCTCACAAGTCGTAGATGGTGTTGAACATCCAGTGGCGTTCATGAGCAAATCACTGACTGGTCCTGAGCGAAATTATAGCGTTACGGAAAGGGAAGCTCTTGCTGTACTGACTGCGTTAGAACACTGGAGATGCTATTTGGAAAACGGCCGTCCCTTTACCGTTTACACAGACCACTCGGCGCTTAAATGGTTTCTCCCGCTAACAAATCCTACAGGCCGTTTAGCTAGATGGGGCGTAAGATTATCTGCGTTTGACTTCTCCATAAAACACCGCAGGGGTAAAGACAATGTCATCCCTGACAGTCTTTCGAGATGTGTTCCAGTGGCACCCTTATCATGCAGTGGCCCTCCAGCTACATCTGATACTTGGTACCTAAATGTATATAATGGCTGTCTTAATTCGCCTACTAGCTTCCCTAATTATATCATTAAAAACAATAAGCTGTATAGACGCATGAATAATAAGAACGTTCTTACGTCAGAATTCAGTTGGAAGGAGGTAGTTTGTTCCGAAGATCGACCGCAGATACTCGATAAATGTCACAGTGAGCCAACATCAGGGCATTTTGGTGTGTTCAAGACATACAAACGATTATCTCTTTCCTATTTCTGGCCCAAAATGTACAGTGACGTCGTCAAGCATGTTTCCGCCTGTGAGGTTTGCCTGGCCTATAAAACAGCTACACATCCTATCTTAGGAACAATGGGCAGACCCAAGGACTGCTGTAGGCCCTTCCAGATGTTGTCCATTGATTTAATGGGACCCTTGCCTTGTACTAGGAAGCAGCATTGTTATATATTTGTTGTGACGTGCTGTTTCTCTAAATATTGCCTCATATTTCCCTTACGACGCGCTACTGCTGAAGTTGTTTCTCGAATTATGGAAGATGATGTATTTTTGGTGCACGGCATTCCGCAAACTATAGTGCTAGATAACGGATGTCAATTTAATAGCCATGAAATGAGCAATCTATTTAGTAAATACAAGGTGCCTAATGTTCACTTTACGCCGAAATATTCACCACAAGTTAACACCATTGAACGTTACAATAAAACTATTATTACAGCCATATCAACGTTCGTAAACGACGATCAAAGAGCTTGGGATGTTAACCTATCCAAAATTCGCTTCAGCATAAATAACTCCGTGAACGAGGTCACCGGGTATACCCCTGCATTTCTGGTCCATGGCCGAGAACTTGTCACGTGCGGGTCTCATTATACAGATAATGATACCCCAAACGAGATTGTTTTCATGCCTCGTGACAGCTATGCTGAAAACCTGGGATATTTGTCTGGCGTCTTTGACAACGTACAAGCAGCGCTCTGGCAAAGTCACAAAAGAAACTCACAGCGCTATAACACCAGGAGGAAGGAAATTGATTTTAACGTCGGAGACATAGTCTGGAAACGCTGTTATTTTCAAAGCGACAAAGGTGCCTATTTCAGCAAAAAGCTAGCGCCAAAGTACCAGAAATGCCGTATTAAAGTCAAGCGCTCACCTCTGGTGTACATAATTGAGGACATGGCTGGTCGTGACTTGGGAGCGTGGCATGTCAAGGATTTCAAGCTTTCTAGCAGTGCTAATGTCTCCTGAGGCTTTCTACATTTTTTTTTTCTTTTTTTAATGTGTTTTGGGATGATCGCCACCGGTAGATTAGTGTCGGTTATACAAATTCCTAAGCTTTTAGTTGCCTAGTTCTAGTCAGTTAACTATTGAAATTTTATGTTAAGCCTTCACCAGAGGGGTTCCGTCCCTTGTAGGAACCCTCTCATTCGGAGCGGGTGGTGACTTCGTCCTCGTAAATTTTAACTTTTAATTACATATGCCTTCACCAGAGGGGTTCCGTCCCTTGAAGGAATCCTCTCACTAGGAAGCGGGTGGTGACTTCACTAGGTAAACTCTCGAACTCTTAACCTGTAAAAGACTAAAACTAAGACGTGTATTATCATGTTTTATCTATTCCTCTTGCCAAAATGTAATGCAGCTATTTTTAACATCAAACAATTGCTACTCGAGCGCCGCATTCTTATAATAATGCGTCTCTCCTTTTAAAAAGACGTTTCCTTCGTTTGCATACATATATATACGCAAGGAAACAAAATGACTGATTTGATAGAAAGAAAGATGACGAATGAAAGTGTAAGTAGTAAATGAAAATATCCTGAATACTTCTAGAAGGATTTTTCTTAGGAAAAATCCTTCTTCTAGGAGACGGTGTACTGTAACGTATATCGTTAATTCTTTAAACTAAGAATTGAATAGTTGTCAAATAGCCACATAACATTCTGGTAAACACTTAAAATCTAGAACTAGGAAGCTTATAAATAAATAACTACGAATAAAAACCTTATTAATACACTTAACTAAATTAAAATTAGCGTATTTACAGAACCTATGCCTAAAACTTACTTGCTAAAATACTTACCATAATATACTTAACCTAATTAATAATAAACTAAAGTAATCAAATAAAGAAGAACGAAACAAAACACAATTGCTAGGTGAATGTTTCAATAAATAACATACGGAGCGTATGCGCAATTTAAGTTTTGTCAAATAACGCGGGACCGGTCGCCGGCGCTTGTCGATCTAAGCCGATGACTACACGGAGATACCCGAGCGGGCGCCGCTCGCTGCCGGCGCTCGCTGCCGCCGCACACTCAGCCACCGGCCTCACGACGCACAACCCGCGTCGCCTTGCTATAGAAACTGTGCTCGGAGCGGAGCGATCTCAGCGAGCGTAATTACTTGCGATTTAAATAACTTAATAATCTTAAAGTGAGTGTTGTTTCATCCCAATTTTGGGTAAGTGTTGCACCTTTCATTACTAATTAAGTAGCTAAATGCTTATAAGCCTAATGTTCGGTCATATTTTGTAGAAACGGTAGCAGTACAGTAGCGGTCACCTTAGTTGACCTTCCTTTGACCGCTTGGGAATATTCTAGTTAGTGCGCTCATACATTGTCACCTAATCACGCATTATTTTTTATCACCACTACTTAATAGAATCGACCGTATTAATGCCATGTTTCCTTATTAAACTTTTAAATGGATATAATTTCCCAAAGATGATTATTTAAAATAAAAGGTGCTACGCAAGTTGATTTTGCCTGTAACTTATGCTATGCTTTTGTATAAGCCTTGGATTATTTGTTAATGACAGTGCATAATTTATATTTCGTACTCTTATGGAATATTGTAATTTATACCTTTTAAAGTTCTTTATTTTAATTAATATAAATGTAAATTTAACTGCATAAATGTAATTTCAATCTGGAAATATCGATTATAAGAAAAGGCTTTTACTTAAATACGCTGTAAAAAATCAAACCAATCAATGTAAAATAAGTGCATTGAAAATCTAATGCTAACGCGAACTCTGGTGCTTGCTTTCGGTTTTGCCTGTGCATATTAATTTTATTTTATTAGCTTTCAAAATCAATAGTTACTTATTTTAATTAGTACTTGTTCTTGTAAAGCTTAGCATTGGATTGTCACTGCACCGCTGGCTTCTTTTGTACCTGGACTGCATCACCCATTATCTCACGATTGCTTTTTTGTTAACTACCTACCCCCTTGCGCGCGAGTGATCATCTGCAGTCCAGGGTTAGGATGAGCTCGTGCTAATGTGGACTATTGGACGCGTTCCAGGAACACCCTACCGGGTGAAGAGTACCGCCGCTAAGAACCACCTACGCCCGGCTCGCCTCACCTTCTCGCGGCCGCTTCACCAACCTCGCCCTCCGAGTCCAGCTCCGCACTGCCGAGGGGCGTACGGTACCAGGAAGGAACGGCCACTCTCGCACATTCCAGACCCCTTAGTCTCAGCCCTACCTAGAGGCAACCGAATTACCCCCCCTGATCTAGTTAATAGTTTTTTACTAAACATTAAACAATAATTACTTCTAATTTTCTTATTTATTTGTCTCCGTGTTAGGCACCCCTGTTTTGTGAATAGGGACCCCTAGCAACGTGACAAATTGGCGCCCCCGCGTGTTTTTTTTATAGGTTTAGGGCTATTGGTCTGTGTGAGAGTTGGTTTTTCTTTTCTTAAAGCATTGTTGGTGTTGGAGTGTGCATGTCTTAGGTCTAGCAAAACTTGCTTCTGCCAAATATTAAGCCTTCCATTACAGTGACGACGCGTCCATAGGTGAAAATTATCCTAGCGTATCTAATTTCCTGAAAAGCTTATCTTAATGTATTACCTTGTTTGCCAAGCTTTTTGTTTTTCTCTTTAAAAAAAAAATACAAACCTATGGGATGCCTCGCCACTACTGCCTTTAGTTTAGACGCTTATTTAGTCTAGTACATAAGATTCATTGTAACTCTTGTGCAACATTTACCTTGCTTAGGAAAAAAAGAAACACTCTTCTCGCTTAGTGGTTAAAAACTTAAACAAAATAATTTCAAATAAATAAAATAAACTGCTATTAAAATAACCTAATAATAATCTATACCTAAGCCTAAAACAAAATAATTCTCAGTACAAAAATAATAACAAATCATGTTGCGGCAAATAAAATACTTGCAGCTTACAAAGTCTGAGCTCATATATGAGGTCAAAGTTCGTGCCGAAGAGCCTAAGGACAGAGTAGAAGATTTAAGGCAACAAATCTCAAAGCTTTCGCTACAATACCCCGCTGAGGAGATTTTAGACTCATGTTACGAATTTGATGAAGATATAGCTGGCATAAAGATTACTTTAGCTAAATCAGCAATAAACCTAGCTTCCCTTACAGAAGATCCCAATCAAAAGAATCTTCTCGAGCGCACCCACACCTACCTGAACCACATTTACCACAGGCTCAACAGAATTCCACTACCCGAGCAACCAGCTGCTTTGGCTTTGCTGCGCGAAACTCAGGAGTTCTATAACAGTCAATGGTCAAAGCTTCAGCAAATTTTTACAAAACTTGGTATTACCGATAATCAGGCTTCTCGTCCTGTTTCCAACCCGGTTCAGGCCACTACAAACCCTACAGCTACTCTTAATGTTGATGACTCAGCTCTTGGTGATGTAACATCACAAAATCCTGTTGTGCAAAATATCAGGGTGACATGTGACCGGGGTGGCCTCAGTTCGGAAATAGCAAAAATTAAATTTGACGGCAAGTCCTGCGTTAGGTCCTTTATCACACGTGTGGAGGAGTTCCGCCAGGCAAAGAACGTCACTGACTCAAATATGCTCTCCCATGCTACGGAAATTCTGACCGGCGATGCCTTACACTGGTACCGTAGCGTGAAGGAAAGCATAACTACTTGGAATGACCTCCTAGTTTTTCTTAAAGACGATTTCGATATGGTAGATTATGATTACCGGATGACAAACGAAATTAGAAACAGAAGTCAAGGACCATCTGAGAACATAACAATCTACCTAGCTATCATGCACGGTATGTTTAGTAGGCTTTCTAGACCTTTAAGTGAACAGGAGCAGCTAGAAATCATATTACATAATATAAGACCCTGCTATTCAAACGTGCTCGCTACTTGCCCAGGTCTGAATACTATCGCCGATCTTAGAATATTATGCAAAAACTACGAACACATTACAGCACGTTCGGGTGACTTTAAAGAACCACCAACCATCTCTAGTAATACCGTGGCTCCGGACTATGCTTATACTAGAAGGGAATTTAAAAACAACTACAAGCCTAATTATAATAATGCGCAACCACAAGCTGGTCCAAGTCACCACAATCCGTCGCATTCAAAGTCTACTCCGACTCGACCCTCGTATGTCTCATCAATTAAAAAAGAGGAGTATTGCTACCGCTGCCGAGTCAATACAGGCCCATTATAGGCCCATTTCTTTGGCGACTATCGTGGCCAAGGTGCTTGACGGCGTGCTCAACTCGCGCCTGGACGAACACCTAAGACTGCACGATGCCCAGTTTGGCTTTCGACCTGGGTTATCGACTGAGAGCGCCATTGTGGTGTTGAAACACGCTGTCAAGTACTACACGGACAGAAAGACATCAGTCTTTGGCTGTTTCCTAGATCTTTCAAAGGCGTTCGACCTAGTCAGTTACGATATCCTTTGGGGCAAATTAAAGGCGACCGGATTACCGACAGATTTGCTACACATTTTTCAATATTGGTATGGCAATCAAGTTAATGTTGTGAAATGGGCGAATGCACTATCTTTACCGTATGTGCTGGAATGCGGTGTGAGGCAGGGGGGGCTAACATCGCCTAGGCTATTTAATTTGTATATGAATGCATTGATCGAAGAGCTCAGCGGCACTCATGCGGGCTGTTTTATTGACGGAGTTAGTTTCAATAACATTAGCTATGCCGATGACATGGCGCTGCTGGCTCCATCGATCGGTGCACTCAATGAATTACTTAGCATATGTGAGAGATACGCTGTTGCTCATGGACTTCTGTATAACTTGAAGAAAACAGTGTACATGGTTTTTAAGGCCCCGGGCAGGAAGGCTCCGGATATGACACTCCCTGTTTTACTGAATGGAGCTTCAATTACCAGAGTGAGTCAGTTTAAATACCTAGGTCACTATTTTACTGACAATTTGAAGGAGGATATAGACGTTGAACGGGAACGCAGGGCGCTGGTGGTGCGGGCGAATATGCTGGCTCGCAGGTTCGCGCGGTGTACAGCCGCAGTCAAAATAACGCTCTTTCGAGCATACTGCACCTCGCTGTACTCAGGTGCCCTGTGGGGGGGCTGTTCGCAACGCTCAATCAGCTCCCTGCGCGTCCAATACAACAACGCCTTCAGGGCGCTGCTAGGGCTGCCACGGTTTTGTAGTGCATCCGCCATGTTTGCCGAAGCGCGAGTGGACAGCTTTACTGCTGTACTGCGGAAAAAGATGGCATCGCTTCTGACCAGAATACGTGGCAGCACTAACAGCCTCCTGATGACGATTGCGGCCAGGCATGAGTGCTCGATAATGCAACACCTAATTAAGAATACTTTGTCACTTGTAAAATATGAATACTAAGATATAACTAACATAGGCATAAGTAATTTACTAACAAATTGTGGATCTAGTTGTCTGAATAAATAAATAAATAATAATAATAATAATAATACTCATAACATGCGACAATGTCCAGCGGATCGTACTATTTTTTGCTTCCGGTGCGGGCTGAAGGATTTTCGTACTCCGGATTGCCCAAAGTGTCAAAAACAAAACATAACAGACAAGGATAGTTCTCAAGTTCAGACAAAAAACTAACTACCGAAAATTGTCGCGAACACCAGTTTGATGCCGCTGACTGGGGTAATTGGCTCGCGACCATTAAACATTTTTTTAGCACCTATAAAGTTGCAACAATTTTCGGTTCCTTACCTTCAAATGATCCTCGCCCCTATGTTAATGTTACTATTGAGAACATCCCGGACCTTACTATTTACGGTTTGCTTGACTCAGGCTCAGTTGTTACTATCCTTGGCAATAATTCTCATTTACACTTTCTTCAATTTGGCTACGAGTTATTCTTAGGCGATGAACTTACTGCTGTAGCAGCGGGTGGTCAGCGGATGAAATCCCTCGGTTATATCTTATTGCATATGATTTATGGCAATTCAAAACAAATAATAAAGGCGTTTGTTATTCCTGAAATAGAAAACAACCTTATTCTCGGCATCGATTTTTGGAAACAATTTAAAATTTGCCCAAAATTATTACACAACCTAAATTACATTTCCATGTCAGAACCTTGTTTAGCGCAAATTGACTTAAAGACTTCAAATGTACATCTGCATTCTTACGGAAATCTTGGTGAATCAGAAAAACTTATCGCGGATAACATTATTAGCCAATTTGAGGAGATTTCATTCGAAACTAAAGGCCTAGGTAAAACATCACTTATTTCACACCGTATTGACACAGGGACTACGGAGCCAATAAAACAACGTTATTACCGACTATCCCCTGAAAAGAAGCGTATCATAACGGAACAAGTTGACGAGATGTTAACTTTAGGCGTTATCTCTCCTTGCGAAAGCCCTTGGTCCTCCCCCGTTTTGGTGGTTGGCAAAAAAGATGGTAAACCTCGATTCTGCCTTGACAGTCGAAAACTTAATTCCGTTACCAAGAAGGATGCCTATAAGCCTTCCTTACGTTTCCGAAATCCTGGACAATCTAAAAAATGCAAAATACCTTACCAGCTTAGACCTCTCAAAAGCCTTTTGGCAGATTCCTATTCATGAGGATGATAGGGAAAAAACGGCATTTTACGTCCCAGGCCGTGGCACATTTATGTTCAATGTTACAGCATTTGGCCTCACCAATGCCCCCGCTACACAACAGCGCCTAGTAGATTCCCTGTTCATGCCAGATCTCGAACTCAAAGCCTTCTGCTACCTCGACGATGTTGTCATAGTTACTGAAACTTCTGATGAACATGTCTCTGTTCTTTTGCGAGTCCTGGAAAAATTAAAACGAGCCAATCTTACAATAAATTTTGAAAAATGTAGATTTTTTAGAGATTCTTTAAAATATCTAGGCTACGTTGTAGACTCTCACGGACTAAGGACGGACCCAGATAAGGTGCAGGCCATCCTTAATTATCCAGTTCCAACTACTAGAAAGGAAATGAAACGTTTTCTTGGTACGGCTTCCTGGTATAGGCGTTTCATACCGAATTTTAGCACAGTGGCTGGCCCGCTTAACAAACTTACCTCGACCAAAAATAAGGCATCACCATTTGTGTGGAACCCTGACGCTGATAAGGCTTTCCTAACCTTAAAATCTTGTCTCGTTCAGGCACCAGTTTTAGCGTGCCCTAACTTTGAATTGCCATTTGATGTTCACACGGACGCTAGTAACTATGGGGTTGGAGCAATGCTCTCACAAGTCGTAGATGGTGTTGAACATCCAGTGGCGTTCATGAGCAAATCACTGACTGGTCCTGAGCGAAATTATAGCGTTACGGAAAGGGAAGCTCTTGCTGTACTGACTGCGTTAGAACACTGGAGATGCTATTTGGAAAACGGCCGTCCCTTTACCGTTTACACAGACCACTCGGCGCTTAAATGGTTTCTCTCGCTAACAAATCCTACAGGCCGTTTAGCTAGATGGGGCGTAAGATTATCTGCGTTTGACTTCTCCATAAAACACCGCAGGGGTAAAGACAATGTCATCCCTGACAGTCTTTCGAGATGTGTTCCAGTGGCACCCTTATCATGCAGTGGCCCTCCAGCTACATCTGATACTTGGTACCTAAATGTATATAATGGCTGTCTTAATTCGCCTACTAGCTTCCCTAATTATATCATTAAAAACAATAAGCTGTATAGACGCATGAATAATAAGAACGTTCTTACGTCAGAATTCAGTTGGAAGGAGGTAGTTTGTTCCGAAGATCGACCGCAGATACTCGATAAATGTCACAGTGAGCCAACATCAGGGCATTTTGGTGTGTTCAAGACATACAAACGATTATCTCTTTCCTATTTCTGGCCCAAAATGTACAGTGACGTCGTCAAGCATGTTTCCGCCTGTGAGGTTTGCCTGGCCTATAAAACAGCTACACATCCTATCTTAGGAACAATGGGCAGACCCAAGGACTGCTGTAGGCCCTTCCAGATGTTGTCCATTGATTTAATGGGACCCTTGCCTTGTACTAGGAAGCAGCATTGTTATATATTTGTTGTGACGTGCTGTTTCTCTAAATATTGCCTCATATTTCCCTTACGACGCGCTACTGCTGAAGTTGTTTCTCGAATTATGGAAGATGATGTATTTTTGGTGCACGGCATTCCGCAAACTATAGTGCTAGATAACGGATGTCAATTTAATAGCCATGAAATGAGCAATCTATTTAGTAAATACAAGGTGCCTAATGTTCACTTTACGCCGAAATATTCACCACAAGTTAACACCGTTGAACGTTACAATAAAACTATTATTACAGCCATATCAACGTTCGTAAACGACGATCAAAGAGCTTGGGATGTTAACCTATCCAAAATTCGCTTCAGCATAAATAACTCCGTGAACGAGGTCACCGGGTATACCCCTGCATTTCTGGTCCATGGCCGAGAACTTGTCACGTGCGGGTCTCATTATACAGATAATGATACCCCAAACGAGATTGTTTTCATGCCTCGTGACAGCTATGCTGAAAACCTGGGATATTTGTCTGGCGTCTTTGACAACGTACAAGCAGCGCTCTGGCAAAGTCACAAAAGAAACTCACAGCGCTATAACACCAGGAGGAAGGAAATTGATTTTAACGTCGGAGACATAGTCTGGAAACGCTGTTATTTTCAAAGCGACAAAGGTGCCTATTTCAGCAAAAAGCTAGCGCCAAAGTACCAGAAATGCCGTATTAAAGTCAAGCGCTCACCTCTGGTGTACATAATTGAGGACATGGCTGGTCGTGACTTGGGAGCGTGGCATGTCAAGGATTTCAAGCTTTCTAGCAGTGCTAATGTCTCCTGAGGCTTTCTACATTTTTTTTTCTTTTTTTAATGTGTTTTGGGATGATCGCCACCGGTAGATTAGTGTCGGTTATACAAATTCCTAAGCTTTTAGTTGCCTAGTTCTAGTCAGTTAACTATTGAAATTTTATGTTAAGCCTTCACCAGAGGGGTTCCGTCCCTTGTAGGAACCCTCTCATTCGGAGCGGGTGGTGACTTCGTCCTCGTAAATTTTAACTTTTAATTACATATGCCTTCACCAGAGGGGTTCCGTCCCTTGAAGGAATCCTCTCACTAGGAAGCGGGTGGTGACTTCACTAGGTAAACTCTCGAACTCTTAACCTGTAAAAGACTAAAACTAAGACGTGTATTATCATGTTTTATCTATTCCTCTTGCCAAAATGTAATGCAGCTATTTTTAACATCAAACAATTGCTACTCGAGCGCCGCATTCTTATAATAATGCGTCTCTCCTTTTAAAAAGACGTTTCCTTCGTTTGCATACGTATATATACGCAAGGAAACAAAATGACTGATTTGATAGAAAGAAAGATGACGAATGAAAGTGTAAGTAGTAAATGAAAATATCCTGAATACTTCTAGAAGGATTTTTCTTAGGAAAAATCCTTCTTCTAGGAGACGGTGTACTGTAACGTATATCGTTAATTCTTTAAACTAAGAATTGAATAGTTGTCAAATAGCCACATAACATTCTGGTAAACACTTAAAATCTAGAACTAGGAAGCTTATAAATAAATAACTACGAATAAAAACCTTATTAATACACTTAACTAAATTAAAATTAGCGTATTTACAGAACCTATGCCTAAAACTTACTTGCTAAAATACTTACCATAATATACTTAACCTAATTAATAATAAACTAAAGTAATCAAATAAAGAAGAACGAAACAAAACACAATTGCTAGGTGAATGTTTCAATAAATAACATACGGAGCGTATGCGCAATTTAAGTTTTGTCAAATAACGCGGGACCGGTCGCCGGCGCTTGTCGATCTAAGCCGATGACTACACGGAGATACCCGAGCGGGCGCCGCTCGCTGCCGGCGCTCGCTGCCGCCGCACACTCAGCCACCGGCCTCACGACGCACAACCCGCGTCGCCTTGCTATAGAAACTGTGCTCGGAGCGGAGCGATCTCAGCGAGCGTAATTACTTGCGATTTAAATAACTTAATAATCTTAAAGTGAGTGTTGTTTCATCCCAATTTTGGGTAAGTGTTGCACCTTTCATTACTAATTAAGTAGCTAAATGCTTATAAGCCTAATGTTCGGTCATATTTTGTAGAAACGGTAGCAGTACAGTAGCGGTCACCTTAGTTGACCTTCCTTTGACCGCTTGGGAATATTCTAGTTAGTGCGCTCATACATTGTCACCTAATCACGCATTATTTTTTATCACCACTACTTAATAGAATCGACCGTATTAATGCCATGTTTCCTTATTAAACTTTTAAATGGATATAATTTCCCAAAGATGATTATTTAAAATAAAAGGTGCTACGCAAGTTGATTTTGCCTGTAACTTATGCTATGCTTTTGTATAAGCCTTGGATTATTTGTTAATGACAGTGCATAATTTATATTTCGAACTCTTATGGAATATTGTAATTTATACCTTTTAAAGTTCTTTATTTTAATTAATATAAATGTAAATTTAACTGCATAAATGTAATTTCAATCTGGAAATATCGATTATAAGAAAAGGCTTTTACTTAAATACGCTGTAAAAAATCAAACCAATCAATGTAAAATAAGTGCATTGAAAATCTAATGCTAACGCGAACTCTGGTGCTTGCTTTCGGTTTTGCCTGTGCATATTAATTTTATTTTATTAGCTTTCAAAATCAATAGTTACTTATTTTAATTAGTACTTGTTCTTGTAAAGCTTAGCATTGGATTGTCACTGCACCGCTGGCTTCTTTTGTACCTGGACTGCATCACCCATTATCTCACGATTGCTTTTTTGTTAACTACCTACCCCCTTGCGCGCGAGTGATCATCTGCAGTCCAGGGTTAGGATGAGCTCGTGCTAATGTGGACTATTGGACGCGTTCCAGGAACACCCTACCGGGTGAAGAGTACCGCCGCTAAGAACCACCTACGCCCGGCTCGCCTCACCTTCTCGCGGCCGCTTCACCAACCTCGCCCTCCGAGTCCAGCTCCGCACTGCCGAGGGGCGTACGGTACCAGGAAGGAACGGCCACTCTCGCACATTCCAGACCCCTTAGTCTCAGCCCTACCTAGAGGCAACCGAATTACCCCCCCTGATCTAGTTAATAGTTTTTTACTAAACATTAAACAATAATTACTTCTAATTTTCTTATTTATTTGTCTCCGTGTTAGGCACCCCTGTTTTGTGAATAGGGACCCCTAGCAACGTGACAAATTGGCGCCCCCGCGTGTTTTTTTTATAGGTTTAGGGCTATTGGTCTGTGTGAGAGTTGGTTTTTCTTTTCTTAAAGCATTGTTGGTGTTGGAGTGTGCATGTCTTAGGTCTAGCAAAACTTGCTTCTGCCAAATATTAAGCCTTCCATTACAGTGACGACGCGTCCATAGGTGAAAATTATCCTAGCGTATCTAATTTCCTGAAAAGCTTATCTTAATGTATTACTTTGTTTGCCAAGCTTTTTGTTTTTCTCTTTAAAAAAAAAATACAAACCTATGGGATGCCTCGCCACTACTGCCTTTAGTTTAGACGCTTATTTAGTCTAGTACATAAGATTCATTGTAACTCTTGTGCAACATTTACCTTGCTTAGGAAAAAAAGAAACACTCTTCTCGCTTAGTGGTTAAAAACTTAAACAAAATAATTTCAAATAAATAAAATAAACTGCTATTAAAATAACCTAATAATAATCTATACCTAAGCCTAAAACAAAATAATTCTCAGTACAAAAATAATAACAAATCATGTTGCGGCAAATAAAATACTTGCAGCTTACAAAGTCTGAGCTCATATATGAGGTCAAAGTTCGTGCCGAAGAGCCTAAGGACAGAGTAGAAGATTTAAGGCAACAAATCTCAAAGCTTTCGCTACAATACCCCGCTGAGGAGATTTTAGACTCATGTTACGAATTTGATGAAGATATAGCTGGCATAAAGATTACTTTAGCTAAATCAGCAATAAACCTAGCTTCCCTTACAGAAGATCCCAATCAAAAGAATCTTCTCGAGCGCACCCACACCTACCTGAACCACATTTACCACAGGCTCAACAGAATTCCACTACCCGAGCAACCAGCTGCTTTGGCTTTGCTGCGCGAAACTCAGGAGTTCTATAACAGTCAATGGTCAAAGCTTCAGCAAATTTTTACAAAACTTGGTATTACCGATAATCAGGCTTCTCGTCCTGTTTCCAACCCGGTTCAGGCCACTACAAACCCTACAGCTACTCTTAATGTTGATGACTCAGCTCTTGGTGATGTAACATCACAAAATCCTGTTGTGCAAAATATCAGGGTGACATGTGACCGGGGTGGCCTCAGTTCGGAAATAGCAAAAATTAAATTTGACGGCAAGTCCTGCGTTAGGTCCTTTATCACACGTGTGGAGGAGTTCCGCCAGGCAAAGAACGTCACTGACTCAAATATGCTCTCCCATGCTACGGAAATTCTGACCGGTGATGCCTTACACTGGTACCGTAGCGTGAAGGAAAGCATAACTACTTGGAATGACCTCCTAGTTTTTCTTAAAGACGATTTCGATATGGTAGATTATGATTACCGGATGACAAACGAAATTAGAAACAGAAGTCAAGGACCATCTGAGAACATAACAATCTACCTAGCTATCATGCACGGTATGTTTAGTAGGCTTTCTAGACCTTTAAGTGAACAGGAGCAGCTAGAAATCATATTACATAATATAAGACCCTGCTATTCAAACGTGCTCGCTACTTGCCCAGGTCTGAATACTATCGCCGATCTTAGAATATTATGCAAAAACTACAGCACGTTCGGGTGACTTTAAAGAACCACCAACCATCTCTAGTAATACCGTGGCTCCGGACTATGCTTATACTAGAAGGGAATTTAAAAACAACTACAAGCCTAATTATAATAATGCGCAACCACAAGCTGGTCCAAGTCACCACAATCCGTCGCATTCAAAGTCTACTCCGACTCGACCCTCGTATGTCTCATCAATTAAAAAAGAGGAGTATTGCTACCGCTGCCGAGTCAATACAGGCCCATTATAGGCCCATTTCTTTGGCGACTATCGTGGCCAAGGTGCTTGACGGCGTGCTCAACTCGCGCCTGGACGAACACCTAAGACTGCACGATGCCCAGTTTGGCTTTCGACCTGGGTTATCGACTGAGAGCGCCATTGTGGTGTTGAAACACGCTGTCAAGTACTACACGGACAGAAAGACATCAGTCTTTGGCTGTTTCCTAGATCTTTCAAAGGCGTTCGACCTAGTCAGTTACGATATCCTTTGGGGCAAATTAAAGGCGACCGGATTACCGACAGATTTGCTACACATTTTTCAATATTGGTATGGCAATCAAGTTAATGTTGTGAAATGGGCGAATGCACTATCTTTACCGTATGTGCTGGAATGCGGTGTGAGGCAGGGGGGGCTAACATCGCCTAGGCTATTTAATTTGTATATGAATGCATTGATCGAAGAGCTCAGCGGCACTCATGCGGGCTGTTTTATTGACGGAGTTAGTTTCAATAACATTAGCTATGCCGATGACATGGCGCTGCTGGCTCCATCGATCGGTGCACTCAATGAATTACTTAGCATATGTGAGAGATACGCTGTTGCTCATGGACTTCTGTATAACTTGAAGAAAACAGTGTACATGGTTTTTAAGGCCCCGGGCAGGAAGGCTCCGGATATGACACTCCCTGTTTTACTGAATGGAGCTTCAATTACCAGAGTGAGTCAGTTTAAATACCTAGGTCACTATTTTACTGACAATTTGAAGGAGGATATAGACGTTGAACGGGAACGCAGGGCGCTGGTGGTGCGGGCGAATATGCTGGCTCGCAGGTTCGCGCGGTGTACAGCCGCAGTCAAAATAACGCTCTTTCGAGCATACTGCACCTCGCTGTACTCAGGTGCCCTGTGGGGGGGCTGTTCGCAACGCTCAATCAGCTCCCTGCGCGTCCAATACAACAACGCCTTCAGGGCGCTGCTAGGGCTGCCACGGTTTTGTAGTGCATCCGCCATGTTTGCCGAAGCGCGAGTGGACAGCTTTACTGCTGTACTGCGGAAAAAGATGGCATCGCTTCTGACCAGAATACGTGGCAGCACTAACAGCCTCCTGATGACGATTGCGGCCAGGCATGAGTGCTCGATAATGCAACACCTAATTAAGAATACTTTGTCACTTGTAAAATATGAATACTAAGATATAACTAACATAGGCATAAGTAATTTACTAACAAATTGTGGATCTAGTTGTCTGAATAAATAAATAAATAATAATAATAATAATAATACTCATAACATGCGACAATGTCCAGCGGATCGTACTATTTTTTGCTTCCGGTGCGGGCTGAAGGATTTTCGTACTCCGGATTGCCCAAAGTGTCAAAAACAAAACATAACAGACAAGGATAGTTCTCAAGTTCAGACAAAAAACTAACTACCGAAAATTGTCGCGAACACCAGTTTGATGCCGCTGACTGGGGTAATTGGCTCGCGACCATTAAACATTTTTTTAGCACCTATAAAGTTGCAACAATTTTCGGTTCCTTACCTTCAAATGATCCTCGCCCCTATGTTAATGTTACTATTGAGAACATCCCGGACCTTACTATTTACGGTTTGCTTGACTCAGGCTCAGTTGTTACTATCCTTGGCAATAATTCTCATTTACACTTTCTTCAATTTGGCTACGAGTTATTCTTAGGCGATGAACTTACTGCTGTAGCAGCGGGTGGTCAGCGGATGAAATCCCTCGGTTATATCTTATTGCATATGATTTATGGCAATTCAAAACAAATAATAAAGGCGTTTGTTATTCCTGAAATAGAAAACAACCTTATTCTCGGCATCGATTTTTGGAAACAATTTAAAATTTGCCCAAAATTATTACACAACCTAAATTACATTTCCATGTCAGAACCTTGTTTAGCGCAAATTGACTTAAAGACTTCAAATGTACATCTGCATTCTTACGAAAATCTTGGTGAATCAGAAAAACTTATCGCGGATAACATTATTAGCCAATTTGAGGAGATTTCATTCGAAACTAAAGGCCTAGGTAAAACATCACTTATTTCACACCGTATTGACACAGGGACTACGGAGCCAATAAAACAACGTTATTACCGACTATCCCCTGAAAAGAAGCGTATCATAACGGAACAAGTTGACGAGATGTTAACTTTAGGCGTTATCTCTCCTTGCGAAAGCCCTTGGTCCTCCCCCGTTTTGGTGGTTGGCAAAAAAGATGGTAAGCCTCGATTCTGCCTTGACAGTCGAAAACTTAATTCCGTTACCAAGAAGGATGCCTATAAGCCTTCCTTACGTTTCCGAAATCCTGGACAATCTAAAAAATGCAAAATACCTTACCAGCTTAGACCTCTCAAAAGCCTTTTGGCAGATTCCTATTCATGAGGATGATAGGGAAAAAACGGCATTTTACGTCCCAGGCCGTGGCACATTTATGTTCAATGTTACAGCATTTGGCCTCACCAATGCCCCCGCTACACAACAGCGCCTAGTAGATTCCCTGTTCATGCCAGATCTCGAACTCAAAGCCTTCTGCTACCTCGACGATGTTGTCATAGTTACTGAAACTTTTGATGAACATGTCTCTGTTCTTTTGCGAGTCCTGGAAAAATTAAAACTAGCCAATCTTACAATAAATTTTGAAAAATGTAGATTTTTTAGAGATTCTTTAAAATATCTAGGCTACGTTGTAGACTCTCACGGACTAAGGACGGACCCAGATAAGGTGCAGGCCATCCTTAATTATCCAGTTCCAACTACTAGAAAGGAAATGAAACGTTTTCTTGGTACGGCTTCCTGGTATAGGCGTTTCATACCGAATTTTAGCACAGTGGCTGGCCCGCTTAACAAACTTACCTCGACCAAAAATAAGGCATCACCATTTGTGTGGAACCCTGACGCTGATAAGGCTTTCCTAACCTTAAAATCTTGTCTCGTTCAGGCACCAGTTTTAGCGTGCCCTAACTTTGAATTGCCATTTGATGTTCACACGGACGCTAGTAACTATGGGGTTGGAGCAATGCTCTCACAAGTCGTAGATGGTGTTGAACATCCAGTGGCGTTCATGAGCAAATCACTGACTGGTCCTGAGCGAAATTATAGCGTTACGGAAAGGGAAGCTCTTGCTGTACTGACTGCGTTAGAACACTGGAGATGCTATTTGGAAAACGGCCGTCCCTTTACCGTTTACACAGACCACTCGGCGCTTAAATGGTTTCTCTCGCTAACAAATCCTACAGGCCGTTTAGCTAGATGGGGCGTAAGATTATCTGCGTTTGACTTCTCCATAAAACACCGCAGGGGTAAAGACAATGTCATCCCTGACAGTCTTTCGAGATGTGTTCCAGTGGCACCCTTATCATGCAGTGGCCCTCCAGCTACATCTGATACTTGGTACCTAAATGTATATAATGGCTGTCTTAATTCGCCTACTAGCTTCCCTAATTATATCATTAAAAACAATAAGCTGTATAGACGCATGAATAATAAGAACGTTCTTACGTCAGAATTCAGTTGGAAGGAGGTAGTTTGTTCCGAAGATCGACCGCAGATACTCGATAAATGTCACAGTGAGCCAACATCAGGGCATTTTGGTGTGTTCAAGACATACAAACGATTATCTCTTTCCTATTTCTGGCCCAAAATGTACAGTGACGTCGTCAAGCATGTTTCCGCCTGTGAGGTTTGCCTGGCCTATAAAACAGCTACACATCCTATCTTAGGAACAATGGGCAGACCCAAGGACTGCTGTAGGCCCTTCCAGATGTTGTCCATTGATTTAATGGGACCCTTGCCTTGTACTAGGAAGCAGCATTGTTATATATTTGTTGTGACGTGCTGTTTCTCTAAATATTGCCTCATATTTCCCTTACGACGCGCTACTGCTGAAGTTGTTTCTCGAATTATGGAAGATGATGTATTTTTGGTGCACGGCATTCCGCAAACTATAGTGCTAGATAACGGATGTCAATTTAATAGCCATGAAATGAGCAATCTATTTAGTAAATACAAGGTGCCTAATGTTCACTTTACGCCGAAATATTCACCACAAGTTAACACCGTTGAACGTTACAATAAAACTATTATTACAGCCATATCAACGTTCGTAAACGACGATCAAAGAGCTTGGGATGTTAACCTATCCAAAATTCGCTTCAGCATAAATAACTCCGTGAACGAGGTCACCGGGTATACCCCTGCATTTCTGGTCCATGGCCGAGAACTTGTCACGTGCGGGTCTCATTATACAGATAATGATACCCCAAACGAGATTGTTTTCATGCCTCGTGACAGCTATGCTGAAAACCTGGGATATTTGTCTGGCGTCTTTGACAACGTACAAGCAGCGCTCTGGCAAAGTCACAAAAGAAACTCACAGCGCTATAACACCAGGAGGAAGGAAATTGATTTTAACGTCGGAGACATAGTCTGGAAACGCTGTTATTTTCAAAGCGACAAAGGTGCCTATTTCAGCAAAAAGCTAGCGCCAAAGTACCAGAAATGCCGTATTAAAGTCAAGCGCTCACCTCTGGTGTACATAATTGAGGACATGGCTGGTCGTGACTTGGGAGCGTGGCATGTCAAGGATTTCAAGCTTTCTAGCAGTGCTAATGTCTCCTGAGGCTTTCTACATTTTTTTTTTCTTTTTTTAATGTGTTTTGGGATGATCGCCACCGGTAGATTAGTGTCGGTTATACAAATTCCTAAGCTTTTAGTTGCCTAGTTCTAGTCAGTTAACTATTGAAATTTTATGTTAAGCCTTCACCAGAGGGGTTCCGTCCCTTGTAGGAACCCTCTCATTCGGAGCGGGTGGTGACTTCGTCCTCGTAAATTTTAACTTTTAATTACATATGCCTTCACCAGAGGGGTTCCGTCCCTTGAAGGAATCCTCTCACTAGGAAGCGGGTGGTGACTTCACTAGGTAAACTCTCGAACTCTTAACCTGTAAAAGACTAAAACTAAGACGTGTATTATCATGTTTTATCTATTCCTCTTGCCAAAATGTAATGCAGCTATTTTTAACATCAAACAATTGCTACTCGAGCGCCGCATTCTTATAATAATGCGTCTCTCCTTTTAAAAAGACGTTTCCTTCGTTTGCATACGTATATATACGCAAGGAAACAAAATGACTGATTTGATAGAAAGAAAGATGACGAATGAAAGTGTAAGTAGTAAATGAAAATATCCTGAATACTTCTAGAAGGATTTTTCTTAGGAAAAATCCTTCTTCTAGGAGACGGTGTACTGTAACGTATATCGTTAATTCTTTAAACTAAGAATTGAATAGTTGTCAAATAGCCACATAACATTCTGGTAAACACTTAAAATCTAGAACTAGGAAGCTTATAAATAAATAACTACGAATAAAAACCTTATTAATACACTTAACTAAATTAAAATTAGCGTATTTACAGAACCTATGCCTAAAACTTACTTGCTAAAATACTTACCATAATATACTTAACCTAATTAATAATAAACTAAAGTAATCAAATAAAGAAGAACGAAACAAAACACAATTGCTAGGTGAATGTTTCAATAAATAACATACGGAGCGTATGCGCAATTTAAGTTTTGTCAAATAACGCGGGACCGGTCGCCGGCGCTTGTCGATCTAAGCCGATGACTACACGGAGATACCCGAGCGGGCGCCGCTCGCTGCCGGCGCTCGCTGCCGCCGCACACTCAGCCACCGGCCTCACGACGCACAACCCGCGTCGCCTTGCTATAGAAACTGTGCTCGGAGCGGAGCGATCTCAGCGAGCGTAATTACTTGCGATTTAAATAACTTAATAATCTTAAAGTGAGTGTTGTTTCATCCCAATTTTGGGTAAGTGTTGCACCTTTCATTACTAATTAAGTAGCTAAATGCTTATAAGCCTAATGTTCGGTCATATTTTGTAGAAACGGTAGCAGTACAGTAGCGGTCACCTTAGTTGACCTTCCTTTGACCGCTTGGGAATATTCTAGTTAGTGCGCTCATACATTGTCACCTAATCACGCATTATTTTTTATCACCACTACTTAATAGAATCGACCGTATTAATGCCATGTTTCCTTATTAAACTTTTAAATGGATATAATTTCCCAAAGATGATTATTTAAAATAAAAGGTGCTACGCAAGTTGATTTTGCCTGTAACTTATGCTATGCTTTTGTATAAGCCTTGGATTATTTGTTAATGACAGTGCATAATTTATATTTCGAACTCTTATGGAATATTGTAATTTATACCTTTTAAAGTTCTTTATTTTAATTAATATAAATGTAAATTTAACTGCATAAATGTAATTTCAATCTGGAAATATCGATTATAAGAAAAGGCTTTTACTTAAATACGCTGTAAAAAATCAAACCAATCAATGTAAAATAAGTGCATTGAAAATCTAATGCTAACGCGAACTCTGGTGCTTGCTTTCGGTTTTGCCTGTGCATATTAATTTTATTTTATTAGCTTTCAAAATCAATAGTTACTTATTTTAATTAGTACTTGTTCTTGTAAAGCTTAGCATTGGATTGTCACTGCACCGCTGGCTTCTTTTGTACCTGGACTGCATCACCCATTATCTCACGATTGCTTTTTTGTTAACTACCTACCCCCTTGCGCGCGAGTGATCATCTGCAGTCCAGGGTTAGGATGAGCTCGTGCTAATGTGGACTATTGGACGCGTTCCAGGAACACCCTACCGGGTGAAGAGTACCGCCGCTAAGAACCACCTACGCCCGGCTCGCCTCACCTTCTCGCGGCCGCTTCACCAACCTCGCCCTCCGAGTCCAGCTCCGCACTGCCGAGGGGCGTACGGTACCAGGAAGGAACGGCCACTCTCGCACATTCCAGACCCCTTAGTCTCAGCCCTACCTAGAGGCAACCGAATTACCCCCCCTGATCTAGTTAATAGTTTTTTACTAAACATTAAACAATAATTACTTCTAATTTTCTTATTTATTTGTCTCCGTGTTAGGCACCCCTGTTTTGTGAATAGGGACCCCTAGCAACGTGACAAATTGGCGCCCCCGCGTGTTTTTTTTATAGGTTTAGGGCTATTGGTCTGTGTGAGAGTTGGTTTTTCTTTTCTTAAAGCATTGTTGGTGTTGGAGTGTGCATGTCTTAGGTCTAGCAAAACTTGCTTCTGCCAAATATTAAGCCTTCCATTACAGTGACGACGCGTCCATAGGTGAAAATTATCCTAGCGTATCTAATTTCCTGAAAAGCTTATCTTAATGTATTACCTTGTTTGCCAAGCTTTTTGTTTTTCTCTTTAAAAAAAAAATACAAACCTATGGGATGCCTCGCCACTACTGCCTTTAGTTTAGACGCTTATTTAGTCTAGTACATAAGATTCATTGTAACTCTTGTGCAACATTTACCTTGCTTAGGAAAAAAAGAAACACTCTTCTCGCTTAGTGGTTAAAAACTTAAACAAAATAATTTCAAATAAATAAAATAAACTGCTATTAAAATAACCTAATAATAATCTATACCTAAGCCTAAAACAAAATAATTCTCAGTACAAAAATAATAACAAATCATGTTGCGGCAAATAAAATACTTGCAGCTTACAAAGTCTGAGCTCATATATGAGGTCAAAGTTCGTGCCGAAGAGCCTAAGGACAGAGTAGAAGATTTAAGGCAACAAATCTCAAAGCTTTCGCTACAATACCCCGCTGAGGAGATTTTAGACTCATGTTACGAATTTGATGAAGATATAGCTGGCATAAAGATTACTTTAGCTAAATCAGCAATAAACCTAGCTTCCCTTACAGAAGATCCCAATCAAAAGAATCTTCTCGAGCGCACCCACACCTACCTGAACCACATTTACCACAGGCTCAACAGAATTCCACTACCCGAGCAACCAGCTGCTTTGGCTTTGCTGCGCGAAACTCAGGAGTTCTATAACAGTCAATGGTCAAAGCTTCAGCAAATTTTTACAAAACTTGGTATTACCGATAATCAGGCTTCTCGTCCTGTTTCCAACCCGGTTCAGGCCACTACAAACCCTACAGCTACTCTTAATGTTGATGACTCAGCTCTTGGTGATGTAACATCACAAAATCCTGTTGTGCAAAATATCAGGGTGACATGTGACCGGGGTGGCCTCAGTTCGGAAATAGCAAAAATTAAATTTGACGGCAAGTCCTGCGTTAGGTCCTTTATCACACGTGTGGAGGAGTTCCGCCAGGCAAAGAACGTCACTGACTCAAATATGCTCTCCCATGCTACGGAAATTCTGACCGGCGATGCCTTACACTGGTACCGTAGCGTGAAGGAAAGCATAACTACTTGGAATGACCTCCTAGTTTTTCTTAAAGACGATTTCGATATGGTAGATTATGATTACCGGATGACAAACAAAATTAGAAACAGAAGTCAAGGACCATCTGAGAACATAACAATCTACCTAGCTATCATGCACGGTATGTTTAGTAGGCTTTCTAGACCTTTAAGTGAACAGGAGCAGCTAGAAATCATATTACATAATATAAGACCCTGCTATTCAAACGTGCTCGCTACTTGCCCAGGTCTGAATACTATCGCCGATCTTAGAATATTATGCAAAAACTACGAACACATTACAGCACGTTCGGGTGACTTTAAAGAACCACCAACCATCTCTAGTAATACCGTGGCTCCGGACTATGCTTATACTAGAAGGGAATTTAAAAACAACTACAAGCCTAATTATAATAATGCGCAACCACAAGCTGGTCCAAGTCACCACAATCCGTCGCATTCAAAGTCTACTCCGACTCGACCCTCGTATGTCTCATCAATTAAAAAAGAGGAGTATTGCTACCGCTGCCGAGTCAATACTCATAACATGCGACAATGTCCAGCGGATCGTACTATTTTTTGCTTCCGGTGCGGGCTGAAGGATTTTCGTACTCCGGATTGCCCAAAGTGTCAAAAACAAAACATAACAGACAAGGATAGTTCTCAAGTTCAGACAAAAAACTAACTACCGAAAATTGTCGCGAACACCAGTTTGATGCCGCTGACTGGGGTAATTGGCTCGCGACCATTAAACATTTTTTTAGCACCTATAAAGTTGCAACAATTTTCGGTTCCTTACCTTCAAATGATCCTCGCCCCTATGTTAATGTTACTATTGAGAACATCCCGGACCTTACTATTTACGGTTTGCTTGACTCAGGCTCAGTTGTTACTATCCTTGGCAATAATTCTCATTTACACTTTCTTCAATTTGGCTACGAGTTATTCTTAGGCGATGAACTTACTGCTGTAGCAGCGGGTGGTCAGCGGATGAAATCCCTCGGTTATATCTTATTGCATATGATTTATGGCAATTCAAAACAAATAATAAAGGCGTTTGTTATTCCTGAAATAGAAAACAACCTTATTCTCGGCATCGATTTTTGGAAACAATTTAAAATTTGCCCAAAATTATTACACAACCTAAATTACATTTCCATGTCAGAACCTTGTTTAGCGCAAATTGACTTAAAGACTTCAAATGTACATCTGCATTCTTACGGAAATCTTGGTGAATCAGAAAAACTTATCGCGGATAACATTATTAGCCAATTTGAGGAGATTTCATTCGAAACTAAAGGCCTAGGTAAAACATCACTTATTTCACACCGTATTGACACAGGGACTACGGAGCCAATAAAACAACGTTATTACCGACTATCCCCTGAAAAGAAGCGTATCATAACGGAACAAGTTGACGAGATGTTAACTTTAGGCGTTATCTCTCCTTGCGAAAGCCCTTGGTCCTCCCCCGTTTTGGTGGTTGGCAAAAAAGATGGTAAACCTCGATTCTGCCTTGACAGTCGAAAACTTAATTCCGTTACCAAGAAGGATGCCTATAAGCCTTCCTTACGTTTCCGAAATCCTGGACAATCTAAAAAATGCAAAATACCTTACCAGCTTAGACCTCTCAAAAGCCTTTTGGCAGATTCCTATTCATGAGGATGATAGGGAAAAAACGGCATTTTACGTCCCAGGCCGTGGCACATTTATGTTCAATGTTACAGCATTTGGCCTCACCAATGCCCCCGCTACACAACAGCGCCTAGTAGATTCCCTGTTCATGCCAGATCTCGAACTCAAAGCCTTCTGCTACCTCGACGATGTTGTCATAGTTACTGAAACTTTTGATGAACATGTCTCTGTTCTTTTGCGAGTCCTGGAAAAATTAAAACGAGCCAATCTTACAATAAATTTTGAAAAATGTAGATTTTTTAGAGATTCTTTAAAATATCTAGGCTACGTTGTAGACTCTCACGGACTAAGGACGGACCCAGATAAGGTGCAGGCCATCCTTAATTATCCAGTTCCAACTACTAGAAAGGAAATGAAACGTTTTCTTGGTACGGCTTCCTGGTATAGGCGTTTCATACCGAATTTTAGCACAGTGGCTGGCCCGCTTAACAAACTTACCTCGACCAAAAATAAGGCATCACCATTTGTGTGGAACCCTGACGCTGATAAGGCTTTCCTAACCTTAAAATCTTGTCTCGTTCAGGCACCAGTTTTAGCGTGCCCTAACTTTGAATTGCCATTTGATGTTCACACGGACGCTAGTAACTATGGGGTTGGAGCAATGCTCTCACAAGTCGTAGATGGTGTTGAACATCCAGTGGCGTTCATGAGCAAATCACTGACTGGTCCTGAGCGAAATTATAGCGTTACGGAAAGGGAAGCTCTTGCTGTACTGACTGCGTTAGAACACTGGAGATGCTATTTGGAAAACGGCCGTCCCTTTACCGTTTACACAGACCACTCGGCGCTTAAATGGTTTCTCTCGCTAACAAATCCTACAGGCCGTTTAGCTAGATGGGGCGTAAGATTATCTGCGTTTGACTTCTCCATAAAACACCGCAGGGGTAAAGACAATGTCATCCCTGACAGTCTTTCGAGATGTGTTCCAGTGGCACCCTTATCATGCAGTGGCCCTCCAGCTACATCTGATACTTGGTACCTAAATGTATATAATGGCTGTCTTAATTCGCCTACTAGCTTCCCTAATTATATCATTAAAAACAATAAGCTGTATAGACGCATGAATAATAAGAACGTTCTTACGTCAGAATTCAGTTGGAAGGAGGTAGTTTGTTCCGAAGATCGACCGCAGATACTCGATAAATGTCACAGTGAGCCAACATCAGGGCATTTTGGTGTGTTCAAGACATACAAACGATTATCTCTTTCCTATTTCTGGCCCAAAATGTACAGTGACGTCGTCAAGCATGTTTCCGCCTGTGAGGTTTGCCTGGCCTATAAAACAGCTACACATCCTATCTTAGGAACAATGGGCAGACCCAAGGACTGCTGTAGGCCCTTCCAGATGTTGTCCATTGATTTAATGGGACCCTTGCCTTGTACTAGGAAGCAGCATTGTTATATATTTGTTGTGACGTGCTGTTTCTCTAAATATTGCCTCATATTTCCCTTACGACGCGCTACTGCTGAAGTTGTTTCTCGAATTATGGAAGATGATGTATTTTTGGTGCACGGCATTCCGCAAACTATAGTGCTAGATAACGGATGTCAATTTAATAGCCATGAAATGAGCAATCTATTTAGTAAATACAAGGTGCCTAATGTTCACTTTACGCCGAAATATTCACCACAAGTTAACACCGTTGAACGTTACAATAAAACTATTATTACAGCCATATCAACGTTCGTAAACGACGATCAAAGAGCTTGGGATGTTAACCTATCCAAAATTCGCTTCAGCATAAATAACTCCGTGAACGAGGTCACCGGGTATACCCCTGCATTTCTGGTCCATGGCCGAGAACTTGTCACGTGCGGGTCTCATTATACAGATAATGATACCCCAAACGAGATTGTTTTCATGCCTCGTGACAGCTATGCTGAAAACCTGGGATATTTGTCTGGCGTCTTTGACAACGTACAAGCAGCGCTCTGGCAAAGTCACAAAAGAAACTCACAGCGCTATAACACCAGGAGGAAGGAAATTGATTTTAACGTCGGAGACATAGTCTGGAAACGCTGTTATTTTCAAAGCGACAAAGGTGCCTATTTCAGCAAAAAGCTAGCGCCAAAGTACCAGAAATGCCGTATTAAAGTCAAGCGCTCACCTCTGGTGTACATAATTGAGGACATGGCTGGTCGTGACTTGGGAGCGTGGCATGTCAAGGATTTCAAGCTTTCTAGCAGTGCTAATGTCTCCTGAGGCTTTCTACATTTTTTTTTTCTTTTTTTAATGTGTTTTGGGATGATCGCCACCGGTAGATTAGTGTCGGTTATACAAATTCCTAAGCTTTTAGTTGCCTAGTTCTAGTCAGTTAACTATTGAAATTTTATGTTAAGCCTTCACCAGAGGGGTTCCGTCCCTTGTAGGAACCCTCTCATTCGGAGCGGGTGGTGACTTCGTCCTCGTAAATTTTAACTTTTAATTACATATGCCTTCACCAGAGGGGTTCCGTCCCTTGAAGGAATCCTCTCACTAGGAAGCGGGTGGTGACTTCACTAGGTAAACTCTCGAACTCTTAACCTGTAAAAGACTAAAACTAAGACGTGTATTATCATGTTTTATCTATTCCTCTTGCCAAAATGTAATGCAGCTATTTTTAACATCAAACAATTGCTACTCGAGCGCCGCATTCTTATAATAATGCGTCTCTCCTTTTAAAAAGACGTTTCCTTCGTTTGCATACATATATATACGCAAGGAAACAAAATGACTGATTTGATAGAAAGAAAGATGACGAATGAAAGTGTAAGTAGTAAATGAAAATATCCTGAATACTTCTAGAAGGATTTTTCTTAGGAAAAATCCTTCTTCTAGGAGACGGTGTACTGTAACGTATATCGTTAATTCTTTAAACTAAGAATTGAATAGTTGTCAAATAGCCACATAACATTCTGGTAAACACTTAAAATCTAGAACTAGGAAGCTTATAAATAAATAACTACGAATAAAAACCTTATTAATACACTTAACTAAATTAAAATTAGCGTATTTACAGAACCTATGCCTAAAACTTACTTGCTAAAATACTTACCATAATATACTTAACCTAATTAATAATAAACTAAAGTAATCAAATAAAGAAGAACGAAACAAAACACAATTGCTAGGTGAATGTTTCAATAAATAACATACGGAGCGTATGCGCAATTTAAGTTTTGTCAAATAACGCGGGACCGGTCGCCGGCGCTTGTCGATCTAAGCCGATGACTACACGGAGATACCCGAGCGGGCGCCGCTCGCTGCCGGCGCTCGCTGCCGCCGCACACTCAGCCACCGGCCTCACGACGCACAACCCGCGTCGCCTTGCTATAGAAACTGTGCTCGGAGCGGAGCGATCTCAGCGAGCGTAATTACTTGCGATTTAAATAACTTAATAATCTTAAAGTGAGTGTTGTTTCATCCCAATTTTGGGTAAGTGTTGCACCTTTCATTACTAATTAAGTAGCTAAATGCTTATAAGCCTAATGTTCGGTCATATTTTGTAGAAACGGTAGCAGTACAGTAGCGGTCACCTTAGTTGACCTTCCTTTGACCGCTTGGGAATATTCTAGTTAGTGCGCTCATACATTGTCACCTAATCACGCATTATTTTTTATCACCACTACTTAATAGAATCGACCGTATTAATGCCATGTTTCCTTATTAAACTTTTAAATGGATATAATTTCCCAAAGATGATTATTTAAAATAAAAGGTGCTACGCAAGTTGATTTTGCCTGTAACTTATGCTATGCTTTTGTATAAGCCTTGGATTATTTGTTAATGACAGTGCATAATTTATATTTCGAACTCTTATGGAATATTGTAATTTATACCTTTTAAAGTTCTTTATTTTAATTAATATAAATGTAAATTTAACTGCATAAATGTAATTTCAATCTGGAAATATCGATTATAAGAAAAGGCTTTTACTTAAATACGCTGTAAAAAATCAAACCAATCAATGTAAAATAAGTGCATTGAAAATCTAATGCTAACGCGAACTCTGGTGCTTGCTTTCGGTTTTGCCTGTGCATATTAATTTTATTTTATTAGCTTTCAAAATCAATAGTTACTTATTTTAATTAGTACTTGTTCTTGTAAAGCTTAGCATTGGATTGTCACTGCACCGCTGGCTTCTTTTGTACCTGGACTGCATCACCCATTATCTCACGATTGCTTTTTTGTTAACTACCTACCCCCTTGCGCGCGAGTGATCATCTGCAGTCCAGGGTTAGGATGAGCTCGTGCTAATGTGGACTATTGGACGCGTTCCAGGAACACCCTACCGGGTGAAGAGTACCGCCGCTAAGAACCACCTACGCCCGGCTCGCCTCACCTTCTCGCGGCCGCTTCACCAACCTCGCCCTCCGAGTCCAGCTCCGCACTGCCGAGGGGCGTACGGTACCAGGAAGGAACGGCCACTCTCGCACATTCCAGACCCCTTAGTCTCAGCCCTACCTAGAGGCAACCGAATTACCCCCCCTGATCTAGTTAATAGTTTTTTACTAAACATTAAACAATAATTACTTCTAATTTTCTTATTTATTTGTCTCCGTGTTAGGCACCCCTGTTTTGTGAATAGGGACCCCTAGCAACGTGACAAATTGGCGCCCCCGCGTGTTTTTTTTATAGGTTTAGGGCTATTGGTCTGTGTGAGAGTTGGTTTTTCTTTTCTTAAAGCATTGTTGGTGTTGGAGTGTGCATGTCTTAGGTCTAGCAAAACTTGCTTCTGCCAAATATTAAGCCTTCCATTACAGTGACGACGCGTCCATAGGTGAAAATTATCCTAGCGTATCTAATTTCCTGAAAAGCTTATCTTAATGTATTACCTTGTTTGCCAAGCTTTTTGTTTTTCTCTTTAAAAAAAAAATACAAACCTATGGGATGCCTCGCCACTACTGCCTTTAGTTTAGACGCTTATTTAGTCTAGTACATAAGATTCATTGTAACTCTTGTGCAACATTTACCTTGCTTAGGAAAAAAAGAAACACTCTTCTCGCTTAGTGGTTAAAAACTTAAACAAAATAATTTCAAATAAATAAAATAAACTGCTATTAAAATAACCTAATAATAATCTATACCTAAGCCTAAAACAAAATAATTCTCAGTACAAAAATAATAACAAATCATGTTGCGGCAAATAAAATACTTGCAGCTTACAAAGTCTGAGCTCATATATGAGGTCAAAGTTCGTGCCGAAGAGCCTAAGGACAGAGTAGAAGATTTAAGGCAACAAATCTCAAAGCTTTCGCTACAATACCCCGCTGAGGAGATTTTAGACTCATGTTACGAATTTGATGAAGATATAGCTGGCATAAAGATTACTTTAGCTAAATCAGCAATAAACCTAGCTTCCCTTACAGAAGATCCCAATCAAAAGAATCTTCTCGAGCGCACCCACACCTACCTGAACCACATTTACCACAGGCTCAACAGAATTCCACTACCCGAGCAACCAGCTGCTTTGGCTTTGCTGCGCGAAACTCAGGAGTTCTATAACAGTCAATGGTCAAAGCTTCAGCAAATTTTTACAAAACTTGGTATTACCGATAATCAGGCTTCTCGTCCTGTTTCCAACCCGGTTCAGGCCACTACAAACCCTACAGCTACTCTTAATGTTGATGACTCAGCTCTTGGTGATGTAACATCACAAAATCCTGTTGTGCAAAATATCAGGGTGACATGTGACCGGGGTGGCCTCAGTTCGGAAATAGCAAAAATTAAATTTGACGGCAAGTCCTGCGTTAGGTCCTTTATCACACGTGTGGAGGAGTTCCGCCAGGCAAAGAACGTCACTGACTCAAATATGCTCTCCCATGCTACGGAAATTCTGACCGGCGATGCCTTACACTGGTACCGTAGCGTGAAGGAAAGCATAACTACTTGGAATGACCTCCTAGTTTTTCTTAAAGACGATTTCGATATGGTAGATTATGATTACCGGATGACAAACGAAATTAGAAACAGAAGTCAAGGACCATCTGAGAACATAACAATCTACCTAGCTATCATGCACGGTATGTTTAGTAGGCTTTCTAGACCTTTAAGTGAACAGGAGCAGCTAGAAATCATATTACATAATATAAGACCCTGCTATTCAAACGTGCTCGCTACTTGCCCAGGTCTGAATACTATCGCCGATCTTAGAATATTATGCAAAAACTACGAACACATTACAGCACGTTCGGGTGACTTTAAAGAACCACCAACCATCTCTAGTAATACCGTGGCTCCGGACTATGCTTATACTAGAAGGGAATTTAAAAACAACTACAAGCCTAATTATAATAATGCGCAACCACAAGCTGGTCCAAGTCACCACAATCCGTCGCATTCAAAGTCTACTCCGACTCGACCCTCGTATGTCTCATCAATTAAAAAAGAGGAGTATTGCTACCGCTGCCGAGTCAATACAGGCCCATTATAGGCCCATTTCTTTGGCGACTATCGTGGCCAAGGTGCTTGACGGCGTGCTCAACTCGCGCCTGGACGAACACCTAAGACTGCACGATGCCCAGTTTGGCTTTCGACCTGGGTTATCGACTGAGAGCGCCATTGTGGTGTTGAAACACGCTGTCAAGTACTACACGGACAGAAAGACATCAGTCTTTGGCTGTTTCCTAGATCTTTCAAAGGCGTTCGACCTAGTCAGTTACGATATCCTTTGGGGCAAATTAAAGGCGACCGGATTACCGACAGATTTGCTACACATTTTTCAATATTGGTATGGCAATCAAGTTAATGTTGTGAAATGGGCGAATGCACTATCTTTACCGTATGTGCTGGAATGCGGTGTGAGGCAGGGGGGGCTAACATCGCCTAGGCTATTTAATTTGTATATGAATGCATTGATCGAAGAGCTCAGCGGCACTCATGCGGGCTGTTTTATTGACGGAGTTAGTTTCAATAACATTAGCTATGCCGATGACATGGCGCTGCTGGCTCCATCGATCGGTGCACTCAATGAATTACTTAGCATATGTGAGAGATACGCTGTTGCTCATGGACTTCTGTATAACTTGAAGAAAACAGTGTACATGGTTTTTAAGGCCCCGGGCAGGAAGGCTCCGGATATGACACTCCCTGTTTTACTGAATGGAGCTTCAATTACCAGAGTGAGTCAGTTTAAATACCTAGGTCACTATTTTACTGACAATTTGAAGGAGGATATAGACGTTGAACGGGAACGCAGGGCGCTGGTGGTGCGGGCGAATATGCTGGCTCGCAGGTTCGCGCGGTGTACAGCCGCAGTCAAAATAACGCTCTTTCGAGCATACTGCACCTCGCTGTACTCAGGTGCCCTGTGGGGGGGCTGTTCGCAACGCTCAATCAGCTCCCTGCGCGTCCAATACAACAACGCCTTCAGGGCGCTGCTAGGGCTGCCACGGTTTTGTAGTGCATCCGCCATGTTTGCCGAAGCGCGAGTGGACAGCTTTACTGCTGTACTGCGGAAAAAGATGGCATCGCTTCTGACCAGAATACGTGGCAGCACTAACAGCCTCCTGATGACGATTGCGGCCAGGCATGAGTGCTCGATAATGCAACACCTAATTAAGAATACTTTGTCACTTGTAAAATATGAATACTAAGATATAACTAACATAGGCATAAGTAATTTACTAACAAATTGTGGATCTAGTTGTCTGAATAAATAAATAAATAATAATAATAATAATAATACTCATAACATGCGACAATGTCCAGCGGATCGTACTATTTTTTGCTTCCGGTGCGGGCTGAAGGATTTTCGTACTCCGGATTGCCCAAAGTGTCAAAAACAAAACATAACAGACAAGGATAGTTCTCAAGTTCAGACAAAAAACTAACTACCGAAAATTGTCGCGAACACCAGTTTGATGCCGCTGACTGGGGTAATTGGCTCGCGACCATTAAACATTTTTTTAGCACCTATAAAGTTGCAACAATTTTCGGTTCCTTACCTTCAAATGATCCTCGCCCCTATGTTAATGTTACTATTGAGAACATCCCGGACCTTACTATTTACGGTTTGCTTGACTCAGGCTCAGTTGTTACTATCCTTGGCAATAATTCTCATTTACACTTTCTTCAATTTGGCTACGAGTTATTCTTAGGCGATGAACTTACTGCTGTAGCAGCGGGTGGTCAGCGGATGAAATCCCTCGGTTATATCTTATTGCATATGATTTATGGCAATTCAAAACAAATAATAAAGGCGTTTGTTATTCCTGAAATAGAAAACAACCTTATTCTCGGCATCGATTTTTGGAAACAATTTAAAATTTGCCCAAAATTATTACACAACCTAAATTACATTTCCATGTCAGAACCTTGTTTAGCGCAAATTGACTTAAAGACTTCAAATGTACATCTGCATTCTTACGGAAATCTTGGTGAATCAGAAAAACTTATCGCGGATAACATTATTAGCCAATTTGAGGAGATTTCATTCGAAACTAAAGGCCTAGGTAAAACATCACTTATTTCACACCGTATTGACACAGGGACTACGGAGCCAATAAAACAACGTTATTACCGACTATCCCCTGAAAAGAAGCGTATCATAACGGAACAAGTTGACGAGATGTTAACTTTAGGCGTTATCTCTCCTTGCGAAAGCCCTTGGTCCTCCCCCGTTTTGGTGGTTGGCAAAAAAGATGGTAAACCTCGATTCTGCCTTGACAGTCGAAAACTTAATTCCGTTACCAAGAAGGATGCCTATAGCCTTCCTTACGTTTCCGAAATCCTGGACAATCTAAAAAATGCAAAATACCTTACCAGCTTAGACCTCTCAAAAGCCTTTTGGCAGATTCCTATTCATGAGGATGATAGGGAAAAAACGGCATTTTACGTCCCAGGCCGTGGCACATTTATGTTCAATGTTACAGCATTTGGCTTCACCAATGCCCCCGCTACACAACAGCGCCTAGTAGATTCCCTGTTCATGCCAGATCTCGAACTCAAAGCCTTCTGCTACCTCGACGATGTTGTCATAGTTACTGAAACTTCTGATGAACATGTCTCTGTTCTTTTGCGAGTCCTGGAAAAATTAAAACGAGCCAATCTTACAATAAATTTTGAAAAATGTAGATTTTTTAGAGATTCTTTAAAATATCTAGGCTACGTTGTAGACTCTCACGGACTAAGGACGGACCCAGATAAGGTGCAGGCCATCCTTAATTATCCAGTTCCAACTACTAGAAAGGAAATGAAACGTTTTCTTGGTACGGCTTCCTGGTATAGGCGTTTCATACCGAATTTTAGCACAGTGGCTGGCCCGCTTAACAAATTTACCTCGACCAAAAATAAGGCATCACCATTTGTGTGGAACCCTGACGCTGATAAGGCTTTCCTAACCTTAAAATCTTGTCTCGTTCAGGCACCAGTTTTAGCGTGCCCTAACTTTGAATTGCCATTTGATGTTCACACGGACGCTAGTAACTATGGGGTTGGAGCAATGCTCTCACAAGTCGTAGATGGTGTTGAACATCCAGTGGCGTTCATGAGCAAATCACTGACTGGTCCTGAGCGAAATTATAGCGTTACGGAAAGGGAAGCTCTTGCTGTACTGACTGCGTTAGAACACTGGAGATGCTATTTGGAAAACGGCCGTCCCTTTACCGTTTACACAGACCACTCGGCGCTTAAATGGTTTCTCCCGCTAACAAATCCTACAGGCCGTTTAGCTAGATGGGGCGTAAGATTATCTGCGTTTGACTTCTCCATAAAACACCGCAGGGGTAAAGACAATGTCATCCCTGACAGTCTTTCGAGATGTGTTCCAGTGGCACCCTTATCATGCAGTGGCCCTCCAGCTACATCTGATACTTGGTACCTAAATGTATATAATGGCTGTCTTAATTCGCCTACTAGCTTCCCTAATTATATCATTAAAAACAATAAGCTGTATAGACGCATGAATAATAAGAACGTTCTTACGTCAGAATTCAGTTGGAAGGAGGTAGTTTGTTCCGAAGATCGACCGCAGATACTCGATAAATGTCACAGTGAGCCAACATCAGGGCATTTTGGTGTGTTCAAGACATACAAACGATTATCTCTTTCCTATTTCTGGCCCAAAATGTACAGTGACGTCGTCAAGCATGTTTCCGCCTGTGAGGTTTGCCTGGCCTATAAAACAGCTACACATCCTATCTTAGGAACAATGGGCAGACCCAAGGACTGCTGTAGGCCCTTCCAGATGTTGTCCATTGATTTAATGGGACCCTTGCCTTGTACTAGGAAGCAGCATTGTTATATATTTGTTGTGACGTGCTGTTTCTCTAAATATTGCCTCATATTTCCCTTACGACGCGCTACTGCTGAAGTTGTTTCTCGAATTATGGAAGATGATGTATTTTTGGTGCACGGCATTCCGCAAACTATAGTGCTAGATAACGGATGTCAATTTAATAGCCATGAAATGAGCAATCTATTTAGTAAATACAAGGTGCCTAATGTTCACTTTACGCCGAAATATTCACCACAAGTTAACACCGTTGAACGTTACAATAAAACTATTATTACAGCCATATCAACGTTCGTAAACGACGATCAAAGAGCTTGGGATGTTAACCTATCCAAAATTCGCTTCAGCATAAATAACTCCGTGAACGAGGTCACCGGGTATACCCCTGCATTTCTGGTCCATGGCCGAGAACTTGTCACGTGCGGGTCTCATTATACAGATAATGATACCCCAAACGAGATTGTTTTCATGCCTCGTGACAGCTATGCTGAAAACCTGGGATATTTGTCTGGCGTCTTTGACAACGTACAAGCAGCGCTCTGGCAAAGTCACAAAAGAAACTCACAGCGCTATAACACCAGGAGGAAGGAAATTGATTTTAACGTCGGAGACATAGTCTGGAAACGCTGTTATTTTCAAAGCGACAAAGGTGCCTATTTCAGCAAAAAGCTAGCGCCAAAGTACCAGAAATGCCGTATTAAAGTCAAGCGCTCACCTCTGGTGTACATCGTTGAGGACATGGCTGGTCGTGACTTGGGAGCGTGGCATGTCAAGGATTTCAAGCTTTCTAGCAGTGCTAATGTCTCCTGAGGCTTTCTACATTTTTTTTTCTTTTTTTAATGTGTTTTGGGATGATCGCCACCGGTAGATTAGTGTCGGTTATACAAATTCCTAAGCTTTTAGTTGCCTAGTTCTAGTCAGTTAACTATTGAAATTTTATGTTAAGCCTTCACCAGAGGGGTTCCGTCCCTTGTAGGAACCCTCTCATTCGGAGCGGGTGGTGACTTCGTCCTCGTAAATTTTAACTTTTAATTACATATGCCTTCACCAGAGGGGTTCCGTCCCTTGAAGGAATCCTCTCACTAGGAAGCGGGTGGTGACTTCACTAGGTAAACTCTCGAACTCTTAACCTGTAAAAGACTAAAACTAAGACGTGTATTATCATGTTTTATCTATTCCTCTTGCCAAAATGTAATGCAGCTATTTTTAACATCAAACAATTGCTACTCGAGCGCCGCATTCTTATAATAATGCGTCTCTCCTTTTAAAAAGACGTTTCCTTCGTTTGCATACATATATATACGCAAGGAAACAAAATGACTGATTTGATAGAAAGAAAGATGACGAATGAAAGTGTAAGTAGTAAATGAAAATATCCTGAATACTTCTAGAAGGATTTTTCTTAGGAAAAATCCTTCTTCTAGGAGACGGTGTACTGTAACGTATATCGTTAATTCTTTAAACTAAGAATTGAATAGTTGTCAAATAGCCACATAACATTCTGGTAAACACTTAAAATCTAGAACTAGGAAGCTTATAAATAAATAACTACGAATAAAAACCTTATTAATACACTTAACTAAATTAAAATTAGCGTATTTACAGAACCTATGCCTAAAACTTACTTGCTAAAATACTTACCATAATATACTTAACCTAATTAATAATAAACTAAAGTAATCAAATAAAGAAGAACGAAACAAAACACAATTGCTAGGTGAATGTTTCAATAAATAACATACGGAGCGTATGCGCAATTTAAGTTTTGTCAAATAACGCGGGACCGGTCGCCGGCGCTTGTCGATCTAAGCCGATGACTACACGGAGATACCCGAGCGGGCGCCGCTCGCTGCCGGCGCTCGCTGCCGCCGCACACTCAGCCACCGGCCTCACGACGCACAACCCGCGTCGCCTTGCTATAGAAACTGTGCTCGGAGCGGAGCGATCTCAGCGAGCGTAATTACTTGCGATTTAAATAACTTAATAATCTTAAAGTGAGTGTTGTTTCATCCCAATTTTGGGTAAGTGTTGCACCTTTCATTACTAATTAAGTAGCTAAATGCTTATAAGCCTAATGTTCGGTCATATTTTGTAGAAACGGTAGCAGTACAGTAGCGGTCACCTTAGTTGACCTTCCTTTGACCGCTTGGGAATATTCTAGTTAGTGCGCTCATACATTGTCACCTAATCACGCATTATTTTTTATCACCACTACTTAATAGAATCGACCGTATTAATGCCATGTTTCCTTATTAAACTTTTAAATGGATATAATTTCCCAAAGATGATTATTTAAAATAAAAGGTGCTACGCAAGTTGATTTTGCCTGTAACTTATGCTATGCTTTTGTATAAGCCTTGGATTATTTGTTAATGACAGTGCATAATTTATATTTCGTACTCTTATGGAATATTGTAATTTATACCTTTTAAAGTTCTTTATTTTAATTAATATAAATGTAAATTTAACTGCATAAATGTAATTTCAATCTGGAAATATCGATTATAAGAAAAGGCTTTTACTTAAATACGCTGTAAAAAATCAAACCAATCAATGTAAAATAAGTGCATTGAAAATCTAATGCTAACGCGAACTCTGGTGCTTGCTTTCGGTTTTGCCTGTGCATATTAATTTTATTTTATTAGCTTTCAAAATCAATAGTTACTTATTTTAATTAGTACTTGTTCTTGTAAAGCTTAGCATTGGATTGTCACTGCACCGCTGGCTTCTTTTGTACCTGGACTGCATCACCCATTATCTCACGATTGCTTTTTTGTTAACTACCTACCCCCTTGCGCGCGAGTGATCATCTGCAGTCCAGGGTTAGGATGAGCTCGTGCTAATGTGGACTATTGGACGCGTTCCAGGAACACCCTACCGGGTGAAGAGTACCGCCGCTAAGAACCACCTACGCCCGGCTCGCCTCACCTTCTCGCGGCCGCTTCACCAACCTCGCCCTCCGAGTCCAGCTCCGCACTGCCGAGGGGCGTACGGTACCAGGAAGGAACGGCCACTCTCGCACATTCCAGACCCCTTAGTCTCAGCCCTACCTAGAGGCAACCGAATTACCCCCCCTGATCTAGTTAATAGTTTTTTACTAAACATTAAACAATAATTACTTCTAATTTTCTTATTTATTTGTCTCCGTGTTAGGCACCCCTGTTTTGTGAATAGGGACCCCTAGCAACGTGACAAATTGGCGCCCCCGCGTGTTTTTTTTATAGGTTTAGGGCTATTGGTCTGTGTGAGAGTTGGTTTTTCTTTTCTTAAAGCATTGTTGGTGTTGGAGTGTGCATGTCTTAGGTCTAGCAAAACTTGCTTCTGCCAAATATTAAGCCTTCCATTACAGTGACGACGCGTCCATAGGTGAAAATTATCCTAGCGTATCTAATTTCCTGAAAAGCTTATCTTAATGTATTACCTTGTTTGCCAAGCTTTTTGTTTTTCTCTTTAAAAAAAAAATACAAACCTATGGGATGCCTCGCCACTACTGCCTTTAGTTTAGACGCTTATTTAGTCTAGTACATAAGATTCATTGTAACTCTTGTGCAACATTTACCTTGCTTAGGAAAAAAAGAAACACTCTTCTCGCTTAGTGGTTAAAAACTTAAACAAAATAATTTCAAATAAATAAAATAAACTGCTATTAAAATAACCTAATAATAATCTATACCTAAGCCTAAAACAAAATAATTCTCAGTACAAAAATAATAACAAATCATGTTGCGGCAAATAAAATACTTGCAGCTTACAAAGTCTGAGCTCATATATGAGGTCAAAGTTCGTGCCGAAGAGCCTAAGGACAGAGTAGAAGATTTAAGGCAACAAATCTCAAAGCTTTCGCTACAATACCCCGCTGAGGAGATTTTAGACTCATGTTACGAATTTGATGAAGATATAGCTGGCATAAAGATTACTTTAGCTAAATCAGCAATAAACCTAGCTTCCCTTACAGAAGATCCCAATCAAAAGAATCTTCTCGAGCGCACCCACACCTACCTGAACCACATTTACCACAGGCTCAACAGAATTCCACTACCCGAGCAACCAGCTGCTTTGGCTTTGCTGCGCGAAACTCAGGAGTTCTATAACAGTCAATGGTCAAAGCTTCAGCAAATTTTTACAAAACTTGGTATTACCGATAATCAGGCTTCTCGTCCTGTTTCCAACCCGGTTCAGGCCACTACAAACCCTACAGCTACTCTTAATGTTGATGACTCAGCTCTTGGTGATGTAACATCACAAAATCCTGTTGTGCAAAATATCAGGGTGACATGTGACCGGGGTGGCCTCAGTTCGGAAATAGCAAAAATTAAATTTGACGGCAAGTCCTGCGTTAGGTCCTTTATCACACGTGTGGAGGAGTTCCGCCAGGCAAAGAACGTCACTGACTCAAATATGCTCTCCCATGCTACGGAAATTCTGACCGGCGATGCCTTACACTGGTACCGTAGCGTGAAGGAAAGCATAACTACTTGGAATGACCTCCTAGTTTTTCTTAAAGACGATTTCGATATGGTAGATTATGATTACCGGATGACAAACGAAATTAGAAACAGAAGTCAAGGACCATCTGAGAACATAACAATCTACCTAGCTATCATGCACGGTATGTTTAGTAGGCTTTCTAGACCTTTAAGTGAACAGGAGCAGCTAGAAATCATATTACATAATATAAGACCCTGCTATTCAAACGTGCTCGCTACTTGCCCAGGTCTGAATACTATCGCCGATCTTAGAATATTATGCAAAAACTACGAACACATTACAGCACGTTCGGGTGACTTTAAAGAACCACCAACCATCTCTAGTAATACCGTGGCTCCGGACTATGCTTATACTAGAAGGGAATTTAAAAACAACTACAAGCCTAATTATAATAATGCGCAACCACAAGCTGGTCCAAGTCACCACAATCCGTCGCATTCAAAGTCTACTCCGACTCGACCCTCGTATGTCTCATCAATTAAAAAAGAGGAGTATTGCTACCGCTGCCGAGTCAATACAGGCCCATTATAGGCCCATTTCTTTGGCGACTATCGTGGCCAAGGTGCTTGACGGCGTGCTCAACTCGCGCCTGGACGAACACCTAAGACTGCACGATGCCCAGTTTGGCTTTCGACCTGGGTTATCGACTGAGAGCGCCATTGTGGTGTTGAAACACGCTGTCAAGTACTACACGGACAGAAAGACATCAGTCTTTGGCTGTTTCCTAGATCTTTCAAAGGCGTTCGACCTAGTCAGTTACGATATCCTTTGGGGCAAATTAAAGGCGACCGGATTACCGACAGATTTGCTACACATTTTTCAATATTGGTATGGCAATCAAGTTAATGTTGTGAAATGGGCGAATGCACTATCTTTACCGTATGTGCTGGAATGCGGTGTGAGGCAGGGGGGGCTAACATCGCCTAGGCTATTTAATTTGTATATGAATGCATTGATCGAAGAGCTCAGCGGCACTCATGCGGGCTGTTTTATTGACGGAGTTAGTTTCAATAACATTAGCTATGCCGATGACATGGCGCTGCTGGCTCCATCGATCGGTGCACTCAATGAATTACTTAGCATATGTGAGAGATACGCTGTTGCTCATGGACTTCTGTATAACTTGAAGAAAACAGTGTACATGGTTTTTAAGGCCCCGGGCAGGAAGGCTCCGGATATGACACTCCCTGTTTTACTGAATGGAGCTTCAATTACCAGAGTGAGTCAGTTTAAATACCTAGGTCACTATTTTACTGACAATTTGAAGGAGGATATAGACGTTGAACGGGAACGCAGGGCGCTGGTGGTGCGGGCGAATATGCTGGCTCGCAGGTTCGCGCGGTGTACAGCCGCAGTCAAAATAACGCTCTTTCGAGCATACTGCACCTCGCTGTACTCAGGTGCCCTGTGGGGGGGCTGTTCGCAACGCTCAATCAGCTCCCTGCGCGTCCAATACAACAACGCCTTCAGGGCGCTGCTAGGGCTGCCACGGTTTTGTAGTGCATCCGCCATGTTTGCCGAAGCGCGAGTGGACAGCTTTACTGCTGTACTGCGGAAAAAGATGGCATCGCTTCTGACCAGAATACGTGGCAGCACTAACAGCCTCCTGATGACGATTGCGGCCAGGCATGAGTGCTCGATAATGCAACACCTAATTAAGAATACTTTGTCACTTGTAAAATATGAATACTAAGATATAACTAACATAGGCATAAGTAATTTACTAACAAATTGTGGATCTAGTTGTCTGAATAAATAAATAAATAATAATAATAATAATAATACTCATAACATGCGACAATGTCCAGCGGATCGTACTATTTTTTGCTTCCGGTGCGGGCTGAAGGATTTTCGTACTCCGGATTGCCCAAAGTGTCAAAAACAAAACATAACAGACAAGGATAGTTCTCAAGTTCAGACAAAAAACTAACTACCGAAAATTGTCGCGAACACCAGTTTGATGCCGCTGACTGGGGTAATTGGCTCGCGACCATTAAACATTTTTTTAGCACCTATAAAGTTGCAACAATTTTCGGTTCCTTACCTTCAAATGATCCTCGCCCCTATGTTAATGTTACTATTGAGAACATCCCGGACCTTACTATTTACGGTTTGCTTGACTCAGGCTCAGTTGTTACTATCCTTGGCAATAATTCTCATTTACACTTTCTTCAATTTGGCTACGAGTTATTCTTAGGCGATGAACTTACTGCTGTAGCAGCGGGTGGTCAGCGGATGAAATCCCTCGGTTATATCTTATTGCATATGATTTATGGCAATTCAAAACAAATAATAAAGGCGTTTGTTATTCCTGAAATAGAAAACAACCTTATTCTCGGCATCGATTTTTGGAAACAATTTAAAATTTGCCCAAAATTATTACACAACCTAAATTACATTTCCATGTCAGAACCTTGTTTAGCGCAAATTGACTTAAAGACTTCAAATGTACATCTGCATTCTTACGGAAATCTTGGTGAATCAGAAAAACTTATCGCGGATAACATTATTAGCCAATTTGAGGAGATTTCATTCGAAACTAAAGGCCTAGGTAAAACATCACTTATTTCACACCGTATTGACACAGGGACTACGGAGCCAATAAAACAACGTTATTACCGACTATCCCCTGAAAAGAAGCGTATCATAACGGAACAAGTTGACGAGATGTTAACTTTAGGCGTTATCTCTCCTTGCGAAAGCCCTTGGTCCTCCCCCGTTTTGGTGGTTGGCAAAAAAGATGGTAAACCTCGATTCTGCCTTGACAGTCGAAAACTTAATTCCGTTACCAAGAAGGATGCCTATAGCCTTCCTTACGTTTCCGAAATCCTGGACAATCTAAAAAATGCAAAATACCTTACCAGCTTAGACCTCTCAAAAGCCTTTTGGCAGATTCCTATTCATGAGGATGATAGGGAAAAAACGGCATTTTACGTCCCAGGCCGTGGCACATTTATGTTCAATGTTACAGCATTTGGCTTCACCAATGCCCCCGCTACACAACAGCGCCTAGTAGATTCCCTGTTCATGCCAGATCTCGAACTCAAAGCCTTCTGCTACCTCGACGATGTTGTCATAGTTACTGAAACTTCTGATGAACATGTCTCTGTTCTTTTGCGAGTCCTGGAAAAATTAAAACGAGCCAATCTTACAATAAATTTTGAAAAATGTAGATTTTTTAGAGATTCTTTAAAATATCTAGGCTACGTTGTAGACTCTCACGGACTAAGGACGGACCCAGATAAGGTGCAGGCCATCCTTAATTATCCAGTTCCAACTACTAGAAAGGAAATGAAACGTTTTCTTGGTACGGCTTCCTGGTATAGGCGTTTCATACCGAATTTTAGCACAGTGGCTGGCCCGCTTAACAAATTTACCTCGACCAAAAATAAGGCATCACCATTTGTGTGGAACCCTGACGCTGATAAGGCTTTCCTAACCTTAAAATCTTGTCTCGTTCAGGCACCAGTTTTAGCGTGCCCTAACTTTGAATTGCCATTTGATGTTCACACGGACGCTAGTAACTATGGGGTTGGAGCAATGCTCTCACAAGTCGTAGATGGTGTTGAACATCCAGTGGCGTTCATGAGCAAATCACTGACTGGTCCTGAGCGAAATTATAGCGTTACGGAAAGGGAAGCTCTTGCTGTACTGACTGCGTTAGAACACTGGAGATGCTATTTGGAAAACGGCCGTCCCTTTACCGTTTACACAGACCACTCGGCGCTTAAATGGTTTCTCCCGCTAACAAATCCTACAGGCCGTTTAGCTAGATGGGGCGTAAGATTATCTGCGTTTGACTTCTCCATAAAACACCGCAGGGGTAAAGACAATGTCATCCCTGACAGTCTTTCGAGATGTGTTCCAGTGGCACCCTTATCATGCAGTGGCCCTCCAGCTACATCTGATACTTGGTACCTAAATGTATATAATGGCTGTCTTAATTCGCCTACTAGCTTCCCTAATTATATCATTAAAAACAATAAGCTGTATAGACGCATGAATAATAAGAACGTTCTTACGTCAGAATTCAGTTGGAAGGAGGTAGTTTGTTCCGAAGATCGACCGCAGATACTCGATAAATGTCACAGTGAGCCAACATCAGGGCATTTTGGTGTGTTCAAGACATACAAACGATTATCTCTTTCCTATTTCTGGCCCAAAATGTACAGTGACGTCGTCAAGCATGTTTCCGCCTGTGAGGTTTGCCTGGCCTATAAAACAGCTACACATCCTATCTTAGGAACAATGGGCAGACCCAAGGACTGCTGTAGGCCCTTCCAGATGTTGTCCATTGATTTAATGGGACCCTTGCCTTGTACTAGGAAGCAGCATTGTTATATATTTGTTGTGACGTGCTGTTTCTCTAAATATTGCCTCATATTTCCCTTACGACGCGCTACTGCTGAAGTTGTTTCTCGAATTATGGAAGATGATGTATTTTTGGTGCACGGCATTCCGCAAACTATAGTGCTAGATAACGGATGTCAATTTAATAGCCATGAAATGAGCAATCTATTTAGTAAATACAAGGTGCCTAATGTTCACTTTACGCCGAAATATTCACCACAAGTTAACACCATTGAACGTTACAATAAAACTATTATTACAGCCATATCAACGTTCGTAAACGACGATCAAAGAGCTTGGGATGTTAACCTATCCAAAATTCGCTTCAGCATAAATAACTCCGTGAACGAGGTCACCGGGTATACCCCTGCATTTCTGGTCCATGGCCGAGAACTTGTCACGTGCGGGTCTCATTATACAGATAATGATACCCCAAACGAGATTGTTTTCATGCCTCGTGACAGCTATGCTGAAAACCTGGGATATTTGTCTGGCGTCTTTGACAACGTACAAGCAGCGCTCTGGCAAAGTCACAAAAGAAACTCACAGCGCTATAACACCAGGAGGAAGGAAATTGATTTTAACGTCGGAGACATAGTCTGGAAACGCTGTTATTTTCAAAGCGACAAAGGTGCCTATTTCAGCAAAAAGCTAGCGCCAAAGTACCAGAAATGCCGTATTAAAGTCAAGCGCTCACCTCTGGTGTACATAATTGAGGACATGGCTGGTCGTGACTTGGGAGCGTGGCATGTCAAGGATTTCAAGCTTTCTAGCAGTGCTAATGTCTCCTGAGGCTTTCTACATTTTTTTTTTCTTTTTTTAATGTGTTTTGGGATGATCGCCACCGGTAGATTAGTGTCGGTTATACAAATTCCTAAGCTTTTAGTTGCCTAGTTCTAGTCAGTTAACTATTGAAATTTTATGTTAAGCCTTCACCAGAGGGGTTCCGTCCCTTGTAGGAACCCTCTCATTCGGAGCGGGTGGTGACTTCGTCCTCGTAAATTTTAACTTTTAATTACATATGCCTTCACCAGAGGGGTTCCGTCCCTTGAAGGAATCCTCTCACTAGGAAGCGGGTGGTGACTTCACTAGGTAAACTCTCGAACTCTTAACCTGTAAAAGACTAAAACTAAGACGTGTATTATCATGTTTTATCTATTCCTCTTGCCAAAATGTAATGCAGCTATTTTTAACATCAAACAATTGCTACTCGAGCGCCGCATTCTTATAATAATGCGTCTCTCCTTTTAAAAAGACGTTTCCTTCGTTTGCATACATATATATACGCAAGGAAACAAAATGACTGATTTGATAGAAAGAAAGATGACGAATGAAAGTGTAAGTAGTAAATGAAAATATCCTGAATACTTCTAGAAGGATTTTTCTTAGGAAAAATCCTTCTTCTAGGAGACGGTGTACTGTAACGTATATCGTTAATTCTTTAAACTAAGAATTGAATAGTTGTCAAATAGCCACATAACATTCTGGTAAACACTTAAAATCTAGAACTAGGAAGCTTATAAATAAATAACTACGAATAAAAACCTTATTAATACACTTAACTAAATTAAAATTAGCGTATTTACAGAACCTATGCCTAAAACTTACTTGCTAAAATACTTACCATAATATACTTAACCTAATTAATAATAAACTAAAGTAATCAAATAAAGAAGAACGAAACAAAACACAATTGCTAGGTGAATGTTTCAATAAATAACATACGGAGCGTATGCGCAATTTAAGTTTTGTCAAATAACGCGGGACCGGTCGCCGGCGCTTGTCGATCTAAGCCGATGACTACACGGAGATACCCGAGCGGGCGCCGCTCGCTGCCGGCGCTCGCTGCCGCCGCACACTCAGCCACCGGCCTCACGACGCACAACCCGCGTCGCCTTGCTATAGAAACTGTGCTCGGAGCGGAGCGATCTCAGCGAGCGTAATTACTTGCGATTTAAATAACTTAATAATCTTAAAGTGAGTGTTGTTTCATCCCAATTTTGGGTAAGTGTTGCACCTTTCATTACTAATTAAGTAGCTAAATGCTTATAAGCCTAATGTTCGGTCATATTTTGTAGAAACGGTAGCAGTACAGTAGCGGTCACCTTAGTTGACCTTCCTTTGACCGCTTGGGAATATTCTAGTTAGTGCGCTCATACATTGTCACCTAATCACGCATTATTTTTTATCACCACTACTTAATAGAATCGACCGTATTAATGCCATGTTTCCTTATTAAACTTTTAAATGGATATAATTTCCCAAAGATGATTATTTAAAATAAAAGGTGCTACGCAAGTTGATTTTGCCTGTAACTTATGCTATGCTTTTGTATAAGCCTTGGATTATTTGTTAATGACAGTGCATAATTTATATTTCGTACTCTTATGGAATATTGTAATTTATACCTTTTAAAGTTCTTTATTTTAATTAATATAAATGTAAATTTAACTGCATAAATGTAATTTCAATCTGGAAATATCGATTATAAGAAAAGGCTTTTACTTAAATACGCTGTAAAAAATCAAACCAATCAATGTAAAATAAGTGCATTGAAAATCTAATGCTAACGCGAACTCTGGTGCTTGCTTTCGGTTTTGCCTGTGCATATTAATTTTATTTTATTAGCTTTCAAAATCAATAGTTACTTATTTTAATTAGTACTTGTTCTTGTAAAGCTTAGCATTGGATTGTCACTGCACCGCTGGCTTCTTTTGTACCTGGACTGCATCACCCATTATCTCACGATTGCTTTTTTGTTAACTACCTACCCCCTTGCGCGCGAGTGATCATCTGCAGTCCAGGGTTAGGATGAGCTCGTGCTAATGTGGACTATTGGACGCGTTCCAGGAACACCCTACCGGGTGAAGAGTACCGCCGCTAAGAACCACCTACGCCCGGCTCGCCTCACCTTCTCGCGGCCGCTTCACCAACCTCGCCCTCCGAGTCCAGCTCCGCACTGCCGAGGGGCGTACGGTACCAGGAAGGAACGGCCACTCTCGCACATTCCAGACCCCTTAGTCTCAGCCCTACCTAGAGGCAACCGAATTACCCCCCCTGATCTAGTTAATAGTTTTTTACTAAACATTAAACAATAATTACTTCTAATTTTCTTATTTATTTGTCTCCGTGTTAGGCACCCCTGTTTTGTGAATAGGGACCCCTAGCAACGTGACAAATTGGCGCCCCCGCGTGTTTTTTTTATAGGTTTAGGGCTATTGGTCTGTGTGAGAGTTGGTTTTTCTTTTCTTAAAGCATTGTTGGTGTTGGAGTGTGCATGTCTTAGGTCTAGCAAAACTTGCTTCTGCCAAATATTAAGCCTTCCATTACAGTGACGACGCGTCCATAGGTGAAAATTATCCTAGCGTATCTAATTTCCTGAAAAGCTTATCTTAATGTATTACCTTGTTTGCCAAGCTTTTTGTTTTTCTCTTTAAAAAAAAAATACAAACCTATGGGATGCCTCGCCACTACTGCCTTTAGTTTAGACGCTTATTTAGTCTAGTACATAAGATTCATTGTAACTCTTGTGCAACATTTACCTTGCTTAGGAAAAAAAGAAACACTCTTCTCGCTTAGTGGTTAAAAACTTAAACAAAATAATTTCAAATAAATAAAATAAACTGCTATTAAAATAACCTAATAATAATCTATACCTAAGCCTAAAACAAAATAATTCTCAGTACAAAAATAATAACAAATCATGTTGCGGCAAATAAAATACTTGCAGCTTACAAAGTCTGAGCTCATATATGAGGTCAAAGTTCGTGCCGAAGAGCCTAAGGACAGAGTAGAAGATTTAAGGCAACAAATCTCAAAGCTTTCGCTACAATACCCCGCTGAGGAGATTTTAGACTCATGTTACGAATTTGATGAAGATATAGCTGGCATAAAGATTACTTTAGCTAAATCAGCAATAAACCTAGCTTCCCTTACAGAAGATCCCAATCAAAAGAATCTTCTCGAGCGCACCCACACCTACCTGAACCACATTTACCACAGGCTCAACAGAATTCCACTACCCGAGCAACCAGCTGCTTTGGCTTTGCTGCGCGAAACTCAGGAGTTCTATAACAGTCAATGGTCAAAGCTTCAGCAAATTTTTACAAAACTTGGTATTACCGATAATCAGGCTTCTCGTCCTGTTTCCAACCCGGTTCAGGCCACTACAAACCCTACAGCTACTCTTAATGTTGATGACTCAGCTCTTGGTGATGTAACATCACAAAATCCTGTTGTGCAAAATATCAGGGTGACATGTGACCGGGGTGGCCTCAGTTCGGAAATAGCAAAAATTAAATTTGACGGCAAGTCCTGCGTTAGGTCCTTTATCACACGTGTGGAGGAGTTCCGCCAGGCAAAGAACGTCACTGACTCAAATATGCTCTCCCATGCTACGGAAATTCTGACCGGCGATGCCTTACACTGGTACCGTAGCGTGAAGGAAAGCATAACTACTTGGAATGACCTCCTAGTTTTTCTTAAAGACGATTTCGATATGGTAGATTATGATTACCGGATGACAAACGAAATTAGAAACAGAAGTCAAGGACCATCTGAGAACATAACAATCTACCTAGCTATCATGCACGGTATGTTTAGTAGGCTTTCTAGACCTTTAAGTGAACAGGAGCAGCTAGAAATCATATTACATAATATAAGACCCTGCTATTCAAACGTGCTCGCTACTTGCCCAGGTCTGAATACTATCGCCGATCTTAGAATATTATGCAAAAACTACGAACACATTACAGCACGTTCGGGTGACTTTAAAGAACCACCAACCATCTCTAGTAATACCGTGGCTCCGGACTATGCTTATACTAGAAGGGAATTTAAAAACAACTACAAGCCTAATTATAATAATGCGCAACCACAAGCTGGTCCAAGTCACCACAATCCGTCGCATTCAAAGTCTACTCCGACTCGACCCTCGTATGTCTCATCAATTAAAAAAGAGGAGTATTGCTACCGCTGCCGAGTCAATACAGGCCCATTATAGGCCCATTTCTTTGGCGACTATCGTGGCCAAGGTGCTTGACGGCGTGCTCAACTCGCGCCTGGACGAACACCTAAGACTGCACGATGCCCAGTTTGGCTTTCGACCTGGGTTATCGACTGAGAGCGCCATTGTGGTGTTGAAACACGCTGTCAAGTACTACACGGACAGAAAGACATCAGTCTTTGGCTGTTTCCTAGATCTTTCAAAGGCGTTCGACCTAGTCAGTTACGATATCCTTTGGGGCAAATTAAAGGCGACCGGATTACCGACAGATTTGCTACACATTTTTCAATATTGGTATGGCAATCAAGTTAATGTTGTGAAATGGGCGAATGCACTATCTTTACCGTATGTGCTGGAATGCGGTGTGAGGCAGGGGGGGCTAACATCGCCTAGGCTATTTAATTTGTATATGAATGCATTGATCGAAGAGCTCAGCGGCACTCATGCGGGCTGTTTTATTGACGGAGTTAGTTTCAATAACATTAGCTATGCCGATGACATGGCGCTGCTGGCTCCATCGATCGGTGCACTCAATGAATTACTTAGCATATGTGAGAGATACGCTGTTGCTCATGGACTTCTGTATAACTTGAAGAAAACAGTGTACATGGTTTTTAAGGCCCCGGGCAGGAAGGCTCCGGATATGACACTCCCTGTTTTACTGAATGGAGCTTCAATTACCAGAGTGAGTCAGTTTAAATACCTAGGTCACTATTTTACTGACAATTTGAAGGAGGATATAGACGTTGAACGGGAACGCAGGGCGCTGGTGGTGCGGGCGAATATGCTGGCTCGCAGGTTCGCGCGGTGTACAGCCGCAGTCAAAATAACGCTCTTTCGAGCATACTGCACCTCGCTGTACTCAGGTGCCCTGTGGGGGGGCTGTTCGCAACGCTCAATCAGCTCCCTGCGCGTCCAATACAACAACGCCTTCAGGGCGCTGCTAGGGCTGCCACGGTTTTGTAGTGCATCCGCCATGTTTGCCGAAGCGCGAGTGGACAGCTTTACTGCTGTACTGCGGAAAAAGATGGCATCGCTTCTGACCAGAATACGTGGCAGCACTAACAGCCTCCTGATGACGATTGCGGCCAGGCATGAGTGCTCGATAATGCAACACCTAATTAAGAATACTTTGTCACTTGTAAAATATGAATACTAAGATATAACTAACATAGGCATAAGTAATTTACTAACAAATTGTGGATCTAGTTGTCTGAATAAATAAATAAATAATAATAATAATAATAATACTCATAACATGCGACAATGTCCAGCGGATCGTACTATTTTTTGCTTCCGGTGCGGGCTGAAGGATTTTCGTACTCCGGATTGCCCAAAGTGTCAAAAACAAAACATAACAGACAAGGATAGTTCTCAAGTTCAGACAAAAAACTAACTACCGAAAATTGTCGCGAACACCAGTTTGATGCCGCTGACTGGGGTAATTGGCTCGCGACCATTAAACATTTTTTTAGCACCTATAAAGTTGCAACAATTTTCGGTTCCTTACCTTCAAATGATCCTCGCCCCTATGTTAATGTTACTATTGAGAACATCCCGGACCTTACTATTTACGGTTTGCTTGACTCAGGCTCAGTTGTTACTATCCTTGGCAATAATTCTCATTTACACTTTCTTCAATTTGGCTACGAGTTATTCTTAGGCGATGAACTTACTGCTGTAGCAGCGGGTGGTCAGCGGATGAAATCCCTCGGTTATATCTTATTGCATATGATTTATGGCAATTCAAAACAAATAATAAAGGCGTTTGTTATTCCTGAAATAGAAAACAACCTTATTCTCGGCATCGATTTTTGGAAACAATTTAAAATTTGCCCAAAATTATTACACAACCTAAATTACATTTCCATGTCAGAACCTTGTTTAGCGCAAATTGACTTAAAGACTTCAAATGTACATCTGCATTCTTACGGAAATCTTGGTGAATCAGAAAAACTTATCGCGGATAACATTATTAGCCAATTTGAGGAGATTTCATTCGAAACTAAAGGCCTAGGTAAAACATCACTTATTTCACACCGTATTGACACAGGGACTACGGAGCCAATAAAACAACGTTATTACCGACTATCCCCTGAAAAGAAGCGTATCATAACGGAACAAGTTGACGAGATGTTAACTTTAGGCGTTATCTCTCCTTGCGAAAGCCCTTGGTCCTCCCCCGTTTTGGTGGTTGGCAAAAAAGATGGTAAACCTCGATTCTGCCTTGACAGTCGAAAACTTAATTCCGTTACCAAGAAGGATGCCTATAAGCCTTCCTTACGTTTCCGAAATCCTGGACAATCTAAAAAATGCAAAATACCTTACCAGCTTAGACCTCTCAAAAGCCTTTTGGCAGATTCCTATTCATGAGGATGATAGGGAAAAAACGGCATTTTACGTCCCAGGCCGTGGCACATTTATGTTCAATGTTACAGCATTTGGCCTCACCAATGCCCCCGCTACACAACAGCGCCTAGTAGATTCCCTGTTCATGCCAGATCTCGAACTCAAAGCCTTCTGCTACCTCGACGATGTTGTCATAGTTACTGAAACTTCTGATGAACATGTCTCTGTTCTTTTGCGAGTCCTGGAAAAATTAAAACGAGCCAATCTTACAATAAATTTTGAAAAATGTAGATTTTTTAGAGATTCTTTAAAATATCTAGGCTACGTTGTAGACTCTCACGGACTAAGGACGGACCCAGATAAGGTGCAGGCCATCCTTAATTATCCAGTTCCAACTACTAGAAAGGAAATGAAACGTTTTCTTGGTACGGCTTCCTGGTATAGGCGTTTCATACCGAATTTTAGCACAGTGGCTGGCCCGCTTAACAAACTTACCTCGACCAAAAATAAGGCATCACCATTTGTGTGGAACCCTGACGCTGATAAGGCTTTCCTAACCTTAAAATCTTGTCTCGTTCAGGCACCAGTTTTAGCGTGCCCTAACTTTGAATTGCCATTTGATGTTCACACGGACGCTAGTAACTATGGGGTTGGAGCAATGCTCTCACAAGTCGTAGATGGTGTTGAACATCCAGTGGCGTTCATGAGCAAATCACTGACTGGTCCTGAGCGAAATTATAGCGTTACGGAAAGGGAAGCTCTTGCTGTACTGACTGCGTTAGAACACTGGAGATGCTATTTGGAAAACGGCCGTCCCTTTACCGTTTACACAGACCACTCGGCGCTTAAATGGTTTCTCTCGCTAACAAATCCTACAGGCCGTTTAGCTAGATGGGGCGTAAGATTATCTGCGTTTGACTTCTCCATAAAACACCGCAGGGGTAAAGACAATGTCATCCCTGACAGTCTTTCGAGATGTGTTCCAGTGGCACCCTTATCATGCAGTGGCCCTCCAGCTACATCTGATACTTGGTACCTAAATGTATATAATGGCTGTCTTAATTCGCCTACTAGCTTCCCTAATTATATCATTAAAAACAATAAGCTGTATAGACGCATGAATAATAAGAACGTTCTTACGTCAGAATTCAGTTGGAAGGAGGTAGTTTGTTCCGAAGATCGACCGCAGATACTCGATAAATGTCACAGTGAGCCAACATCAGGGCATTTTGGTGTGTTCAAGACATACAAACGATTATCTCTTTCCTATTTCTGGCCCAAAATGTACAGTGACGTCGTCAAGCATGTTTCCGCCTGTGAGGTTTGCCTGGCCTATAAAACAGCTACACATCCTATCTTAGGAACAATGGGCAGACCCAAGGACTGCTGTAGGCCCTTCCAGATGTTGTCCATTGATTTAATGGGACCCTTGCCTTGTACTAGGAAGCAGCATTGTTATATATTTGTTGTGACGTGCTGTTTCTCTAAATATTGCCTCATATTTCCCTTACGACGCGCTACTGCTGAAGTTGTTTCTCGAATTATGGAAGATGATGTATTTTTGGTGCACGGCATTCCGCAAACTATAGTGCTAGATAACGGATGTCAATTTAATAGCCATGAAATGAGCAATCTATTTAGTAAATACAAGGTGCCTAATGTTCACTTTACGCCGAAATATTCACCACAAGTTAACACCGTTGAACGTTACAATAAAACTATTATTACAGCCATATCAACGTTCGTAAACGACGATCAAAGAGCTTGGGATGTTAACCTATCCAAAATTCGCTTCAGCATAAATAACTCCGTGAACGAGGTCACCGGGTATACCCCTGCATTTCTGGTCCATGGCCGAGAACTTGTCACGTGCGGGTCTCATTATACAGATAATGATACCCCAAACGAGATTGTTTTCATGCCTCGTGACAGCTATGCTGAAAACCTGGGATATTTGTCTGGCGTCTTTGACAACGTACAAGCAGCGCTCTGGCAAAGTCACAAAAGAAACTCACAGCGCTATAACACCAGGAGGAAGGAAATTGATTTTAACGTCGGAGACATAGTCTGGAAACGCTGTTATTTTCAAAGCGACAAAGGTGCCTATTTCAGCAAAAAGCTAGCGCCAAAGTACCAGAAATGCCGTATTAAAGTCAAGCGCTCACCTCTGGTGTACATAATTGAGGACATGGCTGGTCGTGACTTGGGAGCGTGGCATGTCAAGGATTTCAAGCTTTCTAGCAGTGCTAATGTCTCCTGAGGCTTTCTACATTTTTTTTTCTTTTTTTAATGTGTTTTGGGATGATCGCCACCGGTAGATTAGTGTCGGTTATACAAATTCCTAAGCTTTTAGTTGCCTAGTTCTAGTCAGTTAACTATTGAAATTTTATGTTAAGCCTTCACCAGAGGGGTTCCGTCCCTTGTAGGAACCCTCTCATTCGGAGCGGGTGGTGACTTCGTCCTCGTAAATTTTAACTTTTAATTACATATGCCTTCACCAGAGGGGTTCCGTCCCTTGAAGGAATCCTCTCACTAGGAAGCGGGTGGTGACTTCACTAGGTAAACTCTCGAACTCTTAACCTGTAAAAGACTAAAACTAAGACGTGTATTATCATGTTTTATCTATTCCTCTTGCCAAAATGTAATGCAGCTATTTTTAACATCAAACAATTGCTACTCGAGCGCCGCATTCTTATAATAATGCGTCTCTCCTTTTAAAAAGACGTTTCCTTCGTTTGCATACGTATATATACGCAAGGAAACAAAATGACTGATTTGATAGAAAGAAAGATGACGAATGAAAGTGTAAGTAGTAAATGAAAATATCCTGAATACTTCTAGAAGGATTTTTCTTAGGAAAAATCCTTCTTCTAGGAGACGGTGTACTGTAACGTATATCGTTAATTCTTTAAACTAAGAATTGAATAGTTGTCAAATAGCCACATAACATTCTGGTAAACACTTAAAATCTAGAACTAGGAAGCTTATAAATAAATAACTACGAATAAAAACCTTATTAATACACTTAACTAAATTAAAATTAGCGTATTTACAGAACCTATGCCTAAAACTTACTTGCTAAAATACTTACCATAATATACTTAACCTAATTAATAATAAACTAAAGTAATCAAATAAAGAAGAACGAAACAAAACACAATTGCTAGGTGAATGTTTCAATAAATAACATACGGAGCGTATGCGCAATTTAAGTTTTGTCAAATAACGCGGGACCGGTCGCCGGCGCTTGTCGATCTAAGCCGATGACTACACGGAGATACCCGAGCGGGCGCCGCTCGCTGCCGGCGCTCGCTGCCGCCGCACACTCAGCCACCGGCCTCACGACGCACAACCCGCGTCGCCTTGCTATAGAAACTGTGCTCGGAGCGGAGCGATCTCAGCGAGCGTAATTACTTGCGATTTAAATAACTTAATAATCTTAAAGTGAGTGTTGTTTCATCCCAATTTTGGGTAAGTGTTGCACCTTTCATTACTAATTAAGTAGCTAAATGCTTATAAGCCTAATGTTCGGTCATATTTTGTAGAAACGGTAGCAGTACAGTAGCGGTCACCTTAGTTGACCTTCCTTTGACCGCTTGGGAATATTCTAGTTAGTGCGCTCATACATTGTCACCTAATCACGCATTATTTTTTATCACCACTACTTAATAGAATCGACCGTATTAATGCCATGTTTCCTTATTAAACTTTTAAATGGATATAATTTCCCAAAGATGATTATTTAAAATAAAAGGTGCTACGCAAGTTGATTTTGCCTGTAACTTATGCTATGCTTTTGTATAAGCCTTGGATTATTTGTTAATGACAGTGCATAATTTATATTTCGAACTCTTATGGAATATTGTAATTTATACCTTTTAAAGTTCTTTATTTTAATTAATATAAATGTAAATTTAACTGCATAAATGTAATTTCAATCTGGAAATATCGATTATAAGAAAAGGCTTTTACTTAAATACGCTGTAAAAAATCAAACCAATCAATGTAAAATAAGTGCATTGAAAATCTAATGCTAACGCGAACTCTGGTGCTTGCTTTCGGTTTTGCCTGTGCATATTAATTTTATTTTATTAGCTTTCAAAATCAATAGTTACTTATTTTAATTAGTACTTGTTCTTGTAAAGCTTAGCATTGGATTGTCACTGCACCGCTGGCTTCTTTTGTACCTGGACTGCATCACCCATTATCTCACGATTGCTTTTTTGTTAACTACCTACCCCCTTGCGCGCGAGTGATCATCTGCAGTCCAGGGTTAGGATGAGCTCGTGCTAATGTGGACTATTGGACGCGTTCCAGGAACACCCTACCGGGTGAAGAGTACCGCCGCTAAGAACCACCTACGCCCGGCTCGCCTCACCTTCTCGCGGCCGCTTCACCAACCTCGCCCTCCGAGTCCAGCTCCGCACTGCCGAGGGGCGTACGGTACCAGGAAGGAACGGCCACTCTCGCACATTCCAGACCCCTTAGTCTCAGCCCTACCTAGAGGCAACCGAATTACCCCCCCTGATCTAGTTAATAGTTTTTTACTAAACATTAAACAATAATTACTTCTAATTTTCTTATTTATTTGTCTCCGTGTTAGGCACCCCTGTTTTGTGAATAGGGACCCCTAGCAACGTGACAAATTGGCGCCCCCGCGTGTTTTTTTTATAGGTTTAGGGCTATTGGTCTGTGTGAGAGTTGGTTTTTCTTTTCTTAAAGCATTGTTGGTGTTGGAGTGTGCATGTCTTAGGTCTAGCAAAACTTGCTTCTGCCAAATATTAAGCCTTCCATTACAGTGACGACGCGTCCATAGGTGAAAATTATCCTAGCGTATCTAATTTCCTGAAAAGCTTATCTTAATGTATTACTTTGTTTGCCAAGCTTTTTGTTTTTCTCTTTAAAAAAAAAATACAAACCTATGGGATGCCTCGCCACTACTGCCTTTAGTTTAGACGCTTATTTAGTCTAGTACATAAGATTCATTGTAACTCTTGTGCAACATTTACCTTGCTTAGGAAAAAAAGAAACACTCTTCTCGCTTAGTGGTTAAAAACTTAAACAAAATAATTTCAAATAAATAAAATAAACTGCTATTAAAATAACCTAATAATAATCTATACCTAAGCCTAAAACAAAATAATTCTCAGTACAAAAATAATAACAAATCATGTTGCGGCAAATAAAATACTTGCAGCTTACAAAGTCTGAGCTCATATATGAGGTCAAAGTTCGTGCCGAAGAGCCTAAGGACAGAGTAGAAGATTTAAGGCAACAAATCTCAAAGCTTTCGCTACAATACCCCGCTGAGGAGATTTTAGACTCATGTTACGAATTTGATGAAGATATAGCTGGCATAAAGATTACTTTAGCTAAATCAGCAATAAACCTAGCTTCCCTTACAGAAGATCCCAATCAAAAGAATCTTCTCGAGCGCACCCACACCTACCTGAACCACATTTACCACAGGCTCAACAGAATTCCACTACCCGAGCAACCAGCTGCTTTGGCTTTGCTGCGCGAAACTCAGGAGTTCTATAACAGTCAATGGTCAAAGCTTCAGCAAATTTTTACAAAACTTGGTATTACCGATAATCAGGCTTCTCGTCCTGTTTCCAACCCGGTTCAGGCCACTACAAACCCTACAGCTACTCTTAATGTTGATGACTCAGCTCTTGGTGATGTAACATCACAAAATCCTGTTGTGCAAAATATCAGGGTGACATGTGACCGGGGTGGCCTCAGTTCGGAAATAGCAAAAATTAAATTTGACGGCAAGTCCTGCGTTAGGTCCTTTATCACACGTGTGGAGGAGTTCCGCCAGGCAAAGAACGTCACTGACTCAAATATGCTCTCCCATGCTACGGAAATTCTGACCGGTGATGCCTTACACTGGTACCGTAGCGTGAAGGAAAGCATAACTACTTGGAATGACCTCCTAGTTTTTCTTAAAGACGATTTCGATATGGTAGATTATGATTACCGGATGACAAACGAAATTAGAAACAGAAGTCAAGGACCATCTGAGAACATAACAATCTACCTAGCTATCATGCACGGTATGTTTAGTAGGCTTTCTAGACCTTTAAGTGAACAGGAGCAGCTAGAAATCATATTACATAATATAAGACCCTGCTATTCAAACGTGCTCGCTACTTGCCCAGGTCTGAATACTATCGCCGATCTTAGAATATTATGCAAAAACTACAGCACGTTCGGGTGACTTTAAAGAACCACCAACCATCTCTAGTAATACCGTGGCTCCGGACTATGCTTATACTAGAAGGGAATTTAAAAACAACTACAAGCCTAATTATAATAATGCGCAACCACAAGCTGGTCCAAGTCACCACAATCCGTCGCATTCAAAGTCTACTCCGACTCGACCCTCGTATGTCTCATCAATTAAAAAAGAGGAGTATTGCTACCGCTGCCGAGTCAATACAGGCCCATTATAGGCCCATTTCTTTGGCGACTATCGTGGCCAAGGTGCTTGACGGCGTGCTCAACTCGCGCCTGGACGAACACCTAAGACTGCACGATGCCCAGTTTGGCTTTCGACCTGGGTTATCGACTGAGAGCGCCATTGTGGTGTTGAAACACGCTGTCAAGTACTACACGGACAGAAAGACATCAGTCTTTGGCTGTTTCCTAGATCTTTCAAAGGCGTTCGACCTAGTCAGTTACGATATCCTTTGGGGCAAATTAAAGGCGACCGGATTACCGACAGATTTGCTACACATTTTTCAATATTGGTATGGCAATCAAGTTAATGTTGTGAAATGGGCGAATGCACTATCTTTACCGTATGTGCTGGAATGCGGTGTGAGGCAGGGGGGGCTAACATCGCCTAGGCTATTTAATTTGTATATGAATGCATTGATCGAAGAGCTCAGCGGCACTCATGCGGGCTGTTTTATTGACGGAGTTAGTTTCAATAACATTAGCTATGCCGATGACATGGCGCTGCTGGCTCCATCGATCGGTGCACTCAATGAATTACTTAGCATATGTGAGAGATACGCTGTTGCTCATGGACTTCTGTATAACTTGAAGAAAACAGTGTACATGGTTTTTAAGGCCCCGGGCAGGAAGGCTCCGGATATGACACTCCCTGTTTTACTGAATGGAGCTTCAATTACCAGAGTGAGTCAGTTTAAATACCTAGGTCACTATTTTACTGACAATTTGAAGGAGGATATAGACGTTGAACGGGAACGCAGGGCGCTGGTGGTGCGGGCGAATATGCTGGCTCGCAGGTTCGCGCGGTGTACAGCCGCAGTCAAAATAACGCTCTTTCGAGCATACTGCACCTCGCTGTACTCAGGTGCCCTGTGGGGGGGCTGTTCGCAACGCTCAATCAGCTCCCTGCGCGTCCAATACAACAACGCCTTCAGGGCGCTGCTAGGGCTGCCACGGTTTTGTAGTGCATCCGCCATGTTTGCCGAAGCGCGAGTGGACAGCTTTACTGCTGTACTGCGGAAAAAGATGGCATCGCTTCTGACCAGAATACGTGGCAGCACTAACAGCCTCCTGATGACGATTGCGGCCAGGCATGAGTGCTCGATAATGCAACACCTAATTAAGAATACTTTGTCACTTGTAAAATATGAATACTAAGATATAACTAACATAGGCATAAGTAATTTACTAACAAATTGTGGATCTAGTTGTCTGAATAAATAAATAAATAATAATAATAATAATAATACTCATAACATGCGACAATGTCCAGCGGATCGTACTATTTTTTGCTTCCGGTGCGGGCTGAAGGATTTTCGTACTCCGGATTGCCCAAAGTGTCAAAAACAAAACATAACAGACAAGGATAGTTCTCAAGTTCAGACAAAAAACTAACTACCGAAAATTGTCGCGAACACCAGTTTGATGCCGCTGACTGGGGTAATTGGCTCGCGACCATTAAACATTTTTTTAGCACCTATAAAGTTGCAACAATTTTCGGTTCCTTACCTTCAAATGATCCTCGCCCCTATGTTAATGTTACTATTGAGAACATCCCGGACCTTACTATTTACGGTTTGCTTGACTCAGGCTCAGTTGTTACTATCCTTGGCAATAATTCTCATTTACACTTTCTTCAATTTGGCTACGAGTTATTCTTAGGCGATGAACTTACTGCTGTAGCAGCGGGTGGTCAGCGGATGAAATCCCTCGGTTATATCTTATTGCATATGATTTATGGCAATTCAAAACAAATAATAAAGGCGTTTGTTATTCCTGAAATAGAAAACAACCTTATTCTCGGCATCGATTTTTGGAAACAATTTAAAATTTGCCCAAAATTATTACACAACCTAAATTACATTTCCATGTCAGAACCTTGTTTAGCGCAAATTGACTTAAAGACTTCAAATGTACATCTGCATTCTTACGAAAATCTTGGTGAATCAGAAAAACTTATCGCGGATAACATTATTAGCCAATTTGAGGAGATTTCATTCGAAACTAAAGGCCTAGGTAAAACATCACTTATTTCACACCGTATTGACACAGGGACTACGGAGCCAATAAAACAACGTTATTACCGACTATCCCCTGAAAAGAAGCGTATCATAACGGAACAAGTTGACGAGATGTTAACTTTAGGCGTTATCTCTCCTTGCGAAAGCCCTTGGTCCTCCCCCGTTTTGGTGGTTGGCAAAAAAGATGGTAAGCCTCGATTCTGCCTTGACAGTCGAAAACTTAATTCCGTTACCAAGAAGGATGCCTATAAGCCTTCCTTACGTTTCCGAAATCCTGGACAATCTAAAAAATGCAAAATACCTTACCAGCTTAGACCTCTCAAAAGCCTTTTGGCAGATTCCTATTCATGAGGATGATAGGGAAAAAACGGCATTTTACGTCCCAGGCCGTGGCACATTTATGTTCAATGTTACAGCATTTGGCCTCACCAATGCCCCCGCTACACAACAGCGCCTAGTAGATTCCCTGTTCATGCCAGATCTCGAACTCAAAGCCTTCTGCTACCTCGACGATGTTGTCATAGTTACTGAAACTTTTGATGAACATGTCTCTGTTCTTTTGCGAGTCCTGGAAAAATTAAAACTAGCCAATCTTACAATAAATTTTGAAAAATGTAGATTTTTTAGAGATTCTTTAAAATATCTAGGCTACGTTGTAGACTCTCACGGACTAAGGACGGACCCAGATAAGGTGCAGGCCATCCTTAATTATCCAGTTCCAACTACTAGAAAGGAAATGAAACGTTTTCTTGGTACGGCTTCCTGGTATAGGCGTTTCATACCGAATTTTAGCACAGTGGCTGGCCCGCTTAACAAACTTACCTCGACCAAAAATAAGGCATCACCATTTGTGTGGAACCCTGACGCTGATAAGGCTTTCCTAACCTTAAAATCTTGTCTCGTTCAGGCACCAGTTTTAGCGTGCCCTAACTTTGAATTGCCATTTGATGTTCACACGGACGCTAGTAACTATGGGGTTGGAGCAATGCTCTCACAAGTCGTAGATGGTGTTGAACATCCAGTGGCGTTCATGAGCAAATCACTGACTGGTCCTGAGCGAAATTATAGCGTTACGGAAAGGGAAGCTCTTGCTGTACTGACTGCGTTAGAACACTGGAGATGCTATTTGGAAAACGGCCGTCCCTTTACCGTTTACACAGACCACTCGGCGCTTAAATGGTTTCTCTCGCTAACAAATCCTACAGGCCGTTTAGCTAGATGGGGCGTAAGATTATCTGCGTTTGACTTCTCCATAAAACACCGCAGGGGTAAAGACAATGTCATCCCTGACAGTCTTTCGAGATGTGTTCCAGTGGCACCCTTATCATGCAGTGGCCCTCCAGCTACATCTGATACTTGGTACCTAAATGTATATAATGGCTGTCTTAATTCGCCTACTAGCTTCCCTAATTATATCATTAAAAACAATAAGCTGTATAGACGCATGAATAATAAGAACGTTCTTACGTCAGAATTCAGTTGGAAGGAGGTAGTTTGTTCCGAAGATCGACCGCAGATACTCGATAAATGTCACAGTGAGCCAACATCAGGGCATTTTGGTGTGTTCAAGACATACAAACGATTATCTCTTTCCTATTTCTGGCCCAAAATGTACAGTGACGTCGTCAAGCATGTTTCCGCCTGTGAGGTTTGCCTGGCCTATAAAACAGCTACACATCCTATCTTAGGAACAATGGGCAGACCCAAGGACTGCTGTAGGCCCTTCCAGATGTTGTCCATTGATTTAATGGGACCCTTGCCTTGTACTAGGAAGCAGCATTGTTATATATTTGTTGTGACGTGCTGTTTCTCTAAATATTGCCTCATATTTCCCTTACGACGCGCTACTGCTGAAGTTGTTTCTCGAATTATGGAAGATGATGTATTTTTGGTGCACGGCATTCCGCAAACTATAGTGCTAGATAACGGATGTCAATTTAATAGCCATGAAATGAGCAATCTATTTAGTAAATACAAGGTGCCTAATGTTCACTTTACGCCGAAATATTCACCACAAGTTAACACCGTTGAACGTTACAATAAAACTATTATTACAGCCATATCAACGTTCGTAAACGACGATCAAAGAGCTTGGGATGTTAACCTATCCAAAATTCGCTTCAGCATAAATAACTCCGTGAACGAGGTCACCGGGTATACCCCTGCATTTCTGGTCCATGGCCGAGAACTTGTCACGTGCGGGTCTCATTATACAGATAATGATACCCCAAACGAGATTGTTTTCATGCCTCGTGACAGCTATGCTGAAAACCTGGGATATTTGTCTGGCGTCTTTGACAACGTACAAGCAGCGCTCTGGCAAAGTCACAAAAGAAACTCACAGCGCTATAACACCAGGAGGAAGGAAATTGATTTTAACGTCGGAGACATAGTCTGGAAACGCTGTTATTTTCAAAGCGACAAAGGTGCCTATTTCAGCAAAAAGCTAGCGCCAAAGTACCAGAAATGCCGTATTAAAGTCAAGCGCTCACCTCTGGTGTACATAATTGAGGACATGGCTGGTCGTGACTTGGGAGCGTGGCATGTCAAGGATTTCAAGCTTTCTAGCAGTGCTAATGTCTCCTGAGGCTTTCTACATTTTTTTTTTCTTTTTTTAATGTGTTTTGGGATGATCGCCACCGGTAGATTAGTGTCGGTTATACAAATTCCTAAGCTTTTAGTTGCCTAGTTCTAGTCAGTTAACTATTGAAATTTTATGTTAAGCCTTCACCAGAGGGGTTCCGTCCCTTGTAGGAACCCTCTCATTCGGAGCGGGTGGTGACTTCGTCCTCGTAAATTTTAACTTTTAATTACATATGCCTTCACCAGAGGGGTTCCGTCCCTTGAAGGAATCCTCTCACTAGGAAGCGGGTGGTGACTTCACTAGGTAAACTCTCGAACTCTTAACCTGTAAAAGACTAAAACTAAGACGTGTATTATCATGTTTTATCTATTCCTCTTGCCAAAATGTAATGCAGCTATTTTTAACATCAAACAATTGCTACTCGAGCGCCGCATTCTTATAATAATGCGTCTCTCCTTTTAAAAAGACGTTTCCTTCGTTTGCATACGTATATATACGCAAGGAAACAAAATGACTGATTTGATAGAAAGAAAGATGACGAATGAAAGTGTAAGTAGTAAATGAAAATATCCTGAATACTTCTAGAAGGATTTTTCTTAGGAAAAATCCTTCTTCTAGGAGACGGTGTACTGTAACGTATATCGTTAATTCTTTAAACTAAGAATTGAATAGTTGTCAAATAGCCACATAACATTCTGGTAAACACTTAAAATCTAGAACTAGGAAGCTTATAAATAAATAACTACGAATAAAAACCTTATTAATACACTTAACTAAATTAAAATTAGCGTATTTACAGAACCTATGCCTAAAACTTACTTGCTAAAATACTTACCATAATATACTTAACCTAATTAATAATAAACTAAAGTAATCAAATAAAGAAGAACGAAACAAAACACAATTGCTAGGTGAATGTTTCAATAAATAACATACGGAGCGTATGCGCAATTTAAGTTTTGTCAAATAACGCGGGACCGGTCGCCGGCGCTTGTCGATCTAAGCCGATGACTACACGGAGATACCCGAGCGGGCGCCGCTCGCTGCCGGCGCTCGCTGCCGCCGCACACTCAGCCACCGGCCTCACGACGCACAACCCGCGTCGCCTTGCTATAGAAACTGTGCTCGGAGCGGAGCGATCTCAGCGAGCGTAATTACTTGCGATTTAAATAACTTAATAATCTTAAAGTGAGTGTTGTTTCATCCCAATTTTGGGTAAGTGTTGCACCTTTCATTACTAATTAAGTAGCTAAATGCTTATAAGCCTAATGTTCGGTCATATTTTGTAGAAACGGTAGCAGTACAGTAGCGGTCACCTTAGTTGACCTTCCTTTGACCGCTTGGGAATATTCTAGTTAGTGCGCTCATACATTGTCACCTAATCACGCATTATTTTTTATCACCACTACTTAATAGAATCGACCGTATTAATGCCATGTTTCCTTATTAAACTTTTAAATGGATATAATTTCCCAAAGATGATTATTTAAAATAAAAGGTGCTACGCAAGTTGATTTTGCCTGTAACTTATGCTATGCTTTTGTATAAGCCTTGGATTATTTGTTAATGACAGTGCATAATTTATATTTCGAACTCTTATGGAATATTGTAATTTATACCTTTTAAAGTTCTTTATTTTAATTAATATAAATGTAAATTTAACTGCATAAATGTAATTTCAATCTGGAAATATCGATTATAAGAAAAGGCTTTTACTTAAATACGCTGTAAAAAATCAAACCAATCAATGTAAAATAAGTGCATTGAAAATCTAATGCTAACGCGAACTCTGGTGCTTGCTTTCGGTTTTGCCTGTGCATATTAATTTTATTTTATTAGCTTTCAAAATCAATAGTTACTTATTTTAATTAGTACTTGTTCTTGTAAAGCTTAGCATTGGATTGTCACTGCACCGCTGGCTTCTTTTGTACCTGGACTGCATCACCCATTATCTCACGATTGCTTTTTTGTTAACTACCTACCCCCTTGCGCGCGAGTGATCATCTGCAGTCCAGGGTTAGGATGAGCTCGTGCTAATGTGGACTATTGGACGCGTTCCAGGAACACCCTACCGGGTGAAGAGTACCGCCGCTAAGAACCACCTACGCCCGGCTCGCCTCACCTTCTCGCGGCCGCTTCACCAACCTCGCCCTCCGAGTCCAGCTCCGCACTGCCGAGGGGCGTACGGTACCAGGAAGGAACGGCCACTCTCGCACATTCCAGACCCCTTAGTCTCAGCCCTACCTAGAGGCAACCGAATTACCCCCCCTGATCTAGTTAATAGTTTTTTACTAAACATTAAACAATAATTACTTCTAATTTTCTTATTTATTTGTCTCCGTGTTAGGCACCCCTGTTTTGTGAATAGGGACCCCTAGCAACGTGACAAATTGGCGCCCCCGCGTGTTTTTTTTATAGGTTTAGGGCTATTGGTCTGTGTGAGAGTTGGTTTTTCTTTTCTTAAAGCATTGTTGGTGTTGGAGTGTGCATGTCTTAGGTCTAGCAAAACTTGCTTCTGCCAAATATTAAGCCTTCCATTACAGTGACGACGCGTCCATAGGTGAAAATTATCCTAGCGTATCTAATTTCCTGAAAAGCTTATCTTAATGTATTACCTTGTTTGCCAAGCTTTTTGTTTTTCTCTTTAAAAAAAAAATACAAACCTATGGGATGCCTCGCCACTACTGCCTTTAGTTTAGACGCTTATTTAGTCTAGTACATAAGATTCATTGTAACTCTTGTGCAACATTTACCTTGCTTAGGAAAAAAAGAAACACTCTTCTCGCTTAGTGGTTAAAAACTTAAACAAAATAATTTCAAATAAATAAAATAAACTGCTATTAAAATAACCTAATAATAATCTATACCTAAGCCTAAAACAAAATAATTCTCAGTACAAAAATAATAACAAATCATGTTGCGGCAAATAAAATACTTGCAGCTTACAAAGTCTGAGCTCATATATGAGGTCAAAGTTCGTGCCGAAGAGCCTAAGGACAGAGTAGAAGATTTAAGGCAACAAATCTCAAAGCTTTCGCTACAATACCCCGCTGAGGAGATTTTAGACTCATGTTACGAATTTGATGAAGATATAGCTGGCATAAAGATTACTTTAGCTAAATCAGCAATAAACCTAGCTTCCCTTACAGAAGATCCCAATCAAAAGAATCTTCTCGAGCGCACCCACACCTACCTGAACCACATTTACCACAGGCTCAACAGAATTCCACTACCCGAGCAACCAGCTGCTTTGGCTTTGCTGCGCGAAACTCAGGAGTTCTATAACAGTCAATGGTCAAAGCTTCAGCAAATTTTTACAAAACTTGGTATTACCGATAATCAGGCTTCTCGTCCTGTTTCCAACCCGGTTCAGGCCACTACAAACCCTACAGCTACTCTTAATGTTGATGACTCAGCTCTTGGTGATGTAACATCACAAAATCCTGTTGTGCAAAATATCAGGGTGACATGTGACCGGGGTGGCCTCAGTTCGGAAATAGCAAAAATTAAATTTGACGGCAAGTCCTGCGTTAGGTCCTTTATCACACGTGTGGAGGAGTTCCGCCAGGCAAAGAACGTCACTGACTCAAATATGCTCTCCCATGCTACGGAAATTCTGACCGGCGATGCCTTACACTGGTACCGTAGCGTGAAGGAAAGCATAACTACTTGGAATGACCTCCTAGTTTTTCTTAAAGACGATTTCGATATGGTAGATTATGATTACCGGATGACAAACAAAATTAGAAACAGAAGTCAAGGACCATCTGAGAACATAACAATCTACCTAGCTATCATGCACGGTATGTTTAGTAGGCTTTCTAGACCTTTAAGTGAACAGGAGCAGCTAGAAATCATATTACATAATATAAGACCCTGCTATTCAAACGTGCTCGCTACTTGCCCAGGTCTGAATACTATCGCCGATCTTAGAATATTATGCAAAAACTACGAACACATTACAGCACGTTCGGGTGACTTTAAAGAACCACCAACCATCTCTAGTAATACCGTGGCTCCGGACTATGCTTATACTAGAAGGGAATTTAAAAACAACTACAAGCCTAATTATAATAATGCGCAACCACAAGCTGGTCCAAGTCACCACAATCCGTCGCATTCAAAGTCTACTCCGACTCGACCCTCGTATGTCTCATCAATTAAAAAAGAGGAGTATTGCTACCGCTGCCGAGTCAATACTCATAACATGCGACAATGTCCAGCGGATCGTACTATTTTTTGCTTCCGGTGCGGGCTGAAGGATTTTCGTACTCCGGATTGCCCAAAGTGTCAAAAACAAAACATAACAGACAAGGATAGTTCTCAAGTTCAGACAAAAAACTAACTACCGAAAATTGTCGCGAACACCAGTTTGATGCCGCTGACTGGGGTAATTGGCTCGCGACCATTAAACATTTTTTTAGCACCTATAAAGTTGCAACAATTTTCGGTTCCTTACCTTCAAATGATCCTCGCCCCTATGTTAATGTTACTATTGAGAACATCCCGGACCTTACTATTTACGGTTTGCTTGACTCAGGCTCAGTTGTTACTATCCTTGGCAATAATTCTCATTTACACTTTCTTCAATTTGGCTACGAGTTATTCTTAGGCGATGAACTTACTGCTGTAGCAGCGGGTGGTCAGCGGATGAAATCCCTCGGTTATATCTTATTGCATATGATTTATGGCAATTCAAAACAAATAATAAAGGCGTTTGTTATTCCTGAAATAGAAAACAACCTTATTCTCGGCATCGATTTTTGGAAACAATTTAAAATTTGCCCAAAATTATTACACAACCTAAATTACATTTCCATGTCAGAACCTTGTTTAGCGCAAATTGACTTAAAGACTTCAAATGTACATCTGCATTCTTACGGAAATCTTGGTGAATCAGAAAAACTTATCGCGGATAACATTATTAGCCAATTTGAGGAGATTTCATTCGAAACTAAAGGCCTAGGTAAAACATCACTTATTTCACACCGTATTGACACAGGGACTACGGAGCCAATAAAACAACGTTATTACCGACTATCCCCTGAAAAGAAGCGTATCATAACGGAACAAGTTGACGAGATGTTAACTTTAGGCGTTATCTCTCCTTGCGAAAGCCCTTGGTCCTCCCCCGTTTTGGTGGTTGGCAAAAAAGATGGTAAACCTCGATTCTGCCTTGACAGTCGAAAACTTAATTCCGTTACCAAGAAGGATGCCTATAAGCCTTCCTTACGTTTCCGAAATCCTGGACAATCTAAAAAATGCAAAATACCTTACCAGCTTAGACCTCTCAAAAGCCTTTTGGCAGATTCCTATTCATGAGGATGATAGGGAAAAAACGGCATTTTACGTCCCAGGCCGTGGCACATTTATGTTCAATGTTACAGCATTTGGCCTCACCAATGCCCCCGCTACACAACAGCGCCTAGTAGATTCCCTGTTCATGCCAGATCTCGAACTCAAAGCCTTCTGCTACCTCGACGATGTTGTCATAGTTACTGAAACTTTTGATGAACATGTCTCTGTTCTTTTGCGAGTCCTGGAAAAATTAAAACGAGCCAATCTTACAATAAATTTTGAAAAATGTAGATTTTTTAGAGATTCTTTAAAATATCTAGGCTACGTTGTAGACTCTCACGGACTAAGGACGGACCCAGATAAGGTGCAGGCCATCCTTAATTATCCAGTTCCAACTACTAGAAAGGAAATGAAACGTTTTCTTGGTACGGCTTCCTGGTATAGGCGTTTCATACCGAATTTTAGCACAGTGGCTGGCCCGCTTAACAAACTTACCTCGACCAAAAATAAGGCATCACCATTTGTGTGGAACCCTGACGCTGATAAGGCTTTCCTAACCTTAAAATCTTGTCTCGTTCAGGCACCAGTTTTAGCGTGCCCTAACTTTGAATTGCCATTTGATGTTCACACGGACGCTAGTAACTATGGGGTTGGAGCAATGCTCTCACAAGTCGTAGATGGTGTTGAACATCCAGTGGCGTTCATGAGCAAATCACTGACTGGTCCTGAGCGAAATTATAGCGTTACGGAAAGGGAAGCTCTTGCTGTACTGACTGCGTTAGAACACTGGAGATGCTATTTGGAAAACGGCCGTCCCTTTACCGTTTACACAGACCACTCGGCGCTTAAATGGTTTCTCTCGCTAACAAATCCTACAGGCCGTTTAGCTAGATGGGGCGTAAGATTATCTGCGTTTGACTTCTCCATAAAACACCGCAGGGGTAAAGACAATGTCATCCCTGACAGTCTTTCGAGATGTGTTCCAGTGGCACCCTTATCATGCAGTGGCCCTCCAGCTACATCTGATACTTGGTACCTAAATGTATATAATGGCTGTCTTAATTCGCCTACTAGCTTCCCTAATTATATCATTAAAAACAATAAGCTGTATAGACGCATGAATAATAAGAACGTTCTTACGTCAGAATTCAGTTGGAAGGAGGTAGTTTGTTCCGAAGATCGACCGCAGATACTCGATAAATGTCACAGTGAGCCAACATCAGGGCATTTTGGTGTGTTCAAGACATACAAACGATTATCTCTTTCCTATTTCTGGCCCAAAATGTACAGTGACGTCGTCAAGCATGTTTCCGCCTGTGAGGTTTGCCTGGCCTATAAAACAGCTACACATCCTATCTTAGGAACAATGGGCAGACCCAAGGACTGCTGTAGGCCCTTCCAGATGTTGTCCATTGATTTAATGGGACCCTTGCCTTGTACTAGGAAGCAGCATTGTTATATATTTGTTGTGACGTGCTGTTTCTCTAAATATTGCCTCATATTTCCCTTACGACGCGCTACTGCTGAAGTTGTTTCTCGAATTATGGAAGATGATGTATTTTTGGTGCACGGCATTCCGCAAACTATAGTGCTAGATAACGGATGTCAATTTAATAGCCATGAAATGAGCAATCTATTTAGTAAATACAAGGTGCCTAATGTTCACTTTACGCCGAAATATTCACCACAAGTTAACACCGTTGAACGTTACAATAAAACTATTATTACAGCCATATCAACGTTCGTAAACGACGATCAAAGAGCTTGGGATGTTAACCTATCCAAAATTCGCTTCAGCATAAATAACTCCGTGAACGAGGTCACCGGGTATACCCCTGCATTTCTGGTCCATGGCCGAGAACTTGTCACGTGCGGGTCTCATTATACAGATAATGATACCCCAAACGAGATTGTTTTCATGCCTCGTGACAGCTATGCTGAAAACCTGGGATATTTGTCTGGCGTCTTTGACAACGTACAAGCAGCGCTCTGGCAAAGTCACAAAAGAAACTCACAGCGCTATAACACCAGGAGGAAGGAAATTGATTTTAACGTCGGAGACATAGTCTGGAAACGCTGTTATTTTCAAAGCGACAAAGGTGCCTATTTCAGCAAAAAGCTAGCGCCAAAGTACCAGAAATGCCGTATTAAAGTCAAGCGCTCACCTCTGGTGTACATAATTGAGGACATGGCTGGTCGTGACTTGGGAGCGTGGCATGTCAAGGATTTCAAGCTTTCTAGCAGTGCTAATGTCTCCTGAGGCTTTCTACATTTTTTTTTTCTTTTTTTAATGTGTTTTGGGATGATCGCCACCGGTAGATTAGTGTCGGTTATACAAATTCCTAAGCTTTTAGTTGCCTAGTTCTAGTCAGTTAACTATTGAAATTTTATGTTAAGCCTTCACCAGAGGGGTTCCGTCCCTTGTAGGAACCCTCTCATTCGGAGCGGGTGGTGACTTCGTCCTCGTAAATTTTAACTTTTAATTACATATGCCTTCACCAGAGGGGTTCCGTCCCTTGAAGGAATCCTCTCACTAGGAAGCGGGTGGTGACTTCACTAGGTAAACTCTCGAACTCTTAACCTGTAAAAGACTAAAACTAAGACGTGTATTATCATGTTTTATCTATTCCTCTTGCCAAAATGTAATGCAGCTATTTTTAACATCAAACAATTGCTACTCGAGCGCCGCATTCTTATAATAATGCGTCTCTCCTTTTAAAAAGACGTTTCCTTCGTTTGCATACATATATATACGCAAGGAAACAAAATGACTGATTTGATAGAAAGAAAGATGACGAATGAAAGTGTAAGTAGTAAATGAAAATATCCTGAATACTTCTAGAAGGATTTTTCTTAGGAAAAATCCTTCTTCTAGGAGACGGTGTACTGTAACGTATATCGTTAATTCTTTAAACTAAGAATTGAATAGTTGTCAAATAGCCACATAACATTCTGGTAAACACTTAAAATCTAGAACTAGGAAGCTTATAAATAAATAACTACGAATAAAAACCTTATTAATACACTTAACTAAATTAAAATTAGCGTATTTACAGAACCTATGCCTAAAACTTACTTGCTAAAATACTTACCATAATATACTTAACCTAATTAATAATAAACTAAAGTAATCAAATAAAGAAGAACGAAACAAAACACAATTGCTAGGTGAATGTTTCAATAAATAACATACGGAGCGTATGCGCAATTTAAGTTTTGTCAAATAACGCGGGACCGGTCGCCGGCGCTTGTCGATCTAAGCCGATGACTACACGGAGATACCCGAGCGGGCGCCGCTCGCTGCCGGCGCTCGCTGCCGCCGCACACTCAGCCACCGGCCTCACGACGCACAACCCGCGTCGCCTTGCTATAGAAACTGTGCTCGGAGCGGAGCGATCTCAGCGAGCGTAATTACTTGCGATTTAAATAACTTAATAATCTTAAAGTGAGTGTTGTTTCATCCCAATTTTGGGTAAGTGTTGCACCTTTCATTACTAATTAAGTAGCTAAATGCTTATAAGCCTAATGTTCGGTCATATTTTGTAGAAACGGTAGCAGTACAGTAGCGGTCACCTTAGTTGACCTTCCTTTGACCGCTTGGGAATATTCTAGTTAGTGCGCTCATACATTGTCACCTAATCACGCATTATTTTTTATCACCACTACTTAATAGAATCGACCGTATTAATGCCATGTTTCCTTATTAAACTTTTAAATGGATATAATTTCCCAAAGATGATTATTTAAAATAAAAGGTGCTACGCAAGTTGATTTTGCCTGTAACTTATGCTATGCTTTTGTATAAGCCTTGGATTATTTGTTAATGACAGTGCATAATTTATATTTCGAACTCTTATGGAATATTGTAATTTATACCTTTTAAAGTTCTTTATTTTAATTAATATAAATGTAAATTTAACTGCATAAATGTAATTTCAATCTGGAAATATCGATTATAAGAAAAGGCTTTTACTTAAATACGCTGTAAAAAATCAAACCAATCAATGTAAAATAAGTGCATTGAAAATCTAATGCTAACGCGAACTCTGGTGCTTGCTTTCGGTTTTGCCTGTGCATATTAATTTTATTTTATTAGCTTTCAAAATCAATAGTTACTTATTTTAATTAGTACTTGTTCTTGTAAAGCTTAGCATTGGATTGTCACTGCACCGCTGGCTTCTTTTGTACCTGGACTGCATCACCCATTATCTCACGATTGCTTTTTTGTTAACTACCTACCCCCTTGCGCGCGAGTGATCATCTGCAGTCCAGGGTTAGGATGAGCTCGTGCTAATGTGGACTATTGGACGCGTTCCAGGAACACCCTACCGGGTGAAGAGTACCGCCGCTAAGAACCACCTACGCCCGGCTCGCCTCACCTTCTCGCGGCCGCTTCACCAACCTCGCCCTCCGAGTCCAGCTCCGCACTGCCGAGGGGCGTACGGTACCAGGAAGGAACGGCCACTCTCGCACATTCCAGACCCCTTAGTCTCAGCCCTACCTAGAGGCAACCGAATTACCCCCCCTGATCTAGTTAATAGTTTTTTACTAAACATTAAACAATAATTACTTCTAATTTTCTTATTTATTTGTCTCCGTGTTAGGCACCCCTGTTTTGTGAATAGGGACCCCTAGCAACGTGACAAATTGGCGCCCCCGCGTGTTTTTTTTATAGGTTTAGGGCTATTGGTCTGTGTGAGAGTTGGTTTTTCTTTTCTTAAAGCATTGTTGGTGTTGGAGTGTGCATGTCTTAGGTCTAGCAAAACTTGCTTCTGCCAAATATTAAGCCTTCCATTACAGTGACGACGCGTCCATAGGTGAAAATTATCCTAGCGTATCTAATTTCCTGAAAAGCTTATCTTAATGTATTACCTTGTTTGCCAAGCTTTTTGTTTTTCTCTTTAAAAAAAAAATACAAACCTATGGGATGCCTCGCCACTACTGCCTTTAGTTTAGACGCTTATTTAGTCTAGTACATAAGATTCATTGTAACTCTTGTGCAACATTTACCTTGCTTAGGAAAAAAAGAAACACTCTTCTCGCTTAGTGGTTAAAAACTTAAACAAAATAATTTCAAATAAATAAAATAAACTGCTATTAAAATAACCTAATAATAATCTATACCTAAGCCTAAAACAAAATAATTCTCAGTACAAAAATAATAACAAATCATGTTGCGGCAAATAAAATACTTGCAGCTTACAAAGTCTGAGCTCATATATGAGGTCAAAGTTCGTGCCGAAGAGCCTAAGGACAGAGTAGAAGATTTAAGGCAACAAATCTCAAAGCTTTCGCTACAATACCCCGCTGAGGAGATTTTAGACTCATGTTACGAATTTGATGAAGATATAGCTGGCATAAAGATTACTTTAGCTAAATCAGCAATAAACCTAGCTTCCCTTACAGAAGATCCCAATCAAAAGAATCTTCTCGAGCGCACCCACACCTACCTGAACCACATTTACCACAGGCTCAACAGAATTCCACTACCCGAGCAACCAGCTGCTTTGGCTTTGCTGCGCGAAACTCAGGAGTTCTATAACAGTCAATGGTCAAAGCTTCAGCAAATTTTTACAAAACTTGGTATTACCGATAATCAGGCTTCTCGTCCTGTTTCCAACCCGGTTCAGGCCACTACAAACCCTACAGCTACTCTTAATGTTGATGACTCAGCTCTTGGTGATGTAACATCACAAAATCCTGTTGTGCAAAATATCAGGGTGACATGTGACCGGGGTGGCCTCAGTTCGGAAATAGCAAAAATTAAATTTGACGGCAAGTCCTGCGTTAGGTCCTTTATCACACGTGTGGAGGAGTTCCGCCAGGCAAAGAACGTCACTGACTCAAATATGCTCTCCCATGCTACGGAAATTCTGACCGGCGATGCCTTACACTGGTACCGTAGCGTGAAGGAAAGCATAACTACTTGGAATGACCTCCTAGTTTTTCTTAAAGACGATTTCGATATGGTAGATTATGATTACCGGATGACAAACGAAATTAGAAACAGAAGTCAAGGACCATCTGAGAACATAACAATCTACCTAGCTATCATGCACGGTATGTTTAGTAGGCTTTCTAGACCTTTAAGTGAACAGGAGCAGCTAGAAATCATATTACATAATATAAGACCCTGCTATTCAAACGTGCTCGCTACTTGCCCAGGTCTGAATACTATCGCCGATCTTAGAATATTATGCAAAAACTACGAACACATTACAGCACGTTCGGGTGACTTTAAAGAACCACCAACCATCTCTAGTAATACCGTGGCTCCGGACTATGCTTATACTAGAAGGGAATTTAAAAACAACTACAAGCCTAATTATAATAATGCGCAACCACAAGCTGGTCCAAGTCACCACAATCCGTCGCATTCAAAGTCTACTCCGACTCGACCCTCGTATGTCTCATCAATTAAAAAAGAGGAGTATTGCTACCGCTGCCGAGTCAATACAGGCCCATTATAGGCCCATTTCTTTGGCGACTATCGTGGCCAAGGTGCTTGACGGCGTGCTCAACTCGCGCCTGGACGAACACCTAAGACTGCACGATGCCCAGTTTGGCTTTCGACCTGGGTTATCGACTGAGAGCGCCATTGTGGTGTTGAAACACGCTGTCAAGTACTACACGGACAGAAAGACATCAGTCTTTGGCTGTTTCCTAGATCTTTCAAAGGCGTTCGACCTAGTCAGTTACGATATCCTTTGGGGCAAATTAAAGGCGACCGGATTACCGACAGATTTGCTACACATTTTTCAATATTGGTATGGCAATCAAGTTAATGTTGTGAAATGGGCGAATGCACTATCTTTACCGTATGTGCTGGAATGCGGTGTGAGGCAGGGGGGGCTAACATCGCCTAGGCTATTTAATTTGTATATGAATGCATTGATCGAAGAGCTCAGCGGCACTCATGCGGGCTGTTTTATTGACGGAGTTAGTTTCAATAACATTAGCTATGCCGATGACATGGCGCTGCTGGCTCCATCGATCGGTGCACTCAATGAATTACTTAGCATATGTGAGAGATACGCTGTTGCTCATGGACTTCTGTATAACTTGAAGAAAACAGTGTACATGGTTTTTAAGGCCCCGGGCAGGAAGGCTCCGGATATGACACTCCCTGTTTTACTGAATGGAGCTTCAATTACCAGAGTGAGTCAGTTTAAATACCTAGGTCACTATTTTACTGACAATTTGAAGGAGGATATAGACGTTGAACGGGAACGCAGGGCGCTGGTGGTGCGGGCGAATATGCTGGCTCGCAGGTTCGCGCGGTGTACAGCCGCAGTCAAAATAACGCTCTTTCGAGCATACTGCACCTCGCTGTACTCAGGTGCCCTGTGGGGGGGCTGTTCGCAACGCTCAATCAGCTCCCTGCGCGTCCAATACAACAACGCCTTCAGGGCGCTGCTAGGGCTGCCACGGTTTTGTAGTGCATCCGCCATGTTTGCCGAAGCGCGAGTGGACAGCTTTACTGCTGTACTGCGGAAAAAGATGGCATCGCTTCTGACCAGAATACGTGGCAGCACTAACAGCCTCCTGATGACGATTGCGGCCAGGCATGAGTGCTCGATAATGCAACACCTAATTAAGAATACTTTGTCACTTGTAAAATATGAATACTAAGATATAACTAACATAGGCATAAGTAATTTACTAACAAATTGTGGATCTAGTTGTCTGAATAAATAAATAAATAATAATAATAATAATAATACTCATAACATGCGACAATGTCCAGCGGATCGTACTATTTTTTGCTTCCGGTGCGGGCTGAAGGATTTTCGTACTCCGGATTGCCCAAAGTGTCAAAAACAAAACATAACAGACAAGGATAGTTCTCAAGTTCAGACAAAAAACTAACTACCGAAAATTGTCGCGAACACCAGTTTGATGCCGCTGACTGGGGTAATTGGCTCGCGACCATTAAACATTTTTTTAGCACCTATAAAGTTGCAACAATTTTCGGTTCCTTACCTTCAAATGATCCTCGCCCCTATGTTAATGTTACTATTGAGAACATCCCGGACCTTACTATTTACGGTTTGCTTGACTCAGGCTCAGTTGTTACTATCCTTGGCAATAATTCTCATTTACACTTTCTTCAATTTGGCTACGAGTTATTCTTAGGCGATGAACTTACTGCTGTAGCAGCGGGTGGTCAGCGGATGAAATCCCTCGGTTATATCTTATTGCATATGATTTATGGCAATTCAAAACAAATAATAAAGGCGTTTGTTATTCCTGAAATAGAAAACAACCTTATTCTCGGCATCGATTTTTGGAAACAATTTAAAATTTGCCCAAAATTATTACACAACCTAAATTACATTTCCATGTCAGAACCTTGTTTAGCGCAAATTGACTTAAAGACTTCAAATGTACATCTGCATTCTTACGGAAATCTTGGTGAATCAGAAAAACTTATCGCGGATAACATTATTAGCCAATTTGAGGAGATTTCATTCGAAACTAAAGGCCTAGGTAAAACATCACTTATTTCACACCGTATTGACACAGGGACTACGGAGCCAATAAAACAACGTTATTACCGACTATCCCCTGAAAAGAAGCGTATCATAACGGAACAAGTTGACGAGATGTTAACTTTAGGCGTTATCTCTCCTTGCGAAAGCCCTTGGTCCTCCCCCGTTTTGGTGGTTGGCAAAAAAGATGGTAAACCTCGATTCTGCCTTGACAGTCGAAAACTTAATTCCGTTACCAAGAAGGATGCCTATAGCCTTCCTTACGTTTCCGAAATCCTGGACAATCTAAAAAATGCAAAATACCTTACCAGCTTAGACCTCTCAAAAGCCTTTTGGCAGATTCCTATTCATGAGGATGATAGGGAAAAAACGGCATTTTACGTCCCAGGCCGTGGCACATTTATGTTCAATGTTACAGCATTTGGCTTCACCAATGCCCCCGCTACACAACAGCGCCTAGTAGATTCCCTGTTCATGCCAGATCTCGAACTCAAAGCCTTCTGCTACCTCGACGATGTTGTCATAGTTACTGAAACTTCTGATGAACATGTCTCTGTTCTTTTGCGAGTCCTGGAAAAATTAAAACGAGCCAATCTTACAATAAATTTTGAAAAATGTAGATTTTTTAGAGATTCTTTAAAATATCTAGGCTACGTTGTAGACTCTCACGGACTAAGGACGGACCCAGATAAGGTGCAGGCCATCCTTAATTATCCAGTTCCAACTACTAGAAAGGAAATGAAACGTTTTCTTGGTACGGCTTCCTGGTATAGGCGTTTCATACCGAATTTTAGCACAGTGGCTGGCCCGCTTAACAAATTTACCTCGACCAAAAATAAGGCATCACCATTTGTGTGGAACCCTGACGCTGATAAGGCTTTCCTAACCTTAAAATCTTGTCTCGTTCAGGCACCAGTTTTAGCGTGCCCTAACTTTGAATTGCCATTTGATGTTCACACGGACGCTAGTAACTATGGGGTTGGAGCAATGCTCTCACAAGTCGTAGATGGTGTTGAACATCCAGTGGCGTTCATGAGCAAATCACTGACTGGTCCTGAGCGAAATTATAGCGTTACGGAAAGGGAAGCTCTTGCTGTACTGACTGCGTTAGAACACTGGAGATGCTATTTGGAAAACGGCCGTCCCTTTACCGTTTACACAGACCACTCGGCGCTTAAATGGTTTCTCCCGCTAACAAATCCTACAGGCCGTTTAGCTAGATGGGGCGTAAGATTATCTGCGTTTGACTTCTCCATAAAACACCGCAGGGGTAAAGACAATGTCATCCCTGACAGTCTTTCGAGATGTGTTCCAGTGGCACCCTTATCATGCAGTGGCCCTCCAGCTACATCTGATACTTGGTACCTAAATGTATATAATGGCTGTCTTAATTCGCCTACTAGCTTCCCTAATTATATCATTAAAAACAATAAGCTGTATAGACGCATGAATAATAAGAACGTTCTTACGTCAGAATTCAGTTGGAAGGAGGTAGTTTGTTCCGAAGATCGACCGCAGATACTCGATAAATGTCACAGTGAGCCAACATCAGGGCATTTTGGTGTGTTCAAGACATACAAACGATTATCTCTTTCCTATTTCTGGCCCAAAATGTACAGTGACGTCGTCAAGCATGTTTCCGCCTGTGAGGTTTGCCTGGCCTATAAAACAGCTACACATCCTATCTTAGGAACAATGGGCAGACCCAAGGACTGCTGTAGGCCCTTCCAGATGTTGTCCATTGATTTAATGGGACCCTTGCCTTGTACTAGGAAGCAGCATTGTTATATATTTGTTGTGACGTGCTGTTTCTCTAAATATTGCCTCATATTTCCCTTACGACGCGCTACTGCTGAAGTTGTTTCTCGAATTATGGAAGATGATGTATTTTTGGTGCACGGCATTCCGCAAACTATAGTGCTAGATAACGGATGTCAATTTAATAGCCATGAAATGAGCAATCTATTTAGTAAATACAAGGTGCCTAATGTTCACTTTACGCCGAAATATTCACCACAAGTTAACACCGTTGAACGTTACAATAAAACTATTATTACAGCCATATCAACGTTCGTAAACGACGATCAAAGAGCTTGGGATGTTAACCTATCCAAAATTCGCTTCAGCATAAATAACTCCGTGAACGAGGTCTGTCGCGAATGACCGCGAGTATCTACAAGTTATGGTAAGTTTATATTATTTCTGAACGAAGTATTTTTGTACTGGCAAGAAAGGGTGATTTTATGACAGTTGGAATAAAAGTTTGAATGAGAGTAACGGGCGCGGAAAATGGATGGGTAAGAGAGGAGTTTTAAGTGGGACGAGGTTGTGCGAAGTGGATGGGCAAGTATGCTGCGATCTGGTGAGTGTTGGTAAAATATTATATATAACTGACATTGGCAATATAAAGAGATAGTAGAAAATAGTACGTTTGCCCCTTACTGGAGGTATGGGTTGATCTAAGGGGAAGGAGGAGGATCAGCATGGGGCCTATGGGCCCCACCCTCGGCGCTCCGCACTTGGCAACAGGTCTGCCCGCATAATGAGAGGATCCAACCACTCTGTGGCTCTCGGGAGACATGTGGTGTCAGCCGCGGTGCGCAGAGGGTTTAGAGTTAATCATAGTATGAATTTAAAGGTAGAAAGTCTGCTATCTCGATATATTATCATACATGAGACTTTGTCGCCCATAAGACTGTTACTATATTGAACCGAGGCCAATTGACATTATAACCATGTATGATAGAGACAAGTGGCGACAAATTGGTGGAGATGCTGGGATAGCGAAAACCCTAGCAAATATTGTTACATTTAATACATTATACTTTGTATCTTGTAACAGCAGTGATAATAATTGGACTTTGAGCACCCCGACAAAGGCGTATTGACGTTGGCTGCTGTTAAAGACAAGTAGTTCCTAGAAAGTGATAGGGAATGAGGCGCTGTTGTTTTTTATGCATAACATGCGCAGGCTGTTTGGACGAGTCATGGTAGCGCCAGTGGCAAAGGAACATGAGGTGGATTGCTACCCCACATGTGATCGCAGGGTAGTAACCCCCTCCCTGGTTCGGTCGCTGCTGGCAATAAGGGGAAAGGCATATGCGTCGTATAAGACCGTCGTATATTGCTGCTACAGTTGAGTAGCACTGAGTTGTTGAGTTGAGTCATGCCAGTGGACATAAGTTCATGAAGCATTTGCTACCCATAAAGTGCCTTCCTACAGCCCCAGTGATAAGAAACGTGTTAGCTCGCTACTCTCACGTCGCAGCTGCCAGGGACAAACCCCCCCCTGGGTCAGCAGTCACTGGATAGTGGACGGGGGGGCACGTGCGTTCATACACGTCGCGCGTTGCCGCTACAGCTGGGTAGCATTTATATGGTTTTGTTCCACAAAATGAAGGTTTTTTTAAATGTACGTCATAACTACTAGACACCAAGCGCCATAAAGTGCATATGGTTTGAAGTAGCTGCCAACGTTGAGACGCATAGCATGACTTTCAATAAACCAAATAGAGAATTGACTTGACAAAACCATGACTTTATTAGTTGTTATACCCACAACACTACGTAACAATTTAAAAGACATATTTTTCTGTCTGATCATTAAATACTATTTGACAATAATACTCATTGGAAATTCATAAATGCATATTATTTTGTTTCAGTGGTTTTCGTTAATGTTGGTTATTAATTGTATAATAAAGAAATAATGCGTTTTATTTTTCTACCCATTTCTATTTTTATGTTTTTTTTGGTATGAGGGTTGTTCAGCCATCTCGCAAACCTCAATGCAATTTGGACAATTTGCGCACACTTCAATTTGACCCGCGATCTGCCGTAACGATTTGTCGAGATTAAGCAGACCGCATCGTGAATAGGCCAGTTGCAGTCTGTCACTACAGACTGAATGCAAGTTGGGGCGTCAGTAGGGGTCTTATTGTATAAGTTGGGTAGTGAATGGCCGGTTTATGCAGATGTTGTATTTATAATGCTGGCAACATTTTAAAATCAAGTGTGTTCTCGTTGTGGCATACGGCTCGTAATGGTGCAAAACGCCACTTTAAATCATGTTACATGTTCTTATTGGACGATAACTTTGGAACCCTATTTCTTGATTTGCCCAATTGGTTTTTCTAGAGTGTTACACATTGAGAACAAAGGTATATTTAAACGTTGTTTCGGGTACACATTGAGAGTTTACGAAACTTTATTATTTTCATTAATTTACGTTTAAAGTGATAATTAGTAACATGCTACGGAGTTATTTCATTAATTTAGTGTGCGAAGTGCCCTTTAAATAAGGACCTGGAGTCTGTAAACAAGGATTGAATGCCAATCGCCGAATACCTTGTCGTCGGCGTCAACGTGTAAACTTGTTTACGGAAAACAAACGGACATTCGTTTGGTGTTTACTTCGTAAAATTCCTGTTTTCGGAGGTCCTATACGGAGTTACATTATTAACCATTTTTGCTCGAGAAGGAACCTACCTACTTAGCGGCTGGGTAGAAGTACTAGTTACTGGTTGCTGAAACCCCATAGTTAGCATCACTAAAAGAAAGGGGATGAATAAAAATGGAGCAGGCTCTGCGTGTTCGCTTAGAGCTCAGTCAAGCCAGGGTGCGTGAAGCCATAGCCAAAGTCCAACAATTGATGAAACAAACTGATGGGGTTCTGTTATCGGACGTTACCAGGTATAAATTGGAAATGACTGTATTAACTGAAAAGTACAAGGAGGAAATACTTCGCGACATAGAAAAGGTTAAAGACGTCTCTGCAGAATACATTAAAGAATGTACGGAGCTGGAACAAAAGGCGGATACAGTTTTATTAGAAATTACTGGGTTATTACCGGATGCAACATCCACCCGAATAACACACCAGGAACCAATCCATACCTCGTCTAAATTACCAAAGCTGGCACTACCTACATATGAAGGGGACGTCCTAAAATGGCACGACTTCTGGGATCGGTTCGAAGCAAGTGTCCATTCTAAGTCCATCCCATATGTCGAGAAGATGACGTTTTTAAGGAGTGCGGTGAAAGGTCCTGCTTTTGAAGCAATAGAAGGTTTAGGGACCAATAATAATAATTACTCGATAGCAGTGGACACTCTTAAGAAAAGGTTTGGGAACCAGCAAATTCTAATTAATGCCCATTATGAAGCCCTGTTTAGGCTAGAGCCAGCAAAGGAGTCTCCCGGTGATTGTAGGCGTGTGTTAAACGACCTTGAGAAGAATATAAGGATTCTACAGTCTGTTGGTGAAGACACAAATAATAATGGGTTCCGCACAGTTCTACTTAGTAAGTTCCCTGAAAAGGTGATGTTTCAGCTAAACATGGCCATGGACAAGGACACCACGGTCAAGGCTATTCGAGAGGAACTAGAGAAGATTGTCACTGCCTTAGAACAGTCACAGAAACCAATTAGAGTGGTTCCTCCCATTGAAACCACACCTGCTTCATCGACAGAATCTCTGCACGTTCGAACACTTGCCAAACCTATCCGACGTTTGAATCGTAAGAATGATACGCCAATTAGACGCTTCCATAAGAATGCATGGAGTGCGGGTCCCTTGAACACACCATATAAGAGGAAGGCTGTTGAAAACCCTATGGATTCTAAGAAGACGCGCAGATCATGCATATTTTGTAGTGGGGCGCATTTCAATGACCAATGTGACAAGTTTAAAACAATAGATGAGAGAATTGGAAAATTGAAAAATAAGTGTTTTAACTGCTTTGGAAATGGACACATGAGCAAAGACTGTAAGCGGAAATTTAAATGCCCTTATTGTTCAGGCTTCCACAATCGTGCCTTATGCCGTAAGAAGATGAATGGTATGGATTTAACAAGTACGAATGTTGCTAAACCCTCTTGTCAGAGTAATAATTCTTGTTATTTTTTACAGACGGCAACGGCAAAGGTTCTGAGCAATAATAAATCTTACCCATGTAGGATGCTCTTAGATAGCGGTAGCCAAAGAAGTTACATTACTACACGCTTGGCTAGCATCCTATCCATAACACCTGATAAGGAAGATTTACTCATGATTTTCACTTTTGGCTCTGAGAAACCCATTGAATCCCTTAGCCCTTCAACTGAGATCACCATAGAAACCAGAAGAGGAATACAGAAGACTATACAGGTTAATATTGTGCCTAACATAACTGATAGGGTACCTGTACCTGAGATATCTCAGATGGGTTTAGTTGATCTCGTTGAAGATGATGGGTCAGGTAGTCATGCTATTGACATACTTATAGGCAATGATTACTACTTTTCATTTGTTAAGGGAAACACAATAAAGCTAGATGAAGACTTATACCTGGTTGACACAGAATTGGGTTGGATTGTATCAGGCCGAGTGAATATGAATAAAGATGAGAATACTCTAGCGGTTATGACTTACCATGAACGTGATCCATGTTATTCGTATTTCACATTGCCTGATCTACCTTTAAGAAATATGGATATAAAATTTCTTTGGACCTTAGACAACATTGGTATAACAGATTCGCCTAAAACGACAAGAGAAGACGAAGCAGTTCAACATTTCAATGAAACCATCCAGTACAAAGAAGGCAGGTACTTTGTAAAATGGCCTTGGACACAGTACCCTCCTGACCTCCCTACAAATTTTGGTATAGCCTATGGTCGTTTAAAAGGTCTGCTGCAGCGTTCAGACCTGGCTACTCTGCAAGAATATAATGAGATATTGGCAGAACAACTTGAAACAGGAATTATTGAAATTATAGACCAACAACAAGATGTAGGCATGCAAGACGTACCGCCAATGCACTATTTGCCTCATCACATGGTTAAACAAGCTGGCAAGCGTGGGCGTCTTGTATACGACGCATCTGCTAAAGTTAAGGATCAGCGAAGTTTAAATGAATGTTTGTACCGCGGGCCATGTATGTTACAAGATTTAACAGCCCTGCTTTTAAACTTCAGAACAAATAAAATTGGAATTGTTGCAGACGTCGAAAAGGCGTTCCTTCAAGTCGGTTTACAAACTGACGATAGGTATGTGACCCGATTTTTATGGGTAAAGGACTATACAAAACCATTAGCAAAAGACAATATTGTTCATCTACGATTTTGTCGAGTACCATTCGGTATTATTTCCAGTCCTTTCTTGCTCACTGCGACAATACGCTACCATTTATCCAAGACGAATGAGAGCCTTTTAGAGCGTATTGCAGATAAATGTTATGTAGACAATCTCGTTACGGGAGCGGACACCACCCAAGAAGCCTTTGAGTTGTTCAGCAAGACTCGAGCTGTCTTTCAAGAGTTGTCCATGAACATACGGGATTGGACTACAAATGACAAGTCATTGTTGGCAAAAATACCTGACCAGAGTAAAGCTAAGGAGACCGAACAGGTAAAGGTTTTGGGCTTACTTTGGAATGTTGAAAAGGACTCTCTGCAGGTGAATGTAAAGGAAGAGATATTTGACGAAGAGAAACTGAACAATACCAACAAAAGAGAAGTATTGAGAGTTCTAGCCTCTGTCTATGACCCGTGCGGCTTCTTTTCGCCGTTGTTAATGCCAGCCAAACTTCTATTGCAAGAGTTATGGCGAAGGAAGTACAAATGGGAGACTAAATTACCGGAAGATTTGCTGCTCAGATGGAAAGATATAGTTGCTAATCTTGGCAACATTAAAGGCATGACGTTACCTCGGCATTTAGGCCAAGCTACAAAGAATGCTTTGTATGAGATGCATTGTTTTACCGACGCGGCACTTGGTTCATATGGAACGGTAGCATACCTACGAGTACAAGACGCAACTGGTGTTCAGGTCACGCTGCTAATGTCTAAAACTCGAGTAGCTCCATTAAAAGAAACGGAGAATTTAAAGATTCCGAGGTTGGAGTTACTTGGTTACCTGATAGGAAGTCGGCTGCTCGCATATCTAGAGAAGACTTTGGCGTTTCCCAGTGTGAAGAAGTACCTCTGGACGGACAGCCTAGTGGTACTTAATTGGATGACATCCAAAAAATTACTTCCTCCATTTGTCGCAAGAAGGGTAGAAGAAATTAAGAGAAACACAGAAACAGAGAAGTGCTATATTAGTACAGATCAAAATCCTGCAGACCTGGCAACGAGACCAGAATTGTGGGCAGAGAAGAAAGAGCTTTGGTTCCAAGGACCTACGTTCCTTTTGGATGATAAGGAAAGGTGGCCAAAAAGTATGCACCTTAAAGAGCACCTAGTGTCATTTTCTGTCATAGCGGAGGGTCTGGAAGCAGTGCACCCAGATGACTCAGAGGTCCAGGAAGGTACATGTATCCCTAACGTGAATGACGAGATAACGGATCCCACGTATGCGATAAGAGTGGATACAAGCGTGAATTCTCAGGTGCAAGAATTGAAAGAACTACAGCTCAGATTCTTTCCAGAAGAAGTGAAGGGTAAAAAGACGCACTTGGCTCGTAACCTAGGATTATTCATTGATGTTGACGGAATCCTTAGGTGCGACGGTCGTCTGATGCATTCTGATTTATCATATGATACAAAACATCCTACTCTTATACCTAAAAATTGTACTTTCACAGTGAAAGTAATAAAAGAGGCCCATGAGAGAAATTATCATGTTGGCGTGCCACACACTTTAAGCATAGTACGACAACAATACTGGATACCTCAAGGGAGAGCGCAAGTTCAGAAGGTATTGAGCAAATGCCCACAATGTGTAAAGCACGGTGGTGGCACTTACCAGTTACCTGAGACACCCGCTCTGCCACCAGAAAGGGTGAAGTACGCTACATCATTCACTTATGTTGGTGTAGACTATTTTGGTCCTATGTTTGTTAAGTCGAATGGAGGCAGAGATAAAAGATGGATTTGCTTATTTACTTGCCTTGTTGTCCGAGCCATTCACCTTGAAGTAGTGAAAGATTTAACAGCCGATGAATGTTTGCTGGCGTTTCGACGATTCATAGCATCTAGAGGAGTACCGACCCTGATTACGTCGGACAATGCACTGCAATTCAAGTTAACATCGGAAGTGCTGACCGGGGAGCATCTTTCTAAGGAGAAAATACAGTGGAAGTTTATCCCCCAACTGGCTCCCTGGCATGGTGGTGTATATGAAAGGTTAGTAGCAGTTGTCAAGCATTGCCTGAAACGGACATTACAGAAACATTTGCTCGGTGACAATCAGCTGTTAACTATTATCAAGGAAGTCGAAGCTACAGTTAACACAAGACCACTCACTTATGTAGGAGCCGACTTGGATTACGTATTGAAACCTGCAGATTTTTTGTCACCTGGTAGATGTTTCACTATGGACCTCTCGATGGACCAATTGACATCGTCGGGTAGTACCACTAAACAACAACTCATTGATGGTTGGAAACGAGGTGGATGTATTATGAAGGAGTTCAAGGACATGTTTATTAGCCGGTATCTACTGAGTTTGAGGGAAAGGTATAGACATTCACCAAAACAGCCCAGAGTAAAGTCTCACGACATTCCCTGTTTAGGTGATGTAGTACAAATAAAAGGTGAATCTAAGAACCGGGAGAACTGGAAAGTTGGACGGATTTCAGAGCTTGTTAAGGGCCCAGATGGGCTATGTAGAGTGGCTAAAGTACGAGTTGGAGATAAAGAATTCATTCGATCGATTGGCCATTTGTACCCGCTCGAAGCGGATCTAGTGAGATCAGCAGTGGCTGGGGACCTCAGTTCGGTACAAGCTCCTCACGACGTTGACCCGACTCCAGTACCTGTAGATCCAGTTATATGTCAGATACCTGATTTACCTTGTGTACCTGAAGCTCAACATCTCTCCATGGAAGTTGACCATACCGACAAAGAAGTTGATACAAACGAAGATGTCCTACAGGATGTGGAACGGGACGCGCTGACAGATAGAGCCCCGGTTGAAGATATGTGTATTGACATGGAGGTACCAGAGCAGTTACCTCCTAGCAATGAAGAAGTGCAACCTAGAGAGGAAGTGCACCGGAGGATAGATGAAGCTGACGTGCAAGACCATAGAGTGAGGCGAAGTGCGGCGGTGCGCGCGCGTGAGAAGATCGCCGAGTGGACCCGCCAACTGTTCGCCTGGCTGTAAGTCCGTCCGCCGTCGGGAGTGTCGCGAATGACCGCGAGTATCTACAAGTTATGGTAAGTTTATATTATTTCTGAACGAAGTATTTTTGTACTGGCAAGAAAGGGTGATTTTATGACAGTTGGAATAAGTTTGAATGAGAGTAACGGGCGCGGAAAATGGATGGGTAAGAGAGGAGTTTTAAGTGGGACGAGGTTGTGCGAAGTGGATGGGCAAGTATGCTGCGATCTGGTGAGTGTTGGTTAAATATTATAGATAACTTGTAACGGGTCTGCTTAATTTTTAAGATTTTAACATTTTAATAAATAAAATGTCATTAAAATCCATAAAAAATAATATAATCCTTAAAAAATAATTAATTCTAATTTATTTTACTTAATTTATTAATCTTATTTTAATGTACATAATTAAACTAACCATACAATGAAATTAACCTACAATATTTTAAACTATGCTATGCTACTAGGAATGAAATAAAATAACAATAAAATAAAATATTTACATACAAACAGAAAATTCTCAACGCTTTCGTATTAGATAGAACTAGTTGCGCGCACAATAGACGACGTCATAGGGGCAATTAATAAGCGCCGCAGCCGATGCGTTTGCGAAGGGAGCGGTACAATGCACTTTGCTCTGCGACACCTTCGAGACAACACAAGTCCACAAAATAAATAATGTGTAAATAATATAGAAAAATTAACTAAAATTTTATTACAAATAAAATGAAATTATAATGTGAAGTGTTTCCCCCGAGTCGGGTGAGTGTTGCGAATAATTTTTACTACCATAGGCTTAAGTAGTTTTAGTCCACCAATGGTAATTACTATGCTGCATGATTTTTATGCTTTTTAGAATTAGTCAATCATCTAATGCAATCAATTCATCCGCTTGATAACATCCTGCCGCAAAAGTGCTTCGTAATGCTTAAGTTCCTACTAGATCTAGAAAGCTTCCGCTACCCTCATACAAAAAATAATAATAAATTATAATGTAAAACTTAATAATTATTCTCTTATTATTTAAATTCAATTTTTCAATATGCGTTAGAATTACTGCTAACCATACTCGATAGTTGTGCAAATGCTTATGGTTCAGATACCTAATTAAATTAGTATAGTTGTTGTAAATTCAAACTTGTCTTTTGTCCTAAAAAATTTATTCAATAATTTTACCTGCCTCATGGGAACTAGTGCTTTGTAATGGGAAAATACCGTAATGTTCTGGAAAGTTAATGTACCCTCATATAAAAAAAATAGTAAAAAATAAGTGAAATAAATCTGAAATATTATCTAAATCTCATTAAAATCATTTGTTTAATATGCTAGAATCACTTCAATCATACCCTGATAATTGTGTCATTGCTTTTGGCTAACTTGGTACATTACTTTTAATTATTGTAAATTTACATTTTCCCTCAGTTTCTAAAAGTAATTTTGTTTGTGACTGCCACATCAATGACTTCTATTTAGTGCTTGGGGTTCACTCAACCCGTATCCGCGATCATCTAGCCTAAAAACGAATCATCAAAAATTCCGATGTCGCAGTCACTAACTAGAAAGCGGACTTTTTGTGAATGACCAATTTCCGGGATTTCCAGGGAGCAAGTTTGGGGTTTGCCCTGGAGCCCTTTAAGAGGATTACGGCCGGCCGAATCATTCCCCGTTGATCCGGATCTACACATCCGGAATCCGGAGTTCCGGAGATACGTGTCAGCCGTTACTGCGAGAGGTCTACGTGCGCTGCAGGGAAGTGACCCCATTCCGGGACCTGTATTTAAAACAGATGTGCTCAACTTGAAAAATTTAAAACTACCCGCGACCTAGCCGGATATATAATTTTTTTTATGTAACAATAAATTGTTTATAATTTACTTTTGGTGTTACATTCATTTATCTCCTTTTTACCTATTTGCGACGCTAAACGTCACAATGGCGCCCGCTAGAGGTTTTTATTGAGTTGAGCACATCAGATACAGATCCTCAGTATGTATTAGTTTTCATTGGTGTCGGTAGATAGTTCCATTGAGCAGATTTAGTATTAAGGCTGATTTATTGCAGTTGCCAGCACGCAGTTATTCTATATACAGAATTATTGCTGAGATTTCTACAAAAATTTAACGTTGCGTCTACCCACAATATTTTTTTTTTCTACTTTACAAGCTTTCAATTCATTAACTTTTACTGAATTCCGCTTGCTTGGCAACATATCTCATAACTGCTTCTCAAATTATTGTAATCGCGACTGATTTATTGCGGTAGCCTGGTACGTGGTTACTTGATACACAATTTGTTAGTTTCTGGATTTTTTTGAATTGTGTGCCTACCCACATTATTTATTTCGATTGGTACGGGCTATCAATTTTACCTTTTATATTGAATCCCACGTGCTTGGCAACGTATTTTATAACAGCTTTTTCAATCAATTGTAATCGCAACACTCAAACCAACTCAAATAATAAAATTTTATTGCAATAATAATGGCATATCCTATCAAATACTTGTCGCTTCAAAAAGCAGAGTTAGAGTATGAAGTGCTTTTAAGGGGTGGTACAGCCGGAACTGTACAAGAGCTTCGCAGCCAAATTGCTAAATTGTCCACACCTGCGGAGGACATATTGGAGTCATACTTAGAGCCCCCAGTTGACCTTATTGCTGTGAAAGAAAGTTTGCAAAAATCCCAGGCTATGATAACTTCTCTAAAGAGTGGATTTGACAAGAATTTGTTCTTACGCACTGAAAATCTTCTTCATCACATTTATCATCGGGCGAATAGAATTATAAATATTGATTCCAGTTTGTCTGACCTGTACAAAAACAATTGCATAACATTTAACAATCAGTACAGGGATATCATGTCTTTGAGGCCTAATTCTTCTCCTGAATCTCCTCCTGAACCGGAAACAGTCTCTGTTACATGTGACCGTAACTTGATTTCGGATCTAACTAAACTTAAATATTCGGGTAAAACCTGTGTCCTGTCGTTCATTCAGAGGGTTGATGAATTCGTGTACGCCAGAAACATCAGCAATGATCGCCTATTGAAATTCGCTTACGAAATTTTCACCGAAGATGCCTTGCACTGGTTCCGATGCATCAGGGAGAAGGTTAAAACTTGGAATGAAGTTGTGGTTTTACTCAAACAAGATTTTGGGCAAAAAGATTACGACTATCGGCTTTTGCCAGAAATTAGGTCACGTACTCAGAGTGAGCTAGAAAATATTAGCATTTATTTATCCATAATGCACGGCATGTTTTCGAGATTAACGAAAACATTAAGCGAACAGGATAAACTGGAGATAATTCTCCATAACATAAGACCATGCTACGCTAGTACTCTTGCTGCATACGCTGATGTTAGTGACCTAGATACATTAAAAAGAATATGTTTTAATTACGAAAACATCCAATCACGCCAATCGCTATTCCACGAGCCTCCTAGAGTAACATCTGAAACATTAGCGCCAGAATTTGCCTACACTAAACAACAAAAAAATACTAGCTACTACAATAACAAACATAACACTCAAACGAATAACTATCCTAGATACAAACATCATAATTACTACAATAATCCAAATAATACATATAAACATTCTTACAATCATACTAATTCTACACAAGACAAGCCTACTTCTACTAATGCTCTGGATGTTGTGCCTAGTCAATCTAGTTATGGACCACACATTCAGAACAAGTACTGTCCTAGATGTAGAAGTAATTCTCATACTCTTAAGGAGTGCAGGCAACCACACTTTCCCATTTGTTTCAAATGTGGCAAGAAGGGCATTCGCTATCCTGACTGCCTAGTATGTAACCCTAAACCTAGCACTTCAAAAAACTAAGTTCTGTGGATTGTAGTGGAGTGATAGCCAATAATAACGGAATTACTAGTAATTTTGATGTATCAGATTGGAAATCATGGCTAGAATTTGTATCAAAATTCTTCGCATGCTATTCAGTCACTTCAATCCACAATACACAAATTAAAACTAAAACCGAAACGAATTCTAAAATTAGCAGACCATTCGTGGCTGTTGAGATTAACGGTAATACTATTAATGGATTGCTTGACACCGGTTCTAGTGTTACAATTTTAGGTAACAACTACCACTACCGTTTCTTAGATGCCGGTTTTGCGCTTGAGAAGGTTCAGCAGTTAAATTTTGTTGCTGCGGGTGGTCAAAAATTGGAAAACGTGGGAGTAATACACTTACCAATATCCTTTCTCAATCAATTGCATATTCTTAAAGTTTATATTGTTCCGGACATTCAAAATGACCTAATTTTGGGTATGGATTTTTGGAGAATATTTGGCCTATTCCCTAAGAATTTGGACTCTATCATTATGAGCAATAACGTTAACGCACTGGACACTCTATCAACGGAGTCTAACATACGTGTATGCGACTACGATCATCTATCTACAGAGCAAAGGGTCACTGCCGACCATATTATAACACAATTTCGGGAAATTTCATACGAACAGCGTGGTCTAGGCCGCACTTCCTTAATAGCTCACGGTATTGAAACCGGGGATGCTGCCCCTATTCGACAAAGGTACTACAGGATGTCTCCCGAAAAACAACGTATTTTGGTACAGCAACTAGACGAGATGCTGCAGGAAGACGTCGTCGAACCCTGCGAAAGCCCTTGGTCGTCGCCTGTTTTACTAACACCTAAGAAAAACGGAGAGCTGAGATTCTGCTTAGACAGTCGCAAGCTCAACGCCGTCACTACGAAGGACGCATATAGTATACCATATATTTCGGAGATACTCGATAACCTACGTGATGCGAAGTACCTTTCTTCGTTAGATTTGTCAAAAAGTTTTTGGCAAATTCCCATTAAGAACGAAGACAGAGGTAAAACAGCCTTCTACATTCCATCTAGAGGTACCTTTCAATTTAAATCTATGCCGTTTGGGTTAACTAATGCACCAGCGACGCAACAGCGGCTAGTCGACATATTGTTTTATGGTCCTGAATTTGAGCATAAGGTGTTTGTCTATATTGACGACATAATTATTATATCTCCAACCTTTGAGCAACATATTTCATTACTAGTTAGAGTTCTTGAAAAACTAAAAATGGCAAACTTGACTATCAGCTATAAAAAGTGCAACTTTTTCAGAAAACAGCTGAAGTATTTGGGCTATGTTGTTAATTCTAATGGCCTTCAGCCTGATCCAGAAAAAATAGAAGCTATAATTAACTACCCTACACCAACTAATCGAAAGGAAGTTCGTCGTTTTATTGGTACAGCCTCATGGTACCGGAGGTTTATAACAAATTTTAGTTCAATAGCAGCCCCACTGAATAAATTAACTTCTCAAGCTAAGAATTCCCCACCTTTTCATTGGTCTTCTGAAGCGGATAGAGCCTTTCGGACTCTAAAAGAATGCCTAATCTCCTCGCCAGTCTTATCCTGCCCCGACTACTCACAACCCTTTCAAGTGCACACTGATGCCAGCGACTTTGGGATTGGTGCAGTGCTGACTCAAGTTATCAATGACGAGGAGAGGGTTATTGCATACATGAGTAAATCCCTGTCTAGCAAAGAACGAAATTACAGCGCTACTGAGCGAGAAGCTTTAGCTGTTTTAACTGCTATCGAACACTGGAGGTGTTACCTCGACAATGGTAAAAAAATCGTAGTCTTTACAGATCATTCTTCCTTAAAGTGGTTCTTGAATCTAAATAATCCCACAGGCCGGTTAGCCCGTTGGGGTGTTCGAATGTCAGCGTTTAACCTGGAAGTTAGGCATCGTCGGGGTTCTGAGAACGTTGTACCTGATAGCCTTTCGCGTTCCGTTCCTATAGCCATCATTAATGACAATCAACCAAACTCCAACGTAGGTTATATCACTAAAGACTCTTGGTATTTAAACATTTACAACGGCTGTCAAAATTCTCCCGCGTCATTTTTAGATTACAAGGTCACAAAAAATAAACTATTTCGCCATAAAAAAAGTCTGAACCCTCTTACAAGAGAGTTTGAATGGAAGGAGGTCATTCCTCTCGAATTTAGACCTGACTTAATTTCTAAGAATCACTCGGAACCTACTTCCGGCCATTTTGGTATTTTTAAAACATTAAAACGGCTGTCTTTAACGTATTTCTGGCCTGATATGCATCGTGATGTCTCAAACTTCATCACAAACTGTGATATATGTAACGCTCACAAGCATGCAAATCATGCAACTCTTGGTGTAATGGGCCGTCCTAAGGACTGTTCTCGCCCATTCCAAATGCTAAGCATGGATCTTGTAGGACCTCTGCCTCCTTCAAGAAAACAAAATACATTTCTATTCGTGGTGACATGTTGCTTCAGTAAATATTGCCTACTTTTCCCTATTCGTCGTGCGACATGTGAGATAATAGCTAAAATACTCGAAGAAAACGTTATTTTTGTACACGGTGTTCCTAACACTGTTTTAATGGACAACGGAAAACAATTTACAAGCAATATGCTCATACAATTATTTTCAAAATACAACATCCCTAACGTAAAATACACACCAAAATACACACCCCAAGTGAATAGCGTCGAGCGTTACAATAAAACAGTGATGACTGCCGTATCTACATTTATAGAGAACGATCATAGATCGTGGGACTCTAATATTAACAAAATCCAATTTGCTATTAATTCATCTGTCAATGAAGTTACCGGTTTCACACCATCATTCTTGGTATATGGTCGAGAATTAGTAGTTTGTGGCTCTCATTACATTGACACTGATGCTAATCACGACATAATTTTCACACCCAGAGAAATTTATGCTGAAAATTTGGGTCACTTAAGGAATTATTTTGATAAAGTTCAATCCTCTCTACTAAAATCCCATTCCCGAAATAGTGCTCACTATAATTTGCGTCGTAAGGACATTCACTTTGATGTCGGTGACATAATCTGGAAGAAGACTTTCCTTCTAAGCAACAAGGACAACAGGTTTTCCAAAAAACTTGCTCCTAAGTACATGAAATGTAAAATAGTTAAGAAAAAATCTAATCTAGTCTATGAACTCGAAGACATGCATGGTAATAACATAGGAGACTGGCACGTCAAAGATTTTAAAGTAACAAGCTACAAAGATTGATAGCACGAAGATTAAAGAACATTCACTACTATCTCTATACAAATTGTCTTTTAATCTGTTGGCCTCGTGGAGGATTATTTTACAACTACAGCTAAAAAAAAAAAAAATACTTTCTATATTCACTGTCTCCTACCAGACAGTAAATATTATATCTACTGTGTCTAGATTTATTTATAAAAAATGGGTCTATAAATTAATCTTAACCACGAGACACGATTATTAGACTTATCACACCCCTTAATAGTTATGCGAGAGTATTTCATTATTTAAGAAAATATAATACTCAGACAGAGAGGTCGCAATAACACGTTATGTCCAAGTGTTACTGCCATTTTAGATGCGTGATGTATGAATGATTTGTTAAGTTCTGTCAAGATGAAGGCCTGAATGAAAATTGGTATAACTATTGAGCAAACATGAGATAGAGGATTTTTATTAGGAAAAACCCTAACCGGAAAGGGGGGGTATGTAACGGGTCTGCTTAATTTTTAAGATTTTAACATTTTAATAAATAAAATGTCATTAAAATCCATAAAAAATAATATAATCCTTAAAAAATAATTAATTCTAATTTATTTTACTTAATTTATTAATCTTATTTTAATGTACATAATTAAACTAACCATACAATGAAATTAACCTACAATATTTTAAACTATGCTATGCTACTAGGAATGAAATAAAATAACAATAAAATAAAATATTTACATACAAACAGAAAATTCTCAACGCTTTCGTATTAGATAGAACTAGTTGCGCGCACAATAGACGACGTCATAGGGGCAATTAATAAGCGCCGCAGCCGATGCGTTTGCGAAGGGAGCGGTACAATGCACTTTGCTCTGCGACACCTTCGAGACAACACAAGTCCACAAAATAAATAATGTGTAAATAATATAGAAAAATTAACTAAAATTTTATTACAAATAAAATGAAATTATAATGTGAAGTGTTTCCCCCGAGTCGGGTGAGTGTTGCGAATAATTTTTACTACCATAGGCTTAAGTAGTTTTAGTCCACCAATGGTAATTACTATGCTGCATGATTTTTATGCTTTTTAGAATTAGTCAATCATCTAATGCAATCAATTCATCCGCTTGATAACATCCTGCCGCAAAAGTGCTTCGTAATGCTTAAGTTCCTACTAGATCTAGAAAGCTTCCGCTACCCTCATACAAAAAATAATAATAAATTATAATGTAAAACTTAATAATTATTCTCTTATTATTTAAATTCAATTTTTCAATATGCGTTAGAATTACTGCTAACCATACTCGATAGTTGTGCAAATGCTTATGGTTCAGATACCTAATTAAATTAGTATAGTTGTTGTAAATTCAAACTTGTCTTTTGTCCTAAAAAATTTATTCAATAATTTTACCTGCCTCATGGGAACTAGTGCTTTGTAATGGGAAAATACCGTAATGTTCTGGAAAGTTAATGTACCCTCATATAAAAAAAATAGTAAAAAATAAGTGAAATAAATCTGAAATATTATCTAAATCTCATTAAAATCATTTGTTTAATATGCTAGAATCACTTCAATCATACCCTGATAATTGTGTCATTGCTTTTGGCTAACTTGGTACATTACTTTTAATTATTGTAAATTTACATTTTCCCTCAGTTTCTAAAAGTAATTTTGTTTGTGACTGCCACATCAATGACTTCTATTTAGTGCTTGGGGTTCACTCAACCCGTATCCGCGATCATCTAGCCTAAAAACGAATCATCAAAAATTCCGATGTCGCAGTCACTAACTAGAAAGCGGACTTTTTGTGAATGACCAATTTCCGGGATTTCCAGGGAGCAAGTTTGGGGTTTGCCCTGGAGCCCTTTAAGAGGATTACGGCCGGCCGAATCATTCCCCGTTGATCCGGATCTACACATCCGGAATCCGGAGTTCCGGAGATACGTGTCAGCCGTTACTGCGAGAGGTCTACGTGCGCTGCAGGGAAGTGACCCCATTCCGGGACCTGTATTTAAAACAGATGTGCTCAACTTGAAAAATTTAAAACTACCCGCGACCTAGCCGGATATATAATTTTTTTTATGTAACAATAAATTGTTTATAATTTACTTTTGGTGTTACATTCATTTATCTCCTTTTTACCTATTTGCGACGCTAAACGTCACAAACTGACATTGGCAATATAAAGAGATAGTAGAAAATAGTACGTTTGCCCCTTACTGGAGGTATGGGTTGATCTAAGGGGAAGGAGGAGGATCAGCATGGGGCCTACGGGCCCCACCCTCGGCGCTCCGCACTTGGCAACAGGTCTGCCCGCATAATGAGAGGATCCAACCACTCTGTGGCTCTCGGGAGACATGTGGTGTCAGCCGCGGTGCGCAGAGGGTTTAGAGTTAATCATAGTATGAATTTAAAGGTAGAAAGTCTGCTATCTCGATATATTATCATACATGAGACTTTGTCGCCCATAAGACTGTTACTATATTGAACCGAGGCCAATTGACATTATAACCATGTATGATAGAGACAAGTGGCGACAAGGTCACCGGGTATACCCCTGCATTTCTGGTCCATGGCCGAGAACTTGTCACGTGCGGGTCTCATTATACAGATAATGATACCCCAAACGAGATTGTTTTCATGCCTCGTGACAGCTATGCTGAAAACCTGGGATATTTGTCTGGCGTCTTTGACAACGTACAAGCAGCGCTCTGGCAAAGTCACAAAAGAAACTCACAGCGCTATAACACCAGGAGGAAGGAAATTGATTTTAACGTCGGAGACATAGTCTGGAAACGCTGTTATTTTCAAAGCGACAAAGGTGCCTATTTCAGCAAAAAGCTAGCGCCAAAGTACCAGAAATGCCGTATTAAAGTCAAGCGCTCACCTCTGGTGTACATCGTTGAGGACATGGCTGGTCGTGACTTGGGAGCGTGGCATGTCAAGGATTTCAAGCTTTCTAGCAGTGCTAATGTCTCCTGAGGCTTTCTACATTTTTTTTTCTTTTTTTAATGTGTTTTGGGATGATCGCCACCGGTAGATTAGTGTCGGTTATACAAATTCCTAAGCTTTTAGTTGCCTAGTTCTAGTCAGTTAACTATTGAAATTTTATGTTAAGCCTTCACCAGAGGGGTTCCGTCCCTTGTAGGAACCCTCTCATTCGGAGCGGGTGGTGACTTCGTCCTCGTAAATTTTAACTTTTAATTACATATGCCTTCACCAGAGGGGTTCCGTCCCTTGAAGGAATCCTCTCACTAGGAAGCGGGTGGTGACTTCACTAGGTAAACTCTCGAACTCTTAACCTGTAAAAGACTAAAACTAAGACGTGTATTATCATGTTTTATCTATTCCTCTTGCCAAAATGTAATGCAGCTATTTTTAACATCAAACAATTGCTACTCGAGCGCCGCATTCTTATAATAATGCGTCTCTCCTTTTAAAAAGACGTTTCCTTCGTTTGCATACATATATATACGCAAGGAAACAAAATGACTGATTTGATAGAAAGAAAGATGACGAATGAAAGTGTAAGTACTAAATGAAAATATCCTGAATACTTCTAGAAGGATTTTTCTTAGGAAAAATCCTTCTTCTAGGAGACGGTGTACTGTTGTCGCGAAGAGACCGCGATTTATCAATATCATCGATATGGTGAGTCTAACAGTATTTCTAAACGCAATTTATATTTTTGATGTTGGTAACATTATTGTCTTTGAAACGGGCGGTTAGAATGAATTTTGACGTTGTCGGTTGCAGTGATATAAAAGTAACAATTACCTACAATTAGAGGAGATGAGAGAAGAGTTTCTTAGTGTAATCACGTGCTGATGTGAAAGTGTCTAAGAGATAGAGACATGCTGTAACATCAGGTGAGTAGCATTATGATTACCGAGTCGTGTGGGAATGCATTAAGAGGTTGAGACTTACAGAGAGAGAGAACTTAGAGTAACGGTGGACAGGGAAGGTCTATGGGGAAGGAGGAGGACCATCCAGGGGACCTACGGGTCCCTGACGTAGAGATGAGAGGAGTAATTCCGTAGTGGCGATGATTTGACCTGTGAGGAGAGGATTCAACCACACGCGTGGCTCTCGGTCAAAGTCAGCGGCGCCCGGTACGGCTCTTATCTGACTAGTTTTAAATGTAAAGAACGTATGCATCGGGACCTCTCGAGGTACACCCACACTATCCTTGTCGCCTTGTCTATACATGTATTTTTTAACCTGGGCAGGAGATTGGCTAGAGATGTAAGATTATATGTTTATCATGAACGTGGCGATAAAATGGTGGAGATGCTGGGATCTGGTTCCTGGAGGAGCCATATCCTACTAAGCGAAGCAATATTGATTAGAGTCAAAAAGAGAAACGAGATAAGTAGCTACTTGATTGTATTTAAATACAATCACAAGTCTCATCCTAAGAGCCCTGTATTGGGTACCGCCAAAGTATCGGCATCCTAAGAGCCCTGTATTGGGTACCGCCAAAGTTTCGGCAACCTAAGAGCCCTGTATTGGGTACCGCCAAAGTATCGGCATCCTAAGAGCCCTGTATTGGGTACCGCCAAAGTTTCGGCAACCTAAGAGCCCTGTATTGGGTACCGCCAAAGTATCGGCATCCTAAGAGCCCTGTATTGGGTACCGCCAAAGTTTCGGCAACCTAAGAGCCCTGTATTGGGTACCGCCAAAGTATCGGCATCCTAAGAGCCCTGTATTGGGTACCGCCAAAGTTTCGGCAACCTAAGAGCCCTGTATTGGGTACCGCCAAAGTATCGGCATCCTAAGAGCCCTGTATTGGGTACCGCCAAAGTTTCGGCAACCTAAGAGCCCTGTATTGGGTACCGCCAAAGTATCGGCATCCTAAGAGCCCTGTATTGGGTACCGCCAAAGTGTTGGCAACCTAAGAGCCCTGTATTGGGTACCGCCAAAGTGTTGGCAACCTAAGAGCCCTGTATTGGGTACCGCCAAATTGTTGGCAACCTAAGAGCCCTGTATTGGGTACCTACCGCCAAAGTTTTGGCAATCTAAGAGCCCTGTATTGGGTACGCGTAAGAATCGTTTACCGAGAGTCCGGTAATCTTCATAACGTAACAGTCACAGAGAGTTCTAGTTAGAAATTACTAAGGTAAGGCTAGCGTGTACGATAACATGGCAAAAGCCGAATTTTTACGACTGACTGTACCCTGGTCTAGTCCTTAGTAGGTACTTGTTACTTGAAATCGCTGAGATTCAACCGCTAAAACTCCGCCAAGTTCAACCAGAGATAACTTGAAAAATTTCCTTCCATATCTATGGTATGACGAAAAGAAAATAAACGATGAGTGTATTTATTTTCCTTCTAGTTTTAATCTTAGGAAAGCTTATTTAATACATAAGACTAAGATTTAATATTAAGATTTAATTGTGTTAATTGTTCTATTTTCTAATTAACGCGGAATTATTGGTCGAATCGATATAATCAAGAATCGATTCAATCGGAAATCGATACTAAATTTTCCTATGGCATCACTGTTGACATTTGTTTTCTCTGTGCGGAATAACGTGATAAAACAAACTTTATTTTCTTATTGGTTGATAATGATTAACGAAAACATTCGAATTTTCTTATTGGACAATAGACTAAGTCAAACTAGATTCCTATTGGTGCGCTTTATTGTAAACGAGAACCGATCTATGATAAAGTCTGCATTGTCTATCGTATCGTGGTGGGTGTTGTTCTTCGGCGAAGAAAGAGTGTAGTGTACGAAACGCAAGCCAAGTTGTAATGGCGGATAGCCTCCGTTTCATATAAATTGAAGCTTCAGAAAGTATGAGAGCGCCGACTCCTTACGTAGTTAGTAATAAACTCGTAGATTCTAGATTGTTCTTTCTGTTTCTGTCTGGTCTATGGTCGCACTCGTTACTTCTTGAATTGTCTTGAAAGTCTAAAAGGCAATATTTTTAACAAAAGTATTGAATTGAAGCTGACAGTGTATCTCCAAAATAAAGGGCAAAAGAGCCTTACAATCGAAAAATAAACCGAAGTGTTGGTTTGGCTACGACAAGTAATACTTACACAAAACATAACAAGAAAATTCTCAAAACATTCGTTGTCATATGAGGTCGAAAGGACATTATTTAGAGGATCGCTAGGAGAGAAATTCAAATAGTGGTATTTGGGACGCTAAACGTACGTTGAAAATACACCTAATTTATCCATATACGAAAATTAAATTGAGTATATATATAAAACAATTAAATACGATGAATACCGGTTACTTACAGGCTACAATGGATCAGTTCTACCGGGACCGGTTAGATTTAAGGGCGAAGCAGCTGGATGGCTACATAAAAGAAGCAAGGGAGTTGCTTGCGTCATATAGAAATAGCACCCTAGTGACACAGACCAACCTGCTAAGGTTGAGGCTCGGTCTTAAGCAAAGTATAGATCTAATTAAAACCGAGATAGAGAATAGTAAGTGTACTGACGTTACTCTTCTAAATAGTGTTTTGATTAAACAAATAGATGCCGAAAGCGTGCTAGTTGAATTGGATACTGTGTCAATGATCATTTCAAACTCTGCATCATCCACAAAATCAACCACAAATATGACACATACTGCTGTTAAACTCCCGAAGCTGGAGTTAACTCGATTCGGAGGCGATGTCCTCAAATGGACTGAGTATTGGGACAGGTTTGAAGCGAATGTCAACACCCAAAATATAAAAGATGTTGAAAAACTGGCATACCTCCTAAGTTCTCTAGAGGGCAAGGCAAGAGAGGCGGTGGAGGGCTTAAGTATAACCAATGCCAACTATAAAGTGGCAGTAGAGACATTGAAGAAGCGGTACGGGAACCCAATCAAGGTGGTTGACTCCCATTATGAGGCATTAACAAAGTTAAATCGCAGCTCGGATTCTGCTGATGATTGTCGTAATAATCTTAACTCCATAGAGAGGCATCTAAGGGTTTTAAGTTCATTGGGAGAAAACACGGGAAGTAATCACCTCCGTAGCTTAATTTTAGAAAAGTTTCCCGAAAAGGTGCTCTATGAGGTCAACCTTATGACAGCGAAGGACCAGTCAATCGAAGCAATAAGAGAGGCCTTGGAAATCGTCATAGATGCAATGGAGCGAGCACGAACGCGAGAGACACCTGTACTACCAAGTATGTCGACAGAAGTTTTACATATTAATGCTCGAAAGGCTACATATCGTCGGGGTTTGAGATCGACCAAAGGTGCCTCACACAACCCGACACGTCGGGGTATGTTTGAGGTTCAGAAACGAAAACAAAGGACTCCCGAGTATTCAGATGTGAAGAAAGCGAAATTGTCATGCCTGTTTTGTGATGGGAGACACTACAATGACGAGTGCACAGTCGTTGCTAATGTTGATGAGAGGCGAAAGAAGCTGAAGGACAGGTGTTTTATCTGTTTTAAGAAAGGCCATAGATTCCAAAGCTGCAAGCTGAAAAGGAAATGTCATTATTGCCAGGGTGAACACAACCGCGCCTTGTGCCAGAAGAGGATGAAAGCCTCAGGTGAGACACCAACTGCGTCACTAATACAAAACACAACAGCTCAGAGTCCTAAGTGTAAAACCTTTTTGCAGACGGCAACGGCGCTGGTACTTCACAATGACAAGATACTAAAATGCAGAATACTCCTTGACAGTGGTAGTCAGAGGAGTTATATAACCACCGGACTGGCAAAACAACTAAACTTAACACCTGAGAATGAGGACCTGCTAGTGATCTTCACCTTTGGAGCAGACAAGCCTACTGAGACTCTGAGTCCATGTTCAAATATTACTGTACGGACTAGAAGAGGAGTCGAAAGAAGTTTGCATGTCAATATTGTGCCGCACATCACAAGCAGAATACCATCTCCTCAAATTTATGAGACAAAATTGGTGGATTTGTTAGCGGATGACAATTCCTTTGAAGACCAGAGTATAGATTTACTCATAGGAAATGATTATTACTTCTCCTTCTTCCGCAACAAGAAAATACAAATTGACAGAGACCTCTTCCTAGTAGATAGTGACTTCGGTTGGGTAGTCACCGGCTGTTTAGACATTGGAAGTCAAGACAATGAAAATGTGCTAACGGTTGTTACATATCACCAGAGTAACAAAGAATGTTTGTGTTACACAGAACCAGATTTACCTTTGAGACACTCAGACATAAAATTCCTATGGAGTCTAGAGAACATTGGTATTACTGACTCGGCCAAAGTGACCAGAGAGGAAGAAGCTATTCAACATTTTAACAAGACTGTTGTTTATCAAGATGGACGTTACTCTGTCAAATGGCCATGGATTGTATACCCACCGAGTTTACCGACAAATTATGGCTTAGCATACGGACGTCTTAAGGGTTTACTACAGAGATTAGATAAACCAACTTTACTTGAATATGATGACATCATAAAGGAACAGCTGAACGCCGGAATAATCGAGGTGATAGAAGCCAAACCTGGAATAGATCAGACAGTTCCACCAATACATTACTTGCCTCATCATATAGTGAAGCAAACCGGCAAGCGAGGACGTATAGTATATGATGCATCAGCTAAAGTCAAGGACCAGCCAAGTCTTAACGAGTGCATGTACAGAGGACCCTGCATGCTTCAAGATCTGACTGCTCTGCTTCTGAATTTCAGGCTATACAAGAGAGGTATCATAGCAGATGTGGAAAAAGCCTTTTTGCAAGTTGGTCTACAAGAAGAGGATAGAGAAGTGACCAGGTTCCTGTGGGTGAAAGATGTCAATAAACCCTTATCCAATGAGAACATCTTAAACTTACGCTTCTGCAGAGTTCCCTTCGGCATCATTTCCAGCCCATTTTTATTAACAGCTACTATACGCCATCACGTTTCTAAGAGAAATAATACCTTGCTGAAAGAGACCGCCAATAAATGCTATGTTGATAATTTGGTGATGGGAACAAACACGACAAATCAAGCTCTTAAGCTGTTTGATGAAGCCAAAGGAACATTTCAAGAGATTTCGATGAATTTAAGAGATTGGGCGTCAAATGATGAAGCCTTCGTTCGAATGATACCCGAACAATATAGATTGAAACAAGCAGACGAAGTTAAAGTATTGGGTTTATTGTGGAATAAAAGGAGAGATACATTAACGATAAAAGTGAGTGATGACCCTTTTGATGAAGATGGGTTAAAGAAAATCACCAAGAGAGAAGTTTTAAGGACTCTGGCGTCTGTATACGATCCCTGCGGTTTTGTGTCACCTGTGCTTTTACCTATAAAGTTACTATTACAAGAGTTATGGAGAAAAGATTATAAATGGGATACACCATTATCTGAAGATTTAATCTTGAAGTGGAGACACATTTTGCCAAGTTTACATGCGGTTAAAGACGTCGAGATCCCGAGATACGTTAATGCAGATGTAACCGCAGGAACACAGAATGAACTACATTGTTACACGGACGCCTCGAAGGATTCATTTGCAGCAGTAGTGTATCTGCGATCATGTAATGGGTCGAAGGTAACGACGTCATTCTTGATATCAAAAAACCGTGTTGTTCCACTAGATAGAGAAAAAAAAGATGGAAGAAGACAAGATTGCAAAGATACCCGTAGCAAGAAAAAACGCCTCACTATTCCGCAGTTGGAACTCCTTGGCTGCGTGATTGGAAGTCGACTGCTGACTTATCTGAAAGGACTTCTGGAAATACCCATCAGTAAGATATACTTATGGACAGATAGCTTAGTCGTTCTCAGTTGGATCAACTCGAATAAACTATTACCGCCATTTGTTTCAAACAGAGTTGCAGAAATAAGGCAGAATAGTGAAATTGAGACATACTATATAAACACCAGAGATAATCCAGCTGACATTGCAACTCGACCAGACTCATGGCCCCAGAAGAAACAAGTATGGCTTAAAGGTCCTGCATACCTATCAAAGGGTAAAAGCGAATGGCCCAACAATATTCATCTTCGAGACCATCATGACCAAGTGCTGCTGTCTGCGGCGGTGGAGGGTCTGGAGGAACAGCCTCCAGATTGCATAGAATCCGTAGCGATAGCTGAAAATAACGAGCAAAAAATAGACCAGAGAAGCCATGAGAACTCTCAGGTACAAGAGATAAGACAACTTCAACACAGATTCTTTCCGGAAGAATTGCAGGGTAAGGAGACAAATCTCAAACGAAATTTGGGACTATTCATCGACGTTGATGGACTCTTAAGATCTGAGGGACGAATGAAACATACGAATTGGTCATATGACATGAAACATCCTATTCTTCTGCCTAAAGTCAGTGACTTCACAAATAAGGTGATTAAGGATGTTCATGAGAGAAACTATCATGTGGGTGTATCTCACACGTTGAGTTTAGTACGACAACAGTTCTGGATACCAAAAGGGCGAGCCGTAGTGGAGAGAGTCCTCAAGAAGTGCCCTCAATGCGTTAAACACGGAGGTGGTCCATATCCACTACCAATGACTCCGGCTTTACCAGCAGAACGGGTAAATTTTACAACTCCATTTACCTATACTGGCATTGACTATTTTGGGCCTGTCTATGTGAGTATCAACAAGGCCAAAGAAAAGAGATGGATTTGCCTTTTAACATGTTTAGCTGTAAGAGCTGTACATATGGAAGTTGTTAAGAATTTGACCGCAGATGAATGTATTATGGCATTACGGAGGTTTATCTCAACAAGAGGCGTGCCTACAGTTATTGTTTCAGATAACGCATTGTATTTTAAATTGAGCGCGGAAATTTTGAGCAACAAACATTGTGTGGATAACAAAATTAGATGGAAGTTCATACCTAATCTAGCCCCTTGGCATGGTGCGGTGTACGAGAGGGTAGTTGGCTTAGTCAAGCATTGTTTGAAGAGAACGTTGGAGAAGCACCTGCTTGGCGAAAACCAATTTACCACTGTTATCAAAGAAATAGAAGCGGTAGTTAACACCAGACCCCTTACGTACGTAGGAGCAGACGTCGACTATGTGTTAAAACCTGCCGATTTCCTATCACTTGGCAGGTGCCTAGCTGTCAATCCATTAAGTGACCAGACAGTACCCTCCGGTACCGTGACTAAAGAGATCCTGATTGAAGGGTGGAAAAGAGGCCAGAGGATATTACAAGAATTCAAAAGTATGTTCATCGGTCAGTACCTATTGAATCTTAGAGAAAGATATCGGCAGTCACCAAAACAGCCTCGGATTAAATCTCATGAGAAACCGCATGTAGGAGACATTGTCCAGATTAAAGGGGAATCAAAGAACCGTGAACTATGGAGAGTGGGGAAAATAGCCGAATTAATCAAAGGGCAAGATGGAGAGGTGAGAGTTGCCAAAGTCAGAGTGGGCAACACTGACTTCATACGCTCTATCGGTCATCTTTATCCGCTAGAAGCTGATATTGGGGACGACGCCCCCAACAGCACACAGTGCGTTTCAGGATTGCCTGAAGTGCCTCAATTACCTGCTGATGTGGTATTTACTCCAACGCCAGACTTACGACGCAACCACCAAAGTATGGAGGTTGACGTAGACCAATCAGCTGAGAAACTTGTCTTTGAAGAAGACATAACTCAAGACCATACAGAAGAGATTGGTCTGGAAAGGGAGCCGGTTGAATCTAACCCGATCGAGAAGGTAACCATTAGTGGAGAGGTGGAGCCCCAACAGCCGAGCGTTCTAGAGCTAGTACCACTAGAGTCCTGTGGTGCTGGTGATAAAGAGGTAGAGTTACCAGAGGCGAACCTGGCGAGCGAAATGACAGAGCAAGAAGGTAGACTAAAGCGAGGCGCGGCAATACGGGCAAGAGAGAAGATTGCCGAGTGGACCCGCCAACTGTTTGCCTTGCTTTGAGTTTCTGTCGCCGCCGGGAGTGTCGCGAAGAGACCGCGATTTATCAATATCATCGATATGGTGAGTCTAACAGTATTTCTAAACGCAATTTATATTTTTGATGTTGGTAACATTATTGTCTTTGAAACGGGCGGTTAGAATGAATTTTGACGTTGTCAGTTGCAGTGATATAAAAGTAACAATTACCTACAATTAGAGGAGATGAGAGAAGAGTTTCTTAGTGTAATCACGTGCTGATGTGAAAGTGTCTAAGAGATAGAGACATGCTGTAACATCAGGTGAGTAGCATTATGATTACCGAGTCGTGTGGGAATGCATTAAGAGGTTGAGACGTACAGAGAGAGAGAACTTAGAGTAACGGTGGACAGGGAAGGTCTATGGGGAAGGAGGAGGACCATCCACGGGACCTACGGGTCCCTGACGTAGAGATGAGAGGAGTAATTCCGTAGTGGCGATGATTTGACCTGTGAGGAGAGGATTCAACCACACGCGTGGCTCTCGGTCAAAGTCAGCGGCGCCCGGTACGGCTCTTATCTGACTAGTTTTAAATGTAAAGAACGTATGCATCGGGACCTCTCGATGTACACCCACACTATCCTTGTCGCCTTGTCTATACATGTATTTTTTAACCTGGGCAGGAGATTGGCTAGAGATGTAAGATTATATGTTTATCATGAACGTGGCGACAACTGTAACGTATATCGTTAATTCTTTAAACTAAGAATTGAATAGTTGTCAAATAGCTACATAACATTCTGGTAAACACTTAAAATCTAGAACTAGGAAGCTTATAAATAAATAACTACGAATAAAAACCTTATTAATACACTTAACTAAATTAAAATTAGCGTATTTACAGAACCTATGCCTAAAACTTACTTGCTAAAATACTTACCATAATATACTTAACCTAATTAATAATAAACTAAAGTAATCAAATAAAGAAGAACGAAACAAAACACAATTGCTAGGTGAATGTTTCAATAAATAACATACGGAGCGTATGCGCAATTTAAGTTTTGTCAAATAACGCGGGACCGGTCGCCGGCGCTTGTCGATCTAAGCCGATGACTACACGGAGATACCCGAGCGGGCGCCGCTCGCTGCCGGCGCTCGCTGCCGCCGCACACTCAGCCACCGGCCTCACGACGCACAACCCGCGTCGCCTTGCTATAGAAACTGTGCTCGGAGCGGAGCGATCTCAGCGAGCGTAATTACTTGCGATTTAAATAACTTAATAATCTTAAAGTGAGTGTTGTTTCATCCCAATTTTGGGTAAGTGTTGCACCTTTCATTACTAATTAAGTAGCTAAATGCTTATAAGCCTAATGTTCGGTCATATTTTGTAGAAACGGTAGCAGTACAGTAGCGGTCACCTTAGTTGATCTTCCTTTGACCGCTTGGGAATATTCTAGTTAGTGCGCTCATACATTGTCACCTAATCACGCATTATTTTTTATCACCACTACTTAATAGAATCGACCGTATTAATGCCATGTTTCCTTATTAAACTTTTAAATGGATATAATTTCCCAAAGATGATTATTTAAAATAAAAGGTGCTACGCAAGTTGATTTTGCCTGTAACTTATGCTATGCTTTTGTATAAGCCTTGGATTATTTGTTAATGACAGTGCATAATTTATATTTCGAACTCTTATGGAATATTGTAATTTATACCTTTTAAAGTTCTTTATTTTAATTAATGTAAATGTAAATTTAACTGCATAAATGTAATTTCAATCTGGAAATATCGATTATAAGAAAAGGCTTTTACTTAAATACGCTGTAAAAAATCAAACCAATCAATGTAAAATAAGTGCATTGAAAATCTAACGCTAACGCGAACTCTGGTGCTTGCTTTCGGTTTTGCCTGTGCATATTAATTTTATTTTATTAGCTTTCAAAATCAATAGTTACTTATTTTAATTAGTACTTGTTCTTGTAAAGCTTAGCATTGGATTGTCACTGCACCGCTGGCTTCTTTTGTACCTGGACTGCATCACCCATTATCTCACGATTGCTTTTTTGTTAACTACCTACCCCCTTGCGCGCGAGTGATCATCTGCAGTCCAGGGTTAGGATGAGCTCGTGCTAATGTGGACTATTGGACGCGTTCCAGGAACACCCTACCGGGTGAAGAGTACCGCCGCTAAGAACCACCTACGCCCGGCTCGCCTCACCTTCTCGCGGCCGCTTCACCAACCTCGCCCTCCGAGTCCAGCTCCGCACTGCCGAGGGGCGTACGGTACCAGGAAGGAACGGCCACTCTCGCACATTCCAGACCCCTTAGTCTCAGCCCTACCTAGAGGCAACCGAATTACCCCCCCTGATCTAGTTAATAGTTTTTTACTAAACATTAAACAATAATTACTTCTAATTTTCTTATTTATTTGTCTCCGTGTTAGGCACCCCTGTTTTGTGAATAGGGACCCCTAGCAACGTGACAAATTGGCGCCCCCGCGTGTTTTTTTTATAGGTTTAGGGCTATTGGTCTGTGTGAGAGTTGGTTTTTCTTTTCTTAAAGCATTGTTGGTGTTGGAGTGTGCATGTCTTAGGTCTAGCAAAACTTGCTTCTGCCAAATATTAAGCCTTCCATTACAGTGACGACGCGTCCATAGGTGAAAATTATCCTAGCGTATCTAATTTCCTGAAAAGCTTATCTTAATGTATTACCTTGTTTGCCAAGCTTTTTGTTTTTCTCTTTAAAAAAAAAAATACAAACCTATGGGATGCCTCGCCACTACTGCCTTTAGTTTAGACGCTTATTTAGTCTAGTACATAAGATTCATTGTAACTCTTGTGCAACATTTACCTTGCTTAGGAAAAAAAGAAACACTCTTCTCGCTTAGTGGTTAAAAACTTAAACAAAATAATTTCAAATAAATAAAATAAACTGCTATTAAAATAACCTAATAATAATCTATACCTAAGCCTAAAACAAAATAATTCTCAGTACAAAAATAATAACAAATCATGTTGCGGCAAATAAAATACTTGCAGCTTACAAAGTCTGAGCTCATATATGAGGTCAAAGTTCGTGCCGAAGAGCCTAAGGACAGAGTAGAAGATTTAAGGCAACAAATCTCAAAGCTTTCGCTACAATACCCCGCTGAGGAGATTTTAGACTCATGTTACGAATTTGATGAAGATATACCTAGCTGGCATAAAGATTACTTTAGCTAAATCAGCAATAAACCTAGCTTCCCTTACAGAAGATCCCAATCAAAAGAATCTTCTCGAGCGCACCCACACCTACCTGAACCACATTTACCACAGGCTCAACAGAATTCCACTACCCGAGCAACCAGCTGCTTTGGCTTTGCTGCGCGAAACTCAGGAGTTCTATAACAGTCAATGGTCAAAGCTTCAGCAAATTTTTACAAAACTTGGTATTACCGATAATCAGGCTTCTCGTCCTGTTTCCAACCCGGTTCAGGCCACTACAAACCCTACAGCTACTCTTAATGTTGATGACTCAGCTCTTGGTGATGTAACATCACAAAATCCTGTTGTGCAAAATATCAGGGTGACATGTGACCGGGGTGGCCTCAGTTCGGAAATAGCAAAAATTAAATTTGACGGCAAGTCCTGCGTTAGGTCCTTTATCACACGTGTGGAGGAGTTCCGCCAGGCAAAGAACGTCACTGACTCAAATATGCTCTCCCATGCTACGGAAATTCTGACCGGCGATGCCTTACACTGGTACCGTAGCGTGAAGGAAAGCATAACTACTTGGAATGACCTCCTAGTTTTTCTTAAAGACGATTTCGATATGGTAGATTATGATTACCGGATGACAAACAAAATTAGAAACAGAAGTCAAGGACCATCTGAGAACATAACAATCTACCTAGCTATCATGCACGGTATGTTTAGTAGGCTTTCTAGACCTTTAAGTGAACAGGAGCAGCTAGAAATCATATTACATAATATAAGACCCTGCTATTCAAACGTGCTCGCTACTTGCCCAGGTCTGAATACTATCGCCGATCTTAGAATATTATGCAAAAACTACGAACACATTACAGCACGTTCGGGTGACTTTAAAGAACCACCAACCATCTCTAGTAATACCGTGGCTCCGGACTATGCTTATACTAGAAGGGAATTTAAAAACAACTACAAGCCTAATTATAATAATGCGCAACCACAAGCTGGTCCAAGTCACCACAATCCGTCGCATTCAAAGTCTACTCCGACTCGACCCTCGTATGTCTCATCAATTAAAAAAGAGGAGTATTGCTACCGCTGCCGAGTCAATACTCATAACATGCGACAATGTCCAGCGGATCGTACTATTTTTTGCTTCCGGTGCGGGCTGAAGGATTTTCGTACTCCGGATTGCCCAAAGTGTCAAAAACAAAACATAACAGACAAGGATAGTTCTCAAGTTCAGACAAAAAACTAACTACCGAAAATTGTCGCGAACACCAGTTTGATGCCGCTGACTGGGGTAATTGGCTCGCGACCATTAAACATTTTTTTAGCACCTATAAAGTTGCAACAATTTTCGGTTCCTTACCTTCAAATGATCCTCGCCCCTATGTTAATGTTACTATTGAGAACATCCCGGACCTTACTATTTACGGTTTGCTTGACTCAGGCTCAGTTGTTACTATCCTTGGCAATAATTCTCATTTACACTTTCTTCAATTTGGCTACGAGTTATTCTTAGGCGATGAACTTACTGCTGTAGCAGCGGGTGGTCAGCGGATGAAATCCCTCGGTTATATCTTATTGCATATGATTTATGGCAATTCAAAACAAATAATAAAGGCGTTTGTTATTCCTGAAATAGAAAACAACCTTATTCTCGGCATCGATTTTTGGAAACAATTTAAAATTTGCCCAAAATTATTACACAACCTAAATTACATTTCCATGTCAGAACCTTGTTTAGCGCAAATTGACTTAAAGACTTCAAATGTACATCTGCATTCTTACGGAAATCTTGGTGAATCAGAAAAACTTATCGCGGATAACATTATTAGCCAATTTGAGGAGATTTCATTCGAAACTAAAGGCCTAGGTAAAACATCACTTATTTCACACCGTATTGACACAGGGACTACGGAGCCAATAAAACAACGTTATTACCGACTATCCCCTGAAAAGAAGCGTATCATAACGGAACAAGTTGACGAGATGTTAACTTTAGGCGTTATCTCTCCTTGCGAAAGCCCTTGGTCCTCCCCCGTTTTGGTGGTTGGCAAAAAAGATGGTAAACCTCGATTCTGCCTTGACAGTCGAAAACTTAATTCCGTTACCAAGAAGGATGCCTATAAGCCTTCCTTACGTTTCCGAAATCCTGGACAATCTAAAAAATGCAAAATACCTTACCAGCTTAGACCTCTCAAAAGCCTTTTGGCAGATTCCTATTCATGAGGATGATAGGGAAAAAACGGCATTTTACGTCCCAGGCCGTGGCACATTTATGTTCAATGTTACAGCATTTGGCCTCACCAATGCCCCCGCTACACAACAGCGCCTAGTAGATTCCCTGTTCATGCCAGATCTCGAACTCAAAGCCTTCTGCTACCTCGACGATGTTGTCATAGTTACTGAAACTTTTGATGAACATGTCTCTGTTCTTTTGCGAGTCCTGGAAAAATTAAAACGAGCCAATCTTACAATAAATTTTGAAAAATGTAGATTTTTTAGAGATTCTTTAAAATATCTAGGCTACGTTGTAGACTCTCACGGACTAAGGACGGACCCAGATAAGGTGCAGGCCATCCTTAATTATCCAGTTCCAACTACTAGAAAGGAAATGAAACGTTTTCTTGGTACGGCTTCCTGGTATAGGCGTTTCATACCGAATTTTAGCACAGTGGCTGGCCCGCTTAACAAACTTACCTCGACCAAAAATAAGGCATCACCATTTGTGTGGAACCCTGACGCTGATAAGGCTTTCCTAACCTTAAAATCTTGTCTCGTTCAGGCACCAGTTTTAGCGTGCCCTAACTTTGAATTGCCATTTGATGTTCACACGGACGCTAGTAACTATGGGGTTGGAGCAATGCTCTCACAAGTCGTAGATGGTGTTGAACATCCAGTGGCGTTCATGAGCAAATCACTGACTGGTCCTGAGCGAAATTATAGCATTACGGAAAGGGAAGCTCTTGCTGTACTGACTGCGTTAGAACACTGGAGATGCTATTTGGAAAACGGCCGTCCCTTTACCGTTTACACAGACCACTCGGCGCTTAAATGGTTTCTCTCGCTAACAAATCCTACAGGCCGTTTAGCTAGATGGGGCGTAAGATTATCTGCGTTTGACTTCTCCATAAAACACCGCAGGGGTAAAGACAATGTCATCCCTGACAGTCTTTCGAGATGTGTTCCAGTGGCACCCTTATCATGCAGTGGCCCTCCAGCTACATCTGATACTTGGTACCTAAATGTATATAATGGCTGTCTTAATTCGCCTACTAGCTTCCCTAATTATATCATTAAAAACAATAAGCTGTATAGACGCATGAATAATAAGAACGTTCTTACGTCAGAATTCAGTTGGAAGGAGGTAGTTTGTTCCGAAGATCGACCGCAGATACTCGATAAATGTCACAGTGAGCCAACATCAGGGCATTTTGGTGTGTTCAAGACATACAAACGATTATCTCTTTCCTATTTCTGGCCCAAAATGTACAGTGACGTCGTCAAGCATGTTTCCGCCTGTGAGGTTTGCCTGGCCTATAAAACAGCTACACATCCTATCTTAGGAACAATGGGCAGACCCAAGGACTGCTGTAGGCCCTTCCAGATGTTGTCCATTGATTTAATGGGACCCTTGCCTTGTACTAGGAAGCAGCATTGTTATATATTTGTTGTGACGTGCTGTTTCTCTAAATATTGCCTCATATTTCCCTTACGACGCGCTACTGCTGAAGTTGTTTCTCGAATTATGGAAGATGATGTATTTTTGGTGCACGGCATTCCGCAAACTATAGTGCTAGATAACGGATGTCAATTTAATAGCCATGAAATGAGCAATCTATTTAGTAAATACAAGGTGCCTAATGTTCACTTTACGCCGAAATATTCACCACAAGTTAACACCGTTGAACGTTACAATAAAACTATTATTACAGCCATATCAACGTTCGTAAACGACGATCAAAGAGCTTGGGATGTTAACCTATCCAAAATTCGCTTCAGCATAAATAACTCCGTGAACGAGGTCACCGGGTATACCCCTGCATTTCTGGTCCATGGCCGAGAACTTGTCACGTGCGGGTCTCATTATACAGATAATGATACCCCAAACGAGATTGTTTTCATGCCTCGTGACAGCTATGCTGAAAACCTGGGATATTTGTCTGGCGTCTTTGACAACGTACAAGCAGCGCTCTGGCAAAGTCACAAAAGAAACTCACAGCGCTATAACACCAGGAGGAAGGAAATTGATTTTAACGTCGGAGACATAGTATGTATGTATGTATGACTCTTTATTGTACTAAACACATAAAATAACAGATAACAGGACAAAACAGATGTACAAAGGCGAACTTATCCCTTTAAGGGATCTCTTCCAGTTAACCTTTGAGCGATTGACAGGACCCAAGATCTAGAGTAGACACACAGAAAAGATAAAGAAAAAGCAAACTAAGCAAAACCTACTAAACTTCATATACATAAAATATTCATACTTAAAATAACATACCAATACAGATAGATATATACATACATAAACTACATATAAAATACATATACATAAGTCAGAGGACATACAATAACCATTAAGAGGAAGAGTCAAGCCAGTACTTTCTCAAACTACTCCGGAAAGAGGCGACCGACTGCGACTGCCTGATGTCAGTGGGAAGTTGATTCCACAATCTGACAGAATGCAAAGAAAAGGATTTAGAGTAGGATTTAGATTTGTGAGGAGGAAAGGCAAGAGAAAGATTGTTACTCGACCATAACCGATTCTGGGAGCCGGTGGCCATGTAACTAAATCTTTCATTAAGATAGGAAGGGGATTGCGGATTAAAAAGGACGTTAAAAAGCAACGACAGGACATGAACATTTCTGCGAGCACGAATTGGCAACCAATTCAACTGAGCGCATAGTCTGGAAACGCTGTTATTTTCAAAGCGACAAAGGTGCCTATTTCAGCAAAAAGCTAGCGCCAAAGTACCAGAAATGCCGTATTAAAGTCAAGCGCTCACCTCTGGTGTACATAATTGAGGACATGGCTGGTCGTGACTTGGGAGCGTGGCATGTCAAGGATTTCAAGCTTTCTAGCAGTGCTAATGTCTCCTGAGGCTTTCTACATTTTTTTTTTCTTTTTTTAATGTGTTTTGGGATGATCGCCACCGGTAGATTAGTGTCGGTTATACAAATTCCTAAGCTTTTAGTTGCCTAGTTCTAGTCAGTTAACTATTGAAATTTTATGTTAAGCCTTCACCAGAGGGGTTCCGTCCCTTGTAGGAACCCTCTCATTCGGAGCGGGTGGTGACTTCGTCCTCGTAAATTTTAACTTTTAATTACATATGCCTTCACCAGAGGGGTTCCGTCCCTTGAAGGAATCCTCTCACTAGGAAGCGGGTGGTGACTTCACTAGGTAAACTCTCGAACTCTTAACCTGTAAAAGACTAAAACTAAGACGTGTATTATCATGTTTTATCTATTCCTCTTGCCAAAATGTAATGCAGCTATTTTTAACATCAAACAATTGCTACTCGAGCGCCGCATTCTTATAATAATGCGTCTCTCCTTTTAAAAAGACGTTTCCTTCGTTTGCATACATATATATACGCAAGGAAACAAAATGACTGATTTGATAGAAAGAAAGATGACGAATGAAAGTGTAAGTAGTAAATGAAAATATCCTGAATACTTCTAGAAGGATTTTTCTTAGGAAAAATCCTTCTTCTAGGAGACGGTGTACGGTAACGTATATCGTTAATTCTTTAGACTAAGAATTGAATAGTTGTCAAATAGCCACATAACATTCTGGTAAACACTTAAAATCTAGAACTAGGAAGCTTATAAATAAATAACTACGAATAAAAACCTTATTAATACACTTAACTAAATTAAAATTAGCGTATTTACAGAACCTATGCCTAAAACTTACTTGCTAAAATACTTACCATAATATACTTAACCTAATTAATAATAAACTAAAGTAATCAAATAAAGAAGAACGAAACAAAACACAATTGCTAGGTGAATGTTTCAATAAATAACATACGGAGCGTATGCGCAATTTAAGTTTTGTCAAATAACGCGGGACCGGTCGCCGGCGCTTGTCGATCTAAGCCGATGACTACACGGAGATACCCGAGCGGGCGCCGCTCGCTGCCGGCGCTCGCTGCCGCCGCACACTCAGCCACCGGCCTCACGACGCACAACCCGCGTCGCCTTGCTATAGAAACTGTGCTCGGAGCGGAGCGATCTCAGCGAGCGTAATTACTTGCGATTTAAATAACTTAATAATCTTAAAGTGAGTGTTGTTTCATCCCAATTTTGGGTAAGTGTTGCACCTTTCATTACTAATTAAGTAGCTAAATGCTTATAAGCCTAATGTTCGGTCATATTTTGTAGAAACGGTAGCAGTACAGTAGCGGTCACCTTAGTTGACCTTCCTTTGACCGCTTGGGAATATTCTAGTTAGTGCGCTCATACATTGTCACCTAATCACGCATTATTTTTTATCACCACTACTTAATAGAATCGACCGTATTAATGCCATGTTTCCTTATTAAACTTTTAAATGGATATAATTTCCCAAAGATGATTATTTAAAATAAAAGGTGCTACGCAAGTTGATTTTGCCTGTAACTTATGCTATGCTTTTGTATAAGCCTTGGATTATTTGTTAATGACAGTGCATAATTTATATTTCGAACTCTTATGGAATATTGTAATTTATACCTTTTAAAGTTCTTTATTTTAATTAATGTAAATGTAAATTTAACTGCATAAATGTAATTTCAATCTGGAAATATCGATTATAAGAAAAGGCTTTTACTTAAATACGCTGTAAAAAATCAAACCAATCAATGTAAAATAAGTGCATTGAAAATCTAATGCTAACGCGAACTCTGGTGCTTGCTTTCGGTTTTGCCTGTGCATATTAATTTTATTTTATTAGCTTTCAAAATCAATAGTTACTTATTTTAATTAGTACTTGTTCTTGTAAAGCTTAGCATTGGATTGTCACTGCACCGCTGGCTTCTTTTGTACCTGGACTGCATCACCCATTATCTCACGATTGCTTTTTTGTTAACTACCTACCCCCTTGCGCGCGAGTGATCATCTGCAGTCCAGGGTTAGGATGAGCTCGTGCTAATGTGGACTATTGGACGCGTTCCAGGAACACCCTACCGGGTGAAGAGTACCGCCGCTAAGAACCACCTACGCCCGGCTCGCCTCACCTTCTCGCGGCCGCTTCACCAACCTCGCCCTCCGAGTCCAGCTCCGCACTGCCGAGGGGCGTACGGTACCAGGAAGGAACGGCCACTCTCGCACATTCCAGACCCCTTAGTCTCAGCCCTACCTAGAGGCAACCGAATTACCCCCCCTGATCTAGTTAATAGTTTTTTACTAAACATTAAACAATAATTACTTCTAATTTTCTTATTTATTTGTCTCCGTGTTAGGCACCCCTGTTTTGTGAATAGGGACCCCTAGCAACTTGTCACGTTGGCGCCCCCGCGTGTTTTTTTTATAGGTTTAGGGCTATTGGTCTGTGTGAGAGTTGGTTTTTCTTTTCAAAATTAGAAGTAATTATTGTTTAATGTTTAGTAAAAAACTATTAACTAGATCAGGGGGGGTAATTCGGTTGCCTCTAGGTAGGGCTGAGACTAAGGGGTCTGGAATGTGCGAGAGTGGCCGTTCCTTCCTGGTACCGTACGCCCCTCGGCAGTGCGAAGCTGGACTCGGAGGGCGAGGTTGGTGAAGCGGCCGCGAGAAGGTGAGGCGAGCCGGGCGTAGGTGGTTCTTAGCGGCGGTACTCTTCACCCGGTAGGGTGTTCCTGGAACGCGTCCAATAGTCCACATTAGCACGAGCTCATCCTAACCCTGGACTGCAGATGATCACTCGCGCGCAAGGGGGTAGGTAGTTAACAAAAAAGCAATCGTGAGATAATGGGTGATGCAGTCCAGGTACAAAAGAAGCCAGCGGTGCAGTGACAATCCAATGCTAAGCTTTACAAGAACAAGTACTAATTAAAATAAGTAACTATTGATTTTGAAAGCTAATAAAATAAAATTAATATGCACAGGCAAAACCGAAAGCAAGCACCAGAGTTCGCGTTAGCATTAGATTTTCAATGCACTTATTTTACATTGATTGGTTTGATTTTTTACAGCGTATTTAAGTAAAAGCCTTTTCTTATAATCGATATTTCCAGATTGAAATTACATTTATGCAGTTAAATTTACATTTATATTAATTAAAATAAAGAACTTTAAAAGGTATAAATTACAATATTCCATAAGAGTTCGAAATATAAATTATGCACTGTCATTAACAAATAATCCAAGGCTTATACAAAAGCATAGCATAAGTTACAGGCAAAATCAACTTGCGTAGCACCTTTTATTTTAAATAATCATCTTTGGGAAATTATATCCATTTAAAAGTTTAATAAGGAAACATGGCATTAATACGGTCGATTCTATTAAGTAGTGGTGATAAAAAATAATGCGTGATTAGGTGACAATGTATGAGCGCACTAACTAGAATATTCCCAAGCGGTCAAAGGAAGGTCAACTAAGGTGACCGCTACTGTACTGCTACCGTTTCTACAAAATATGACCGAACATTAGGCTTATAAGCATTTAGCTACTTAATTAGTAATGAAAGGTGCAACACTTACCCAAAATTGGGATGAAACAACACTCACTTTAAGATTATTAAGTTATTTAAATCGCAAGTAATTACGCTCGCTGAGATCGCTCCGCTCCGAGCACAGTTTCTATAGCAAGGCGACGCGGGTTGTGCGTCGTGAGGCCGGTGGCTGAGTGTGCGGCGGCAGCGAGCGCCGGCAGCGAGCGGCGCCCGCTCGGGTATCTCCGTGTAGTCATCGGCTTAGATCGACAAGCGCCGGCGACCGGTCCCGCGTTATTTGACAAAACTTAAATTGCGCATACGCTCCGTATGTTATTTATTGAAACATTCACCTAGCAATTGTGTTTTGTTTCGTTCTTCTTTATTTGATTACTTTAGTTTATTATTAATTAGGTTAAGTATATTATGGTAAGTATTTTAGCAAGTAAGTTTTAGGCATAGGTTCTGTAAATACGCTAATTTTAATTTAGTTAAGTGTATTAATAAGGTTTTTATTCGTAGTTATTTATTTATAAGCTTCCTAGTTCTAGATTTTAAGTGTTTACCAGAATGTTATGTGGCTATTTGACAACTATTCAATTCTTAGTTTAAAGAATTAACGATATACGTTACATCGGGTAAAAAGGGAATTAATTGCTTGATTATACATTCATTGAAATACACACGTGAGTTGATAGAGTCAGTAGAATTATATGGTTTAGAAGTTTTTTCCTTGGTCTCTCTGGAGTAAATTGATGTATTCTGGCAGTTTGTCTATAAACTCTTTTGGCGAATTGTTAGTGGTAACTTGGTTTAAAAAAAAAACTACAAAGGATAACACAATTGCAGCTTAGATTGCTATCAATATACTATCCGCGGTCTCTTTAACAGTTGTTTTTGTTCAATTTTTTATTGTATTCTTGGCCAGCACCACATTTGAAAATAGTCTCTTTACTTCTGGGACACGCTTTAAATCACTTATTTGCATCATTAAGTTTCTAAAGTTCGGTTGTCTTCTAAGTCATCCTTACTTATTATTTAAATTATAAAAAATGTACTTACAATTCAAATTAACAGATGGAACTGCTGTCCTCCTCAAACGTTTATCTGATAATTTGTCTTTTGTGTCAAAGTGGTGGTCACATACTCGCTTATTACAATATATTTTCTTCCAGTCACTTTCTTTGAGTATCTCCCCAATAACTGATACCCAATTTTCAAACAAACTGGGGTACTTCTCCGGATTGGGAAACCGATGTAGAGGTACAGTAAATGTGACTGAAAGAATAAAATACATGTTTACACACAATCAAACCATCCATGACCTTGTTAAAATGAACAAATCTCATTTGTGTTGTATCATAAATACATGATCTAATAGCACTGGCAGATTACAGCACCCAATCCAAACTCATAAAAATAAAATCATATCAGAGAAGGTACAATTTGTATAAATGAGTGCTTGCAGTTTGCACACCATGACTGCTCTAAAGAAAGTCATACTAAATCTAATAATTAAGTTTCTTTTGTAATTATACTAAATGTATGCATATAAAAAAAAATTGATTCCAATCACAAAATTGATAATTTTCAAGTTTAGAGTTTAAAAAAAGTATTAAACACTTACCTAGTAGGTCACAGCCAAAAACACAATAACGTTTTGGTAATCGGCTCATTTTTAATTATGTTGAAGTTATTAGTATAAGTTGCGAGATACAATTTATAAAATAACAAACAAGTTAAGAACAAATCAAAACTTAACGAAAACTACTACTAAATAACAAATAAACAGAAAACTTAACAGAATTAAACTCAACGAAAACTACTAGTAAGTAACAAAAAACGAACAACAATAACAATAACTTTCACAATAACAAAAAGAGATAACCAAGAGCGCATCAACATCCGAGCAAACGAAAGCCAGAGTCGACAATGGCGGCCAGGCGCAGGCGGCCATTAAATGGCCGCCTTCGAGAGCGAGACGGACGAGTGGCTAGCAGAGACAGGTAGTTTTTTTTTTTAATTTTGATATGCGACCTTCAGCCGCGAGGGGACGCTACTAACTGTCAAATTTTATGAAGTTTTAAGTGTGCCCCGCCTGCTTAACGCCCTCGAACACCACACGCCCCGCGGTCAGCGGACTGCCGCGGTTCACGTCCGTAGCACATGGCCAACGAGCACCAGTTGGATGCACCGCTGGGCCCACGCCCGCGGTGCGACGCCAAGGTTGACACCGTAGGATCCAGCTGGCTGCCCCCTTAGCAAGCTCCAGGCTTGCGGCGCCAGCACCGAAGTAGTCGCCCCCCCGCGATATCGCTGGGATCCCGTTCCACCTAGTCCATAGCGTGTGACCTGTCACCGCTCAGCTGCGTTGCGCCCTTACGCGCGCTCTCCATCTCGGGTGCTGCTTCTTCTCCGTCGGATCTCCTGTTGTACGGTACCGTGGACTCTTTTTCGTTTAGCGGCCGGCCATAAAGTCAGACTAGACTTAAGCAAGTGATTGTTCCCCTGCGGCCGCATCCGCCATGTCGCGTTAAAACAATATAGTTATTGTGTGAACGTATGTGTATCTTTTCTCTCTGTAGCCAAACCCGCACCTACTACCAGCACACAAGAGGACCTTGTACTTCAAAAGCCCAGGTTCCTCCGCGAGCTGTTCCAGGCAACTTTTTGCTTTCATTCAAATTTACAAATAACTTGTCGTGATATAAAAACCCATTACCTCTTACCAACCCTAATTGCGCATCTCGTCGCGCAATTATAAATTTTATTATTATTATTTTTTTTTCATTTTTATACACGACAATTGGCGCCCGAAGTATTGTAGTTGTGGGTTTATATTTAAAATTTGTACACATATATTCACATAGTAAACATTTTCACAAAATTAACTTTGTTAAAATCGGTTACTTGTGAGCAAACAGTGTGACCAACACAATTATTCATACAATTTATTATTATGCTTGTTTCACTATATTAGACTTATAGTGACAACAATAATTTATAATTTATTATTAGCAAGCACATTGTTAGCTTTGCAGAAATTAATTAAATTTTACTATACCTTATTATAAAATGGTAATAAGGTTATAGTCTTTAATATACATAACAAATATAAACTGGCACACACTGGTTGTTTACAACGGCACAAATTATAAACTAACATTTGTAAAACATGTCGGCGTCAAAATTTTTTCGATTCCGTAGATGATCTAAAATAAAAAAATACAGATAATAAAGTAAATCCTAGCACGGAGACAATTACGGATCTTTGTTACGTAATCACTTAACAGTGCGCTACGTTAATTGCAATATTACAGATGCATTTTGATTTTTTTTCTTTCTCATAAAACTTTTTAAGCGGGAAACCAAAATTTTTTTTACCAATTCAATTATATTGGTCATAGAAAACAACATCAGGGAGCATACGCGGAGCGACGGCTAGCACTTATTTCATTCATTTTGGAAAATTTAAATTATTGACTCAAGGCTTACTATACCTCTTTTAAATAGTAGCCATATTGAGATAACTATACATAACCTGTTTATCTGCCTATGCTCACCTTTTTTACCTGTCAGTCCGGATGACAGCATTCAAAATTTTGCCATGCCAAATCATCGGTGGATGGGGATAGTCAACAGGTACTGATGTTGAGGTAATGGTTGATATTACCATACCAGTCAGCTTCAGATAACCAATATCATCATGTTGATTTTATTTTAGCACCGTCAACCACTAACAACCTTATTCTTGGCGTGGATTTTCTAAATAAGTTTGACTTATTTAGCATATTAAACATCACAGAAAGTGACATCATAATACCATTGATATAGTTACACACCATATTTGTGACCACTGGTCAAGAGATCATCATGAATGGTTCGTTACATAAAAAAGTAACGCACCAGATTCATTAGGTGAGCTCCAACTTGCAAGTAGGACCAATACCAATAGGTGTGTGACAACAATATTAGTGGAGTTGGAAAGTTAGGTTCTTTTTACTTTTCAATGTCACATTTTTTTTATGTCAAAACTTAAATGGTTTTAGGACATAAACCTTTTTTGGGCCACAGTGGCGTTTTTGCGACCACTGTCGGTCACATACTTTTTGAAAAACAATGGAAAATAAGTTTTTCCCCTTGTAATTTTTTTTTCGGCCACAATTACAAGGTAGTTTTTTTTGTCAGATCCAAAATGGATTCTGCACATACATGTTCTAAGGAACATTTTGTGGTTATTTTGACCACATTTGGCCATCAACTTTTTTCAATAAAATTGAAAACAAGTTTTTTTTTCTTTTTAAGGAAAGTTTTCAGCCTTACTCACTAACTTCTTCCTTAACTTTAATTTTGTATATAGGGATGCCAAGGACTTCAACAGCTGTCTGTCGAGTCCATAGGCCATCTTAGGATGTATAGTCATACTTTAGTATCGAAAACCTAGATAATAAAGCATGCTAGCACATATGTTTCTAGTATAATTAAAATAAATACTTTTTTAATGTTAATAATTTAAAGGAACTAGCAACCACTACAATAATGTGGGTCTGCTATCTGGTAAGGCATGCTGAATCAATAATGCTAAGTTTAGTTAGTAATACTTGGCGTCAACTCTATATAAACATAAGCATAATTAATAATTAAGCAGATCATACTTATGATACTGACCACATTAACTTTGGGGATTGACATAAAAAAAAAACTGCCATTATTTGGGTATCAGTTTTTTTCTTCCGGTTGTACCGGCTGTTTCGGTTAACCTCCAGTTAACCTCTTTGCTCCCAAGGGGGGTATTGTAGTAGTATTACTACATTTTTTCGTGCAAAATCAAATGCATGTGGCGATGACGTCACGGGGGTCATTTAATTCATCAAATAACATACGAATTAGATAACTAACATTTAATCCTGGTTATTTGTACCTTGGTTATCAATATTCAAATACCAGCTTTTGCGGAGATATAGTAGTTTTAACATGATTTTGCTTTAAAACCTTATTTCGAGATTGAAAGGTTTTTGGTTTATTACGACACGGTCCTTGAACCGAAGTATATGTTTATAGGTATCGTTGGAATCAGAAAAATACGCTCTTTCATCCTATCATAGTTCTGAAGCCAAAAGCTGAAATCAGTTTTCATTTTTTTCGAAACGTCATGTTGTTTTATACCTACCTTCGTAAAAATCATGAGCCTAGTGCGGTGCTACCCGACTAGTGATTCTCGACTAAGCACGAAATTAATTATTATTCGGTAACTAGAAGACGTAGAAACTTCTTATTTACAGGAGTGTTTACAGAACTTAGAGGAGCATCTTTCAGTAAATAATTCATTAAATAAAGGCTCCATTTTGTTTTCTCGATTTCATAAAGAGATCGATTCTATTGATTTTGTACTGGCTGGATCACGCACTAGTTGCTGTCAGTCAGTCGACGACGGGACGTGCTGCCGGAGGCACGCGTCGTCGGTCTCACATTTTTACCGCGCTACCCGCCGCGGACATGCGTTGACAGCCGACATGTTAGATTAATTGTCAAACTAGAACTTAAGATATGTGCCTCGCCGAAGGCATCAAGTGAGCGTCCCACGCCCCGCGAGTGCAGTGAAGTGCCGTGTAGTGAAACTTCTGCGTCCTGCCCTAGACATTTGTCGGGTAAAACACTTAACGCCCTCGAACACCACACGCCCCGCGGTCAGCGGACTGCCGCGGTTCACGTCCGTAGCACATGGCCAACGAGCACCAGTTGGATGCACCGCTGGGCCCACGCCCGCGGTGCGACGCCAAGGTTGACACCGTAGGATCCAGCTGGCTGCCCCCTTAGCAAGCTCCAGGCTTGCGGCGCCAGCACCGAAGTAGTCGCCCCCCCGCGATATCGCTGGGATCCCGTTCCACCTAGTCCATAGCGTGTGACCTGTCACCGCTCAGCTGCGTTGCGCCCTTACGCGCGCTCTCCATCTCGGGTGCTGCTTCTTCTCCGTCGGATCTCCTGTTGTACGGTACCGTGGACTCTTTTTCGTTTAGCGGCCGGCCATAAAGTCAGACTAGACTTAAGCAAGTGATTGTTCCCCTGCGGCCGCATTCGCCATGTCGCGTTAAAACAATATAGTTATTGTGTGAACGTATGTGTATCTTTTCTCTCTGTAGCCAAACTCGCACCTACTACCAGCACACAAGAGGACCTTGTACTTCAAAAGCCCAGGTTCCTCCGCGAGCTGTTCCAGGCAACTTTTTGCTTTCATTCAAATTTACAAATAACTTGTCGTGATATAAAAACCCATTACCTCTTACCAACCCTAATTGCGCATCTCGTCGCGCAATTATAAATTTTATTATTTTTTTTTTTCATTTCACGACAAGTCTCACTTCGTATTTGCCATCTTCTTTGCGGCTTGTAGTTTTTTGATAATACCGCAAACAATGACTGTCTTCAGTGGTTAAAATTACGTCGTCTGATATATCTTCGATCTCCCAAAATTTTTCTAATTTGTCAATGTCTACCATGGTGACGTTGACGTTGAATTGTTGACTCGGTAATGATACATTGCCACATAAAATCCAACCCAGTCGTGTTTGCTGAGCTACCATTGATGTTTGATCAGGTCTGCGGAGACCTTCCATAATGATGTTGGAATAAACTTCTGCACCCAGTAGTATATCTACAGGACGATGGATGTTAAAATCTGGGTCCGCAAGATCAATGCTTGTTAGGCAAGGTGACGTTGGCTTGATAAACGAGTGGGTCGGCAAACTCTTAAGAAGGTTTTTCATGACAAGGGCATTAGTGTTAAAAGTGTAATTTCCATCTGTTGATAGGCTCGTTATGAGTACTTGACCTTTGCAACTGTGATTCTTGATTCAAACACCCGTAACTACACTTTTGTTTCTTTGTCTTGGCAATGATAAGCGTTGCGCTGCTGTTTCGGAGATTAAAGACACTTGAGATCCTTGATCTATAAGTGCTCGAAGGTCGTAATAAGTACCATCTAGAGCTTGCACCTTAATCATTGCGGTTGCTAGCAAAATATCCGGCGTATCGCTTTCCTGTGATATTGGAGCGGTATTTACGCTTGGCGGCGATTGTTTTAAGTTTTTCGTCATAGTTGTCGCCATGCTGACTTTAGATATCGGATTCGATGTTCTGTGAAATGCCGCATGTAATATAGTATTGTGATTACCTACTCTGCATTCTTGACAATGCTTTGTCGCAATGCATGGTTTACCATTATGATTATATAGGCAGTTATTGCACAAATTAAGTTTCGCAACCGTCCTTGCTTTCGCAATTGGCGACATTTCTAGGAATTTGTTGCAATAATATATGCCATGATTTTCATTGCATAGAGGACACTGACGAAAATTCCTCTTATTCTTGATGTAACCTTGGTTTTGATTTCGTGTCCCTGAAGGGTCAAAGTAATTTGATGATGTGTTTGCTTTTGGCTGCGCTCCCTCTTGTTTTTGGCGTGCAGCTTCCATGCTGGTAAACTTGCTCTCTAGGAAGTTGAGGAAATCCTTTACAGTTGGTAAATTTCTTGGTTGCTTAAGAGATTCCAAGTAATCGTTGTGTGTCTGTGTATCTAATTTTTGTGTTAATAAATACACAATCAGAGGATCCCAAGTCTTTATATCAACGCCTAAGTTCTTTATGGCGTTAAGACACTCGAGGGTCGAGTCGTGGAGGTCCTTGATATGACTCACCGTTGGATGTTGCATTACTTGTATACCCAGGATGATGTTGATATGTGAATTGAAAATGAGTTTTTTTGTTATCGTATCTATGTTGTAGAATCTCCCAACTCGTTTTGTAATTATCGGAGGTGACCGGTAGATGTTGAATTAGGTGTTCTGCCTCGCCTTTCACCTTTGTTTTCAGAAATTGCATTTTTTGGCCATCTGACAATGTTGGATTGTTGTGGATTGTGGCCTGGAATAAGTCCTTGAATGACTGCCAGTAATGATAGTTTCCACTGAATTCCGGTGTTTTCATTTGCGGAGTATATTTTTCGATGTGTGCAACGGACCATAATTTGCTATTTATGGCCTTCTTGATATCGTTGTACTTAAGTTCGTGATTAGTAAATGCTTTTTCATATATAGCGTTACTGCCTTCGAGTTCGCTGTCAATTTCCCAATGTAAGGTATCGACGACCGACCAACGTGTTTGTATTGTTTTCAGTAGGTCCTCGAATTCCCAATTCTCTGATACTATTTCCAAATTAATGTTGTCGACAGTTCTTGTAAATGTGTAGAATGAGTACGGTAAAGATAGGTGACCTTATCGGGTTATGAAGAGAAACAAAATAGTTCACTCACTGTTTATTGTCCCGATGGGCACATAATCCATACACAAAACGTAAATGTCAGAAGGCACAAAAGAATAGAAAGCACAAGCACAGAATAATAGTTTATAGGCGATAGGATAGAACAGCCAATGCGGTGATTAGAAGCAGAGAAAAAGAAAGCTTAAATAGTAAGCGCGTAACAATTTGCGTGAGCAATAGTGCGAGAACGTCGAGCATACGTTCCGCGTCAAAGTTGAAGATATGACTGGCTTGACCTCTACGGCGCAATGCGCAGGCGACGCGCCTCGAGCGCGACCGGTACTGGGGATGCTAGGGTGAGGCGCGTGTCGATAGAAGCTACGATATATCGACCAGTCGATAAAATGATGTTGTAATTGTTGTTATATAATAATGTATTAATAATTGTAGTGTATATAGATAATAAATGTATGTTTGTTTGTATAAGTGTAAAATAGGTATAGAATGTTAATAAACAATTTTAAGATTTACATTATTGTGTATATTTAGATGTAATAAATCATAATATTAGGAAATTAGGCTACAAATGCACGGAAATTGCCGGATTGTTTCTTCATTAAGTCATCAGTTTTGCTATTTTCACCACGGTTTTGTTTGGTAGGTGTCTTAAGATGGAGTTCCGGTATGTCAAACGCTGGTTTAGATGGACCAGGTTCTTCCTCAGCCACTTGCTTATACGGGGTTATCATTGATAGTGTTGCTGTGTAATAATCTCGGATTTGATTGAAAATATTATTCAGAAAATAATCCGTGGGTTTACTCGGCGGGCATTTTGAAATTTCACGGTCATTATCCTCTAATTCTGCAAATAGTTTCTCCAATTTCTGTGTTCGAATCGAATCTTAATGTAAGCTGCAGTTTTTCTGATGTGACTTTCCTTTTTGAAATTGGTGTTGATTTGTTCGATTTCCTTAACTATCTCCTCTTGACGTTTAAGAAGAGCATCCATAGTTACACTGACACTTAGCGCACCCTCTTAATTAATTGTTGCGTTTCACTTGTTTAAAATGCACGATAAATGCACTGTAAGAGTGACCAAACATGTTTTGATGTTGTACTAGCGATTTGATACTAGTGCTGTTGCTTAACATGAACAGAATAACTTGATAACCGTTTAAAACCGGTACTGATGATGTGTGCACACTCTTGATAGTTCCTGATCACTGTTGAAGCCTTGTTGCTCCTCTCGATATTGCTGGTTATTGATCGGAGGAATGGGTTTATTTTGTATGACCTTGTGCGCCTTCTCAACTCTGTCGGTGAGACCCGCTGGTGGGAGGCCGACCGAGCCGATTCGCAATCACACAAAAAAAACCCCACTCGCAGTTCGAATGACCATAAAGATGTACGAGCCTTGTTTTACCCGTATACCTTTTGTTGATGATGCTGATAGATTAGCAGGTCGCTAAAATGATGTACGCTTGCGTAATTGATAAGTAGTTTATTTTGACACGTGTGAGCCGTAAGCTTGCTTAATTACAACTAAAATCTTAATATAATAAATCGCGTTACATTGTAGTGCCGCGGCGGCGGTGTACGGTTTCAAAGATCGTACAATCGTTGCGTTAAAACTAACTACAATCTTTACATTTACCAAACATAATTTCGGTAAAATACTCACTTTGACACAATGAAACAGTTTATCTATAAAAAGATTGTAATATTTCCAAACAATCCGCACACAAGAATTGTTGTCCAGCTACTATGGTGGTTAGGCTATTAGAGTTGTAAGTAAACAAAGCACTAACGTACATAGTACACGAAAGTGACGCGACGAACTGGAAAGCGACAGGTTTCGTCTTGTTCTCCAAAACGTTGCAGTTCAACAAACGATTTTCATCTCTTTGTGTCAAAATCAATATCATATTAACATTTTTGACCAGTACCTGATATATTCTTAACAATAAACAAAATTACAATTACAAAAAGTTTATTTAAAAGACAAATTATGTAAAGTCTTTAGTACCTAGCACAAATGGTCACAAGTAGTTTTATTTTTTTGTTACGAAGTGTTGCACCCATCTTATCTTTATGCACTTTTTAGTGGTATTATTAATAATAATAAATATCTTTATTCAGACAACAAAGAGGTCCACATTGTTAGTAAATCTTATTTCTATTGTTACGCTGTGCTATATTACTACGAGCCACACTAGAGGGCGCTACTAACGCCAGCGATTATTTTACCAATCGGTAAAAATAAACACTGGCAACATTTACAATCGTTACGGGCGGGGTTTATTCAAATTAGTTCCAACCCCTTTCCTTTGGAAGGGCAACTTAGGTTTCAAGCTATAAAAGCCCCTGCAGCTCTCAGAGAGCTCGTAGGATCGTCAGCTGAGGTAGTTAGTAGAGTCGAGAGTCCCCTCCTCCTAACTTGGCCCGGACCGCCCATTGCCCCCGCGCCTTACAGCGCTGCCGCGGTCGCGAACGCCGCAGCTCCTCGCCAGAGTCCGCTCGTGAGTGCGCGCCGGCTCTCCGCCCCGCGGCGGGTCGTGCCGCCGCTCCCGGGCCCTAGCTCCGCGACCCACGGTCCGACCTCACGGCCCGCGTCCCGACGCGGCCCCGGCCGGTCGGGACGAAAGCCGCCGCCCGACGCCCGGAGTACACGCTATCGCCGCGGACTCTCGACGCCGTCAGGTCGCAGGCCAGCCCGGCCAGCGACTCATCGCCGCCGCTAGTGGCGTCGCCACTGGCCGTGCACCTTCGGGAGTCGCCTCGGCCGACCGTCCCGCGCGGCCTCGCCGGAGAGGTGCGCCCCGCCCCGCGGTCGCGCCCCGCGACCCCCGCCGCCGCGCCTCCCGCGCGCCCTCCTGCGGCGGCTCCCGCCGCCCCCGCCGCCCCCGCGTCGCCGTCCGCATCCTGTGCGGAGGCCGCGCGGGCCCCCGCGCCGCGCCGCACTCGCGCGCCCACGGCGCGCAACCCGCCGCCCGCGACACCCGTCGCCGCGCCACCGAACCCCGCCGCCGGCGCCCCTCTGAAGAGGGCGCCGACGCAGTCGCCTTCCGCCGGCATGCAGCCTCCAGCCCAGCATCGTCGAGTGCGGCCCAACGTCGTCGACGCCGAGGCTGGGAGAGCCACATTGATGGCACCCGCCAACGACCCTAACCCCAGGCCCGCCCCCCGCAAACGGCGAGGGGGCCGCAACCGACGCCACTCAAGCCAGCAGCAGCCCGAAGTCCGGCCAAGCGCCGCGCAAGCCGCGCGCTCCGCCACAGTAGCCGTCGCCCCTCCCGCCCCCGCTCGGGGAGAACCAGAAATATCTATGACGAGCATAGGTTATAAAACGTCCGTCTGACACATCATTGACCAGTGTTGCCAGCGACAATTTTTTACTGCCGTGTTCGATAAGGATTTTTTTTTCGGGTAGGTGCAAAATTAGCATAGCAAGTCATTCAGAGCATTTAATTAATCTTTATTGTTTTTTTACAAGTTTTTGATAGTTGGAATATTTAAAAGTGTAGTCAATAAGCATAAAACTACATACTGTGTGGGTTTTTCAATCCATGTTGTCTTAAAGTGGTTAAGCTAGCACCTGCCGGAACTGTCACACTTACTCACTTTAAACTAGAGCACAGAGCTTAAAATGTCAACCTTGAATGCTGTTATGGACGCTCAAAGAACTTTGGAATCAACCCTAATGCGGCGGATGGAGGAGTCTGATGCTGCCCTGCTTGCAGCTTCACCCAAAACGGACACTGTGGCGAGCCTGAGTGCAGATTTCAAAAGCTTTAAGGAGTTTGTCTGGGGCTCTCTAAAGCTGCTCAACCAGCAGATTGTGGCAGTCAGTGACTCCATCGACACCCTGGAGATGAGGCACCGGAGGAAGTTTCTGCTTTTTAATGGTGTGACTGAGGCTGCAGATGAGGATGTTGCGGACCTCGTGGCCACAGTTTGTCGAGACCGCATGAATATCTAGTCTGTCATCGACTCGGTGCCGCTGATAAAGGCAAGCAGCGACCAATTCTGGTGCGATGTGTAGATCCTGCAATGAGGTCTGCTATCTGAGAGAGGAAGACTTCCCTCAAAGGTTGTCCAGTTGTCCTGTCGGAGTTCCTCACGCGACAGCGGCAGGCTATTTTTGTTGGTGCCCGTAAGCATTTTGGAATGCGCAACGCGTGGTCACTCGACGGCACCATTTTTATCAAGTTGCCCACCGACAAAATTCGGCATGTGGTCACAGCTGAGCAGCTCAGGAAGGTGATCGCGGAGCACCCTGCTCCTGCAGATGTGCCGGAAGTGGCGCCGGGGACGTCGGGTGCTGACCCGGGGACGTCGGAGCCTTCGGAGCTGTCGTCGCGGGCGGCCAGGAAAAAGAAAAGGGAGGCTGCTCAGGCAGCCGTGCAACCTTAGTTTTAATTATTAATGCTCGGTGATAGGTGTTTGGTTGCTACATCGACGGGTGGTTGTAAATTACCATTTATTTTGTTTTTCTCTTGCTTCGTCTAACTTCTGTATAACTACCGCCTATGGTTATAATTGTTCTCTGTCAATTTAGTATAAAAACATTAATAACTTTCTACCTCCTTGCGTTGTAAATGTATAATTCTGATTTTCTATCCGTTTTTGTTTTTTTTTTCCTAAAGTCAAATGTCACTCTGACGTTTTACGGTAGTTCAGAAACTTGTTCAGAAACGATTGTTTATAATTTTTAGCGTTTTTGTAGTCACTGTTCGATTTTTTTACTTATTACGAAATTCCTCATTCAATTATTTGTAAAAGGCAACCATCACCTGCACATCACACTCTAAGCTCTTGTGTTGTTAATTTCTTTACTTTGTGAACAGTCGGCCGGCAGGCAAAGCGAGGCCGTATTGTGATTTGTTTTTCAACCTTTTAATTTTTTTTTTGTAATATTTGTGATTTAAGTAAATATATATATTTATCCTTTTTTTTATATATTTATGTCTATGAGCGACGATGATTCTGACCGGTCTTTTCACTCTGCTTGTGATTTGTCTTCCTCCTATCACTCGCTCGATCCGTCGGACGAGCAAAATTCTCTTAACTTTTCCTTGGAACGCGAATTCCAGGCTAATCCTAACTTTTTAAATGTATGCCATATTAACGCTCAAAGTATTCCTTGTCATTAAACTGACCTTCTAGCTACTTTTTCAACTTGCAGCGTACACGCTATTCTCATCTCCGAAAGCTGGCTAAAGCCCAGTCTCTCTTCTTCTTTGTACGACCTCCCCGGCTTTGTTCTGGTGCGTAATGATCGCACGGGCAAGGGCGGGGGTGGTGTTGCTATTTATCTTCGATCTGATATCCCATTCAAAGTTTTAACTTCTTCTCCTTCTCTTTACACTGGTTCAATGGAACATCTTGCCCTTGAGGTTAAAATCCGCGGGTTGAGTGTCGTTCTGGGCGTTATCTACTCCCCACCAACCATTGATTACTTTACTGCCTTTGAAACACTTCTCTCCACCATTGGGTCTGAATGCGCACATCACATAGTAATAGGCGACTTTAATACGGACCTGCTGGGAGACAGCCCTAGATCTCGTAAGTTCAGGTCCGTGGTACAGTCCTCTGATTTCATTTTACTACCACTGGAGGCCACACATCGTAACATTGATTCTCCGGACACATGGCTCGACGTCATCCTTACTTCTTGTAAGGATAACGTCAATAAGTCGGGGCAAATGTTGGCACCAGGATTCTCGCGCCATGATTTAATTTTTATTACTTATAAGGTAAAAATGCCGAAAAAGCCACCAACCATCATACATATGCGTAGTTTCGCAAGGCTGGATGTTGAGCAACTTGAGGTGTGTCGCTATGAGTGAGAGAGAGAGAGAGAGTAATAAGTGAGAAAACGTGTAGTTACTTCGAAGTATCTTTAATGACTAACTCTTATCCTAAACGATACATGTATATGATTATGCTAACCCACCACACCACGGGGGTTATATAAAAAATAAAATATGTTGCAGACATTATTTTATTTTGTTTTTTATTCTACAGTTTTATTTAATTTTTTCGTTACAGAACTTCTTATCAAACTTTATTTCTATTCTTAGTTATAATCTTACAAGTAGACATTCGAATGTATACCTCCTTATCTTACTTAACGTAAACAATGCCATGTTAACTTTAACATTTAGTCTGAGCGAAAGTAACGCTTCGTTCTATTTTTATGAACTATGTCAATCGTATTATCGCCCTTATGTATTACAACATTAGGTCCATTATCTTCTATGACCGTGTAGGGTCCATTAAACAATTTGTCCAGTTTTCTAGCTGTTTCATTTTTAACAACAATTTGGTCTCCCTTTACATAAGATATTGGGTGAATGTGTTTATCGTACACATTTTTCCTATTTAATTTGCTTGACAAAAGGTTTTGTCTTACATCTCTACTTGCTTTTTGCAATCGATACTTAAGCTCTAAAGGATAGTGTTAGATATGCGAAAGGGAGCGGACAAGGGAGTGCACGACCGTCAAACAAGCGAGCTCGATTCACACTGGTTTATTCAAATAATACCAACCCTGTGGCGCGCAAGCACACATACATAACACCTCTTCCCCTTATAGCTAATTAATACAATGATAAAAGTTACTAATACTACTTTTAATTACTAAACAGTATCAAGGTCATCGTCGTGATCCAAGGTGGGTGTGGAAAACTGTGGACTTATAGCTAGGCGGCGTTTAGCGTTGCCTGCCCTAGGTGGTGTGGCCGGGCAATCAACGCGGCTTGGCCCAGCCGCTGCCGTTGCTCCCTCGCCTTCCTCTCCTAGCGGTGTGCGATTGCTTTCGACCGTAGCAGTGGATGCCGTAGTGGCGTTCAACTTTGGAGTCGATGGTGCGTCCGGTACCACGTCAGAAATCACATCTGGGTCCCACTGGTGCTCATTGCTTCCCATGGGGCGTGTTCTTATCTGGTCGATGTGCCTTGATACTTCAGTGTTGAACTGAGGGACGTATATGACATACATCACTGCCCCAATTTTTTCCTTTATAATTCCCTCCATCCAACAGAATTTCTTGTTAACATTTATATATTTGGTTGTCCAAAATTGGTCATTAACGTTAAATGCTGGTCTGACAGTTCCTTTATAATGTTTAGCATGTAAGGACTGATTGCGTTCCACGGTTTGAGCAAGGTCTGCGGGGGAAGGAGACGGGGTGTGTGGACTCATGAGATCCAGTCGGGAGCGTAACGAACGCCCGTAAACTAATTCCGCGGGTGACTTTTCGGTAGTACTGTTTTTGGAGTTTCTGTAATCGAACAAAAATTTTGCTATCTTATCTTGTAATATTATTTTGTTCGGATTCGCTAACATTATACTCTTAAGCCCCTTTTTCACTACCTTGACCAGGCTCTCCGCCTGACCATTGCTGCAGGCGTGATACACAGGCGATAAAACGTGCCTAATACCATTAAGATCGCAAAATGCTTTAAATTCCTGCGACGTAAAGGAGCTGCCATTGTCGCTCACCAGAGTGTGCGGAACTCCTACGCGAGACATAAATTCGTATAACCTGTCGATAACGGCTTTCGAACCGTACGACGAAATCATATTATAGCATTCTACCCATTTGCTATAAGCGTCTACGATAATTAAAAACATGTTATTATTAACCGGCCCCAAAAAATCCAAATGGACTGTGTAAAATGGATGCGGCGGCAGCGGCCAGGGCGCGAGCGGCGCGTGCGGCGGCGCGGTGCGCAGCGCGGCGCACACGCCGCAGGCGCCCGCCAGCCGCTCCAGCGCCGCGTCGACCCCGGGGAACCAGAAACGTTTGCGTGCCTCCGCTTTCATTTTTACTATGCCGAAGTGGGAAATGTGTAGCTCATTACATAAAGATTCCCTTAGAGTTTCGGGAATGACGACCTTATGACCGCGCATCAGACAACCGTTTTCAAAGGATAGTTGTAATCGACAATTATAATAAGGCATTAAAGTTGAGTCGTTTATTTTTCTCGGCCACCCGGTCGCGACGTAACGCTTTACCCTCACAAGGATGTCGTCGCGCTCGGTCTCCCGCTGTACATCAGCCAGCGTCACCGGCAAGCTACCCTCCACCACGAAATTAACGTAAGCCGAGCGCTCTCCGCATTCCACGACCTCGGCCCGCGGCCCCTCGCGCCACCCCGTCGGCGCCCGCGCCGGGAGACTCGCTCGCGATAAATAATCTGCACTATTCTGTTTGCTACTAATATATTCAATTATATAATTATAGGCCGATAAAAATATTGCGTAGCGTTGAAGCCTATTGGCGGATACCTCCGGAATGCCTTTATATGGGCCGAAAATCGAGAGTAGCGGCTTATGATCAGTACGTAACACGAAGGGAACCGACCTAGCGTATAAGTATTGGTGGTAGCGCCTGACCCCAAAAATAATAGCGGTTGCCTCTTTTAAATAATTAATAGATTCAGGCGTTACTTTGCGGAGGTCCATATCAACAAACTGGAACAAATTACCTTGCTACTCCGTGAAACCAGTGCCGGGCTCGTGCAAAATAGCTGCGTCTGTGCGACACATATATGTTCATGCAAAAACCCACCCTCCTCCGCTTCCACACGAAACAACATATATCACACAGACTCAACTACACACCACCACCACTAAACACTAAAACTACACGATCGACGCGCGTTTCGCCTCTATACGAGGCATCATCAAGATCAAAGTAACAGTACGACCGTTCGCTACTTGAACGAATGGCGTACTGACAAACTAAAACATTTTTCTTTAATCCCGCCTACCGCCAACATTTTTGCACAACTACCCTTATTATTTTTCTCAAAGCCTACCCTCAAAATTTAAAAATGAAACAAAAGTACCCCCGTATATTATCACAAACTACCCACATAATTTATCTCAATCTCAGCTACCCCCATTGTTAAAGACAGAATTTAAGCATACCCGCAATAAAGGAGAAGAAGGAAAATTAACCTGTTCATTGACAATGGATCCCGCGTTGTTGTACCTAACTATTTCCAAATGCTCCAAAACATTCAGACGAAATCCCTTTTTGCAAAAGTGTAATATTTCATAAGAATGAGCATCTGATAATGTATGATCTGTGTCTATCAAATGTTTTGCAAAATTGGACTTCTCTGCGTGCTTATGCCTAAAAGATGAAACATGCTCCTTATATCTAGTATTAAAACTACGACCGGATTGTCCTATATAAACGCTACTACAATCGTCACAAGTGAGCTTATATACTCCTGATCTACTCCCTCTTTCTACTTTATCCTTACCATTACATAGTCTAGAATACAAAGAATTATTAGTCTTAAAAGCAACATTTATTTCCTTTGATTTTAAAATATTATAAATTTTATCTGACAAAGGGCCAACGTAATTAATACTTGCTTTATATTTGTTAGTATGTTCAGTAGACGGGCCGCTATATAACATGCTATCAGCTAAACGCCTCTGTTTCTTTTTAACCAGACTATTTACCATTGTCTCAGTGTAGCCATTTGAATTTGCAATCATATGTATGGTCTTCAACTCTAAATCAAAATCTTCCCTAGAAAGAGGTACTGTTAACAATCTATGTATGTAACAATGGAAAGCAGCCAGTTTATGTTGCCAAGGATGATTAGAAGAAGCTGGAATAACTGTATCGGTCTGCGTAGGCTTACGATAAATGTGGAACTGATGCTTATTATTTACCTTAGTTATAGTCAAGTCTAAGAAGTTAAGTGAATTATTCTGTTCTAATTCCTTCTTAAATTTTATTTTCGGATGTTTGTTATTAAGACTACTCACAAATAAATCCAATTGTCTCATACTACCCCTCCAGCATAAAATCAAATCATCTACATACCTATAATAATATAACAAATTTGTATTTCCCACTATGTACTGAGTCTCAAAACTATCCATAAAAATATCTGCCATTAGCGGACTGAGAGGAGAACCCATAGCCAACCCATCACCTTGTAAATAATATTGTCCGTTAAACCTAAAATAATTTTGTTTCATACAGATATTTGTTAAATCTATTAGCTCACAAACCTCTCCCGGATGTAGTCGCTGTCTTTCCAAATGATTTTGAAGTATATTTAACGTTTCAGTATACGGTACATTGGTAAATAAACTATCTACATCCAATGAAAGTAATGTTGCGTTTGGCGGTATGCTGATGTCTTTGACTTTTTCTATTAAATCTAAACTATTTTTCAGACAATAAAGTGGTTTGAAGGAAGATTTCTCTCGAATGATAAAATTTAACTTTTTAGCTAATTTATATGCTGGAGCCTCTATATATGAAACAACCGGACGAATAGGAATATTGTCCTTGTGAATTTTCGGAAGGCCATAAAGAATTGGTGCTAGCGGATTCATAGGTATAACACTATTCTTCTTTGTTTCGGTTTCAAAAACAAATTTAGAATTTTTGATGACGGTTTTTAGATCTTTATGGAACCCGCCAGTAGGGTCTTTACGTAAGACCGAAAAACCCTCACCTTGAACTACATCCAAAACTTTTTGATTATATTCATTTCTTTGCAAAATCACGACGCAATTACCTTTATCGGCCTTTGAAACCACCAAATCATTATCATGCACTTTATGTTGAATGGAACGCAATAAAAACGTGTCTCCACCAGCAGAAATACACCCAGTTGAAGGAGTGTTCTTAAGTGTGTTAGCAACTAATGCCTTGGTATCGACATCATTACCATTGCGAACAATTGCAACCTCAGAATCCACCGCTAAGTTTTCTTTCACCTTTTGATTAATTTTAGAGGGTAGATTATATTTCAAACCTTTCTGTAATAAACCGACTTCACCTTCCGAAAATTCAATCTCTGTTAGATTTTTCACACGAGGGTAGAAACAATGACCGTTGCCATTTCCCAAATCAGTATTGTTTAAAAAGGAACATGAACTATTTTCTATCAACCTTTGCAACTTTTTAGATTGGGTAACATACATTTTATGAGCCACCCGTGACGCAAAGTACCTCGTTTTTTGGTCCAAAATATCAAATTCAATGTTGTGTAATTTAAAGGAAAGTTCTGAGTGTAGTATCTTAAGATGTAATTTCAAATTATCTCTAACTCCAAACCAATAACGAGATTCCTCAGTTAACCAAATTCTTTGTGCCCTATTGATGGCAATCCTAGCTGCCCTACTAGTATTATTGCAACGAACATGAATATAACATGAACATGAATATTGTTTTTGAAACCGAAACAAAGAAGAATAGTGTTATACCTATGAATCCGCTAGCACCAATTCTTTATGGCCTTCCGAAAATTCACAAGGACAATATTCCTATTCGTCCGGTTGTTTCATATATAGAGGCTCCAGCATATAAATTAGATAAAAAGTTAAATTTTATCATTCGAGAGAAATCTTCCTTCAAACCACTTTATTGTCTGAAAAATAGTTTAGATTTAATAGAAAAAGTCAAAGACATCAGCATACCGCCAAACGCAACATTACTTTCATTGGATGTAGATAGTTTATTTACCAATGTACCGTATACTGAAACGTTAAATATACTTCAAAATCATTTGGAAAGACAGCGACTACATCCGGGAGAGGTTTGTGAGCTAATAGATTTAACAAATATCTGTATGAAACAAAATTATTTTAGGTTTAACGGACAATATTATTTACAAGGTGATGGGTTGGCTATGGGTTCTCCTCTCAGTCCGCTAATGGCAGATATTTTTATGGATAGTTTTGAGACTCAGTACATAGTGGGAAATACAAATTTGTTATATTATTATAGGTATGTAGATGATTTGATTTTATGCTGGAGGGGTAGTATGAGACAATTGGATTTATTTGTGAGTAGTCTTAATAACAAACATCCGAAAATAAAATTTAAGAAGGAATTAGAACAGAATAATTCACTTAACTTCTTAGACTTGACTATAACTAAGGTAAATAATAAGCATCAGTTCCACATTTATCGTAAGCCTACGCAGACCGATACAGTTATTCCAGCTTCTTCTAATCACCCTTGGCAACATAAACTGGCTGCTTTCCATTGTTACATACATAGATTGTTAACAGTACCTCTTTCTAGGGAAGATTTTGATTTAGAGTTGAAGACCATACATATGATTGCAAATTCAAATGGCTACACTGAGACAATGGTAAATAGTCTGGTTAAAAAGAAACAGAGGCGTTTAGCTGATAGCATGTTATATAGCGGCCCGTCTACTGAACATACTAACAAATATAAAGCAAGTATTAATTACGTTGGCCCTTTGTCAGATAAAATTTATAATATTTTAAAATCAAAGGAAATAAATGTTGCTTTTAAGACTAATAATTCTTTGTATTCTAGACTATGTAATGGTAAGGATAAAGTAGAAAGAGGGAGTAGATCAGGAGTATATAAGCTCACTTGTGACGATTGTAGTAGCGTTTATATAGGACAAACCGGTCGTAGTTTTAATACTAGATATAAAGAGCATGTTTCATCTTTTAGGCATAAGCACGCAGAGAAGTCCAATTTTGCAAAACATTTGATAGACACAGATCATACATTATCAGATGCTCATTCTTATGAAATATTACACTTTTGCAAAAAGGGATTTCGTCTGAATGTTTTGGAGCATTTGGAAATAGTTAGGTACAACAACGCGGGATCCATTGTCAATGAACAGGTTAATTTTCCTTCTTCTCCTTTATTGCGGGTATGCTTAAATTCTGTCTTTAACAATGGGGGTAGCTGAGATTGAGATAAATTATGTGGGTAGTTTGTGATAATATATGGGGGTACTTTTGTTTTATTTTTAAATTTTGAGGGTAGGCTTTGAGAAAAATAATAAGGGTAGTTGTGCAAAAATGTTGGCGGTAGGCGGGATTAAAGAAAAATGTTTTAGTTTGTCAGTACGCCATTCGTTCAAGTAGCGAACGGTCGTACTGTTACTTTGATCTTGATGATGCCTCGTATAGAGGCGAAACGCGCGTCGATCGTGTAGTTTTAGTGTTTAGTGGTGGTGGTGTGTAGTTGAGTCTGTGTGATATATGTTGTTTCGTGTGGAAGCGGAGGAGGGTAGGTTTTTGCATGAACATATATGTGTCGCACAGACGCAGCTATTTTGCACGAGCCCGGCACTGGTTTCGCGGAGTAGCAAGGTAATTTGTTCCAGTTTGTTGGTTGCCTCTTTTTGTATCTGTGCATAGTTTTTCTCCGCCGACGTAAGGGTCCGGGACGCGTAAGAGATGGGTCTCTCTAACTGATCGTCACTTATTTGAGATAACACCGCACCGCTCCGGTGATGCGTCTACCGTTAAGATTAAAGTAGCTTTAGGGTCAAAATGCGCTAGTGTTTTTTCGGAAGCAAGAATATGTTTTATTTTTAAAAATGCATCGTCATGTTTAGAGGTCCATTCCCATGTAACATTTTTATTTAATAAATTATATAATGGGCTTAAAATCCTCGATGCGTCCGGCACGAAATTCCGATAATAATTCGTTAGACCTAAAAATGACTGTAACTGTGATACATTTGACGGTTTTGGAGCCTATGTGATAGCTTTAACTTTTTCGGGTGATTTTCTTACCCCGTTTTTATCTATAACGTGACCGAGATATGCTACTTTGTCCTTAAAGAATTCGCACTTGCTCATTTGCACTGTTAATTGTGCATCTTCTAAACGTTGCAATACCGCCGTTAATCTCTGCATGTGCTGGTCGTGGCTGGAGCCCGTTACCAGGATATCATCGAGCAGAAAAATGATTCCGTCGATGCCCGCCAGCACGCACTCCATTGCGCGCTGGAATATGGCAGGCGCGCTCGCCAGCCCGAACACTAGCCTGGTGAAGTTTTTTAAACAAACCGCGGTGTGTGTTAATACATGTCAAATTTTGCGACTCGTCATTCAAAACAAACTGGTTATATGCCATAGATAAATCTATCTTACTGAGTTGAATTCCCCCGTGTAATTTGGATAACAAGTCATTAACGGATGGCAAGGGGTACTGGTCGACTATTAACTGTTTATTGATAGTCACTGAATAATCGGCACATAACCGTAAGCTGCCGTCTTTTTTCAGCACTGGTACTATCGGTGACGCGTATTGAGAGTGTTGGAGGGGTTTTAATATTCCCAACGCTAACAACCTATCTAACTCAGTATCAATTTTTTCTTTTAATGAATAAGGAACCGATCTACCTTTGAAAAATATTGGTTTTACGTCGGGTTTTAAGCGTAATTCGACTTTATAGTTGTCAGTTATAGTCGGATCCCGGAGTTTTGGACCGACCAGCCTAGGCTGTGGTATGCCCAACTGGAGGCCGTGCTCGAACCACAGCACCTTGGAGATGTACAGAAATACAACGTGGTAGTGACCAAGTTGGGGAAGTCGACGATCCAGGCTGCTAGCGACATTCTGCTTGCGCCACCGGGGACAGGCAAATATACGGCCTTGAAAGAGAGATTGCTGGCGGTTTTTCAAGAATCCGAAGAAAATCGCCACCGAAGGTTGCTCAGCGAAATGGAGCTAGGGGATCAGAAACCTTCGCAACTCATGAGGCATATGCAAGATTTGTCGGGAGGAAAATTGCCAGATTCAACCCTCCGGATGCTGTGGGTAGGACTCATGCCCTCAGCAGTGAAAGCAGTGTTAGCAGGCAGTGAGATAACGGATCTATCTAAGTTGGCTGCTCTAGCGGATAAGATAATAGAGGCCACGAGGACGGGGACTGGTATAGCGGAGGTGTCAACAAACCCTCAATCCAACGCAGAAGATAGGCTGCTGACGGAGATAGCCAAAATCAGCACGCGTCTGGATCGATTGGAGCAGGGCGGCGCATTCGGTAGGCGCGGAGAGCAGCCAAGCCCTTCGAAGCCGCGAAAGGGAGCACAGCAGAGAAGGAGTCGCCAGGATCCGGACTGGCTCTGTTACTTTCATTTCCGTTTCGGAGAGAAGGCCACCAAATGCGCTAAGCCCTGCGGTTGGAAAGCGGGAACTAGCCGCGGTACAGTCAGAGGCGGGTTACTGTGTAGGTTCTATCAACCACCGCCTTGGTGTGACAGACATTGACACGGGATTACGTTTTTTAGTGGACACTGGTGCAAATATTTCAGTGATACCGCGGATTAAAAAAACTGTAAGTAGTAGTGGTAATGTGGAATTAGATTATGTAATGTGTTTACGGTTTATGAGATGAGTGTGAGGTAACTTGTAAGGGAAAGTTAATGCGCGAAACAAACCCAATGATAGTTGTTCTAACACTGATTTTATTCACACTTAACAATACAAATATGATTAGGCAGACATACGGGAGTTATACATGTGTGCGTAAATAACTTACAATATTATTATAAACTGACCTAAATTAGAGAATCATTAACGTTGCACTTATAAAACAACCTATCGTGCGGTAACCCGTACATTTTGCCAGCCCAAAGAAGACAAGAAATATGTTTTACGACAGAAAAGTTATAAGCGTAATATGAAATACAAAAGTGAATTAAAATAATTAAACAATTAACCACTGAAATGTAAAGAAAATATTATATATGTCGCTTAAGTGCGGAGTATTTAAACTTAAATATTCATCACTGCACTACATTTGTAACAGGAATGTCCAGTCGTACAGTCCGCGGTCGTGTCCTCGGTGCAGCATCTGCCGGCTGGTCCGCGCTTGCTGTTGCTGCCATTGGGATTGTAATGGCAGGGCTGTTCGCAGTTGCTAAGTTGAGAATGCCCTTGTTTTTGCGCCATCGTATGACTAAGCAGGTGCATCCTGCGATGATGATCAGGCCTAGTATTACGTACATAACTGAATATTGATGCACGTCATGTACCGAGAGTGGAGCGTTTTCTTGTTCTTTAAGGTTTTCGATATGAGTCTTCATTTGTCGCCACTCATCTTCGTGATCGTCAGGAGTAAATGATTTGAAGTCAGTAGAGTTCAATATGGAGTTAAGAACCGATGTTTCAGACAATAGTTGAATGTTCCCTTAAACTTTGACGTGGCTCAAGTAATCATTATGTCCAAGTATGGAGAAAATGTCACTTTTTATGGTACAACCTAGTCCAATTTCTAGTAGGCCGTTCCCGAAGAGAGTCTTCATCGTCATTCCACTGTCGGTGCAAAATATGCGCACTGAGCATTTCCCACAACAACAGAATAACCACCTGTTATTGTGATGTAATTTAATCCATCGCTCGTGGCACGGCGCCTCCTTTGCGCTACATATTGTTTTGTTATGAATGCTCAAGTTACAAATCGACTGTGATAATTGCAGCTCGTAAATAGGTTTATTTATAGAACACAGTAATTTGTTTGTTTGTGTATGGACACAGCTTCCAACATCTGACTCTGTTAAGGGAATGAGCAGATCCTTTTGCAGATTGAATGCGATGTAGGGTGCAGTAAATTCAACAATGTAAGACTGCTGGGGAAGACTTATAACTTTGTCCACCTCGAAAGTTTCCTTGTTTACAAGGGGAACCTTTATCTCAATTATCAAGTATGAGGTTCCAATGTCACCACTTATCTTCATCAACTTGTACAATTCCTTGAAGTCGTGCTTATCAGCTGGTAAAGTCAAGTCATTAGGGATATGACTGTACACGATGTTCATCTGTTCTTCCAGTTGCTCTGGTGGCAGTAAATGTACATCCACGTGGCCATGCGTGAGGTCTGTCACAGTATTAATGATATTTTCCTGCATGCTTCGAATGTTGGAGATGATGATCATAGCTGACATGGATGATGATAAAATATGTAACTCGTTGTTTGTTACTGCTTGTATTCGATTGATATCTGAAGTTATATTATGGAGATACGTTTGTACCATTCCAAACTGCTTGTTCATAATGGCTTCGTGTCTTTGCAGAAAGTTGTATTGAGCTTCGATGACACTTGTCTGATTTTTCAAGAGTAGCTGGAGATGGTTCTCATTCATCGATATTTTCTCAATGTCCTTTTCATATTTTTTCGCAAACCGTTCATCCAGGACACCAAATAACGAGTTCGCTAGGTAGCCCACACCATCGACCAAGCCTCTTTTTTGTCTTTTATTAGTTTGACTCTTAAGTATTCTGTTATAATGCTCAATTTCCGATAGTTCATGTTGCATTTGATATATGATACTCTTGTATTGTGTTGGAAGCGCCGTATTATGTAGGTACTCTTCCAAGTGACTGACGTAATTCTGAACGTGACGTAACGCTGACCAATAGGTACTCATATGGTAGTAGACAATCAAGTTCCATTCATCTCGAATAAGGTTCATGTCGTACATCTTATCGAAATAAATGTTTTGGTTGTCGTTGAAGGTTGATATATTGTATTAGCACTCTACAGGGGTGAAGAAAAACATGAACATGGTCGTAGCCATGGTAAGAACCGTTCCTAAAGGCCTTTTCACGGTGCGCCTTGGTCGTTGTTCATTTGCTCGTGAATTGGTGTGAGTGACGTCATCACATGTCGATGATTGCGCGTCATCAGTTTGTTGCTCGGTGTGTTCATCTTTTACTGGTAAAACGGTTAGCTTCAGAATCGGTCTCTTCATAATTCCGTTCTTAGTTTTCAAGGACACCACACGTACATATCCGTCTTTACCCGGATGCACATTGATGACTCTGCCCATTGCCCACTTGCCCGGGGGCAAGTTTTCGTCTTTAATTAGGACAATGTCATCAATTTCAATGTTTTTTGAAGGTGATTGCCATTTAGTACGGATTTGAAGCTGTTGCAAGTAATCAGATGACCACTTCTTCCAGAATTGTTTGTTCATAGCCTGAATCATTTGCCATCTAGTAGTTAAATTCATATGCTGTGGATCTGTCTGAGGTCTTGAAAGTAGTGGTCCTCCAACTAGGAAGTGTCCCGGTGATAGATACTCATCGCCGGGATTCTCGCTCAAGGCCAGCAGCGGCCGTGAGTTAAGGCAGGCCTCGATCTGATGAAGTAGTGTGATGAATTCCTCGTAGGTGAGCTTCTGTTCACCTATCACTCTTCGTAGATGCTGCTTAAAACTCTTCACTGAATTTGGGAAGCCCCAAATTCCGCCTGCTGACGGAAATGCCGGCGCGTTAAAATGCCATTGAATATCATAGTCGTTGATCTTGCTTAGGAACTGTAGATCGATCGTTTGAAGGATTTCTTTGTTTTCTTTCTTTAATACGTTGTTAGCTCCGATAAAGTTCCTTCCCTGGTCACTGTACAAGTGTTTGGGTACAGATCTTCTAGCGCAAAAACGTCGAAATGCAGCAAGAAATCCAGGTGTGCTGAGGTCGGACACCAACTCGAGGTGAACGGCCTTAGTTGACATGCAGACGAATACGACGTATCCTTTATTTGTTCGCACACCACGACCCTTATTTGCTTTGATTTCAAAATGACCGGTAAAATCAACTCCGGTATGAGTGATGGGTCGCGAAGGAGTAACGCGAGGCTCTGGTAGATCTGCCATAATCTGTGTTCTCTTCTCTACTGTGAAACGTCGGCACGTCACGCATTTACGCAGTTCTCTCTTTACTGTACGGAGTCCGCTAAGTAGCCAGTATTTTTCTCGGATTAAAGATAAAGTTAGGCTTGGTCCGCCGTGTAGCGTGGCGGAGTGAGCTTGTTGAATGATGAGCTCAGTGAATCTGCTGTGACTTGATAAGATTATAGGATGCTTAGCTGCCTGACTCAGTCGAGAATTGTTCAATCTCCCGCCGACCTTGAGTAGTCCATCCTGAGTATCGATGTAGGGGTTGAGACTTAACAGTTTACTGCTGTTCTTCAACTTTTTCTGTTTTTGTAACTGGTTAATGTCATCTTCAAATTCGGTTGATTGAACAGTTTTTATAATTAAATTAAGTGCATGTTGTATTTCTGAAGTAGATAGGTATCTTTCTTGAGGTATTTGCTTATTGCGTAACCACAGTGTGAAACGTGATAGCCAACCGATTGTTGTTGCAATGCGCCGTGTCGAGCTGCATTCGTATAATAATTGAATAACTAAATCATTTTTAAAAGATACGGCCGCGTTCACAATGGTTTTCTTGGCTTCTAATGCCGGTGGTTGATATGTGTGATCTTTAATCATGTTCGGATTAAATGTGGGCAACCACCGCGGGCCTTGCCACCACAAAGGATGCTGAGACAATTGTAGCGATGTCAAGCCTCTTGTGGCGCAATCTGCTGCGTTTTCTTCCGATCGAACATGGTGCCATGATGAGGATGGGATAGTGTTGAGTATTGTATGTACCCTGTTGGCTACAAACTGTTTCCATCTATTTATGTCTCCATGAAGCCACCCAAGCACCACCATAAAATCAGTCCAGGCATAGATCGGAACGCCTTCTGATAAGGTTTCTTTGACCTTCTTCATGAGTTGTGATAGAAGGAGCGCACCACACAGCTCAAGTTTTGGTAGCGATAACTTGTTCTTCAATGGTGCTAGTTTTGTTTTTGCAGTCACAAGTGTCGATGTGAACTCGCCCTTAGAATTGCGTGTGATGACGTAAATAGCGCAGGCGTACGCTTTTTCTGATGCGTCGCAAAACCCATGAAATGAATAATGTTGTTTATCCCCCAAGTATCTAGGAATCTTAAACTTCTCTATGTCTTGTAGATCATGCCTCAGTTGGATCCACTCCTTGTTGAGATTTTCATTTAAATAGGTATCCCAATCAGCTGTTTCTTCAAACCACGTTCGTTGGAATAAAAGCTTTGCTCTTATAGTAAGCGGAGATAGCCATCCCAGTGGATCGAAGATTTTTGAAATAAGTGACAACAGTTGTCGCTTTGTAATCGCAGCATTGCTTGTCTGTTCTTGAAAAATGTTTTTAAAGGAAAATGTGTCTGAAGTGGGATTCCAACGTAACCCCAATGTCTTTCTGTTCTCAGAGCATTTGAAATCGAGCGGCGTATCTAATTGGTCAGCTGATAAATTTTCAATAAGTGCGCCGGAATTACTAGACCATTTTCGGATGTTCATTCCAGCACCTTTTAGTATGTCAATTATCTCTTGTTGCAACTGCTTAGCTTGAGCTATGGTGTCGCTACCTTCCAGTAGATCATCCATGTAAAATGACGTCATCAATGCGGCAGCCGCCAAGGGAAATTTGTGCGCGTCATCTATAGCTAACTGCTTCAAAGTACGCATTGCAAGGTAGGGAGCTGCCTTTGTCCCATATGTAACAGTTGAAAGCTGGTACTCTTTTAGCGGCTCTTCGGGCGTGCTTCTCCATACAATTCTTTGTAGATGTTGGTCGGGTTCTCGAATCATTATCTGGCGAAACATCTTCTCTATATCCGCAGTTATGACGTATCTGTACTGACGCCATACTAGGATGAGATGCTGCAGGTCCTTTTGAAGATTCGGACCGCGCTCCATCAGATCATTAAGGCTGTAGCCAGATGATGTTTTCGATGATGCATTGAAAACGGATCGGAGCTTGGTAGTGGTAGAATCAATTTTCAGCACACCGTGGTGAGGGAGATAGCACGACGGTCCTTTGTCTTGCGTAACTTGAGACATGTGACCTTGTTGTTCGTATTCTCGCAAGAATTGTTTGTAGCTTTCGGCGAATTCTTCATTTTTAGACATCTTGTTTTCTAAGTTAAAAAAATTGAGCTATCGCTTTCGATTTTGATTGACCCAGATCTTGTTCGAATCCAGGTTTCATCGGGATAGCAACCTCATATCTTCCCGTTGGTAAGCGTGTTGTTGTAGACTGATAATGATATTCACAGTATTGTTCATCTTGCGATAGTTCAGTAGCTGGGTTATTGATGTCTTCAAGCTCCCAGTATTGTGATATCTCCGATAGATTATTAACCACAACGTGACATTTAAATGTCTTCACGTTACCGGAGAGTATCCAGCCCAATCTCGTCTGTTGAGCGATAGGTGCCATGTTGGGACCTTTAGTCAAACCACTCATGATAATGTCAGAGTATATGCTTGCGTCCAAAAGCAAGTCAATGGGTTTGGAAACGTTGTACTCGGGATCTGCGAGTTGTATGTGTTGCAGATGTGGCCATGACTGTTTATTAAATGAAATGTTAGGCAGGTTGTTGATGACGTGTTTGATGACCAAGACTTGAGTTGTAAATTCATAGTCCTGGTAGATTGATTGACATTTGAGCGTGACGACTCCCTTGCCATGTTTTGATCCATTGCCGATGCCAGATACAGATGCATGGTACCTTTGTCGTGGCAAGCCCAGCATCTGAGCAGCGTTTTCGGATATAAGAGATATCTGAGAACCTTGGTCTAGAAGGGCTCTCAGGGTAACGTAAGTGTCATCAGCAGCCTTAACGTTAATGGATAAAGTCGTCAATAAGATTTCTTCATCATCTGCAGCCACGTGATTCACGTTATGTTGTTTATTATTTGATTGTAATGTAATTGGAGGTTTCTGAGTAATTGGAACTGTAGGTATGGGCGATGAACTTGCGGCCTCCATCGGCTTGTTTGTTGATGGCTGCATAAGGTTCACATTTGCGTATGCTTCATGTAGCAGGGTGTTATGGTTGTTTTGACAAACTCTGCATCTTTTCGTCGCTGTACACCGATTGTCTTTGTGTGGGTACAGACAATTCTGACAGAATTTAAGTTTTACGACGGTCATTAACCTCTCGTCCGGTGTCATTTTCATAAAGTGGCTGCATTTGTACATGTAGTGATTGCTGTTGCAAATAGGACAGTTTGACGAGCATGTCGCAATAGACTGGAATTCTCTGCTTTGGAATTTTCCATAGCGATGACCGCCTGTATGCCTTTGTGAATGAAGTTTATAAGGCTTGTTGTAAGCCGTCTTATGTTGATACGGTTTATTAAATGATGCTGTGGTCTCTTTTTCCTTTGTAGTTAAGGGTTCGAGTGCGTTGAATTTGCTTTCTAAGAAGTCCATAAGTTCGGAGAGCGAAGGCAAATCACGTGGTGATTTTCGCGCTTCTTTGTAATCACTGTATGTTTCAATATCCAGCTTCTTAGCTATGAGATGAACTAGTAGGGGATCCCAGGTACATGTATCGATACCTAAGTTCTGTATGGCATGAATGCACTCCATGGATGTATCGTAGAGGCGTCTAATTTCGTAAGCAGACTGTTTATGCACCACAGGTTGATTAATGAAGATTTCAATTTGCTTCGTGAACAACATTTGAGGATTATTGTATCTGTGTGTTAACAGCTCCCATGCCGTCTCATAGTTGTCTGCAGCAATGTGTAGATGTTGAATAAGTCGCTCGGCATCGCCTCTCAATTTTCCTTTTAAATGTTGCATCTTCTGAGTGTTAGTCAGAAGATTGTTGTTATGTATGCTCTCCACATACAAATCATAGAATGTAGGCCATTGTGTATATTGGCCTGTAAATGTAGGTATATCGATTTGAGGTGTCGATTGTTGAAGATGGACGGTAGATGCAAGCTTGAGATTCAAAGCTTTCTTTATATTTTTGTATGATTCTTCATAGGCGTAAAACTGATCTTTGTACTGTATGTCCGAACCTTGTAGTATGTTGTCGATTTGTAGATGCAAAGCGTCGATTGCATTCCAACGGGTTTGAATGTTGCGTAGCTCGTCTTCTAACTCCCACTTGTCTTGTATAGAGTCCACTTTTAGGCTATTAACTTGTCGGTGAAAAGCTCTAAAATTGGTTCGTTGCAGAGTTAGCAGCTCAGCTGCTTGATCTCGGTTTATAGGTAAAATCGTTGTCGGAGTCAGTGTCGCCGGCAGCGTAAGTCTCGGCTGTAGCTTAGGTGGAGCGTTTGTTGCAGTTGGCGCAGGCTGTATGAACTTAGGCAACTCTGCTGGAGCTGGAGACGACAGTCTCTCAGTAATGGTTTCCGTAGCAGGAGGAAACGACGATATCTTAATACGTACAGAATCGAAGTATGTTCTTGCTTGTGTGAACTGATCTTCATCAAAGTAAGGCTCGATGTCATGTTCATACTGCGACAACTTGTGGTTGTTGACTTGGAACTCGGCCCACAACTTGTCCAGGGCATCGAGTCGTTCATCCAAGTACTTACGCGTTTTCCGACTTGCGGAATCCTTGTTGAAGTTTCGTTCTAACTTCTTGATCGCTTCAACAATGTCCTGCTGGCGCTGAAGTAGACCTTCCATGGTTGTATGTAGATGTGATTGAAATTAAAACGCTCCTTGTTCTCGCGAACCAAGCACGACCTTGTATGTACCGCCTTCTCAATTAACTGGTGGAACCCTCTTCCGGGAAGCCAGTCAACCGATTCGTAGTCGTACAAGTCCACAGAGAACAAAGAAGCGTAAGCGTAGTTGACTGTGCTCCAAATGTCGATGGAATTTCACAGGTATTTTCTTTTCGAAGGACCAAAAAAAACTGTAATGTGTTTACGGTTTATGAGATGAGTGTGAGGTAACTTGTAAGGGAAAGTTAATGCGCGAAACAAACCCAATGATAGTTGTTCTAACACTGATTTTATTCACACTTAACAATACAAATATGATTAGGCAGACATACGGGAGTTATACATGTGTGCGTAAATAACTTACAATATTATTATAAACTGACCTAAATTAGAGAATCATTAACGTTGCACTTATAAAACAACCTATCGTGCGGTAACCCGTACAGATTATAAGTTATTTGCGGCAAATGGGACGCCGATAAAAACTTACGGAATTAAAACATTACTTCTAGACTTTAAATTAAAACGTGTCTTTCGATGGACCTTTGTGATTGCCGATGTCAGCCAACCTATTTTAGGAGCGGATTTTTTGAGTTTTTACGGACTAGGCGTAGACCTTGCCGCCAAAAAACTTGTCGATACCGTAACGGGAAACGGAGTTATCGCAGCCGTAGTTAGCTGTAGGTATGACGCAGTAAATACGGTTAACGAAAATCACCCGTTTTATGAGCTTTTGAAGTGGTACCCGGAGATAACCAAGCTGGTTAGTTTCAAAAGAACTCCTAAGCATAAGGTGTGTCACCACATTGAGACCACGGGGCCGCCGGTACATGCGCGCGCACGGCCGCTACTACCGGATAGGTACAAAAAGGTGAAAGATGAATTTGATTTTATGCAGGAATTAGGAATTTGTAGGCCGTCGAAAAGTGCATGGGCAAGCCCGTTGCACGTGGTACCCAAGAAAGACGGCAGCTTGAGGCCCTGCGGTGAGGCAACTGAATTCATGCACTAAACCCGACCGTTATCCTATACCGAGGCTCCAAGATTTTACTTATATACTGGCAGGAAAAAAAAATTTCAGTAGGATAGACGTCAATAGGGCCTATCATTTTATTCCAGTCGCGAAAGAGGACATAGAGAAAACAGCTATTATTACGCCATTTGGGCTCTTCGAATTCCCAAGGATGACGTTTGGGTTGCAGAACGCAGCCCGAACGTTCCAAAGGTTCATGAACCATACAGTCTTAAAAGACCTTGACTTTGTTTTTGGGTACTTGGATGACGTAATAATAGCCAGTGATAATGAAAAACAACATCGGGACCATTTGGAAAAATTATTCAGTCGGTTGGACGAATTCGGCTTAACAATTAATATCGCGAAGTGTAGTTTCGGTCACCCGAAGGTAGAGTTTTTAGGGTACGAAGTTACTACGGAGGGTATTAGACCGTTACCCGAGAAGGTCAAGGCAATAACGGATTTCCCTAAGCCACAGACGCGGGAGCAGCTCAGGCGTTTTTTGGGAATGGTCAATTTCTACAGGTCGCATTTGAAACATGCCATAGGATACCAAGCGGTATTACATAGTTATTTAGAAAATTCCATAAAAAAAGATAAGACCGTTATTCAATGGACGGATGAGGCTAACAAAGCTTTCGCGGAATGTAAGTCTAAGTTGCAAAAAGCAGCGCTATTAGCATACCCGGTGGGAGGCGCGAAAATGGCCCTTATGGTCGACGCATCAGATTTATTCGCTGGCGGCGTATTACAACAAAGAATAAAGGGACATTGGAAGCCATTAGGTTATTTTTCAAAGCGTTTCACCGACGCGCAACGCAAATATAGCGCTTACGATCGCGAGTTGCTGGCAATCTATTTATCAATCATTCACTTTCGCAACATGTTTGAAGGACGACCGCTTACTATCCTTACCGACCATAAACCATTAATTTACGCGTTTAGCAAACTAAGTAGTGACAAAGAAACGCCTAGGCGAACACGACAGTTGTTGTTTATCAGCGAATTTACCACTGATATACAACACGTGTCAGGAAACCAAAACGTAGTCGGTGACGCGTTGTCGAGAGTAGAGACAATATCAACGCCCACGAACATTGATTTCAGCGAACTCGCTCGAGCTCAGGCCGAAGACGCTGAGTTAGCTCGGGCATTGCGGGATACGGTTAGTGCGACGCGTCTCAGGAGAATCAAGTTACAGAATGCCGATAGCGAGGTCTATTGCGATGTGTCGACAGGCAGGCAGAGGCCATACTTACCGTTGGAATTTCGTAGGTTAGCTTTTGATACCATACATGGCTTAAGCCATCCGGGTATCCGGGCGACGCGCTTGATGGTTAAGAGGAGCTTCTATTGGCCTTACATGAATCGCGACGTAGGGATTTGGGCTAAAACGTGCATACCATGTCAACGAGCGAAGGTGCAAAGGCATACCCACTCGGACTTAGGGCATTTCCCGTCTGGCGGGAGGTTTGAGCACGTGCATGTTGACATCGTAGGCCCGCTACCGACATCGACGGACGGACAAAAGTATTTAGTAACATTAATAGATCGCGTTACAGGTTGGCCAGAGGCATTCCCGGTATGTGACATCTCGGCAGAAACGGTAGCAAGGGTCATTTACGAAGGCTGGGTGGTTCGATATGGATGCTTTGGGAAGCTTACCAGCGACCAGGGCAGACAATTTGAAAGTGGTATATTCGCGCAGTTGATGGGATATCTAGGGGTGACAAAACTAAGAACCACCCCATACCACCCTCAAAGTAATGGTGCCCTGGAACGATGGCACAGGAGTTTAAAGGCTGCCCTTAAGGCCAAGCTCGACACACCGTCGTGGGTACAGGAGCTACCGACAGTAATGCTGGGCTTACGGGCCGTTCCTCGGACCGACACAGGCGTCAGTGCAGCAGAAATGACGTTTGGTCGCGCTTTGTGCTTGCCCGGGGAGTTTTACGATAATCAGGTTAGCCCGGGTCTTGACCCAGTAGGTTATGTAAGAGAATTGAGAGACGCGATAAATAGTTTGAAGCCCATGCTATTAGCGCAACGCGATTCTGGAGCGATATTTGTGCATCCGGACCTTAAAAACTGCGAAAAAGTTTTTATACGCGTGGATGCCGTGAGGAAACCTTTACAACCACCTTATGATGGCCCTTTTGAGGTTATTAAGCGAGGCGACAAGGTTTACACGGTACAGCTACCGGAAAGGCAGACACAAGTTTCCATCGACAGACTGAAACCCGCATATATTTTAAGCGGGGAATCGACTTATCTCGAAAAATCGTTATAAAACTAATAAAAACAATGTTAGCCTTAATGAACGCGCACAGTCGAACGAACGAAAGGAGCCGACACCGCACTTTACGGGCTCGGCGCCTATCACGCGGACCACACGCAGCGGCCGGATGATTCACCGGCCGACACGGTATTAAGGTGACATTGTTTTTAAGGTCGCACAAGCACATGCAGTTATTGCGAATTGGGTAATTAGTTTAAATACAAATGAACAAATCGCCGTTTATGCTACTAGCAAGCGAGCCAAAGTAACCCAGTATTTTGTGTCTTAAGCTTAGTATTTAAGTTGGCATCGGTCTAATACAGTTGTCATTTTTATTAATATCAAACATGGGTTGGGGTCAGAGCAAAGTTAAGGAAGACGAAGTGTCCGCGGGATTCATCGCCAAACATTCAGAGTTCGAGCAACGAATAGCCAACTATGGCATACTCTTGATAGTGCTGGTGGCCCTCGTCGCGCTGGTAGTAGTATACACGTTGGGACGATACTGCAACAGGCGTCTAAAAGGGTGGATCTGGAGGCAGGCGGCCGAGCAGCCGGGCGCCGCTACGCGGGGTCCCGTACCCCAGGCGCACGCGGCGGCAGCCGGCTACGCGTAAAAATAGTAAATAAAGTTACGGCTAAGTGGCCATATATATTTAGTGCCTCAATGTTATCCCTGGTTTCAGGGCTGTGTATGTTAGAGATAGTTTTTTTTGTAAGGGGGGGGCTACTGTAGCGACACAGTTGCATAGCTATCGATATAGCGCATGAACTATATACGTTAGCTATGCAGACGGTTAGTTCAGTAGTCTCGTGCCCGTAGGACAGTGTACTTGTCCCGGTAATAAATTCTAATTAAGACGTCGTGGTTTGAACTTATCTCCTTTATTTAGTCTCCTCTGTACTAGGCGCGTTAAGTATTCTAGGGAATACTAAATAACGCTTACCGCTGACCCGCTGTCTATTTCAAACTCCAAAGCCAGACCACTGATAACGACGCGTTCCGTCATAGGTTTTCCCTTTATGCACCGAATATTATAAAAACGCTTACCGTCGTCTCCTTCGTCCTCATTACCTTCCTCTACGTAATTCACTTTGTCCTTATACGAACACATCCTACGCAGGTGTCCTTTTCTATTACATTTTTTACACTTGTAATTTTTAAAACCGCACTGCTCAGTTTTATGGTTAGTAAAGCCGCACACGCTACATTTTTCTTTTTTGGCGATGTTAAACACGACGGCCGAGGCCGGCGCTGCGCTGGCGCTGGACGCGCCGCCCCCGCCAAGTGCCACCGTGGCGGCTTGGCGCGCGCACCGCACGCTCTCCGCCAGCTCAATGGCTTTGGCCAGGGTCAGCTTCTGTTGCTCCTGAGCGAACAGCTTGTCTTTCTCGTGACCTGCCACCATACCCATAATAAATCTGTCTAGCAGGGCCTCTTCCGAATTCTTAAACCCGCAGTGCGCTGCCAACCCTCTGATCCTGGCGGCCCACTGAGTGTGACTCTCGCCCAGCCGCTATGTTGCCGAATAAAAAATAGACTTCTCCGCAAACCCAAACCGTATCGGAGTAAAGTGGTCATCGAGAAGCTTCACTGTCGCTTCGTAGCTCACTTTTTTTATCTTGTCAGGCAAAGCCAGGTGACTAGCTAGCTTGAATGTCGATTCGCTCAGGGCGCTCAGCAGTATCGCCCTGCGCTTAACTGTGTCTTTGTCCGTTTCTTCGGTGATGCTGTTGGCGATGAACCATTATTCTGGCCGCAACCTGTAACTACTCCACTCATTTGACTGATGGTCAAAGGTAGATAGTACCCCGAAAGACAATCCCGTAGACATTTTAGTCTAAAACGCGAGTCCGAACGTCGCCACGTGTTAGATATGCGAAAGGGAGCGGACAAGGGAGTGCACGACCGTCAAACAAGCGAGCTCGATTCACACTGGTTTATTCAAATAATACCAACCCTGTGGCGCGCAAGCACACATACATAACAGATAGTTGTCTATATTATAAAGAGGTTCGACTATGCTACTTATGTTACTGGGTAAATGACATGTTTTACCAAATACTAACTCATAAGGCGTGTACTTAGTAGTTGAGTGGACAGTCGTGTTATAGGAAAAACACCAAAATGGTAGCCACTGGCTCCAAGTTTCGGGATGCCCATCGCATTGGATTCTAAGAAAAGCGGCAAGGTGTTTATGCGTATTTTCTAAACTACCTATTGTTTGGTGGTGATAAGATGTAGAGTTTAGTTTATTAATTTGTAATAATTTACATACCTCAGACATTGTTGCTGACACGAATTCTGTCCCTCATGAAGTTATTATTAACGGGTACAAGTACTCGTAGTCATACTCTTGTGCTACAAGTAGCACGGGCCACTGTCCCACGGGATATGCCCAATCTTCGAGTCACTGACTGTAGAAGAAGGCCTGGTTACGACTATGGCTCAGCTTTGTGAGAGAAATCATTCTAAAGTATCGAGCTTTTTTAAATATGTCTGCGCTAGATAACTTTAACTTTGTCAACATAGCAATATGCTTCCTTACGTAGATTATTGTGTCTGATAACTTATAATGTATAGTTAGTTATATTTTTATTTTAACGAGTTGTGATAAGAATCTCATAACTTTTCTTTGTGATGCGCCGTGGTTAGCGCTTAACGTAGTTCTAACAATACATTTCTTTACGGAGTGTTACGCCATGCCTTGGCCAATTGCAGCCAGCCAGCCGAGCCAGCCAATGCCGAGCCAAGCCTTGCCAGCCTACCTTCCGACTGATCCTACCCGGCGGGTGCTGTTGGTGGGGACGTGAGCATATAATGCCAGCGGAGCTCATTCTAAGCTGATTTTTGTTACCGATCATCTAATTAAGAGGAACTTATGCCCAATTGTAATTCTTTAAAAAGTTTCAAATTAAAAACCAGTGCAATTATTATTTAGTTATATATTTCATACGTTACAGGAGAATTGTATTTAGGAGGCGATGGTGAAGGTCAAAGGGGTGGCTGGCGTGACCTTCCGGGATTTTTAGGATCCCGGTTTATCCAGGGATGATTATCCAACTCAGTAATTACCACGCAACTATGTAGTTTTGTACGACAGCCAGTTGACGGCTCCACTGTACCTTCAGTTATTTCTTACGAAACAGATCGCTTATCTAATTATTATTAGTGTTCCAATGAGGCATTACTTATTACTTACCATCGTAATTAATATGAGTCTAAGACCCGCTTGAGAGTTGAGTAGGAGGTCAGTTGGGAGGTTTCTTACCTTGGTATACTTAAAACTTAGGTTTAAAAGCCGCAGAGCTTTGAATGAGTTACGAAATGTCTTTATTTTCATAGCATGTAGACAAACATTACATAATTACGATATGCATCGTTATCCCCGTATGCATACTAAACGTAGCTAGTTATTCGGCCTAATTTTATATTAAATAGGAAGCAGAACAAAGGTCGAACCTCTCTATTTATGCGAGTACAAGTCATTATTATTATTTAATTATTTTGTTATAAACTTCATCAGAATCGGCGTAGCCATTCTTTAGAAGCAGCTTTCAACAATATAGGATTCAGTTTTAGATAATAGAACAATTAGGACATGGTATTTATTAGTATTTGATAACGCGTATAATAGTTTCAGGTAGGTTAAGTTTAGGGCATAGCGAGTGAACCGATCTTGCATACATTTCAAAGAGCTTGGATTACTACCTTAGGACACAACGCAGGGTAACTAGACGATCACTTGGCCAAATCATTCGTATGTATATTCATTCAGTCAGTATAGTACTAGGGATGAGTAAACGTATAGATTAGGGCGTACATTACATAGGACGTGAGTTTCAGACTAGGTATTCGATATTTACTTACCATCAGAGAACCCGCTAGCTAGTTATATACTTCTAGATCTATGGTGCTTAGGAGTAGAATTCACCTATAGCTTCATAGCTATAGCAGTATTATAGCCTAGGTCTTAATAGGTCTAAATTTAGGTTAGGTCAAATTAGGTCTTTAGGCAGGTCAGAAATAGCGCTTAGGGGGGGGGGGGGGGGGGGTTGTTACAGTGATTTTGCTGAACTTCATGGTTTGACACTTGTCACAATTTTTTAAATACTTCCTAACGTCTGTTTCTAATTCTGGCCAGTAATATTTCCCTTTTATGTTATTAATCATACGGCGGATTCCTGTGTGTCCGCTTGTAAGTAGGAAATGAAAGTCATGTAGTATGAGTTTCTTTTCGTCATTATAGTATACTCGCCTTTTTCCTTTTAGAATATGTATTCGTGGTCCGGACCACATTATTAGATTCTTTATGTATTCATTGATTTTTTTCAAAAATATTTCATTTGTCTCGTTTTTTATTACACATATTTCCTTAATACTTATGTTACTACAAATATCACTCAAAAAATTCGCAAATTCGGCTCGCGTAAATTGCGACATATATTTGAGGTTAACATATAGTGTGAGCTCACTTTCTACATATGCGAGACATTTATATTCATATGTTATTTGACCTTTCTTTCTTTTCATATTTAAATTATCTTCGCCTATAAACTTCATTTTAACGAATTCATTTGGTTTACGTAATTACGTATTTATGATCCGATAAATTCCCTACTTCTTCCTTAGACATTTCTTCTATCTTTGCTTTTTTACTCTGTGCCCTTGTCATCACATTTATTTTCTCAGTTATAGATTCTAATTCCTTTGATGTGATGGTTATCCTACTCATTGCATCCGCGACTGCGTTATCTTTTCCTCTAATGTAAACTACATTGTAATTATATTCCTCAAGCTGTATTCTAAATTTCATAAGACGCGATGAAGGATCTTTTATTTCGAATAAATATATTAAAGGTTTATGATCAGTCATTATAGTAAACTGTTTTCCGTACAAATATGGTTTGAAATATTTCACGCTCCATACGATTGCCAAGAGTTCTTTTTGTACTGTCGGATAGTCCAATTCAGATTTATTTAAAGGTCGACTCGCGTATGCTAATGGTCTCATGTCTTTGTTGCATAATACTGAGCCAATTGTTGTCCCTGATGCATCTGTTTGTAACATAAATTCGTTGTTATCTGGAAAATCGGGATATTGTAGAATTGGTGGGGAATAAAGCATTTTCTTAAGTTCTTCGAAGTTTCTTTGACACTCCTCTGTCCAATGAAATGCTACGTTTTTCCTACATAATTTGTTGAGTGGTAAAGTTTTTGGCCGTGGGGTACCGGTTTAGAATAGTACTTCCCCATCTCTTCCCATGGGTGCCGTAAAAACCGGCTAAGGGGTTTCTTCTCCAGAAGGTGGGCAGCAGCGCCTTCTGCTCGACACGTAAATACTGCGCTCGCCAACCCGCTTGCCAAGCGTGGTGAGTATGGCAAAACCCCCTCCAAATGCAAAAAAAAAATGATTTCACAACAAAGGACCAGGCCCCCAGTCCCCGGCGGCTCCGCTATTCCGGGCCACGGTAGCAGCCTCGGTAACGGCGGAGCAGGGGGTGCGAAGAATCCCCGGCAGACGCCCGGCTACCACTACCAACCCAAAAGGCGACTGGCCCTGGTAACACACAACATTCGGACACTGAGGACTGACGAGAAGCTAATCGAGCTGGAAGAGGAGATGAGTAGGTTGCACTGGGATATCTTGGGGTTATCCGAAGTCCGTCGAGAGGGTGAGGACACGATAACTCTGAAATCCGGCAACCTGCTCTTCTACCGGGAGGGTGACAAACAATCCCAAGGTGGTGTTGGGTTTCTCGTACACAAGTCCCTTGTAAACAACATTCTCACCATCGATAGTGTGTCGAGTAGGGTAGCGTACCTGATACTCAGAATATCTAAAAGGTATTCGCTGAAGGTCATTCAGGTATACGCGTCGACCACGTCACACTCCGATGAAGAGGTAGAGGCAATGTATGAGGACATTAGTAGAGCCATACATACCTCTAAGACCTATTTCAATGTTGTTATGGGGGACTTTAATGCAAAGCTGGGCGAAAAAAGCGATAGTGACCTGAAAGTGGGGCTATTTGGTTATGGACAACGGAACCAAAGGGGTCAGAGGTTGGCTGACTTTCTAGAGAAAGAGGGACTCTTTATGATGAACTCTTTCTTCCAGAAGCCACCTCATAGGAAATGGACCTGGTTAAGCCCTGATGGTTCCACGAGAAATGAGATCGACTTCATATTGACTACTAAGAAACAGATATTCAATGATGTCTCCGTGATCAACATGGTTAAAACCGGAAGCGATCACCGCATGGTTAGAGGCAAATTGAATATCGATGTTAAACTTGAGAGGTCTCGTCTTATGAAGTCCACGCTCCGTCCTTCTCGCGCCCATATCCATAACCCCGAAAGCTTTCAATTGGAACTCGCAAATCGCTTTGAGTCGCTAGACAGCTGTGCATCAATGGACGAGATCAATAACAGGTTAGTGAAAACTGTCCGTATGGTTGGCGCTAAGTTTTATAAGCCCAATCGTACCAATAGACCACAAAAACTCTCAGACCATACTCTCGACCTCATAGCTGAACGACGCTCGTTGCAACTGCAGTCCTCTCACGACGCGAAGCCATATAGGCAGCTCAATAGACGCATATCAAGTTCCATGCGGCACGACATCCGAACCTTTAATACAAATCGTATTAAAGAGACGATTGAGCGGAATAAAGGCTCCAAAGTGTTCGCAAAAGACTTGTCTATTGGGCAGAGCCAGCTGACGAAGCTGAAGAGGGAGGACGGTAGTATAGCGTCGACCAAAGCAGAGGTGCTGAGGGAGGTTGAGAGGTTCTATGGACAGTTATACACCTCGGTCTCAAAACCTGTTAGCAGCCTGGCCAAAGATCCAAGAGCCAAGCTGACCCGACACTATACCGAAGATATCCCGGACATCAGCCTGTACGAGATTAGGATGGCCCTGAAACAGCTTAAAAACAACAAGGCGCCGGGTGAAGACGGAATCACATCAGAGCTTCTGAAAGCGGGTGGAACACCGGTACTTAAAGTCCTTCAGAAGCTCTTTAATTCCGTGGTGCTCGGAGGTGCAACGCCAGAAGCATGGAACAGAGGCGTGGTGGTGCTGTTCTTCAAGAAAGGGGACAACACTTTTCTGAAGAACTATAGACCCATCTCGCTTCTGAGCCATGTTTATAAGCTGTTCTCCAGGGTCATCACGAATCGTCTCGAACGCAGGTTTGAGGACTTCCAGCCTCCCGAACGAGCCGGTTTCCGAAAAGGCTTTAGTACCATAGACCACATCTACACGCTGCGGCAAGTTATACAGAAGACCGAGGAGTATAACATGCCATTATGCTTAGCGTTTGTGGACTATGAGAAGGCCTTTGATTCGATCGAGACGTGGACGAGACGCGGTGCTTGAGTCTCTCCAGCGATGCCGTATTGACTATCGGTATATCGAAGTGTTGAAGTGCTTGTACAATAACGCCACCATGTCGGTCCGAATACAAGACCAGAGGACGGAGGAAATTCCATTGCAAAAAGGTGTGAGACAGAGAGATGTTATCTCTCCGAAACTGTTCACCAACACAATGGAAGATGCCTTTAAGCTTCTGGAGTGGATAGGATTCGGCATCAATATCAACGGCGAGTACATCACTCACCTTCGATTTGCCGACGATATAGTAGTCATGGCAGAATCGATGGAAGACCTTAGCACGATGCTCGAAGACCTCAATCGGGTTTCCCAACAGGTGGGCCTTAAGATGAACATGGACAAAACGAAAGTCATGTCGAATGTCCATGTGGTGCCCACCCCAATAGCAGTAGGAAACTCAACTCTCAAAGTTGTTGACGAATACGTCTACCTAGGACAAACAGTCCAACTAGGCAGGTCCAACTTTGAGAAAGAGGTCAATCGTCGAATCCAACTCGGCTGGGCAGCGTTCGGGAAACTGCGAAATGTCTTCTTGTCCAATATACCTCAGTGTCTGAAATCGAGAGTGTATGATCAATGTGTGTTACCAGTGATGACTTATGGCACTGAAACGTGGCCGCTTACTATGAGCCTTATAAGAAAGCTCAAAGTCACGCAACGAGCTATGGAGAGGGCTATGCTTGGAGTTTCTCTGCGTGATCGAATCAGAAATGAGGAGATCCGCAGACGAACGAAAGTAACCGACATAGCCAAGCGGATTAGCAAGTTGAAATGGCAGTGGGCAGGGCACATAGCACGGAGAACTGATGGCCGATGGGGTCAAAAAGTTCTCGAATGGCGACCGCGTATTGGCAAGCGCAGCGTAGGACGACCAGCCACAAGATGGTCCGATGACCTCATACAGGTGGCAGGAAGGCGCTGGTTGCATGCTGCTTCCAACCGGTCACTTTGGAAATCCATGGAGGAGGCCTATGTCCAACAGTGGACTTCTTGTGGCTGAGATGATGAAAGTTTTTTCTGCAAATGCTGGTATGAATTTTCTATAGTAATTACATAAAGCAACAAATCGTCTTACTTCGTCTGAATTTTTCGGAACTGGGTAATTTTCCAATATCCGAGTTTTTTCTGGATCTGGAAGTACACCTTCTGCTGTTACTATATGACCTAAATACAAAAGCTCTTTCTTAAGGAAATCACACTTTTTTGGGTTTAGTTTAAGATTTACTTTTCGTAGTCTGCTGAACACATCCATCAAATTTTTGTCATGAGAGTCTAAATTTCTTCCGAATACTATCAAATCGTCACAGTAAACAAAACATTTGTCATATGTTAGGCCAGACATGGCTACTGACATTACCCTTGAAAAAGCACTTGGACTAAATCTTTAGTCCCATTGGCAGCCTTTTCATTTGATATTGACCTGTCGATGTTGTGAAACTAGTTAACTTTTTGCTCTCTGGTTCTAATGCTACTTGATAAAACCCTTGATGTAAATCTAAATGTGTAAAATATGAACAACCTGATAATGAATGCAAAATTTCGCTTATATTTGGTAATGGAAATTTATCGTCTTTTAACGTATTGTTGACCTTTCTGTAATCTATTACCAAGCGCCATTTTCCATTTCCATCTTCTGACTTTTTGGGTACCAATAAGACTGGGCTATTCCATTCGCTATTTGTTTCTTCTATAATATCGTCTTGTAACATTTGTTTGATTTGTTTATTAATCTCTGGCTTTAACGATTCAGCTAATCTGTATGGCTTCGTGTACACGGGTGTCGTATTCGATTTCACTGTAATTGTTTGTGTCATCGTATTAGTTGTACCTAGCTTGTCTCCTTCTAAAAAGAATATGTCTGCAAATTTTGCACAAATTATTTCTATTTAATTATGCTCGTCCGCTTTCAGATGATCTAACTGCAGTTGGTTAAATAATTTTTTGACACGATCCACGTCTGTGTCCGTTTTAGTAAAAGAACATAATTTATAATTCTGTAGTTTGTCTATGTCAGGTGTAAATATTGGTATTTTTACTGTATTTTCTCCCGTATTTAAAATTTGTATGGGAATTAACCCATCCTTGGACTGAATAATGGATCCTGCCAAAAATATATTCTCTCCTAACTGCTTTGCATGTACTACATAGTCTTCTTTCGGTTCTAAATTAACCTGTAAATAGTGAATTGATTCGCTCCTACTCAATATTGTTGCATCTTATTTGTTTCATCAAAATCGCCCCGCTTATGAATAGACAACACTACCTTATTCTCATCATTATACAGCGTCAGTTCGTTGTTGGCTAAGTTGATATTTGAGCTGTAGGATTGTAAGAAATCTAGTCCGATAATTCCATGCACTTTGCACGGCATGTTGTCAAGTAGATAAAAGTCATGTCAAAGTCAAATAGATAATCTCTATCTCAAAGTTAGATAGAAGGATACCATTTTATTTAAAAATTTGGAATAACCCCATAAAAAAAAAAATGTTGTTCCCACGCCACTTAATTAAAATAAAGTTAAATATATTCAGATTCTCAGAACTTACGAGCTATGTTTACAGTTTATGCACAGTGCATAAGGATGACCTCATAGAGTCATCAAATATAGAATGGAATCCAACGTCTGTTATTACAGATCGAATTACGTGACATTATAATGGAATAGTGCGTTCTTAGAAATGCAAAACGTTATGGGTAATGGAACATTTCTATTTAACAAAGAAAAAAAAAATATGAAAACTTTTATATAACTAATATTGTGTCGTCCCAGAGATTTAAATAAATATTTATTATAAATACATTTATGTTTAAAGTTTAAAAGATTATATTTTAATATTTAATTTATGAATTCTAATAATTGGTTGAAGTTGATAGCAGCATTTTATTCAATTTGGTAGTTATAGGGTTATTGATTTAGAAAATCGGATTTGACATTGACATTGATCGGATGAGACATTTGAACGTATATTAGAGTAACTAATAGAAGGCTTTGAAGAAAATTTTGGAAAATGGAAAAGGAAGTTATTAGAAAGTTTGGCTATACTAGGAAATGTATGGAAAAATCTTTTTGTGGCATGGAATACAAATAGGTACATTTCTTATAAAGTCAAAAAGGAAGTATAGATTTTTTTTATAGAAGTGATGTCAAAGTCAAAGTCAAAATATTTTATGCAGATTAGGCTTACAGGTAGCACTTATGAATGTCAAAAAATTTACCACCGGTTCGGAAAAACCTCTGATGAGAAGATACCGGCAAGGAACTCAACGAGGTGTAATTTTTTAAATAAATCAAAATTACAATGTTATTTTACATCTCAAATATTTAAAATTTTTACAATTTAACAATTTAACACAGCAGGTGTACAATCTTTGGAGCCAGGGATCGCCAATACAGAGCGGGATCATTTCCAAACATCCTTGTCCAAGATATAGTCATTGACTTTATAATACGCCCGAGAAATTAATGTCTTCTTGACAATAGATTTAAATTTTGTATCATTTAGTTCAGTTATGTTTTTTGGAATTTTGTTGTAAAATCTTACACAATTTCCCATGAACGACTTATTGGTTTTAGCCAGTCTGTAAGTTGGAACTTTAAGCTTTCCTGTATTTCTAGTAGCCTTTGGCTTATCGACGTTGGTAGGGAAATTGCATATATTTTTCCTAACGTACATGATTATTTCAAAAATATATAGCGACGGTAGGGTTAAGATGTCTATTTCCTTGAAAAATTCCCTTAATGACTCACGAGTATCCATATTATAAATTGCTCTAACTGCCCTTTTTTGCAAAATGAAAACTGATTCAATATCTGCAGCAGATCCCCATAAAATAAGGCCGTACGAAATAATGCTATTAAAATAGGCAAAATAGACCAACCGTGCCGTCGCTACATTGGTTAGCTGCCGAATTTTTCTTACTGCAAAAGCAGCAGAACTCAACCTACTTGCTATCGCTGTGACGTGGAAACCCCACTGCAGTTTAGAATCGAGTGTTATTCCTAAAAAAACAGTTGATTTTATGAATTCAATCGTTTGACCATCTAATTTGATATTTGAGACTGAAACTATATTAGTTGAATTTAACAATGAAAATTTAATACATTTAGTTTTATTAGGATTTAATACTAAGTTGTTGGCAGCAAACCATTCAGATACCTTGGACAGGGTGTCGTTGGGTTCAATGAATTCAGTATCTTTCCTATTAACCTTGAAGAGTAAAGAAGTGTCGTCAGCAAACATGACGATGCCTGATCTTCGGCTCACCATATATGTAAGGTCATTTACATAAACAAGGTACAGGAATGGAGCAAGAATTGATCCTTGAGGCACTCCCATCTCGACCACAGATCCCGATGATATTGCTCCATTTATCGCTACCTTCTGATTTCTCTGCACTAGGTAAGACTTGACTAGATCTAAAGAGATGCCACGAATGCCATAGAAATTTAATTTACAAATTAAGGTGTCATGGTCTACACAATCAAATGCTTTGAAAAGGTCGCAAAAGACACCTATGGCGTCATGCGACTCTTCCCAAGCTTGCAAAATAAATTTAATCAAACTGTGACCTGCATCTGTAGTAGATCTACCCTTAGTGAATCCAAATTGCTGCGAATGTAAGATTTTATTTGTATTGAAATGAGAAATCATTTGCGTTAGCATTATTTTTTCGAATATTTTGCTAAACGCTGGTAGAATGGACACTGGGCGATAATCAGAAGGATTATCCTTATTACCTGATTTAAAGATAGGAACTACTTTACTACATTTCATTAGATTGGGGAATACGCCTACGTCTATACAGTTATTAAAAATGGTAGCCAGAGTTGGCGCAATGACGTCCAAGATGGCATGTAAAACCTTGACTGATACGCCCCACAAGTCTTCCGTCTTTTTTATTTTTAATGATTTAAAGGATTTAAGAATATCGAAAGGAGAGACTTTTGTAAATTTGAATTGACTAATGTTTTGGATACTAACATTTTGTTCTAATAGGGCTTCAGCGAATTTTGAAGACGACGCGAGACACTTTGTCGTTTTGGCGGGAATTTCTGAGAAGTATGTATTAAATTCGTCAGCTACTTTAACGGCGTCCGTTATTATAGTATTATTTATTTTTAGTGAAATAGATGAGTCTGTGTTTTTTCGTCGGCCTGTTTCGGTATTTATTATTTTCCAAACTGTTTTAACTTTATCATTTGATAATTTTATTTTATTATTAACGTGTGCTGCTTTTGCTTCATTACATACGATTTTAAATAATTTTGAATAATCCCTAACGTATTGGTGGAAGCGTTCGTCAGTAGTACAGGATTTTCTATCATACAGCTCATATAAGACGTTCCTACTCTTTCTTATTCCAGTCGTAGCCCATTCATTAAATGTTAATTTACTTCCTACCTTAATACGTTTTTTAGCACAAGTTTTATCGAGTTCTTTACAAACGGTATTTAGGAGTATTTTGAAATGTTTATTGGGTTCGTTTGAGATTACTTCTAGATTGGTAATTTTTTGCGCGATGTTGGTTTTGAGACGATCAAGTCTATGTTTATCTAACGGCCTAACTTCTATGATTCGATCTGTACTGCCCTTGGCCCGAGGCAGCTTCACTAATTGCGCTTTATGGTCCGAGCGAACTCCGCTTATAATAGCTTTCTCTAAATATCTACAATTTACACAAATGTTATCTATGCATGTGGCCGAAGTGGGTGTGACTCTGGTTGGTTCGTTAAAAGAGCAATCTAAATTAAATGACTTCAAAAGAGACACAAACTGATCTCTTTTAACTGATTGTGACAAAATATCTATATTAAAGTCTCCGCATACTACCACTTTTTTATTACCATTTACAGATTTCCTTAGAACATCTTCCATAGCATTAACAAATATGGGAAGATTTGAAGTTGGTGGTCTATATATGTCGAAATGTAATGCCGGTTTTTGATGTAAGCAAAATGCTAGCATACGTGTTGGCTTCAATTTGACCTCCAATACCTTTTATTACCGTTTTACTTTGATGCACTATGCTATTAGTAGGCAAAATATTTTTCTGTAACACTGATAAAGTTGCGCCTGTGTCTATGAGAAATGTGTATGCTTTATTTTCTATATAAAAATTTACAAAATCTAACCCATCACATGTAAATACGTAGTTATTCACGAAAAAAGTGACCGACATTCGCGTCGTCTTGGCTATTTGTCGCATTTTCTACCTGTGCGTTATAAATACGCTGGTTGCCCCTACCACGAGTTCTTCGATTGTAATGAGAACTTGATCTAAAATTTCTAGTACGCGCAAACCATGGTCTCGGTGCCCCTCGGTAATTGTTCCATTGCATGTTGTTACTATATATCTGTCTACCTTGATATCGCTGGTAATTGTTGTTGGTACCTCTAGAACCTTGTCCACGATAATTCAGATGTCTCCCGCGATTTCCTCTTGAGTTATGATCAGTGACTGGAATAGGTAGAGCTAATTTACCTAAAGTTCGTGGAACAGAGACGAAAAGTGGAGACTTCCTTAGAACTAAAATTTTTTTTTGGGACAATTTGTCCCAGTTTTCGGACATCGTTTAAATGCATTAAAAACATGACGTAAAGGTGCTAAGGTTCGTTATTATAAATAAATAAATGAATTATGTTACTCATTTACAGTAAAATAATTAAATTCGATTCCGGTTTTTTTCTTTCAAAATTGATAAATTTTAGTAGGACTGACTTTTTGGCTTTCATCATCATCATCTCAGCCACAAGAAGTCCACTGTTGAACATAGGCATCATCCATGATTATGATGATGATTGTTATAGCAAGAAACGTTACATAAACAGAAGAAAAAAAACACTCGCTACTCTAAGTTTCTACGTACATTGATTGATGTAACAGGTATAAAATCGACTTTGAATCATGTTTTCCTTTCGCAGAAATATCAAACTTATAGTCTCTTTTCTAGCTACTGTGTTGTCTTTTGTTTGTCACTGGTCCGGACTGTATGACTCAAAATAGCGGCATGCGGTAGACAGGATGAGGTGAGGGAGTGGTTCTGCATTTAGCGTTTGTGTTCACTCATTCCTGTGTTTCGGCCAGTTGTGTACCTATGCATTTTGACTCTGAAATTGTTATAGATTTATTTTGACTTACGCTTACTTTTATTGTTTATTGGATCTTCTTCACATGACTACCTCGGCTTGAATTTACGGACTACAATTTACTGCCTTTTTGTTCTGGTAATCTACTTGGTAAGTCAAATTTGTTATTTATTCAACTACAGTAGCCAACGAATGTGATGTTTGTCGAGTAGGTTTCCTTATATCTCTTACACTACTGTTTTTAAATTATAACTTGGTTTTGAGAATGAAGTGGTTTTTTTTTACTTTTTCTTGCAGTCCCAACAAGATTCACTGTTGAACTTTAATAGGACGTTAAGATTACATAGAGTAAAATTTTAATAGTATTTTTTATGGAAAGTGCTATTTTTTTTTAACTTTGTACACACTTGGCACTTGCGTGAAAGTTTTTGAATAAAAAAACACTAGGAGCTTACTCTCGCCAAAGTAGCGTTTCTGTAGTATCTAAAATAATTTTATACAGCATAATTAACGTAACATTATTTTATTGTTTATAGAAATTTTACTGCCTCATAGCAGCTGGCCATCAAATGGTGACCAAACCTACTAAAGGAATTATGCGATCGTGGATTGAATTATACCTAGAATGATACCACGACCCTGCTAGCAACACAATATACTGCTCTTAATCTGATCTTCGTCGCTGAGCCATTGGCTCCGGTATTAGCGCGGCTGTACAATCAGTGCATCACTGAAGGGGTTTTCCCTACACTATTGAAAGTAAGCAAGATATCCCCGCTGTTCAAATGTAAAGGGCGACGTGGGGATATTGATAGCTAAAGGCCCGTCTCCATCATTCCTGCTGTAGCCAAGGTATTGGAGAGGGGACTTAGCGCTCGCTTGATGGAATATTTATCGTCAACCGACGCGCTTTCGACGCGGCAGTATGCCTATCGAGCGGGCTCATCGATGAGCAAGTTAGCGCGTGAGGTGGTGCGTCATGTGATCGAAGCCCGCGAATAGAAGCTACAAGCGGCAGTCCTGTGCTGTGTCCTATCAAAAGCCTTCGATGTCACCGATCACAGTCTGCTCTGTATTAAATTGCGGCATTATGCCATTGATGGCAGAGCACACGCATTAATTATCGACATGTCGCACGAGAGAACACAGGTGGTGGTGAGTGACGGAGGGAGAGTAAGCTGAGTACCGATGTCCACAGCAATGGGTGTTGCATAAGGGTCTTCGGTATCAAACATCCTCTTCTCGCTACTCCACAATGACCTTCCTGAGGCGACACCGGCGGGAGAGGTGTTTATGTACGCAGATGATGTTGCTGCTGTGGTATGCGCGCCAGACACTGATAAACTGGAACAGCGTCTCAATCAAACGGTGACCCAACTATCACGATTCTTCCGGACCAACGGACTGGAACTAAATCTCAGTAAAACTCATTTTCTTCACTTTCACCTAGGAAGTAGGATCCCAAAAAGCCTTACGGTTCTTGTAGAGGGGACCAAAATAGAGCAGGTCCATACCACCACCTTCCTGGGCTTCGAACTAGACCAAGGCCTTAAATGGGAATCCCAAATAAGCAAGGTGTGTAAGAACTGTAGTGTGCGCGTGTTATTTTGCAACCGTTTATTCGATTATACAATACGGTGCAGAGCTGTGGGGGCGCGGCGCTGACTGCGAGCGCGTCATCCACATGCAGAAGAAGGCTGTCCGTGCGGTAGTACAGATGAGCCAGAGTACCTCTGTAAGACCGCATTTTAAGTCCCTCCAGATACTTACGCTACCATCTGTGGTGATATACCAGGTGGCGTTCTAAGCTGGACGAGTACTAAAGAAGGGGTGACATTCGTAAGCGCAGCCTGCGGACTCTTTAAGTAAGACTTTAAAAACGGATTTCGATTACATTGACGAGTACTATAAAATATTTAAAATTTCATTAAAGACTTTACAAAAATGTAATTTATCTTTAACCGAATCATTCCACAAATTTGACGAAGCAAGAATTGTTCTAAGCTGGTGTTCTTCTGAGACAGTCAAAACGAAATTAGAAAATGTAATAGCTAGAAACCCCGATCTCTATGTGGTAAGGGATATTTGTGAAAACATAGGAAAAGGATTGGATATTGAAAATCCCAAAAAGTTCTTTCTACAGAATTATTTGATTATTAGAAGAAAAAACCGGAGTATAATTCAATTCTTTTACTGTAAATAAATAACCTGGGCGTCCGAACTTTGCTTGTTGTTTGCAAAGACGGAAGAAGAGCGTTTTCCCGGAAATTAAATCTAGCTAGATCGATTTTTCGCTCTCAAAAACTCCTAAAAAATAAATGGCATTGTATGCGTTAGACCCGTTTTCGAGATCACAGAACATAAATATGTATTTACATACGTAAATACATATAAGACAATTCTTAAGGATTGTTAGGAATCCGCCGGAAATAAACGTAATGTGTTGCTCTGAAAAACAAAGTTTTTTATTTACCCAAAAGTTTACATCTCAAACTAAACTTATTTAGCCTTATACACTAATTACATACCTGAAAAACAAAGAAACGACATTTAAAGTTTATTTATTGGCATGTCGATTCCCACTTTACACTTCAACTATTTAATTTTGTCGTAATACAACTTTCGGTTTTATAACCTCACTACAGCACATTCGCCATCTTTAGTAAAACAAATTCTGTTATACTGACAGACAAGCACTGAAGGTGGCAGCGCCATCTGTTGTCCTTCTAAGTATTATTTCTACTTTACCAACAGAGCTATGCACTGTAGACCATTTAAAGGAATCTTATTTCTTTATATACATACAAATATTGCTCATTTAATAGTATAAGATTTATTTATCTATATATATAAAATTCAAAGTCCTGACTGACTGACTGACTGACTGACTGACTGACTGACTGACTGACTGATATATCAGCGCACAGCCCAAACCGCTGGACCTAGAGACTTGAAATTTTGTACATAGATACCTTATATAGTGTAGGCATCCACTAAGAAAGGATTTTTGGAAATAACACCTCTAAGGGGGTAAATTGGGGGATGAAAGTTTGTATGAAAGTCCGTCAGTTTTGAAGTTAGGATCTTGAAATTTTCTTGTTAGGCTGACGTAAAAAAAATAATTTATATGGGTCTCAGTGTTTTTGATAATTCCACCCCTGAAGGGGTGAAAATGGGAATAAAGTTGTGTATGGAAAGGCCTTCGTTTTCACCGCAAAAATCACTATATTTCTTATTTAGGCTTATAACGCGACGTGTATATCGGGTGTTATTGAAATTACAACCTTTAGGGGGTGAAAAGGGGGATGAAATTTTGTATTTGAGTTGTTCGTTCACAATTTTTTTGTATTGAAGTAAAAATAACGTACGTGGTAATGTTTTTTTTTATGAAGTCGGAAGGAAAACAAGCAAGTGGGTCACGTGATGGTAAGTGATCACCACCGCCTATAGACACCCGCAACACCCACGAGATTGCAGATGCGTTGCCAACCCAGAGGGCTAAGATGGAATACCTCTTGTGCCAGTAATTACACCGGCTGTCTTGCTCTCCACGCCGGAACACAGCAGTGCAACCACTGCTGCTTAGCGGCCAGGATAGTGAGCAAGATGGTGGTAGCGATCCGGACGGACCTTGCACAAGGTCCTACCATCCGCTGTGTTATTACTAAGCCTCTATTGCCACCCATCTATCCGTCTGTCTGTCTGCCACGCGCAAACATGTCCTGACTGATTTGCGATCATCGTCCAACCGAAACTACTGAAACAAGAAAGCTGAATTTTGGAATATAGGTTATTTTATAACGTAGGCATCCGCGAAGAAACCATTTTTGGTATTTTTTACCTTCAGGGGGAAAACGGGGAGTGAGGGTTGAACTTTGTATGAAAGTCTTTGTTGTTTGAAGTTATAAATATGAAAATTTTAATTAGAACTACTGATCATAAATAGATTATAAGTATTATAACGTGTTTCAGGATTTTTGCATTTTTACATTTAGAGTGGGAGAAGGGGGGTGAAAGTTTGTAAGGACGTATTGGTTTTTTTTTAATAAGAGCTTGTAATTTTGAAATACAGCTACTTATCGTAAATAAATAATGACGTGGCACAGGGTTTATGAATTTTCAAATTTGTAGGGGGGAAACGGGGAGTAAAAGTTTGTATGGAAGTATCGGGTTTTTAATAGGAACTTGAAAATTTGATTTTAGATACTTATCATAAAAAAATAATTATGTGTTTCAGTGTTTTACGACTATTGCATTTTAGGGGTTTTAGGGGTGGGAAACGGGGGTGAAACTTTGTATGGAGGGGAGGTATCCGTTTATTCAAAAATAGGAACTTCAAAATGTTCGTTTGTTTAAGGCTGTTTGGATTTGGATGCGCGGTGAAAATATGAGAGGGAGTGAGAGCACTTATAAGTTTTTGATTTAAAAAAAGAATTGTCATTTTTTTTCTGTAGGCAACGCGTGCGAAGCCGCGGGCAGAAGCTAGTCATAATATATTTTATTTATTTATTTATAAAAACCAATCCTAGCACCTTTACGGTATTTATTTTAATACATTTAAACGATGTCCCAAAACCGGGACAAATTGTCCCAAAAAAAATGTAGTTCTGAGGAAGTCTCCACTTTTTGTCTCTGTTCCACGAACTTTAGGTAAATTAGCTCTACCTATTCCGATCACTGGTTATGATAGTAGGGCCTGTGCGTACCTCGCATGCTTAGAAGTGCTCCCAAGTTGGCTGATGTCGCTGTCATCTCCTCGTCTTTAGCTGCTTGGATGGCCTCCTTCAGCTCTGTGTAGTTCCTCGCGGCAATTATTGTACCTAGACGCCTGTTTCTCAATCCGTCTGAAAATCGTTTTACCGCCAAATTTTCATTAATTGGTCGCAAAATCTCACAAGCTGCCTGATTGTCTTTTGCCTGTGCGATTGTGAGATCAATGAATAATTCTTCTATTTTCTCTGCATACTTTTCTAATGGCATTTCGTTCTGATTGATGCTATTTAGCTGTAGCAACAAGGAATTTGCTGATTTCTTTGGTAGTAAGTATTTCTTTATATCGCCGATTAAATCTTGCACTTTTTCGTACTTGCCAGTAAGTTTCAAGCTAGCATTTTTATCTAGTCAAGTTTTAAGTACAAAAGAAATCAGTATTTTTTTTTTTACTTTCTTCTTTTAACATGCTATCTAACATTTCAATGCCTTCTATTATTTTTTCTAAGGTTTCCTCTTTTTTGTCCATTACTGGAATTAAACTCGCAGCTTCCCTTAAATCGAACTTTTCCCCCATTTTGGTCTCCTCCTCTAACACGACTTTCTCAGAACTATATATTTTTATCGCCTTAAACGTTGTTTCTATTTTATTACATAATATATCTATGTTAATATCGATTTCACCCTTTTGCAAAAGATATATGTAGTTTAAATACGAACCATATATTTGGTTAGCTACATTTATTTTATCTAAACCTATTTTCTGTTGTCTCCTTTCGGGACCTAACTTTCTTAGGCTAATCCTTATATCGTCTAAATCCTCGAGTATGTTAGCTAATTCTATTTCCATAGAGGGTAAAGTTTTTTTTTTTTTTCACTTACGCATTTTCCTTATTATGTGTTTTTTTTTCAACCCTTTCACTTCACATCACTTCACTTTTTACTTCTCTTCACATTATTTCCTCCGATTGTCCTTGGTCCGGATCGGTGGCCTTCATTGGGCGTCGGGTCAGCGATAGCCTGCTTCGAATTCTTCTCATCATATCCGCTCTTATCTCCTTTCTAATCCATTCTCGTTGAAGTACTATCACTTTTTTCAACGCCAAAAAAATTATTATCATAATGATTGTCCCAAAAAGCGTAGAAAGCAATATAGTATTTATGTATGTGTTATTTGAGTCCGATGCTAAATCTGCTTGGTTCTTGTTGCTGCCCGCCGCATTCTGTGCGATTATAACTTCCTTCTCTTCAACCTTGGAATACGACTTTCCCATGTCGGCGGCGATAGCAGGTGGTGCACGTTGCCCAAACTAGGAATAGCACCGCGAAAAACGCAATAAAACCCACTATGTAAATGTTCGCAAATTATTCTAACTTGTCACACAACTGTCTATGCTTCAGCTCCGCTTCATAGGTAACTGCCATTTTCGTTATAGTAATCTGACCTACCGACCGGCGCCTGCGCATGGCAGGGTCGCCATGAGGTGTGTCGCTATAAGTGAGAGAGAGAGAGAGTAATAAGTGAGAAAACGTGTAGTTACTTCGAAGTATCTTTAATGACTAACTCTTATCCTAAACGATACATGTATATGATTATGCTAACCCACCACAAACTAAAGTGTGATGCCTTCACTGCTAACTGGGAGCCGGTGCTTACTGCATCAGCAGTTGATGAGAAATTATCTCTTTTTAATGCTGAAATCACCAAGCTGTTTGATGCGCAACGCACGCGCCGGTGCGTGCGGTGCGGCTTAAGCGTCCTCCGGCCCCATAGATTACGCCTGGTGTCAGGATGGCAATGAGGCGTCGAGCCAAAGCGTTCAGGGTATTTAAGCGGGATCGGTGTGACGATAATTGAGGCCTATTCAAACTTGCCAGAAATCGTTGCAATCAGATGGTAAGAGCTGCCAAGCGCCGCTACATCCATGACAATGTCATGTGTTCCTCCCTAGCTGACACTTGGAAATTTCTCAGAACACTGGGCATAGGTAAATCTAAATCTGTTTTCGACACCTCTTCTTTATCACTTAATGACCTTAATGCCCACTTCTCTCGTACTACTACGTTAAATTCTATTATTAAATTTAAAACAATTTCTTACATTGCTTCTCTTCCTTCTGCTTTCACTGTCCCCTTTTCTTTTGCCACTGTCGCCGATGAGGAGATCCGTAAGATAATATTTTCCGTAAAGTCTAAAGCCGTCGGCCATGACGACGTGAGTCAAGTTATGGTCACGCTCATCCTTGAGTGTATCCTGCCTATCATTACCCACATTATAAATTTTTCTTTGCTTACTGGTGTTTTTCCTTCGACGTGGCGTAAAGCCTACGTTATTCCCCTTCCTAAAGTTACTAACCCCAGCTCTCTTAACAACTTCAGACCGATTTCTATTCTTCCCTTTCTTTCCAAAATTCTCGAAGCTGTTGCTCATAAGCAGATTTCTAAATACATTTACTGGCTTCCGCCCGGGACACAGTACCACAACTGCCCTCCTTAAAGTTATTAATGATATAAGGCAAGGCATGGAATCCTCGCAGGTTACTGTCCTGGTGCTCATTGATTTTTTAACGCTTTCAACGTCGTGGATCACAATCTTCTCCTTGCTACCCTTTCTCATCTGGGCGTCTCCTCGGAGGCGACGAAGTGGTTCGCCTCCTATCTTGGTGGCCGCGTTCAAGCTGTTCGCGCTGGTCGCACGTTGTCCGACTAGTGTGACTTGAATGGGGGCGTTCCACAAGGTGAAATCCTCTCTCCCCTTCTATTTTCTGTTTTTATTAATCTTATAACCCCCAAGTTAAGCAGCTCTTACCATCTGTACGCTGATGATTTACAATTGTACGCTCAGGCTGACGTGAGTGATATTAGTTCGGCTATCGCGCACGTCAATGACGACCTTGAGCGTATAGCTGAATGGTCGCGCAGTTTTGGCATTTTGGTCAATCCGTCCAAATGCCAAGCCATAATTTTGGGGAGCTCACGTCAGCTGTTCAAGCTGAATTCCGTTAGCGTTGCACCGGTCTTGTTTGATGGGATTGTCATACCGTTTTCTAGCAGGGTTAAGGATCTTGGCCTTATTTTGGATTCCCGATTATCCTGGGATGACCAAGTGTCTGAGGTGTGCTGGAAGGTGACTGGTACACTTCGTGCGCTTTATCGTTTCAAGAGTTTTCTCCCAGCTGGTACCAAAAAATTACTTGTCCAGGCCCTTGTGTTGCCAATCATTTACTATGCTGATGTGTGTATTGCCAATATCACCCAGGATTCTCTCAACAGGCTGGACCGTCTTCTAAACAATGGTATTCGTTTTATTTTTGGTCTTCGCAAATATGACCATGTTTCGTCTTTTCGGCGTCAGCTTAACTGGCTTCCCATTCGGGAATGAAGGTCTCTCAGAATTCTTTGCACCCTTTTTTCAATCCTGTTCGAGCCCTCTGCTCCAGGATATCTCATGTATAAATTTAATTTTGTGTTAGATGGCAACTCAGAAAGAAGTTATTGACAGACAAACGTGACGTCATATACAACCACGCTGGCCAGTTCCGGTGCGAGATGAGTTTATAAAAGGAGCTGCAGCCGTCAATCGCTCTCTCTTTTTCGCTGGAGTACTGGGAAAGGATAGACTGGTCTTGTCGGCCGTGCTGTTTGATTTTAGAATCATTTATTATCATTTTATTGTGTAAATTTGGTTAAATAAAGTTATTCTGATTTTGGCTTTTGAGTGATTTATTTAATTCACCTGACAGCTAACATCAGTAGTGGGATAAATCCATGTCAATTAGCCTTTATCATCCTGATTTTTAATTTTTGGGGAGGTTTTTTTTACTAGTACTTTGATTTCTAGAGCAAATCTGATTCAAGTAACAAATATAGTAAACGTAAGCATAAATCATGCGAGCACGCACCCGACCCAGGGCTCCAGCTCTGCTTTCAGGAAAACTCGGGGCACTTGACTGCGCTGAGAGAAACATGGCGACATCTGCCGAGTGTCACGCTCACCCGTGCTTCTTTGCCAACCATGTTGGACGTGACAAGCACATGGTCGCGAGCGAGGCCAGCGACGCGACTACCCCTACACTGCCAGTGCCCTAGTTGCGAGCGTCGACGTGAGCTTCGTCCACTACTAGCGTGGGGACGAGCGACATTGTCGCACAATATGTGTCTTAAATAGACTTAATCCGGTGAGATCTAAGCATTTTATCTCGAATTTCATCCCAGGTGTTCATGGTTTTGACTTGTGGTGTAGTGAGGTTGATGGACCACGTTCAAGCTCTGTAGTTAGGTACTATAATAAACGGGAATGTTTATTGCAAATAGGTTATTGCTTCAAAGGTGATGCACGTGTTTATCGAAACGAATGGGTTGATCATAGTTCAATCAAGTTTAAAGCAGATTTCCGTGGCTTTGAAAACTACTAAGGGTTTAATGAAATTGCGAGTACGGTAATTCAAATGATTCCGGTAGACATTTTTATTGACAGCAGCTCAACAATGTCACTTTTGTCAGACTCACTCTTAGAGTATTTTCACTGCAAGCGACTACCCTTTTTTCGTATTTTTACGCGGTATCGGTAACCAAGAATTTGTAACAACTTGTTCAACTACCTGCACTGTTGAATTTTCGAAAATAACATTTAACTAGATTTCTTTGTAATATCCGCGACGTGTTTAAACGTATCTGAATATTATTATCGATGTACCGATATGTACTAAACCGGGAGAGCGTAACTTAGATTCTTAACAAAGGTAAACAAATACTTACACGGCTAGATCGCGTACATAGTGTTCATTACAAAGAAAGTTTTTGTTGTTTTAAATTACATTTTAATGCCAATTGATGCAAGATTAAATACCTTTCGTAAAGGTAAACTTTGACTTACGCTGAATTTTTATTGAATCTACAGCAGTTTAGTGTTCTTTTCTCACTACCTAAATGGATTACTCGAGTACATCAATAATTAGTGGTCAGGTAAGGCCGAGTGAGTACAAAATGGACGCGATAGTAAAAGCACCAGCACCCATCTAATAATATTTGTCAGGTTAAACAGTTCTAAAGGTGGGTCAGTTACTTTTAGAGTTAGTTACTTATTCGATTAAAACTGTTTGTTTTTCGTTTTAAAATCTTATATCGATAAAAGAGATGGTCTCATGTTTTGTGTAAATTACAATTGATCGTTAATACTATTTAAAAGAAATGTGTTGCCCTTTTCTCTTGTTGGTTGGCAGTGATGCAGGAACACCAGTCATCCGAGCACTCGTGCGTGATATCGCACTAAATGGAACCAGCACCAATCGCCAGACATTGCGAGGGCTTACACGGCACAGGCTTCCAAGTGTCTAAAAAGTAACGGACTGGTCGCCGTAATCGGTGGTCAAAGATCCCAGAGGCAACGAGGGATGGAAAAATCGACATCAGCTCCAATTGCTGGGTCCTATGGAAAAGTAACTCTAGCTGCAGCACAGTACCTAACTCTCTGGCGTGGTGAATGGACCGCGGAAGTTTGCACCGCTTTTTCGAAAGCGAGCTTTTTTTTATTATTTATTCGATAGACCGAACAATTTAACATAACGAGTAACTGGCCATTTCTCGTGGGTCGTCGAATAGATAATAAGGACATGCTGAGGCCTCTGTCACTGAACAAGTTGAGATCTCTTCTTTAATATTCCTGTCGGTGAATCCAAGGGGATAATATTTGATTGTGTTTTTGTCGACTTCGTCGACGGACAAGCTGAGGCCTCTGTCATCTGTTTTAATTTATTTTTGTCTTTTTTTAGGTATTTACCTTTGTTTTAAATGTTTGTTTATTCCAGGCTTTTCTTTTTAAGGTTTCTCCTTGTGTAGCGAATAAAACAAAAGTAAAAGCGTTGTGCAGAAGCTTATACTTTGCTTTTAATGACAAGCACAACAACAAACAAAAAGTATTCTTTATTTTTGTCTTTTCAGTTGTTTTCAGGAAAATATTGTGCTTAAAGAATACAGTTGCCCTTGACTTCAAATTTTATTATTGTTTTTATGTCCTTGCTACCAAAACTGAGTAGCAAGACCCAGAATATTGGCATATTTACTAATGCAAACAATTTTTCTGTCCTAGCCGATCAAGATGAGTAACAAAACAATGAGTCTGGGCCCTTAGACTAAAACTAAGACTAGAAAGCTGCGGGCGAGGACGCTCCGCCGTCAGGAGAGGCCGTGTTAGATGGCAACTCAGAAAGAAGTTATTGACAGACAAACGTGACGTCATATCCAACCACGCTGGCCAGTTCCGGTGCGAGATGAGTTTATAAAAGGAGCTGCAGCCGTCAATCGCTCTCTCTTTTTCGCTGGAGTACTGGGAAAGGATAGACTGGTCTTGTCGGCCGTGCTGTTTGATTTTAGAATCATTTATTATCATTTTATTGTGTAAATTTGGTTAAATAAAGTTATTCTGATTTTGGCTTTTGAGTGATTTATTTAATTCACCTGACAGCTAACATTTGATACTCCCCGCCCGGGCTGTGAACTGCGTTCCTCCCGATCCCTAAAACTCACTGTACCTCTTCACCATTCTGGTTTCATGTCCAATTCTTTCGCCCCTCAGGCAATACGTCTCTGGAACGCGCTCCCTCTCAATATAAGACAAGCTCCAAGCAAGTTTGCTTTCAAGCGAATGCTTCGTAAGCACCTGCTGAACCAAGACTCTGAATAGGCTGGAAATTCCACTCGTCGCATATATGTATGTAGGGTGTATGTACGTATATAAGTATGTAAGTATGTATTTGTTTGTATTCGTATATACTATTATATGCATAATTATATTATACTCTGTGTATTATATTGTGTTGCACTACCTACAACGATTTCTGTTTTGCCTAAAGGTTGACTGGTAGAGAATGCCTTAAGGCATTAAGTCCGCCTTTTGTACATTTAAATGTATTTTTTTTTGCAACAAAATTAAATAAATAAAATTGCCGTGTTTTAAAGGAAAAGCTATTTTCGGCTGCCGTAGCAAATAAATTAAATAAAATATGTTTATTTTACAATTGTATTGAATCATTTTTATTTATTTACTTTTACTTATTTACAAATAGCAGCGGAGAAAAAAGGAACTATAGAATTGCAATACCTACAAATAACATGATACAAGCGCCACGCGCATTTGTAAAGCTAAAGGAGAATGGGCATTTTTGTATGGGCACTGTCCCAACCCTTGTATACAATAGTGAGTAGTATGGACGTGTAGTACGCGGTGTAAAGATCATCATAGGCTATGTTCGGTTTAAAGAAATTTATTCTCATAAGAACATTACAGAAGTTCACTTAAAATGAGAAAATAAATTAAAACTATTAGATAATGTCTTCCAACATATCTTAGTATATACAATCATAGATGTATTTTTTTAACTTAGTTTTAAACACACTTGTAGATACACTTTCTTTTACAGCTTTGGGTAGGTTGTTGAACATCTGCGCACCCTCAGATAGGACAGTCTTCTTACCATAGCCGGTTCTGTATCTAAACAGTTTGATTTTATTAGTGTTCCTTAGATGATGTGTAAATATTCTTTTCGTAAATGTTAATTGTGAATGTATTTTTTTACTTAATATCTTTTTAACAAACATGCAAGTCGAATATGTGTAAAGTTGTTTTAGGTTGAACAGTCTTGTTTTTGTATAAAGTAATTTTGTGCTTGTTAAGCGATTATATTTAAACAAAGTCTTTATTAATTTATTTTGTGATCTTTGCAAACATTGAAGATTTGTTCTGGCAGCACATCCCCACACTTCGATGAGATAGTCCAAGTGAGATTTTACTAGTGAGTTATAAATTATTAGTCGAGCTTTATAAGGTATACAGCCCACACAGTTTTTCAACGCTCCGGTCAAGGAAGATAATTTTGATTTCACTTTTTGGATATGACTTTTCCAGTTGAGCTTATCATCCAATAACAGACCAAGATACCTTTCCTGACGAGAGCGATGTATATCTTCATTATTTATCATTAAAGTGGGATGCTCCGGAATCGTTTTATTTTTAGCTGCAAATATCATGTAGGAGGTTTTTATGTATGTTTGTTTGTATGTAGTATTTATGGTCAGTTGGTTGCTTTGGCACCAGGTGTTGTATTTTAGTAAATCATTATGTGCTTCATGTATTAGTTCTGATAGGTTTCGACCAAAGTAAAATAAACTTGTATCATCAGCGTATAAAGTTAATTGTGCTGATAAACCGATATTACTGATGTTATTTACATAAATTGAGAAAAGCAAAGGTCCCAAAATAGATCCTTGAGGTATTCCACATTTAATTTAAATGGAATCACTTATACAATCACCTATTTTCACAACCTGGGCTCTATTTGTCAAATAGGAAAGTAAGATTTTGTATGCTGTACCAGTTATACCCAGATTCTCCAATTTCTGCATAAGTATGCTATGACTTACGGTATCAAAAGCTTTTTTAAATCTATAAAGATGCCAAGAACAAAGTTTTTTTGGTCAATATTAATTTTGATTTTAGTTACGAGGTCTACAGTGGCAGATAATGTATTAGACTGTTTTCTAAAACCGTATTGTACCTTGGATAGAAAGTTAAGATTAGTAAGGTGGTCATCAAGTCTATGATACAGAATCCGTTCGAAAATCTTGGATATAACCGGCAAGACAGATATTGGACGATAGTTTCCAGGGTCAGTTTTTATACCTGATTTGTAGATAGGTGTGATTTTAGCCATTTTAAGACTGTCAGGAAAAACGCCAGTACTTATAAATTTGTTGATACAATTTGTGAGACTAACCACTATAAGATCTGCGACACACTTAATTGATTTTGCATTTATATTATCAATACCTGTAGTAGTATTAGTATTCAAATTATTGATAATTTTCATTACTTCATCAACAGTGCATGGTTTGAATTCGGAAATTATAGTATTTGGGAGATTATTTGTGTAAGTTAAGATATTACATGCATCTTCAGGTTTACGAGGGATTGTACTTGACAGTTTAATTCCTATGCTCGTAAAAAACTCATTGAAGACACGGCAAACAACAAATCCATCATCAATTACGGAAGAGTTAAATATTAATTTAGGTGGGACAGGCACATCCTTGTTTTTATTTGTAGCTAGTGAACTAATCAAACTCCACATTCTTTTTGCATTTTTATCACATACTTTAAATTCATTTAGAAAATATATTTTTTTTGTATGTTTGATCAGTGCACCCACTTCGTTTCGTTTTGCCGTGAATTCAGCTGCCCTCTGTTCATTTTCTTTGTTTTTCTTATGTTTTTGCCACAAAATATTTCTTTTTGTAATTCCTTCTATTATTTCTTTGTTTATCCAATTCTCTTTAGGTTTGTTTGTTATTTTTGTTTTAATCACACAGTTTCTTTCCATATGTAGCTTAAAGAACGTTTCAAAGTCATGGTATGTGTAGATTTTGCTGCTAGCTATAGCTTTTCTGATACTTGTGTATAACCCTGAGTATTCTGTAGCACAATACGGAACTCGCTGCTTGGCCTCGTGTTTAATTTTCAATAGTTCTACGAATATCTGCTTGTGATCGTACATCGGTGAATCTATTATACTAATGTTATACATATTATCGGTTAGATTATGATAGATTATTATGTTTCGAAGGCCAGGTGTCTGCAGGGGTGACGTGGGACGCAAAAATAAAAAATAAATTTTTCAATAAAACTTTAGTGTAACACACCCTAATGTATGCGGCGTTGCCATTCCGTTGACTAAAAAGTCATAACAAAATGTGTCACGTTATACTAAAATAAGCCTTTGTCATTTAAGTCATCAACGTTATCGAAAATAAATAACCATTATGACCTAACGTGTCAAAAGTTAAAGTAGTACGTTGCCAGCTCGTCCTAAAGCACTTTTCGACTGTGGTTTACCTTAAGAATTGTAATTAATAATTGTTTTGTTTGGCCGTGGGGTACCGGCTTAAAATAGTACTTCCCCATCTCTTCCCATGGGTGCCGTAAACACCGGCTAAGGGGTTTCTTCTCCAAAAGGTGGGCAGCAGCGCCTTCTGCTCGACACGTAAATACTGCGCTCGCCAACCCGCTTGCCAAGCGTGGTGAGTATGGCAAAACCCCCTCCAAATGCAAAAAAAAAATGATTTCACAACAAAGGACCAGGCCCCCAGTCCCCGGCGGCTCCGCTATTCCGGGCCACGGTAGCAGCCTCGGTAACGGCAGAGCAGGGGGTGCTAAGAATCCCCCGCAGACAGACGCCCGGCTACCACTCCCAACCCAAAAGACGACTGGCCCTGGTAACACACAACATTCGGACACTGAGGACTGACGAGAAGCTAATCGAGCTGGAAGAGGAGATGAGTAGGTTGCACTGGGATATCTTGGGGTTATCCGAAGTCCGTCGAGAGGGTGAGGACACGATAACTCTGAAATCCGGCAACCTGCTCTTCTACCGGGAGGGTGACAAACAATCCCAAGGTGGTGTTGGGTTTCTCGTTCACAAGTCCCTTGTAAACAACATTCTCACCATCGATAGTGTGTCGAGTAGGGTAGCGTACCTGATACTCAGAATATCTAAAAGGTATTCGCTGAAGGTCATTCAGGTATACGCGTCGACCACGTCACACTCCGATGAAGAGGTAGAGGCAATGTATGAGGACATTAGTAGAGCCATACATACCTCTAAGACCTATTTCAATGTTGTTAATAATATCAAGTTCCATGCGGCACGACATCCGAACCTTTAATACAAATCGTATTAAAGAGACGATTGAGCGGAATAAAGGCTCCAAAGTGTTCGCAAAAGACTTGTCTATTGGGCAGAGCCAGCTGACGAAGCTGAAGAGGGAGGACGGTAGTATAGCGTCGACCAAAGCAGAGGTGCTGAGGGAGGTTGAGAGGTTCTATGGACAGTTATACACCTCGGTCTCAAAACCTGTTAGCAGCCTGGCCAAAGATCCAAGAGCCAAGCTGACCCGACACTATACCGAAGATATCCCGGACATCAGCCTGTACGAGATTAGGATGGCCCTGAAACAGCTTAAAAACAACAAGGCGCCGGGCGAAGACTGAATCACATTAGGGCTTCTGAAAGCGGGTGGAACACCGGTACTTAAATTCCTTCAGAAGCTCTTTAATTCCGTGGTGCTCGGAGGTGCAACGCCAGAAGCATGGAACAGAGGCGTGGTGGTGCTGTTCTTGAAGAAAGGGGACAACACTTTTCTGAAGAACTATAGACCCATCTCGCTTCTGAGCCATGTTTATAAGCTGTTTTCCAGGGTCATCACGAATCGTCTCGAACGCAGGTGTGATGACTTCCAGCCTTCCGAACGAGCCGGTTTCCGAAAAGGCTTTAGTACCATAGGCCACATCTACACGCTGCGGCAAGTTATACAGAAGACCGAGGAGTATAATATGCCATTATGCTTAGCGTTTGTGGACTATGAGAAGGCCTTTGATTCGATCGAGACGTGGACGAGACGCGGTGCTTGAGTCTCTCCAGCGATGCCGTATTGACTATCGGTATATCGAAGTGTTGAAGTGCTTGTACAATAACGCCACCATGTCGGTCCGAATACAAGACCAGAGGACGGAGGCAATTCCATTGCAAAGAGGTGTGAGACAGGGAGATGTTATCTCTCCGAAACTGTTCACCAACACAATGGAAGATGCCTTTAAGCTTCTGGAGTGGAAAGGATTCGGCATCAATATCAACGGCGAGTACATCACTCACCTTCGATTTGCCGACGATATAGTAGTCATGGCAGAATCGATGGAAGACCTTAGCACGATGCTCGAAGACCTCAATCGGGTTTCCCAACGGGTGGGCCTTAAGATGAACATGGACAAAACGAAAGTCATGTCGAATGTCCATGTGGTGCCCACCCCAATAGCCGTAGGAAACTCAACTCTCAAAGTTGTTGACGAATACGTCTACCTAGGACAAACAGTCCAACTAGGCAGGTCCAACTTTGAGAAAGAGGTCAATCGTCGAATCCAACTCGGCTGGGCAGCGTTCGGGAAACTGCGAAATGTCTTCTTGTCCAATATACCTCAGTGTTTGAAATCGAGAGTGTATGATCAATGTGTGTGACTTATGGCACTGAAACGTTTACTATGGGCCTTACTATAGGCCTTATAAGAAAGCTCAAAGTCACGCAACGAGCTATGGAGAGGGCTATGCTTGGAGTTTCTCTGCGTGATCGAATCAGAAATGAGGAGATCCGCAGACGAACGAAAGTAACCGACATAGCCCAGCGGATTAGCAAGTTCAAATGGCAGTGGGCAGGGCACATAGCACGGAGAACTGATGGTCGATGGGTTCGAAAAGTTCTCGAATGGCGGCCGCGTATTGGCAAGCGCAGCGTAGGACGACCAGCCACAAGATGGTCCGATGACCTCATACAGGCAGAAAGGCCCTGTTTGCATGCTGCTTCCAACCGGTCACTTTGGAAATCCATGGAGGAAGCCTATGTCCAACAGTGGACTTCTTGTGGCTGAGATGATGATGATGATGATGAATTGTTTTGTATGAAAAAAGAGAAAAATAAAACAGCTAATTAGACCTATGCTCACATTGCGTTTTTTACTTCTAGTGGCCTCAGTAATGCGTGGTTAAAATCTTTTGGCTATATCTCGAACATGATTTTACAGATACTTTTCATACAACTGCTAGTATAAAGTGAGGTATAAAATGGGCTGTAGCTTTTTCCCTGCAAACATCTCGGTTTTGCTGTCATATAAAAAAATTAAGCTCTTATAGAGAGCTTTCAAATAAGATATAGCACAACTGTATACAACACTTGGGACAATTTGCCCATTCTCCTTTGTGGCTAGTCATGAAACAACAAACGGGGAAAGATACGCATTGTTTTTTTTTTTGCGTTTTCTGGCTTGGAACCTTACCAAAATGCGACTTTTCAAAATTGCCGTAGTTTTTGCTACGGTAATAGATTTGCTGCCGAAGGCCGTAGACTTCCTTTTAATTATGTCAAATTACCGTAGAACACGGCAATTGCCGTAGCAATGGCAACACTGTCATTGACATTAGTTTGTTTACAAGATTAATGGCGTCAAAACATGGCCGAAAGCGTTTAAAGCGTTTAAAATATATATTAAAAATTTCAATTTTTCAATTGAAATTATGTAACCATTGTGGACTTAAATTATCTGAAATCGATACATTTCAGTTTCGTAAGTCAAACACTGCCGGAAATATTCAATTATTGCGCCAAATTTGATATGAGTCAACTAGCCTATTGGGATACGCCCGACTAATATCCACTATCTTAGTGTTTAAATACGTACGTATACGTATTTAGTGTTTTCATCTATTTTGTTAGTAATACAAATAATATGTATTCAATTTAACGACGCGAAATGTATTTACAATACCAATTTTTCGCGAGTGTGTCGTGTGCAGTGTATTCTGTGCATTATTTTTACGTATGAGACAACGACGACGAATTGACGACGAACTTAGCCGCATACGCCGCGAACTTCTATTTAATTTAGAAGAGTAATAAAAGCGACGAGTGCGTGACCTTGAAAGGGATAAGTACGAGCGGCGTGCCTGCTGCTATCAAAGAGCGTACGGAAATGCGCTCTACGCCGCTATGCCTGGTGCTGCGTGTCAACGGGGCTCGTAAAGGTCACGAGCACTTGGACACCTGCCGCCACCGGTCATCAAGCGGTACCACATGTAGTACCATCGTCGGTGGAGCTGCCGCCGGATGCGTCAGCCCTCAGCTGGCTCAGGTACTCCGGTATCACAGCACGTGATGCCAGCCGCCGTCTCTTGGCGGTCGGGGCTTCGCCGCCAACGGCGAGTGTGGCCTCATGGCCTACCTGACGCGTGCGCAACTGTGCGCGCATGGGAGGGAGCCGCCGCCGCCGATCGCCGCTACAGGGCGCCGCCGCCGCCGTCGACACAAGTGAGCGTGGCGTTGATAACGCCCATGGATACCGAGTATGTCGTTCCACCATCACTGAGGTATGTAGGTCTTAGCGACCCGATACCGGAATTTGACCCGTAATAACCTTAACATCTACACCGACGAAACGGCTATAGTCGTAATAATAATAGAATTACCTATTGTGCTTGGTAACGGTGACGTTGGCGACTATTTTCAATACCTACTTCGTCAAAATTAAGAAGTTATACTTGCTTGTAGTTTGCTAACTTTAGTGACGTAAATATGACTTGGATAGATTTCAAGTCAAAGTTACCTAATGGTGGCTTTTCCGTCTCAGACGAGCAAATTCAATACTTAGTTTATGTTACTTGACCTATATTTATAACGGCGGTCTACTCGTGACCGCGGCCGTTGAAGCATGGCCGAGACGTCGAGGTAAATTGTCAATATGTTTTTATCGCGTTTAGATCCCGATAACGTTATAACTATGTGTGAAAATCGCGAAAGTCTAAAACAATTTACGTGACCTAATTCATATTGCGAGAAAACCGAGTAATTACGTCATATGCGATTTATATTATAATGTTAAAACTTTTCGCCACCGTGCCATCGCCGAGTATAATACTTAAGGACGATCGAAAGCGAAGTACCTAGTCGAAGTTCGTGCGCTCTTTTGTAATGACCATGTCCAATCACTAAAGTACCTATCGTCGCTGCGTAGCTACAGTCGAAGTAGTTCTATCATTGAACTATAAGGCTGGCCCCAGACCTACCGTTTCTGTTCTGTTCTAGCTAGAAAAGATCAGAACAGAATGAAACCGGCTTCATCGTCACACACTTGCCGGTCGCCGGGCTTTCTTGATTCGCGGTCAGTCGTAATCAGAGGTGGCTCGTGACTTTTATTTATGGGTGTTCACAAAAAAATACATGCAGAGAAAAATTTGCTTACCATTTATTTTATTTGTATAAAAAATCCATTCGCCGGTCTTTTCACCGAGCGAAGACCTCTATAACTTTTTTGTGAAAGTCGGACAAAGAATGAATTAAACGTTTTTCTACGCCACCAACCACACACCCAAGGTGTTTTCAAATATTGCTCAGTTTTAAACACACGCGTAAAATGTTTAGTTTTCGTACCACAATTTTGAGTAAGCGTAAGTTCAGGCCGTGGTTGCCCTTTTATTTTTAGTTTAAGTCGCATTTCTAAAGTCTTTTCAGAATTTTTTATAAGGCGTACACTGTATTGTTCCATTTTGAACACAAATAACGCACACAAACTATTGTTTAATCCTTATTTACACCAAAATTTTCAAAACTGCCGTATTTGAGCGAAAAGTGACCGGTGAGCAACGCGACTTTTGTTTGTTTACATAAGATCGGCAACAGCGCGTAATTGCCTAGCGCTAAGGCCTACGGTGGCGCCACCGTTTCGCCTAGCCACCACTTCGATCTGGCAACGTCGCGCATGAGCAGCGCTCCAGATTAGGCTAATTCCTCATACAAAATCTGTTGTTTCACGTGCCGCACCGTGTCGATGTTTCTCTTTCGCACTCATTGAATTCAGTACTAGGCATTGTACTGAACTTTGTTTCATAGGAGCGCAATCGCTGGCGCTCCACTCGCTACAATTTGACACCAAATCTTACGCTATAAAGAACATTTCAACTTTGCATATATACGCAGGTACTTAATTGTTTCTAGTAAATTGCTATTATGAGTGGAATTATAAAAAAACATATTATGAATAATTTTATGTAGGTTAAAAATATTTTAGTCATTTTGTACCTCCCTACCAAATTTTTATGGGAGTGCACTGCACCAGCGCTCCTTAGGACGAGCCGCCTCTGGTCGTAATCTAGCGCTAACCGAGAGACATACTAGTTCACAGTTGAACGCAGTGTTGCCAATAGCTAAACATACTTAATGCATTAACAAAAATGGCCCTTTTGTAAAAAAATCAAAAATGTCCACTAAACAATTTTTTTTGGTATTACAAAACAAAAATATTTTTTGATTATTAACCATTATTCTTGCCTAAGAACCCTTCGCTAAATTAAGTAAGGTCCAATTTGTTGCAGCATTCACCGACGAACGTTAAACCGCAGCATATCTTAATATGGCACTTATAAGATCTCTTGAGGATCTTTGAAATGCAATACTTACTTACTCATTACAAAATATATATTTGTTGCGGCAAGTGCTTATGGAAATCTCTTGGTTGGTTCGGGCAGAGGCGACTTCAATGATGGATACTTCTTCTTGCGAAATTGGGCTTTATTTCGGTACAAACTGGTGTTCAAAATTAACAATAAAATTCGGAAGGCAAACAATGTGTGCACACTACGTGTCTTTTTGTGTCGTTGCAGGTTGTAGAAGGTCGAACGGTCACCATTTCATACCGTCACAGCCGTCGCGATCGTTGCGCCCCCGTGCGGCGGCAGGAGCGAACTTAGAGTTGTTGCGCTGAAGCGTTGTTGTCTCCTAATACCGTTGGAGGGCGGCAACATGCCCCGGGCCTTGGGAACACCACGGTCCCAAGATGTAATGACTGAATTCACGTTGAGTCGGTGGCTGCCTGCAGAGGCAGCGGGCAAATCTTAGAAAACGCCCTGCGAATGAGCCCCGAAGACGTCATGATATCAGCCACGCGTGAAACACCGTCGTTGCCGGCAAACACAGCTGCCACTCGGCCCAAATGCCATTTAAGGGGTGGCAGATTGTCTTCTTTGACGAGGACCAGGGAGTCCAGGACTATATCTTCACTAGGTGTGTGCCATTTTGTCCTCATCTGCAGCTCGGAAACATACTCCTTCGACCATCGTTGCCAGAAATGTTGCCTCACTTGCTCTAGCCGCTCGTAGCGTGGGAGACGGTTCATCGCTGTGGTGGTGAAGTCTTCGCAGGCTGGCGACGTCATCGGCCGGCCAATGAGGAAGTGTGCTGGAGTAAGGGCAAGGTAGTCGCTGGGGTCTGAGGACAGAGGATGCATGGGGCGGGAGTTCAGGACGGCTTCAATTTGTGCCAATACCGTGCTGAACTCTTCGTACGTCAAATTTGCGTTGCCGACGATGCGTCTCAAGTGATATTTGCATGATTTTACTCCTGCCTCCCACAAACCACCAAAATGAGGCGCATAAGGCGGTATAAATGTTAATTTAATGTTATGTACAGAGGCAGAGTCAATTAACAAATTCGATTTTTCTTGTAGAAACAGTGAAAGCTCTTTCATTGCTCCTACAAATGTTCTGCCGTTATCGGAAAATATCTCGGCTGGTTTTCCGCGGCGAGATATAAAGCGCTTTAAGGTAAGTAGGTATGCATGTGTAGTTAAACTGGTTACTAGGTCGAGATAAACAGCACGAGTGGAAAAGCACACAATGACACATATATAGGCCTTCTCCAACTTCGCGCCTCTACCCTTACGATTAAGTACGAACACCGGCCCAGCATAGTCGACGCCGCAGCGCATAAAGGGAAAGCCAGGGTCTAAGCGTGGCGCCGGCAGGTCACCCATGATAGGTGTAAGCGTGTTCCCTTTCATGCGCGCGCATGTAACGCAGTCGCGCACAACCTGCCTAGCCAGATTCCTACCTCCTAGAGGCCACCAACTATCTCTGATAGCGGATAGCAGATGCTGCGGGCCGGTATGCAAAGAGTGTTTGTGTTCACTGTGAAACAAAAGTTGTGTGAACTTGTGTTTAGAACATAACAAGACAGGAAATTTCTTGTCGTATGTGAAGTTTGTTGAGTAAGAGAGGCGTCCACCTACCCTTATTAATTTGTCATTGTCTAGAAATATGTTTAATTTAGAAATATTGCGTGTGTGTTTACCTTTTTTATTTTTGTTTTCTAATAAATTTGTGTGTTCAGTAGGAAAGGACTGTGTTTGAGCGAGACGTGCCAACCATTTTGTTGATTTATTTAATTCGTCAAGCGATAGTGACCCATTTAAACGATTAATTTTAATTTTAATGCATGCGTTGTTTACAAATCGGAGAATATAAGCGGCCGCTCGTTTCATGCGATTAAAAGACGAGAATCTGTTGAAGGGAAATGGGTCCACGTCGATTTGACAAGCCAAACTAACCTTGTTTAATTTTATTTCCGGTAAATCACTGTGGCTTAAGTTGCGAGTGAATGTAGTGTGATGGTTTAGCCAGTTTGATTTCGGACTATGTAAGAATGGCGGCCCGCGCCACCACATTTCCGAGTTCCGAAGCGCGTCGAGTTCGAGCCCGCGCGATACTAGATCGCCCGGGTTATTTTTTGTACTCACATGAAGCCACTGAGCACTTGCGGTTAAGTTATTAATTTCCGCGACTCGATTCTGCACAAACGTTTTTAATTGATGAGGCGGCATACGTAACCACCCTAACACTATAGTGGAATCTGTCCAGAAAATCACTTTCTCAAACTTTATTTGTAATGCATCTATAATTTTAGTGTATAATCTCGCACTCAACAATGCACCCAGCAATTCGAGTTTCGGAATGCTTAATGGAGAGGACACCGGCGATACCTTACTTTTTGCACATAACAATTTTACGTCAATCAAATCCTCATTGTTTGTGTGTGTACGTACATAAGCGCAGCTTCCGAACGCACACTGACTTGCATCTGAAAACAGATGTAATTGCACTGAATGTGTGTGTGTGTGATGACGTGACGAGGAATGCGTAAAGTATGAATGTGTTGTGTATGTGTTTCTATATATTTACGCCAACATAACGATACGTCATCAGGTACTTGGTCGTCCCATCCTAATTTGTGCAACCATAACTTTTGCAATAATATTTTTGCGATAATTATAGTTGGAGATAGAAGACCGAGAGGATCATATATTTGAGAAATTACTGATAATATTTTGCGCTTGGTAACCTGTGATATATCGTGTTGTATGTTGGTGGTGTAATGTAATTCGTCGGGGTTAAGTAACCATCCTAGCCCGAGCGTTTTATTTTGACATTGATCGCCTAAAGATAATTCCCGTGATGTTATTTTAGATGATGATTGCGACACGTCAAAATTAAATATCCATTTTCGGAGAGGGAAACAGCCAGAGCTCAGTACATCGGTGACCCGTTCACATGTGTTCAGTAACGCTTGCTTATCGTTGTGGCCAGTAATTAAATCGTCCACGTAAAAATCTTCATTTATGACCCGCTTAATTGTGTTGTCAGTACATTCTGAAGCTAGTTGTTTTAAGCAACGAATACTTAAATAAGGTGCGGATGCCGTTCCATACGTGACAGTATTTAATTGATAAATACTTAGCGGATCTGACTGATTCTCTCGCCATAAAATCAACTGCAAGTTACGTTGATCAGATTGTATTAACACTTGCCGATACATTTTCTCCACATCGGCACACGCGACGTATTTATTTTGTCGAAAACGGAGCAATATGGATAATATGTGCGATTGTAACGGCGGTCCTATTAATTGCAAATCATTGAGCGACTTGCCTGTCGTTGAGCAAGTACTTGCATCGAATACAACGCGCAGTTTTGTTGTGACGCTGTGCTCTCGAAAGACGCCGTGGTGTGGGAGAAAATAGTACGGTTGTGCGTATGTGTGAATAAGTTTCATGTGGCCTAATTGTATATATTCACGCATAAAGTTCGTATACATAACTTTAAAATCTGGGAGGCGGTCGAGCTTGCGCTCCAATGATATAAAACGGTTTTTAGTTGTAGAATAAGTATCACCGAGCGAATCACCTGATTCCCGCATCGGTATACGTACGGAAAATCGACCGTTACCTAGGCGTTTAGTAGTACTTGTAAACAGCTGTTCGCACGCGCGCTCCTCATCCGTCAGGCCATCGCCTATCTTAGGAATCTCCTCGACCTCCCAGAACTTATGAAGTTGTATGTCTAAGGCTTGGTTTTCGGTATGCGTGAAATTGCATTGTGTGTGATTAGATAATAAGTTATTTTTGTGAATGTTTTGTGTGTGTAAAGGACCGGAGATAATAAATCCTAGTTTTGTGCTTTGTAAATGAGGGCCGTGTGGTAATCGAATATGTCCTTCATTTAACAAGTCCCAAAAAACATCCGCGCCGATCAACATATCAATTTGTGATGGCTTGTAATATGTTGGATCCGCAAGTTGAATATCTTGTGGGATATGTAGTGTTTTTACGTCTATGTGAGCGGACGGTAGCTTTTGTGTAATGCAAGGGAGAATCATACAATTGATGCGTGCATGATAATCGCTTGTTGTGGATCGTAGGTGAATCTGACACGACTGTGTGCATTGTGTGATAGACTGACCCACGCCTGTAATTTTATGAGTGGACTGTATGATAGGCGCGTGTATTTCTGTGGCAAACGATTGTGTAATGAAACAATGTTGACTTCCACTGTCAAAAAGAACTCGCGCCCGGTGGTTAATATTATTTCAATCGGTAACGTCCACTAGCGCTGTGGATAACAAGACCGGTTGCAATAATTGAGATTGTGTGAGAGGGGCGCTTGCATTCCTGTCATCGTGCGTATTATAATTGCAATGTGTGAGTGAATGATGGTTAGCGGAAGCGGTAGCGGGCCCGTTATTTATCGCAGATGTTGATGCACCGTCGCTGTCGCCGCTCGAGCCGTGTATAAGACTGTTATGTTTTTCTGACATATCTTACACGGACCGAAAAGGCAACTAACAACAGTATGACCTGATCTTAAGCAATTGAGGCATAGCTTTTTATCATTAAGCAGGCGCGTTTTATCATTCACAGACAGATCTAAGAAGCTACTGCACGAATATAATGGGTGATTGCCATTACACATCTGACAAGTTTTAGTGAAAGTGCGTTTAGAGATAGGTTTTGTTGTGTGTGTACCTGCGGAGCTCGAAACGTAAGTAGTAGGGATTCGCCGGTTCTGGATCACTTTTTTGTCGCTCAAAATGGCGGTTTGGGGGGGCAACGAAATCTAAAAAAAAAAAACAAAAAAAAAAGGTCAACACCCCATTTAAAGCGATTGGACGGGGTCTCATCACGCTCCGCCCACTCTTTCTGGTATATATGTACTTCCATTGCAACATAATAGCAACACCTAATCACATACTCATAAAAGGATAGACCCTTTCCTTTGTTAGGTTCAGCTTTTTACCTGCGCCCACTTGGGGGTTCGGTGCCGACCTTTTTTTTCCTGGGTACCTGATCGCCCGCCACGCTCCGTACAAATAATACCATGTCTTTTCGTAAGTCCACTTTCAATTAATTATTCTATCAGCACATAAATATCCTATCGCATTATTCGCAGTACACTTTTATTCGTAACTCATAACTTTTAGGACTATCATAAATCTAACCTAACCTAACCTACATTTTGGAGAAATTCAAACCTAACCTCCTAACCTAACCTACGTTTTGGAGAAATTCGTAAGCCATAACTTTCAGGACTATCTTAAATCTAACCTAACCTAACCTACGTTTTGGAGAAATTCGTAAGCCCGAACTTTCAGGACTATCTTAAATCTAATCTAACCTACGTTTTGGAGAATATTGTCACGCTATATGGTACTTAGTTTGTACTTTTGATTCGCAACTCGATGTTTCGTAGACATACCTTTTGACAAATTTTTATTTTGCAAACTACTTATTTTATTCTGAAGCCATAACTTTCAGGACTATCATAAATCTAACCTAACCTAACCTACGTTTTGGAGAATATTGTTACGCTAAATAGTAAATGGTTTCAGTTAAAAACAAGAATTTTGTACCTTTATTGCTTTTCACTTCTAATCTTATTAAGTACTCCTTAGAAATACTAGTTTTAACGTGTTTGTTACGCAATTCGATTATTTAAATACTAGTCAAAACTTGTAGGATTGCACTATGTATAAAGGATATTAAGAACGCAGCCTTGTGTTTCGCTTACACAGTAGGTACTATCCTAAATTTTGTGGACATATTATATAGCTAAAGTTTATATTATGAATATGCATATAGATAGAGAGTTTACATAATACAGTAAACGGTTTCAGTAGCTTTATTGTTTTCTTTGTATCAAACGCACCACGATCTTTTATTATTCAATTACTTAACATCAATACACTATGCAAAGAGAGCTTTTTGAAATAACAGCTAGTTTGAACGTGTTCACTAGGTGAACCGTTTATTTACCTGACCGTCGTCAATAAGAGGAGCGTTATGTTTTTTTGAGTGTATGTCTTTGAAGATACTGGTTTAAACCCGTTAAACTGCACTACGCATAAAGGACCTCAAGAACGCGGACGGCATAGTATAAATGCTTTATTGTTGTCTTTGTATCAAAAGAACCGCCGCTGTTTTTTGTTCTTCAACAAACCGCGTCTGGAGAATACGAGTTTATACCTGTTCACTAAGCGAAGCCCTTCTTTCAAAAAATACGTGTCCCAACTTGTAGGGATCGCGCTGGGTATAAAAGCCCGCCATCACATCTCGACTTCATTGCGCCCCAAACAATTCTCCGAGCAAGATCTTCGAGTAGAGTCGTGAGTCGTGAAGTGTAAAAAGTTAAGTGCAAGGTTGCTGAAAGCAGTGTTTCGTTGCTGAAATGGATGTAAGTATGTAGTCATAATTTAATGTGTGCCCACTTATTTCAGATTTTGATTGATTGTAACATAACCTTCATCTATTTTTGTGTTTACCATGTAAATCTACTTTGAAGGACCGTTTGAATAATGTTTTAATATTGTTACAGGAAAACACATTTAAAAATTATTATTATCCCGACGACGAAGCAAGTGATGAAGAAGGAACGTTGGCCTATAAAGTCAAAAAAGCTATTGCTAACACTAACAAGAGGCCTGATAACAGCATAGATGGCTTCTTTGAAAAACGGAAGAAAAGGAAAGTTGCAGTAAAGTCGTCGAGCGTCAGCCAAGCCACTGCGGAAGGCGTGGCTTTTATAAAGTCCAATAAAGACGATGCATCATACGCCTCACATCTTATAAAAACTGAGGTGTATGATGCGCGGAAAATAAAATTTTTTCCGCCAACGGAGCATTGGAAACATGCGGAAGTGCGTGTTAAATACTACGCTTACTCCCAAGAGGACGCTCACGTGGAATCCACAAGAGATGTGATTTACCAAATCACCGAACAGTTAGAGGACAAAAGTGATTGTGTCAATTACGTTATAGACAATACAAAATAAGTGTAAAAGTAGTTTTAAGATCTTAATTTGTTCCTTTTATCTTTTTTTACTCGATTGTTTGTTTAATTGCTTTATAACTCGTACCGAACATTTTTCTTTGTATAGCGAACACCTTTTGTATTCTAAGCTTCCTTTCTAGTTATTTTTTTTTTCGGACAAAGAGTCATTGTCTTTCATATTAGATAAGTAACACAAGTTCCAAGCGCCGATGTTCATAGTATAAATAGACCATAGCCTTGACTTTGAATAAAGTTTTAATGAATACCATGTTTTCATTTTTATGTTTTATTCAAAAATACACTTCCCTTGACGAAAATGTAGACTTAACTTAGAACAATAAAAGAGTTTGTTTTATATTTAATTGTTTATTTCAAAAAAATAGACTTAAACATATTTCTTACAATTAGATCGTTACATAGAGAACTCTCAGTAAACAAATTTACCAAGTCACACATAGTTTTTCCTTTAATCTTAAAATACAGATAGACTAAACAATATTCCCCGCAGACCGAGGTAAAAGGATTTTGAAATGAGTTGTGGTTATAAACCCATCTCCTGGAATTTCTTTTCAAAAATAGCTTATGACTACCTGTAGGTTTTCGACCAAAGGAGTCAAAATATTCACCAATGCCATTAATATCAATGTGTATAGCTATCCAGTGAGACCCCGGTTTTGAGTCGGGATCTAAATTGCTTATAATAAAAGCAGGTAAATTTACCCAAATAGGCAATCGGTTTGCAGCAAAAACATTTGATTTAAAACTGGAACTTATTTTATTCATACAGAGCTGTATTTCGTTTGTATCCATGATAAATATCAATTTAGCTGCTTATTAATGATTCTGTTAACAACGTTTAAGAACAAATGATGTATCCCTATTAAAAACAAAGTATTTATTAACTGTTATAATCCACAGTTACGTCACGATTCTTGTTTATTTCAATTACATTATCAAATTCTGCGTATACAATACAGTTAACAGTTTGACTAAGAGACGAATCAAAGCGAACTTCTAACCGTACACTTCCATGTCGGACGAGATTCCAATGTGACGTTGAACTAGCAGATAAATCAGGAGTCAAATCAAAACATAGCAAACAATATCCGTCTCCGTAGTCTGTTAGAACTTCTACTTATTGCGTTACCTTCGTTGTGAAAATGAATACCAGTCCCAGAAAATAAAGTGTGATATGGTGATGCTATTAAACCAGAGCTAAATGATGGTTGTAATGTTCTAGAAGGTATTTCATGACCGTCTACATACAAACTGAATGAATTCATATTAAAATGTTGAAAATTGAAAGGATTCAATGCTAAATTACCGTTAAACGATGAATTTAAGACAAAACCGACAATACATCTTTTAGGAACTTGTCCAAGGAATATATTATCTAATGTTTTACCTTGCACACCTGCCGGTATTGTCAGAACCTTAACTTCCGCTCTTGTTATAGGATACTTTGCAGTTGTTGACGCTAGTACTTTTTGATGGGCTAACAAAACGCTAGGGTTGACTCTTGCTCTTCTTATAATAAGACTAGCATCCATTATTTGTACTTTAAATTTTTTATCTTGATGACAAATAAGATTAAATGTTTCTTTTGAGCGCACTAACTTAACACTCATTTCTACGCCATTTATTAAAAATTTCTCTTGGTTAAACATGTCACCATGCAAGTGACCAATCATTTCAACTTGTCTACTTTCTTTGACAAATTCCATTCTTTTGTGAAACCCTTTGTTCGTTGCGTCAACGGCATCCATATGATGTGCAGTATCTTCGTACCACAATCCACAAGTTAGATGAGATTCTTTGGCTGCTGGACCATAGTTAAGAAGATTCTCCAAATAAGCACGATAGGCATATGTGTTGTTCGGAGGCGATATGAGTTTTTGATTTAAATATATGTCTAGTTGGTTGAAAAGGGAATGCATGGTTGCATTCCATTCCATTGTTAACAGGCGAAACTTGGACATCTGCTTTTAAATTTGTGCCATCCTGATTCAATACTTTTGCATTGACATGCAGTAACGTATGTGACAAGTCAATATAGTCATCACCTGATCCGGGAACTTGAAATTCTATAGGGCCGTCGTCGTTTAAAGATGAGATTGGTTTGTAATGAACCCATTGTCCACTTTCAATACTGGTTTGAGTTGACGGCAGGGCAAATATATCTAACTCAGATTTTGCACATTCACATGAATGATTATGTAAGAATGACATTATTTTTTATTAAATGAAATGAAATTTTTCATTAATATGAAAATATATCTTCGACGTTATACTTTTTAATTTTTTTACTTCCTCTTCCTCGTGATGCTTTTAACGGAATGAGTCGTTCTCGTCTTTTAGTTGACATTTTATGATGCCCAGATCCTGACATTAGAGAATCAATTTTTTCATCAGCTTTTCTTTTTAAGTTAGCACTTGCATCTTTGAATCGAGACTTAATCGAACTCTCCATAGGACGTGAATTTACCATATCAGACAGCAGGCCGATCCCCGCATCTAATGTTTCTTTCCCTACAGCCCTAAAACCACTGGATAACAAAGGAATCACAGACCTAAATAGCCCACCCAAAAAGCTTCCAATCCCATGACCTCGTTGAAATGGAACACCTTTATAGACAATTCCTACACCAGAGCCAGCTTGATGTAAATAATAATGTTCATATGGACAAGAGGCAGACGATCGTTTGTGAAACATTTTATTCGTTGAAAATGTAGCTTCACACAAGAAGATCCAAATTGAAATGGTACTCTGGCACCGGTAGTCGTTCTTATATCTATTTCAATAGTATCGAACTCTCTACGTAAAACAGGTACATAATGAGCAGGTGAGAAGACATGCATTTTGTAAGCTCCATAAACGAACTGAGTTGGATCCAATGGAATTATTCTCAACAATGATGTTATAACATCCCCCACTACTTGCGGTTCAATGATATCGGTATACACAAATATTTGTGATGGTAACCCTAAATACAAATTTACTGGATTTTTCCCAATTGAAATTTGTTTTAAATTAGATCGTGGTTTGAAACCTAACTGCAAACTCAGTATCGGTGATGTTATATCTTCAGTTACAGTTATAGCCACCATTTTTGATATTTTATCACACCTAAATTTCACCTTATTTTTTAATTGCGGGTTTTCATTAAACGCGTCAAGGAAAGTGTCAACGCTATCATTTGTAGTAGCGGGTATGTGAGTTTTATATCTATGATTTTGTCAAACTTGTCATTAGGTAATCGTACTTTCTTTTTTATATAGATGATATTTTCTTGATCTTGAACATTGTACATGGAACGTGGGTATTGAAATTCCACTAAACCAACAACCCATTCTCCTTCTAATTTAACGGTCTTAGGTAGTTTGGTCATGAAATGGGCTGTTGTATTATCAGTATAATAAGCCGTCGAGCTATTGCTTAACAAAGTTATATAAAAACTTCCTTCACTCATATTTTTTCTAAGTTTGATGCAAGAATCCAAGAATTAAATTTACTCTGATAACCTTGCCACTTCACTAACACTTCCTTTCTGCCACCAACACGACGAGAGCGTATTATTTTATCAATTTTATACTTCATGGAGGGGTGATAAGTTGTTTTTTGTAATTCTTTAGAATAAAATGTACCTACGATTGGTTCACCATCCAAGTCCTCTAAGGTATAGACAAGTCTCGGAGATCGTCTAATGATTGCATCAATTATAAAAATTTCATCACTCCAATTAGTTTCATAACCCTTTTGAAATATGTGTTTATATTTAGTTATTCGAACATGATCACCTACATTCAGTTGTGTGGTTTCTAATGAAATTTGTTTGTCTTTTTTTCTATCATATAAGTTACACCAAACAGTCATGATATTATTAAAATTAACATCAATTGGTCGCATTTTGATACTAGAATGATAACTATGGTTATAAGAGTGAAGAAGATCTTGTAATATATTAGTGTAGTTGTAAGTATTTCTATGAGTAAAATAACGCCACATTTTCATTTTAAGAGTTCTTTGAAACCTTTCAACTATACTTGCTTTAATGTCTGGATTATTAGTGGTGTAATAATTAATGGTTTTGCTTTTAAAGTAGTCTCTTACCACCTTTGAAACAAATTCTGTGCCTTTATCGGATTGGATGTGACGAGGGGTAGATTTGGCTTCTGCAAATATGCTTTCAAAACATTGTTTAACTGTTTCTGAATCCTTCTTTTTCATGGCTCTTGCAAAAGCATATTTACTAAAAACATCAATAACACAAAGAATATATTTATATCCATCATTATATTGACTATAAGTACGCATATCACTGAGATCAGCCTGCCAGAGTTCATTATAATTAGATAGGATGTATCGATTCCTAGTAAATCGTCGGTGGACAGGTTTATGTAAAGTATACGTTTCCTGAGACTGTAACCATTTTTTTACTTCCTCCTTGCTCATATTACCTTTCATTTCCTTCGCTAACTTATCTATACTACTGTAACCAGCTGGGTTGGACACATCGTAGTAAATCTTATTTATATCTAATAGGGAGTCCATTTTTCCCAATCTAATTTCTTTTTGGTCGACTCAATTGTTTTAGCAGAAATAGGTGTAGATGCGTTTTTTACTTTAAATGATGAATCCCTTGTATTTTTAGGAGATGATGATGATGATGCGCGAAACTCGTTGGTGTAATCTCTCTTCATATACTCCAAGTTAGCAGGATTACCGATACAAAATGTAGGAACTCTTATATCTTTTAAAACCAATGCAAATTCTTCCCAACCTATTGGTTTTGCGCGTTTTAGAGGTCTTTTTACATCGTTTATCAGATCGACAATATTGCTATTTGGGATCACTCGATTGTTTAACACAACTTCCCCTCCTGTCTTCCACCAAATTTTTTTTTTTAAGGATAATAATGTCCATTAAAGTTTGGGTTTTCGATCGATAAGATTTCGGTATTCCTTGTACGATATGAGATGGAGTTAATTCCACAGGATAGTATTGATTCGTTTTAACTTTTTTAACTTTGAATCTAAGTCACTGTTGAGGTTGTTTAAGTGATCAACTCCTTCCATTACTATTGGTATTTTGAAAGGCTTTCGATCTGCTTCGGCAAAATGTAAAAATCGCTGCAGTGCTTGGGAATATAATGCCCATTTTTCACGATCATCCATTTTACTTTTCAATATTTTTTTCATCTCTCCATCCAGGCGAGACGATGAGTTCTCTGATAGCTCATTATTTTTAAGTCTTTCAATAAAATCTTGTTCTACCAAAAGCATTTTTTTTGTGTTCTCCATTTTGGTTATAAAGAGTTTATTAAAGCACTTAAAACTGCACCTAAAATAACAGGTAGAAATGCACCACCCTTTTGAATGATGATAGTTTTTCTTAGTTTTTGTTTTCCCTTTGAAACTAGCTTGCGTAATATGTTCTTGTGTATATTTAATTTAGATTTTTCTTTTTTTTTCTAAGGGAATTTTTCCTTTTAGCACGTTATAAATACACTCGCAAATAATATTGATTTCATCATCATCACAAGCTTTGAGTAAAGCCGTGCGATATTTTGGTTTAAGTACTTGCAACGCTTCAAGTAAGTGTTTATATGTGCTCACACTCGAGTGCATCATTTAGAACTGACTAAAACTTGTTGATTCCTGTTATATTTAAATCCTTTTTTAGGAATGTAAACTGTGCAATTTTATCGAACGGAAATATTTTAGTTTTGAAACGACATAAGTCATCTGTATTTTGTTTCAGATCAATCATGAGATATCCATGGGCATCCTTAGTAGCATCTTTATAGGCTTCATCCACGAATTTTGAATTTTCAGGTAAACTTGTCGCGACAAGTATCGTATTTGAGTTTTATCTCTAGGATTTTTAAAATATACAATGTAACTTGTGTTTAGCGAGATGTCACGTTGACCTCGTCCCTGGTGAAATATATTTTGTGTAATATAAAACACGCTTAAGTTTCTGTGATGACTACCCTTCGTGAAAATATCAACGATCCGTCCATCTGACTCCCTCATCAAATCATCGATAATAAGAAGTTTAGGTTGCTTCCCATCAAACATGTTAATATCAGGTATTCCTTGACTATAATTAACATTTTCCAGATTGTACAAAGGTTGCATTTCATCATAACACCAAATAACTTCCGAAAAATTTACATCGCATAGTACTTTGCAATCATTTAAAAAGTTTGTGACAAATTTTGATTTTCCACACCCACTGGGACCAGCAACAATGGCCGTAAAAGGGTGACAAAAGTGAATCATTATATAGATCTGTTATACGTGTTGAATCTAAAAGTACCAAAACACTAATGACTTTTTTTAAAGTCCAAACAAGGTTATATAGTTTTGTCACACCTGAATATTTTTTTAAATAAAAACACATGAAATTAATCTAAACCTTTATTTAATTTAAAAAAAAGAGTTAACTACATCTTTCTGTAATCTTATAACTAGTCCATGCATAATACTACAAATAAAAAACTTAAATTTATAAAAAATGTCTAAAAACATTCTGAAGTTTTATGATTATACATAAATTACAACTTTCTATTATCTTATTACCAGTCCACACTCAATAATTACAAAAAAATGTTACAAATTTAGGAACAATCGCAAGTACAGAAAAGTAATATTAACACTGAATGTCCTTTATTCTGTAGTGGCCCCAAGCAAGCGTGTCAGTGGAATTTTCTAATAAATATCGTTTTGTATCACTGTGTGATAAAGATATTTTGTTTATTTTTGTGTAAATATAACATGTTTCATAGACCTGAACCGCATCATTTCACACAACAAATTATCTTTTTTGAACAAACATGTTTTATAATTGTCAATGTTAAATTTTTTAGTAATACATTTATTAACTCCTTTTGCTTTTGCTATAAATTCGTTTTGTACATCCATTGCATACATTTTTGATCGAAGGCCAATAAACTCTTTAAAAATTTTACCATTATTTTCATCTTTAAAAAAACCCAATTGCTTTTTATTTACTAATGGCAAACCGTATTGATTGTCAGGAGGATAATCAGAAGTATCAAAGTAAGATTCTAGATCTATTAGTATATCAGCGTAAAAGTTATTCGTAAATATTTGATATACCAAACTGTCCGTGTCCGTGTAAAGCAATTTCAGTTTCTCTGGATATTTGGTTTTCATGAAGTCATAGTGAAATTCATACATTAAAGTTTTTGACAAATCTAATATACAAAATCCTAAATAAATAGGTTGGTTGTACAAGACTTTTGTTTTTTTCAACTGTACTGCAACCAAATTCTCTGAAAATATAGAAAGGCTGTGAAATTCAGGTCTTGCTATTAAAGATTGAACTCCTTGAGTTTTTCCGTGGTTTTGCCAGTGGTTAAGTAATTTAACATTCACTCTTTTATTTATATTTTCCATAGTTTTACCGAAAACAGAATTGTTCATGAGTTTGAAGAAGTCTTTTTCAAATTCTGATCTGGCCAACGAACGCATGTGTGTATTTAAATCGATGTAAGTCTTTAACCATGCCTTTTGTTCAAACTTTAAAATTCTGTGAATTTTTAGCAAACGTAAACCAGATTTTAAACATTGTTTTAGATTTCGATAGTGAATCACATAGTTCGCTTTGTTATTTAAATTAGGAATCAGCTTCTTTTCTTTGGTATCACCTAAACAAACGTTTTCTGGACAGAATGGTAAATCAGAATGAAAATCGTGTAAGTTATTTGGGTATTCCAAATCAACTTCTAAAATGTATCCGTGTTCAGCATCATCAGAAACATTAAAATCAGTATTATTATCCACCCATTCAAACTTGCCAATGGGAAGGCATTGTGACATTGCCCAACCGTAAGGATTATTTGCATCTAGATACATCAAAAATGAAGATGGTAACGTAGGATCATATTCAGACATAAATATATTATTAGCTTTCCCATGTCTGTTACTACATTGAGAAATACCACCTCTTATGTTATTTGCGATAAAAGAAATTTTGTCAATGTCCGTTAGAAGTTCTAGATTAATTTTAGTAGACATTAACATAGCATCCCAACTTAATCCAGGTGCCGTGTAATATTGTGCAGGATCCAATCCATATGTTTCTTTACAAACATTTCTAAAATTTTCAAACACATCTGCTAACAACAAAACATCAGGTTTTAAGTAAAGATTTGAATAATCCCCCATGTTTTTACATTTAAAGTTATTTCATACGTCACGTGCATGTTTATAATCATTTTCTGAAATGTGGTTATCATTTAATGAGCTGTAAATATCATCGTGATTGGGAAGACTAACCAATTCTAATGATTCAAAAGATGTCATATGTTCATATGGATATATTCCTTTTCGTATTAAGCGTTTGAAGTCTTCTTCAGATGGAAAATTTAACCGAAGTTCATGAAACTGATCGGGCAGTAAATTTTTGGCAGTAAACTTATCAAGACTGCTACTCATAAATTTTAAGGAATCAAGAAATCTTAATTTCATTACATGGTTATTGATGTGAAATTGCTTGGAGAAAGAAATATATTTTTCTTTGTTTTGTGGGATAACTTCTATGTCCCCCTCTTCAAATCCAAGCCCGTGTACAATAAAATGAGCATCATAGCTACTCAAATTGTGTAAAAACACAGGTAAGAAATTAGGGGTTCGATATTTCTCAGAACAGGATGGATGAGCGACTCCTTCAAAAGCACCGGTATGTTGGTTATGAGACACAATGAATTCTTCATTTAATTTTTTTTCACAAATGAAACAGGTATCACTTTGTGCTATGGTTACTTTATCTTGTTCCGTTAAGGGTAAAGGACATTTTACAAAAGTGTTCTTTTTGCATATGTTCTCTAAATCTTTTTTTAATAATTTAATAAATGATTCGGCATAATTTTGACCTGTGTATGTTCTATATACAGATAAACTGTCATCATATGAACATTTAATATAGTATCCAAAACTGTACATTACATGTTCCTGAACATTGGTTGTTGAGGATTTATTCGGATCGTTGATACAAGTTTCAATGGGTTTTAAAAATGCTTCGAAATCGGCATATATAACAAATGGGACCCTCAATTTACGATCGTAGTTATTGAATGATATTTGGTTAGAGGGAACTAATTCATTAAACCAGTTTCTTTTACTATCGTTTTCAGAGGGTAAGTATGTACATACATGAAAACAGTCATGTTTTTGATGTTTCTGCAAATTTTCATGTGAAGTGAAATAAATTAAACAACCATCACATAAGTGGATTGCATGCTCTGACGTCGTCATTTGTTTTGATACTAATCGCGAAAGACTTTTTATGTAACAATAATGACCCTTAGTACCGTGATTCAAATACAGCAAGTTTAAATGGATAGTTTTCCTACTTTTCGTTAAGTATAACGGACCAATAACTTTATTTTGCTTGCTTTTCGAATCGTACTCCAAGCCAAAAACATTAATGCTTAGATCATTCATTTTCTCGAATTTATGAATATCGTTTATTTTTATTGGGAAGGAAAGATTTTCAAAATTCAATTTATTTCTGTGCAATTTGTACGACGAGACCCTGTTAGAGTTATTGTTTGGCTCATATAAACCTGACAGTATAGCCCAACGAAAGCGTTCATGGTCTTTGTTTTTAACGTTGATAACTGTTTTTTTGTTTTTTATATCCAATGGTAAGTTTATGTAAGATGAACCACGCAAAGGATTGAATTTATTGATATTCATGTCTAAATATTTAATTTTAACTAAATTCCATCCGCTGTCTTTTTTTTCAAAAATGGTTACTTTGTTACAATTTCAGTTAAAAGTGATGCATTAATATCATCTGTGGCGTCCTCCTTGCAAACGACGTAATTTAACGATTGAAAGTCAAAAATTGTATTAAGTTGCTTAGTTTGTTGTGTAAAATCTGCATTAAGAATGAAATTTACTTTTACGACAGTTAGTTCTGCTATGGATCGTTCTAGTAATTTAAACACTTTTCCCTTGACATTATGCAAAAATAATTCTGGTGTTTCAAATGCATTGGTAGTAACGAAATCAGGTAAAATTCTGTAAGTAACTATTCTATTCCCGAACGCGCTTTCAATTAACTGAACGTTTGTAAATTCCTTGTCAGAACTTATCACGTTGTTTTTATGAGTATTACTTTTCAAGTGGTTGGAATAATATTTTCTAGATACTGACACGTGACACACAGGACATTCAATTTTGTGATTACTTTCTGTACTCACGTTTTGGTGTCCAACTGATACTGTTGACGATGCCACAGCAGCGTAGCTAGTTGAATTGTTCAAAGGTTTTTTTTTCTTTGTTGGTGGTTCGGCAGTCACAGTTGACATTGCTGATCTTTTTTTATTTATTCCTCCTCGGCCAACTTGTAAAGATCTGCAAAAATAAAACAATTATTAATATTACAAGTTATTGACAATTATAACATTAACAAAAACACCTAAAAGTTTAATACTAACTCATTTCTCGTCTACAATTTAAGCAATATGCTTGCATTGGCAGTACACCATCAATTTCATCGGATGTGTCAGATTGACGAGTATGTATGATGTGTCCACTGCATGGTGTGAAATATGGCATAATCTCGGTATCCTCTAACCACGAAACTGGTAAAACCTTTTTTAAATACCATAATCGTATCAAATTATGGAATTTGGACAAGATCAAAGATTTATCTAGGCTTGTAATTTCACTTTGAGATAGATCCAAATTGAAATACATCTTAAATAGAACTAGTCCTATGCCGTCGCGAGAAAAGTAACAAATGATTTGAAGCAACTAGCATTCGGTTTAAATACCTTAAAATCCACCCCCTACCAGCTACAACTAGCAAAAAACGAGTTGAAACATGTTTCGGTAGGATGGGTATCCATTACAATGACACAATATAACAAAGGTAACTATTAGCATCAAATGAGTTTAAGCATGATTCAGTAGGATGGATATCTATGACAATAGCACAATTATAACAAAAGCAGTATTATAACAAAGGTAAGTAACCTACGTTTTAAAATATTCTTGTTCCACTTTTTCGCAGAGTTCGTATAGCCTTTGGTCTTCAGTAAGCTGTTCAAGTTGTTGGTCGAAGAAGTTGCAGCTCTGTTTGTCCATTATTACGTCTTCGTTAGAATGTGTTTTTTTGAAGCGGGCTATGGTCTATTTATACTATGAACATCGGCGCTTGGAACTTGTGTTACTTATCTAATATGAAAGACAATGACTCTTTGTCGGAAAAAAAATAACTAGAAAGGAAGTTTAGAATACAAAAGGTGTTCGCTATACAAAGAAAAATGTTCGGTACGAGTTATAAAGCAATTAAACAAACAATCAAGTAAAAAAAAGATAAAAGGAACAAATTAAGATCTTAAAACTACTTTTACACTTATTTTGTATTGTCTATAACGTAATTGACACAATCACTTTTGTCCTCTAACTGTTTGGTGATTCTAAATCACATCTCTTGTGGATTCCACGTGAGCGTCCTCTTCGGAGTAAGCGTAGTATTTAACACGCACTTCCGCATGTTTCCGATGCTCCGTTGGCGGAACATTTTTTATTTTCCGCGCATCATACACCTCAATTTTTATAAGATGTGAGGCGTATGATGCATCGTCTTTATTGGACTTTATAAAAGCCACGCCTTCCGCAGTGGCTTGGCTGACGCTCGACGACTTTACTGCAACTTTCCTTTTCTTCCGTTTTTCAAAGAAGCCATCTATGCTGTTATTAGGCCTCTTGTTAGTGTTAGCAATAGCTTTTTTGACTTTATAGGCCAACGTTCCTTCTTCATCACTTGCTTCGTCGTCGGGATAATAATAATTTTTAAATGTGTTTTCCTGTAACAATATTAAAACATTATTCAAACGGTCCTTCAAAGTAGATTTACATGGTAAACACAAAAATAGATGAAGGTTATGTTACAATCAATCAAAATCTGAAATAAGTGGGCACACATTAAATTATGACTACATACTTACATCCATTTCAGCAACGAAACACTGCTTTCAGCAACCTTGCACTTAACTTTTTACACTTCACGACTCACGACTCTACTCGAAGATCTTGCTCGGAGAATTGTTTGGGGCGCAATGAAGTCGAGATGTGATGGCGGGCTTTTATACCCAGCGCAATCCTTACAAGTTGGGACACGTATTTTTTGAAAGAAGGGCTTCGCGTAGTGAACAGGTATAAACCCGTATTCTCCAGACGCGGTTTGTTGAAGAACAAAAGACAGCGGCGGTTCTTTTGATACAAAAACAACAATAAAGCATTTATACTATGCCGTCCGCGTTCTTGAGGTCCTTTATGCGTAGTGCAGTTTAACGGGTTTAAACCAGTATCTTCAAAGACATACACTCAAAAAAACATAACGCTCCTCTTATTGACGACGGTCAGGTAAATAAACGGTTCGCCTAGTGAACACGTTCAAACTAGCTGTTATTTCAAAAAGCTCTCTTTGCATAGTGTATTGATGTTAAGTAATTGAATAATAAAAGATCGTGGTGCGTTTGATACAAAGAAAACAATAAAGCTACTGAAACCGTTTACTGTATTATGTAAACTCTCTATCTATATGCATATTCATAATATAAACTTTAGCTATATAATATGTCCACAAAATTTAGGATAGTACCTACTGTGTAAGCGAAACACAAGGCTGCGTTCTTAATATCCTTTATACATAGTGCAATCCTACAAGTTTTGACTAGTATTTAAATAATCGAATTGCGTAACAAACACGTTAAAACTAGTATTTCTAAGGAGTACTTAATAAGATTAGAAGTGAAAAGCAATAAAGCTACAAAATTCTTGTTTTTAACTGAAACCATTTACTATTTAGCGTAACAATATTCTCCAAAACGTAGGTTAGGTTAGGTTAGATTTATGATAGTCCTGAAAGTTATGGCTTCAGAATAAAATAAGTAGTTTGCAAAATAAAAATTTGTCAAAAGGTATGTCTACGAAACATCGAGTACGAAACATCGAGTTGCGAATCAAAAGTACAAACTAAGTACCATATAGCGTGACAATATTCTCCAAAACGTAGGTTAGATTAGATTTAAGATAGTCCTGAAAGTTCGGGCTTACGAATTTCTCCAAAACGTAGGTTAGGTTAGGTTAGATTTAAGATAGTCCTGAAAGTTATGGCTTACGAATTTCTCCAAAACGTAGGTTAGGTTAGGAGGTTAGGTTTGAATTTCTCCAAAATGTAGGTTAGGTTAGGTTAGATTTATGATAGTCCTAAAAGTTATGAGTTACGAATAAAAGTGTACTGCGAATAATGCGATAGGATATTTATGTGCTGATAGAATAATTAATTGAAAGTGGACTTACGAAAAGACATGGTATTATTTGTACGGAGCGTGGCGGGCGATCAGGTACCCAGGAAAAAAAAGGTCGGCACCGAACCCCCAAGTGGGTGCAGGTAAAAAGCTAAACCTAACAAAGGAAAGGGTCTATCCTTTTATGAGTATGTGATTAGGTGTTGCTAGTATGTTGCAATGGAAGTACATATATACCAGAAAGAGTGGGCGGAGCGTGATGAGACCCCGTCCAATCGCTTTAAATGGGGTGTTGACCTTTTTTTTTTTTTTTAGATTTCGTTGCCCCCCCAAACCGCCATTTTGAGCGACAAAAAAGTGATCCAGAACCGGCGAATCCCTACTACTAACGTAACTTTGTGATATGGATTGTGAATGTTGTGACTGATTATTAAATGGTTTTTAAACTTCGTGTGAATGCGTGTGTGTGTACTTTGTATGATTAGATTTTATGGATTCCAGCATATCGGCTCTGTTTCTCAAGAAGTTAAGTAAATCAGTCAATGTGATTTTTGAAGAGGCATCGTTTTTTGTTTGTAAATTAATCGAGCCCTTATACTGCTCCCACTCGCGCTCTGTGGTTGAATCTAGCTTGGTAACAATTAAATAAATAATTAGCGTGCCCCACGAGTCCGTGGGTTCGCCTAACGTTTTAAGAGCGCGAAGGTTACGTAGGACGGAGTCGATTAATTTCCTAATTTGTGATGACGATTCTTTGGTTAAAGATTGTATGGTAAACAAGGACTTAACGTATGTGTGTGTGAGTATCCTGTGATTGTTGTACCTGTTCTCGAGTAAGTCCCATGCTATAGTGTAGTTCTCAGACGAAAACTCGAGAGATTTAATAACCTGCAAGGCGCTGCCTGCTAGGGCCGAACGTAAGTAATGGAACTTTTGAATGGCTCCAATATCCTTTGAGTTGTGTATGAGCGACGTGTATGTGTCCCTAAACTCTAGCCAGTGTTCGTACGACCCATCGAACGAGGGTAACGAAATAATAGGTAATTTAACAGGGCACAAATTTGGAGAAGGACTATTAGGCCTTGTGGCTCCACTCTCACTACCGTCGTCGACCAGCTGCGTAGCCCGGGCCAGGACCCGGTAATATGCAGACTCAAAGGTTTCACGAGACTCTAAGTGTTGCATTAATTCGTTATCGTCGGCCGATAACTCTTCAATTTTGTTTTGGATTAAATCAAAGTCGCTAAAATAAGATGCACAATTATTTATGCGTAACTTTAATTCTGCTTTTAGCAAGGGACTTAACGTTCTGTCCAGGCCGTTAATATACTTCTCGAATAATGTTAATTTGCCTTTGACTGTGCCTCGCCTTTTAATCAAATTACGCAAGTCATTATGCTCCACGTAAATCGTCAGAGGTGATTTAGCGCTAGCGCTGGCGGCACCAGCGCTAGCGCCAGCATTAACGTTAGCACTACCGGCAGCGCCAGCATTAGGATTAGCGCTAGGCGAGTTTTGGGCAGCTAAGTCGTTTTTACCCATTTTTGTGGTGTGTGAGAGACAAGAGAACTTACAGTTATACACTGAAGACACGCAGCGGAAACGCAATGACGGTACGGTGCGTGTGTAGCCGTACACGTAGGTTCACTGAAACGTTATCCACGAATACGATATTAGCACAAATCCGAAGAGGCAAGGAGTGAAGGACGGGGTGTGAACTTGACCGTATTTCTGCTGATCCTGGTGTGCTGGTTGAAGCGACTTCTGCGTTGATTCGGCTCGGAGGTGCAAATGTTGCGGCAAGTGCTTATGGCAATCTCTTGGTTGGTTCGGGCAGAGGCGACTTCAATGATGGATACTTCTTCTTGCGAAATTGGGCTTTATTTCGGTACAAACTGGTGTTCAAAATTAACAATAAAATTCGGAAGGCAAACAATGTGTGCACACTACGTGTCTTTTTGTGTCGTTGAAGGTTGTAGAAGGTCGAACGGTCACCAATTCATACCGTCACAGCCGTCGCGATCGTTGCGCCCCCGTGCGGCGGCAGGAGCGAACTTAGAGTTGTTGCGCTGAAGCGTTGTTGTCTCCTAATACCGTTAGAGGGCGGCAACAATATTCTTATAATGAATGACAATACAAAGAAAAATTAGGGTAATGGCAGGATTCGAACCTGCAACATCAGCACATTACCGCAGCCATACCCTGCGAATTTTTCAATGTGTTTCGTCTTTTATGGTCATTACACTATCGATAATTTTTTTTTGGTTAAACTACCCTCAGTGTCATCTATGAGAAACTTAATCAAGTTATCTCATTCAACTTATATATTCTTAGTTCAATTCCATTTGGTGGTTCATACAACAAATCATTTATAAAATACAATACGCTTTATTGAATGCCACATTAGCAATTTCACTGAATTGCAGATAAATCTTAAATAGGTATCCAAGAGGCGGTCTTATCTCTTGGGAGCGATCTCTTTCAGACAACTTTGAAATTTATCATGGAGTCCGAAACATTGTTTCAATGCAAAGGTCAACGACCGCCCTGTAGGAACACCTATCAATTTTGGGAACTCGTAATTACCATTAAAAACTCCGTGTAACAAAAATTTAAACCTTGAGGTTCGGTATCAATCAAATATTGTTATTATTAGTTTTGATGGTTCGAAGATACACCGGTTGGTGAGTTGTGCGTTAAGGTGTGCGCCGACGAGGCCTCGAGAGGGCCCGCGCTCGCGCTTGTATCGTAGGTACCGGAGTCTGCGCAAGACATCGGCGCTATCATCGACAACCATACACTGATTACTAAACACCTTAGACTTTAATAATAATAATGTATAAAAAATAAAAATAAAATCATTTTATTGCAGACGGTGTCCATATTAGTGGTTAGTACATTATTATCTTAAAAAGTATGTTAGTAACAGATGCAAAAGAAAGATAGACACTTCAATTTAAGAATCTGCCCCCCTCGGGAACACCGGGCACAAGCACATGTGCTCGTACCCAGTGCCGCAAGATGGGACAGTCAGGCTTATCGCTGATGACCCCCAGGATGTTGTTGGTGCTCCCCTGCACCCTACATATGAGCGAGGCAACGCGGCGCCGAATCACCGCACTGAACCCCTCCGTGCGCGCGTGTGCGAACATCGCTGATGCGCTGCAATATCGCGGGATTCCCAACAACACCCTGAAGGCGTTGTTGTATTGTACTCGGAGAGCGTTGAAGGCCCGCTGTGTGTAGTTGACCCACAGGCTGCACGTGTATAGCGTTTGACAGAAGGCTTTAAAAAGAGTAATCTTTACATCAACGCCACAACGCGCGAACCTGTGAACCAACATGTTACAGCGGACCGCCATCGCTCTCCTTTCCCTCTCTATGTACTTGTCATCTTTTAAATCGTCGGTGACCACATGGCCGAGATATTTAAACTCCTTCACTCTAGCGAGAGCTACATTATTAAGCATCACAGGGGGTGCAGCCACAACCTTGCGACTCCTAGACTGAAATATCATGAGTTCACTCTTTTTAACATTATACAGGAGTCCGTGCGATCGCGCATACTCTCCACACACTCTCAATAACCTTCTGAGTGCTGCTACTGATATGCTGAGCAACACCATGTCATCCGCGTAACTGATACTGTTGACACAACAACCGTCGATCGAACAACCGACCCCGGTGCTACTCAGCTCATCAATCAGCTGATTTACGTATAGGTTGAAAAGCGAAGGTGACGTCAGCCCCCCCCCCCCCCCCTCCTGCCTTACTCCGCATTCCAACCCGTACTCATCAGAAAGTTTATTAAGCCATTTGACCCGGTTAGTTTGATTGCCATACCAAATTGGTCAGTTCGCAAGGCACTCCATTGTCTTTGAGTTTAGACCAAAGAATATCATTCCATACCTAAACAAATCAAATGCCTTAGAGAGATCAAGAAAAGCAGCGTTCACAGGCGTACTCCTATCGACGTAATATCTGACAGTATGCTTGAGAGACACAATGGCACATTCAGTCGATAGCCCAGGCCTAAACCCAAACTGAGCATCATGTAAGCGCAGATTCTTTTTAAGCTGTCTCTCAAGCATGCTGTCAAGTACCTTGGATGCAGTTGTAGCTAACGAGATTGGTCGGTAGTTGCATTTGTCAGAAATGTCTCCAGTTTTGTTTTTAATTATAGGCACTACGACCGTCCTCATTCTTCATTCCAGCTCACTGGGCAAGTAGGAATGTCTAATACATAATGTGAATAGCAACCCCAAAAGCCTCGGGAGGTGAGGCCCTGCGTTTTGAAAGTGTTCGATGCTGAGGCCGTCATTCCACTTGAAAATGACACCTAAACACATTCGCGATGTCTTTCGGATCGCTGATGCCGCCCACACTCACCGGGACACTGGGTCTAGGACTTAACTTTTTTGTTTGTTGCCAAAATCCTTTAAAGTCTTTGTTTTTATGTTTTGTGGCCAAACTATTCATTTTAATTAATTCTTGGTTGTTCTGACAATATTTTAATTTATCTTTAAATGTTTTTCTGGACTCCCGCATATTATTATAAATGTTACCACATGTTGGTCGACCATACCATTTTACGAATTTTTGTCTTGCGTCCCGGACATACTTATTCCAGCCAGCGACAGGACGACCGCGGCTTGGTTTGCGCTTTCCCTCGCGAACTGAATAACGCTTATATAATTTTACTGAGTAAATACCCGATGTTTTTGAGGATGTCGAGCGGTTTTAACATAATAGTCTAGTGCTATCAACTACTATATGGACACGCGTATATATACGCGTCGACTGTGGCGCGCTTTAAGAAAAAAAAGTTCTTTTGAGTCTAATTACAGAGTAAATATAACAAGCGTCCTACTGTGTGCCTCACTGGTTGCCGTGTAACTCGCATTCACTCGCATGCGCGGTGGCCTCAGTGCTGGGGTGTGCCGGTTTTCTTGTGGTTGAGTGGGGTTGGCTGCGCCTGATCTGATACAGGTCCTGCTTCTGAGCAACGGGGCCGCCTATTAAGAGCGGGCGTTTTTACATATCCCAGGCTTCTAATCGGCTTATTATTGTTGCATTCAAATCGATGATGAGAGTAAACACTATACTGCGTTTATCGTATCGAACGGTCTTTATTCGAATACTTTTAACGTAAGTGTTCCAATGCGCTATAAACGGGATTCTTAGCCTTTTAAAGTTTAAATTTAGCATAACTTATGTCCAGCAGTGGACGTTTTTTGGCTAAAGTGATGATGATGATGATGATGATAACTTATTTAAATGACGGTTTCACGTATTTTGACTAGAAACTGGTCGGAACATCTTAACCTTTGCTAAGGGCAGTTTAGAGCCAACTTGTGGCGCTAACGTGACGCTCAGTCTTAACAAATATTTATTTTTGTATCTCGTAACACCACGAAGTGCGTAACGGCGAACTGAAGCCTGCCCAACATAAATTAAATGATGCGACTTTAAACAACTCTAAAATGTAGACCAGGTTACGCAGATTTTATGAGCCTGACTAACTGTTTTCAAAAGTACATGCGTAATTTTGCCTTTTATGCATTTGCCTATTATGCTGTTGACGGGTAAGGATTAACCGTTGGTTTAAGCTAACAAAAAGCATTGGCAAAAAAAAAAATAGAAATATTGAGAAAAATATAACAAATTTTTTGGTCTATTTCACGTACTTCTAGGTGCTATAGTTTTGGAGATAATTGTGTGAAAAGTAATACAACTAGCAGCATTTCGGCGAAAAAATCGTGCGCTGTGATATATATCAAGTTGTAACCCCCTTATGTAATTGCTGTAAAAGCTATTTTCGTACTTTGTGGTTATAAGTGAAATTGTATTTATTTTCACATTTTATTTTTCGGTAAGTACTTTTTTTTTGGAAATATTGATAAACAGCATGTTACAAAAACCCTGTACGTCTGATTAAGGGGATGTATATTAAAATGTGGAGATCCAATTTCAAATGTTTAAAAATTAAAATGTCCGATACATAAAAAGTTACATAAGGACAACCATTTAACACTTAATGCTTAAGAAAATGTTTACAACCCCTGACGTAGTATACTAGATAACTACACGCGCAAAGCTAGGTCAAAGCAAAGCGCGCGCGGCACCAATCAAAGGCGGGCGGGCGGGGCTTTCCTTTCACAAATGCCAACCGCCGCACGCGCCGATCCTTTTTACCCGACTACGGCAAAGTCAAAAGGAAGGGTTATGTTTTTATTTGGTAATATTTTTTAGTTCAGTCACCCGCAAACTTTCCTTCCGGTCAGATGTGCTAAATTTGCACACGCGCCACTTTACGTGTGTTATTTTGTGTTGGTAAAAATGTAATATTCCAATCAAGAGTATTTTAACATGCTAATGTGCTTGGGAAAGAACGACTGTAATTATGCTGACGCTCGTAGAGAGTATGAGGCGCGGTTTTTGTTCCATGCTGTATTTACCAGTTATATCACTTTTGAGCAACTTTTCTAAAACCTTTTTAGTTCAAGCAATATTGAGCTGAGAACATTATAACGCTGAGTTATAGGATTTTACTCTCTAGCTCTTTAATTCCGTGGTGCTCGGAGGTGCAACGCCAGAAGCATGGAACAGAGGCGTGGTGGCGCTGTTCTTCAAGAAAGGGGACAACACTTTTCTGAAGAACTATGGACCCATCTCGCTTCTGAGCCATTTTTATAAGCTGTTTTACAGGGTCATCACGAATCGTCTCGATTGCAGGTTTGATGACTTCCAGCCTCCCGAACAAGCCGGTTTCCGAAAAGGCTTTAGTACCGTAGACCACATCCACACGCTGCGGCAAGTTATACAGAAGACCGAGGAGTATAACATGCCATTATGCTTAGCGTTTGTGGACTATGAGAAGGCCTTTGATTCGATCGAGACGTGGACGAGACGCGGTGCTTGAGTCTCTCCAGCGATGCCGTATTGACTATCGGTATATCGAAGTGTTGAAGTGCTTGTACAATAACGCCACCATGTCGGTCCGAATACAAGACCAGAGGACGGAGGAAATTCCATTGCAAAGAGGTGTGAGACAGGGAGATGTTATCTCTCCGAAACTGTTCACCAACACAATGAAAGATGCCTTTAAGCTTCTGGAGTGGAAAGGATTCGGCATCAATATCAACGGCGAGTACATCACTCACCTTCGATTTGCCGACGATATAGTAGTCATGGCAGAATCGATGGAAGACCTTAGCACGATGCTCGAAGACCTCAGTCGGGTTTCCCAACGGGTGGGCCTTAAGATGAACATGGACAAAACGAAAGTCATGTCGAATGTCAATGTGGTGCCCACCCCAATAGCCGTAGGAAACTCAACTCTCAAAGTTGTTGACGAATACGTCTACCTAGGACAAACAGTCCAACTAGGCAGGTCCAACTTTGAGAAAGAGGTCAATCGTCGAATCCAACTCGGCTGGGCAGCGTTCGGGAAACTACGAAATGTCTTCTTGTCCAATATACCTCAGTGTCTGAAATCGAGAGTGTATGATCAATGTGTGTTACCAGTGATGACTTATGGCACTGAAACGTGGCCGCTTACTATGGGCCTTATAAGAAACCTCAAAGTCACGCAACGAGCTATGGAGAGGGCTATGCTTGGAGTTTCTCTGCGTGATCGAATCAGAAATGAGGAGATCCGCAGACGAACGAAAGTAACCGATATAGCCCAGCGGATTAGCAAGTTGAAGTGGCAGTGGGCAGGGCACATAGCACGGAGAGCTGATGGCCGATGGGGTCGAAAAGTTCTCGAATGGCGGCCGCGTATTGGCAAGCGCAGCGTAGGACGACCAGCCACAAGATGGTCCGATGACCTCATACAGGTGGCAGGAAGGCGCTGGTTGCATGCTGCTTCCAACCGGTCACTTTAGAAATCCATGGAGGAGGCCTATGTCCAACAGTGGACTTCTTGTGGCTGAGATGATGATGATGATGATGATAGGATTTTACAAGTTCATGTATATCAGTTTACACCAAGAGATATTATGGGTGCTCCACGGATGCACCATGATATAACTGAACTTGTATCATCTAACACAGTGTTTCTTAACCTGTGGTCCACGGACTCCTGGCGGTCCGCAAGCATTTGTATGGGGGTCCGCAGTCTTATCTACGGACCACTTAACAATCATAAATAAATGCCACCAAAAGTCTTGTATCGCTACGCACGCATACTTTTTTGTAATGTGTAGTACGAAAATAAATGGCCCGAAATTTATTGCATTTTTTTTTACTAAGAGGGTCCATAAAATTGTGCTTGATTTCCTAAGAGGTCCGTCGACAAAAAAGGTTAAGAAACGCTGATCTAAAACATATTATTTACTCATATTAGACAATTCAATAGGTACAACTCACAGGTTTTTCGCGATTTTCTTCGAACTTACAATATTTACCGAAAAACCCGAAATGCAAGTTTATAGAATATATTTTTATCTTTAAAAAAAGTGCTTCGGTGCAAATGCTGGCTAGCATCCCGTCCATATTCATCATCATCATCATCATCATCATCATCTCAGCCACAAGAAGTCCACTGTTGAACATAGGCCTCCTCCATGGATTTCCAAAGTGACCGGTTGGAAGCAGCATGAAACCAGCGCCTTCCTGCCACCTGTATGAGGTCATCGGACCATCTTGTGGCTGGTCGTCCTACGCTGCGCTTGCCAATACGCGGCCGCCATTCGAGAACTTTTCGACCCTATCGGCCATCACTTCTCCGTGCTATGTGCCCTGCCATATTATCCATATTAGCTACAGATATATCGGGGGCATGGCAGTGCCCCCGCCAAGACGAGCGCGAAGCAAACACTGCCGTACCATCCGTTACTGGAACCATTTCGCCGCATTTTCAGGCCCCTATTTGAGAACCTCTGGATAAGACCAGAACGCAGAAATTTTCGTCATCCAGTAAGCTATAATCACATACTTAAAATCCAAAATTTCTTAAAATCAAAAATCCTGGTTTTGTACCCTTGTGTACCCTTCAACGGCCAAGTCACACAATATTAACTATAATAATAAAGAAATCGCAGTAAGGAACCTTAGACTTGGCACGACTTTGTCTAGATTTAATTATTTTTTAGAGATAAACAAGCAGCTCCATCGAGACTTCGCTAATTTTTTACAGAATGTTTTTGGTGGGATTCTCATGTCCTCATCATCATGCGCGTCTTTTCGACGAAGAGCGAGGTCGTAAACAGTGGTGTTGTGGGTCTTGGGCGAACAACGTTCAACATTTTTTGCCTTTGTCGGAAAGCTTTTATACAGATCCCTCGTTTTTAAATAGACTGCGAGCGTATAACAACTTGTTAGCCTTCAGTGCCTTAGGCGTCTCGCATGGTTACCAGCAACCCGACGGTATATCGTTTTTAAAAATTCAGGGACGTACTTATCACCGCGTTTTCGATCTTTCTTATAATGCCACCACCAACAACATTGGATTGTGCATTAATGATAACCACGAACGCGATAGCCTAGCCCAAAGCCAACAGCTAAATAGAGACCTTGTAGTTTTAATCACAAATTATTTGCGCAACGTCAATCCGTACATAGAATGTTTTAAACGCTTGAGTCGAGAAACATTCGATCAAGCGTACATACGGTTTGAAAGAAATAGACGGGCAACTCACGGTAAGATTTTGGGCGACACACCTTGTTACCCGGTCAGGTACAGAAGCTCGCCCTAGGGGATTTTCGAGTGAAACAAGAATAAAATTATAACAATAGGTTTTTATTGATTAAATAAAAGCTCCCTAGGACGACTAGAGACTATAGGTCGTAAGTTCGTAATTCTTGTGCCTAATTCCTAACTTGAGTCAATTAACGTGATCGCTCGCACTCCCCTGGCCGTGACCCGACGTGGAGCAGCGTAGGCTTGAGGTTCGGCAGGTCTTCGTAGGCTGCAGGGCGTAGAAGGCTCGGCAAGGGTACGGTTGTCCAAGTAACCAGCTGGTAGCAGCTCGGTCAGGGTACAGTGTCCAAGTAACCGGCAAGAGGTGCCCTGCAGGTGGCTCGAGGATATGCGAGGCTTGGGGCTCGTTAGACCGTAGGTAATTTGGTGAACGTGAGCCCGTAGGTAGTTGGGTAACCCGTAGGAAGTTGGGTAGCCCGTAGGAAGTTGCCCTGTAAAGATTTAGTGCTTTACAGGCTGGCCACTAGCGGGAACTGATGCCATACTGAAGCTCGAGGAGACGAGAGTCCAACCAGGGAGCTAGAGCTCGCCAAGTAGTGCTGTGGCATCAGTTCAAAGGTTTACAGGTGGCAAGGTAAGGAAGAAAAAGCTAAGTTACATTTAGAAAGAAAGAAATAGTGAAGTTAAAGCTCAGTGACGGTTACGGTTTGAAAATACAATGTGCGACCGTTGAGCAAGTAGATTTAAATTAATAATTATTACAAAGACTTAGAAATTTACAGAAAGAAGTTAAAGAAACGGTCGCAGGATTTAAGTTAGAACAAATTAAGATAGAAATAAATTAAATACAATCTGAAAGAAACACATACACGAAAAATACAATTTTATAAGAACAATTTAGAACAGTTATTAGCAGAGAGAGAGCTTACCAGTTGGGCAGAGGTTTCACCGTTTAGAGGTGGTTGTAGTGATGTAGAAAATATGAGCTCTCTGAGAGCTGCAGGGGCTTTTATAGCCCATTTCCTGAGCTTCCCTTCCAGAGGAAAGGGGTCGTAACTAATTCAAACAAACCCCGCCCCTAACGATTCTAAATGTTGCCAGCGCTTATTTATACCGATTGGTAAAGTAAACGCTGGCTTTAGCAGCGCCCTCTAGTGTGGCTCGAAGTGATATAGCACAGCGTAACAACCTTTAGGTTGTGAAGTTGCCGCTACAATAAGTACGGAGAGGGCAACTTTCCAACCACATTGCATAGCTTTTTGGAAAGTAGGCCATAAGACACCGCACACTGTAGATATAATGAATCTATTGTATGAAGCTTTCCAATACCCATTGCTTTACCCCGAAGGCAATCCAGATTGGTTCCCTAACAAATCAACACAAAGTATCCCAAGTTAAACATGTCCGATGCTTACTGTTGTCAGAGCCGCGATTCCCATTATTAGGCAGACTTTCTGAGGAGTGGTTAGTAGTTCTCTACTGTAAGATTTGCGAAGAACGTTTACGCTATATTACAAATAGTCGCGTAGCCAGAAAACGTTTTCTTCTGAGAATACGGATAGTCCCCGTTTTTTCTGAGTGGATAGATAACATGTATTGTGAACTATTTTTAAAAAGATTAGAAAGTTTAGAGTTGTGCTAATGGTGTGGTTTAGGTATTTCATAATATTTCGCTTATCCTAATGCATATAAAATTAATATTTGAAATGTTAATTGTTTCATACTAAGAGCTATTCCAACATCAAGTTGCAAAAATGTTAGAAACATGACTTTTGTGGAACTATGAAAATCATAAAAATACTTTTTTTTTCTCTCAATAAAAATTGGATATTTATGGAATTCTATTTAAGGACTTTAAGTGGTTAGCTAAACCTATTGAGAAAAGTTTACAAAAATAAGTGGTGTGCTAAAAGAATTATTCAGTTTTTCTTTCGCAAAATACGCAATATAAAATTAATATTCGTCAAATCATTCTAGCATGACCATATTAACACCTTTGATTATCACACGAAACATTAGAAACATAAATACTGTGCTTGTATTTTTAGAACAAATTTACTGTCGCTCGCTTCGGATCGAGTTAAGTTAAAAGGTGAGTAGGTACTTACCGTGGCAGCATGTGTCGCACGCTCAGCGCTCGCGCCGCCTCCGATGATAGCATTTATTTTGTTCCGTATTACACTTCATAACTTCATAGTCAACACTATCTACATCTACACTTATATAGTAAAGAGGCAAACTTTTTTTTTGTTTGTTTATATGTAGGGGAACTAAGAAACTACTGAACCGATTTCAACAATTATTTTATCAATAGAAAGCTACACTATTCTTGGCGGACATAGGCTACTAATTCCACTCGAACGAAGTCGAGGACTTCCGCTAGTTGTTTTTATAAAAAAATGCTTTTCTAATGAAATTTGTAGCAGTCAAGCTTCCTAAATAAATTGTTTTAAACTTTCGCGACATTCACACATATTTATAACATTATCGCTATTGCCGAGCATTTGCTGGAATCGGGACCAAACCATTAGATTGAGCTTCATAACCCTAAAATCCTCTCTACAGAACGACATTATTATCCTAAAATAGTACGTGAAGCGGTTGAAATTAAAAAGTACAAAAATTTCAACCGGGAAGACGGATATAAACTCTCTTCATCATGGAATCCTGTAATCAGCAAGTGTAAGCGTCGAGATATTGTAACGGTGTGTTTATTATGCTTTAAAGTTGGAAAGTTTAATCAGTAGTTTACGAGTGATCCGCTAGATGGCGCAATTCGCGAGTGCCTATGTTTTATGTAAAATTGTAAATAATTGTTCTAAAATTAATAAATAAACATTATATTAAGTGAGAACAACGTGATATTTGTATTCTTTTTATAAAATAACTTCTATTTATTAATTATTTCAGCCGTCTATGGTTGACTTGAGGCGCCATAGATTAATTAATTTACAGCTCCTGTCAATAGTCTATGGAAGTACCGTAAGATTGTTGTTCCTCGGGCTCATAAAATTCGGAAGCACAAGCATTTCGGCTTCAATTACAATACATTCGCAACTAAATAGAAACATTAGAACCAGCCGCGTATTTCTATAGTAAATTAAAATGTAAATGTGTTAATTTGTCGCCGCCCGAGACTTGGGTAAGTCAGTGCCAGCAAATAACCTAAATACCTCTTTCTTAGCTTATGTTTCCTTTCCGAAATTGTGTTTACGGTATTAATTCTATGTTAACGTATCATACATAAATATATCAATACATACCAGAACCAACTGCAATCGCTATATCCACGACCCTACAATTCTCGTGCTCGTCGGTTGGGTGCAATAAACACTTGTCGTGACAACTTTTGTTTCTTTTACGCTCCACGAGGCACCCAAACGCGACAATATATCTTCGGATAAATCGTCGGACATTGTGAGCATTGTGTGTCGGTGTAGTGATATGCCGGTGGAAAATAAACACGACAAAGTGCGGGTAGTTCGTAAAACTCGCGCGGCTAAGCAGAAGTAATACGCTCCACTTCAGTCTACTCGTGACCACGGCCACTGAAACATGGCCGAAACGTCGAGGTAAATCAACAATATATTTCTATCGCGCTTAAGTCCCGATAATGTTATAAATATGAGTCAAGCTTCCTAGCAAGAAGTGCGGTGACAATCGATTTTTTTTCATACTTTTTTGAGTTAGAAAAAAATTACTTCTTGTAAGTCTTATGTTTAACAATGCATTTTCGTTGTATTTTATTTACACTTAGCATTTGTGACGAGTTGACTAGCAATATCTGACCTGACAACAGTGATGACGGAACTGCAGCATGACAAACACTTTAGTCTTAAAAGCTCAAGAATACCGTCGCTCAGTTAAAACACCAGTTGTTTAGTTGAAATCATATACATTGCTCTAACGAGTTTGGTCCTTGAACGAAAAGGTACCATAAAACGGGTGCGCCAAAGTTGAACTAAATTTTTAATGTCGATTATCGGAAGTCCGAAAATGTTGTTCCTAAAAATGTACATCCTAATAATCACTACTCATAACTACTCTGTTCCTAACGTTCTGAATCCCTAATCATTCAACTTCATAATGTCCGTTGCAATAAACATCTATCATACTACTATTTGTTTTCCTATATTTTCTCAAAATAACCATCTTTTACACTATTATTCATCATCATATCTATTTTACGTAGATCTGTTTGTATTCCTAAAATTGAACATTATATACATCAAACTTCATAATGTCCGTTGCAATAAACATCTATCATACTACTATTTGTTTTCCTATATGTTCTTAACATAACCATCTTATACACTATTATTCATCATCATATCTTTTTTACACCCTTTCGTATTCCCTGATCGGTACCTCGCTGGCAGCGAGCGAGCGAAGCGAGCGAGCAAGACCTTTTAGGGCAGAAGTGACTCGGATAGGTAAGGTTCAGAAGGCTAAGGCGGGAGCGAAGCGTAGCGTAGCTACCGCCTTGGCCTTCGGTGTTAGGTTTTTTTTTTGTAACAGCACAGAAAATGATTATTTCCATTAATTCCAGTGAAGTTCCAGTGAAGTTATTACTTAAAATTTTCGGAAACTGAGTGTTATGGACTACGTTAATAGTTAAATAAATTGTAGCAAGGAAAACTTTAGGAAACAAAATTTTAGGAACAGTCATCATTACGAAAATCAATTTTCGGAAAACTAAATGTTATAGACTACGTTAATAGTAAAAAAAATTGTAGGAACGAAGACTTTAGAAAACAAAACTTTAGGAACAGTGATCATTAGGAGTACAGAACGTTTGGAAAATCATTTTTCGGAAAACTGAGTCTTATAGACTACGGTAATAGTAAAATAAATTGTAGGAACGTCAACTTTGGAAAACAAAACTTTAGGAACAGTGATCATTAGGAGTACAAATCGTTAGAAAAATCAATTTCGGATGATGAACTTTAGCGAACCCAATATGGACCCCCATAAAACTGGGTGCCCGCGCTCGTTCCTTAATCAATTGTTTTTGCTTTAATACATAATTATCATAATATGAAGTTAAATATTTTTACTACCTATTATTTGTTTGCCACATCCAGTGGCGACTAATTGCCATACGACAAATAAATAAAATAAACTACTTACCTAATATATTTTATTTCTTCTGACACTAATGATATTGTGGATGACGCATGTAGTTCATAACATACCTCTTTTTGTAAAAATAATTTTATTTAATACATTTGTTTTGGATATTTTTAGTATTTTTAGTAAAACTATACTTATCTTACGCCATGCTTTGTGGCTATCCCAGAGCAGAGTAGGCTTGCCGATATTAGTATTTTACAAGCTTTTATTTAACTTCCAATGTATGTATGCATGTATGTAACTATATTTGTTCGGGTGGAATCTTGCAACTCAATTTTGCTGAAATTTTGTATACACGTTTAATTTAGATGACAATGCATGGTCAGCTATTTGACGTCATTGTAAATCCATCATGGCGGAACACCCAAGATGGTGCACCAGTTATTTTTAACGCAGTCCTACAATATCAAATGAAAGGACTTGCTGAGAGTAACTCGAAAAATAAAGTGACGTCACTCTAAACCCAATATGGCGGATTAAATTTTTTATGCTTTCCTACAATATACAATATGGGTATCAAATGAAAGGATTTGCTGAGAATTCGAATGCGAGTTGAATAAGATGATGACTAAAAAGTAAAAATAAATTAAACGTATTTAAAAAGTTTTTTGCTTTTAATTTATACTATTATTAAGTTGCTTTCCACAGCAGGCACTACCAAAAAATGTAACATTATAACATTATTATTATATATATTTATTTAAAATCTTAGGTTAAGTTTTTGCAATATTTCTATAAAAAGTAATAAGTAGTGTATTATTGGGGTTTTCAGAACAGTTTCTGTTCTGAAAACCCCAATAGGGTTTTGTTGTTTCACACACAAACTGTTCTGAAAGCCCCATAACAGTTTCGCTGTTTCGTTTTGGCGATTTTCGGAACACAAATTGTTCTGAAAGCCCCATATCAGTTTTGTTCAAATCCGTTTTGGTGTTTTGAACACATCTTCTGGAACTCACACAAAACAGGAGATCACGGAGATCATTTTGGAGATGACATTATAAATAAAATTACCTGTTTCAAACCTTATAACGTAAAAGTGGGTCGGCCTATGCAGACGAGGGACACACTTAAAAGTTTTAATAATTAAAATGAAGTTTGTCAAACAACTACAAACATTACAGTTAGAAAACATTTGTTCAGATCGTAAGAATATTTACTCGAAACATGGTAAACTTTTACCGAATTCAATTAGATGCCTCATCTGTGGTCCATCGAATTGCGGCAAAACGAATTTGGTGATAGGTCTTCTCCTTCATAAAAAGGGATTAGTGTTTCAAAACGTCTATATCTACTCGAAAACATTATTTCAGCCCAAATATGTATTTTTAGAGAATGTATTATCTGAAGTACCAGAAATCCATTTTGAAAAATACAGTGAAAATGAGTTAGTTTTAAGCCCTACAGAAGCAAAACCAAACTCTATAATTATATTTGATGACATCGCATGCGAAAAACAAAACAACGTCAGAGATTATTTTTCTATGGGTCGACATAGCAAAATAGATTGTTTTTACATCAATCAGACCTATACTAAGATCCCTAAGCAGTTAATTAGAGATAATGCAAACCTTATTATTCTATTTAAACAAGACGATCACAATCTTCGTCTCGTGTATGACGAACATGTTAATACAGATATGTCTTGGAAACAGTTTAGAGAAATGTGTGCAAATATTTGGCAAACTCCTTTTAGTTATTTAGTAATTAACAAAGACTGCGAAAAAAATAAGGGGTGTTACAGAAAAAAGTTTGACACATTTGTAGTCTTCGAGTAAATATAATGAGTATTTGTTTATACTAGGCTTCATTGCAAAAACTGACATCATCAATAGCACATCTTTAAAATGAACACAGAAAAAGCGATGAAGCAACAAATTGTTGCAGCTGCAGAAGCCGTTAAAAGAAAAGTAAAAAGGATACGTGACATTACAAGTGAAAATGAAAAAATGTTGGATACAGTTTTCAAACCTATTTCTAACTCTCTTAATCAGATGGTTGATCAAACTAAGTTACAAAATCAGAATGATTATTTAAGCCCAAATTATCACAGTACACCGAAAAAAATTAAGCTAGACCACAACAACATAAAACGTGTTCTATCGTCCAACGATACTGTGTTAGCACTAAATCCTGATAAAAAAGAAGAAAAAACCGATGATTATGAAGAAAACATTGATAGTGATAGCGAAAATTCTGATACATCTTCTGATCAAAATAATGAAATCGAATGTGAAGAAGAATATTGTGATGTAGCTGATGACGATGCGTTCGAGTCTGTCTCCAGTTTGGATCAAAACTATTTGTCTCCACTTTCATTTTCTCCAAAAACATTTGAAGCTATTCCATACGGAGTAAGATTTGAAAGAGGTAAACTTATGATGGGAAGCCAGAGAGTTTATGTTTCAGAAAATAAGATAACGATTAACGCGACTTCATACAAAAAAACACCAGGAATGGTAGAATTGATATTTAAGAAAGCACCTCAACTGAATTTAATTACTGCAGAAGATAAAGAAAATTATAAACTAATACTAAATCAAACTAATGCTCACCGAAGGGACTTTAATCCCGAGAAACCTATTAAAAGTAATAGAGGGTCTAAATACTTGCAAATAATTAAACCTTTATTTAAATTGAATAGAAACTATAATAGTTCGGACAATCTTGCCCACGGTCATGGATTAGCGATTTTGAAAAAAGTGAAACCTTCCGTTGATTATGTTTATTGGGATGATCCAAACGAGCTAGTTGATCGTTTGAAGTTGTTGATTGCTTCTCGAGAAGCTGGTAACACCGGACTAGACAACGAAATTATATCCATAATAGAAGAGTTGCGCGAAAGCAATATAATCTAATAAATAAAAAAGAATTCTTACCAGCATAACAGTTCAACGTAAGTCTTAATCAAAGACGGACCGGTTATGAATATAGACAAATTCGGACATCACGTTCATAAACGACTTCGTTTTGCTGAAAACTTTATAAATCGTAACGAAATATTGCAAAAAACAGAAAACGGTGACTTCGATTTACGATTATCACGGTTAAAAGGTTTAAAACTTCCGCTTTTAAACGACGAAGCTGTCAATAAAGAGTATGTTGACCATATCAATAAAGTTATTCAAACTAATATTGGAAACATTTTACTTAAGCTGCGACATATAGATTCTATTCTAAAAGAATTCGATGAAAAATATTGCACAAAAGACGACATTATAAAAATTGTAAAGCAACCTTCCTAGGTAAAGCATTTAAATGAGTAAGCAAGATATCGTAAACGAGATTCACAGGGGCGCCCGAAAAAATTTTTTACGATGTCCGGTGAAACTTAAAAGCATTGATGATTTGTGGCAAGCTGATTTGATTGACATTCAAAAATATAAACAAGTAAATAAGGGATATAAGTACATATTGGTAGTAATAGACTGCTTATCAAAATACGCATGGACTGTTTCAGTGAAAACAAAATCAAAGCATGAAATTACGCAAGCGTTTAAAAAAATACTCGATTTAGGACGAGTTCCGGACAATTTGCAAACAGATTTAGGCAAAGAATTTTACAATGATGAATTTGAAAAATTATTAAAAACAAATCGTATTAATCATTACTCTACATATTCTACAAAGAAAGCATCGATCGTGGAAAGATTAATCAGGACTTTAAAGAACAAACTCTACAAATACTTTAGTTTCATCGGCAATTATAAATGGATTGGTAAACCATTAGACGACGTTGTTAGAGCATACAATAGCTCAGTTCATCGAACTATTAAATGTGCTCCATCCAATGTAAATCTTTCTAATGAGCACATTATACGAAGCAATATAGAGAAAACGCATTATCGCTCAGTTTCTAAAAGAAAAAAGTTTAAAATTGGAGACATAGTTCGAATAAGCAAGTTCAAAAGCACTTTTAGAAAAGGGTATACACCAAACTGGTCCACAGAGCTATTTACGATAACAAACATTAAAAACACAAATCCAGTTACATACCAAATAGAAGATTCGCATCATAACAAAATACTAGGTTCATTTTATGAACCGGAGCTTCAAAAAACTCAGTTTCCAAATATATATTTAGTTGAAAAAGTCATAAAAAAGAAAGGAAAAAAGCTGTTTGTTAAATGGTTAGGTCTCAGTGAAAAAGAAAATAGCTGGATAAGTAAAGAGGATGTTATTTGACTTATAACTTATGTATATTCTGTCTTCTCTTCATTTATCGCAAAGCAATGCAAGGAAGTGGACTCCTTAATAATTTGATTAATAACTTGCCTTTTGAGCTACACTTACCTGGTTATAATTATTGCGGGCCTGGAACAAAGCTATCAAAAAGAATACAACGAGGTGATCGAGGTATCAACAAACTTGATGACGCTTGTATAGAACACGACATAGCTTATACTAACTATCCAGATTTAAAACGACGACATCAAGCAGATTTAAAGTTACTTCAAATGGCAAAACGCAGAATCAAATCTAAAGATTCCAGCAAAGGAGAAAAAATTTCATCATGGCTTGTTAGCAAAGTTATGAACAGCAAAATAAAAGCTGGTGCTGGAATAAAATCATTTAAAGCAATAGTTTCCAAAATCCGATCGCGTATTAAAAAACATAAACCGAAAAACCGTGATTCAACAATAATGTGTGCATATAAAGCGGCAAAGAAGTTATTAGCACAAAATGGACAAATACGTTTGCCGCGCGTAATACCGATACCAAAAACCGGTGGTATTTTGCCACTGATTCCAATTTTTGCCGGGCTGTCTGCTTTCGGATCTTTAGCAGGGGGAGCGGCAGGTATTGCTAAGGCAGTAAATGATTATAAATCTGCTCAGAAAAATCTTCAAGAATCAGAACGTCATAATAAAATGATGGAATCCATTGCTTTGGGAAATGGATTATACGTAAAACCTTATAAAAAAGGAAGCGGTTTATATTTAAATACAAAAAACTAAATAGAAGGCTACCGAGGAGAGCTCTGACTAATATAGACATCTTAAATTACAGTTCCGACATACCTCATTTTAGGGGAGTTTTTATGCGCGACAACTTACCGAAGAAACCTTTTTAGAATGTGCAATTGTAAACTTAGATAGTACTGACAATGCAGGAACACACTGGGTAGCCTATGTAAAATGTAATACGTATTGTGAATATTTTGATAGTTACGGAGACTTGAAACCTCCTCAAGAGTTGTTAGAATATTTAAAAGATTATGATGTATTTTATAACTATGAAAATTATCAAAAATTTAACACCGTAAATTGCGGTCATTTGTGCTTAAAATATCTTAGAAAGTTTTGGAAAAAACACAATAAATTATAACACATTCCTTTTATGGTATCATTTCAAAGATGTCTTTCACCCTATCCATTACGGGGTTTTCTGCTACGCTTACAACTAATTACTCTCCACCATTACAACTAGATGAAGAGTATGAATGCGGGCTATTATATTTCTCAACTTTTAATTCTATACCTAATATTGACTTCAGAAACAATCAATTTTCTTATGGCGAGAAAGAAGTACTTGAAATACCTGAAGGTTCATATGAACTTGAAGATATTAGCGATTACTTACAAGATAATATAAAGGATTGTACGATTAAATTATCTTGTAATAATAATACATTGCGAACAAATATTTTATGTTCAAAGGATATTCACTTTGAAAAAAGCAATTCTATTGGCAAAATGTTGGGTTTTGAAAATAAAACATTAAAAGCTAATATAATGCACCATTCTCGCGATCCTATTAACATTCTATCCACAACAGTCATCAGGATCGAATGTGATTTTATAAGTGGTTCTTTTGTAAACGGAAAACCCAGTCACGGAAAACCCATACACGAATTTGTTCCTAACGTTCCGCCAGGATATTGTATAATTGAGGTCCCTAAAAACGTTATTTACTTTCCAATTAACCAAAGTAATATTAGCTCAATTAATATACGTATACTTGATGCAAATAATCAACTTGTAAATTTACGCGGTGAAGAACTTCAGTTATACTTACATATAAAAAGAAGTAAAAATAATGATAAATTTTAATAAAAGCTGTACACACCAACCTGCACCAATTAGTCCAGCTAACATCTTCAAAAGAAGAACATCTACCAAAATTAAATTGACTAAGGAGAATATCAAGTTTCTTAAATTGATTGGATTACTAAAATGAGTGAATATTTAAACGTGACAGATAGCTTTGTTGAAGACAATAGTATCGAAGGCTTCGAAATTCATTCATATAAGCCATATGTTACTACGTTCAACAGAAACGATGAAATCAGAATACCTATTAATCAGCAAGACTTGTATGTGTTACCCTCTGAGAGCACATTGTATTTGGAAGGGATCGTAAATGTTCAGAACCGTGAAACAAAAGAAAAAGTAAAAAGTGTGCAATTTACGAATAACCCATTTCTTTTTCTATTTCAAGATATTCGATATGAATTAAATGGGGTTGAAATAGACAGACTGAAAAATGCAGGTGTGACTACGACTATTAAATCCTTATTGTCTATGAATGAAAATGAAGCAAGAATGTCGAAAGCTTGGGGCTGGGATTTAAATGGCACAAAAAATATAGAAGAAGGACGTTTCGCAGTTTCTATTCCTTTCAAAAAAATCTTAGGATTTGCTGAAGACTTCAGCAAAGTAATTATTAACTGTAAACATGAATTAATTCTGCTTCGTAGCAATACCAACTTAAATGCAGTAACACTTAGTACTAATGAGGTCTTGAATGAGATTGAAATCCATAAAATTGTTTGGCGAATGCCTCATATTAAAGTTTCCGACCGTCAAAGAATTAACATGCTCAAGTTGTTGGAAAAAGATCGCACATTAAGGTTAGCATTTAGAAACTGGGATCTTTATGAATACCCATATTTGCCTAAAACCACAAAACACACATGGTCAGTAAAGACATCAACCCAAATAGAAAAACCACGTTTCGTTATTCTATCTCTGTCTACGAATAGGAAAAACTTATCAAATGCCGACTATTCTCGTTTTGATCACTGTCGTTTGAGAGAAGTTAAAGTGTTTTTAAATTCTATTTATTTTCCATATGAAGGCCTGAACATAAACTTTGAATCTAACAATTATGCTTTATTATATGAACAATATGCTAGATTTCAACAGTTATATCACGGTCGTCGTGCTGAACCGTTGTTAACCATACATGATTTTAAAAGTTGTCCTTTGTTTTTAATTGACTGTTCTCGACAGAACGAAAGATTAAAGACAGGACCTATTGACGTTAGAATAGAAATTGAGTGCGATTCGGAAATTCCTGACAATACGTCCGCTTACTGTCTTATACTGAACGAGTGCGTAATAGAATATAAGCCGCTAACCTCAATTGTAAAGAAAATATCATGAATTCAAATATTTATATAATCGATGTGCAAGGCTTCAAAGACAAGGATAATAATTTTATCATGAAGGAGTTAGCAGTGGCTACCGAAAATTTTACACAAGTTTATTTAATAAAACCGCCGTTCCCTTATTCTAAGTTAACTGATAAAGAACGACGTCAAGTGCGGTGGATAGAAAAAACGTATGGTATAACATGGAGTGAAGGAATTATTGACTATAGAGAATTTATAAGATACGTACAACCATTCTTAAAAAATAAGACCATTTTAGTGAAAGGCTTAGAAAAAGTAAGATGGGTACAAGAATTATGTTCTGATTGTGATGTTACCGAAATAGGAGAAATGGGATGTCCAAATTTTGAAGAATTGTATAAAATGGTAGCTGATGACGGTAACACGAACTTTTACTGTATTAAACATTTAAAAAAATGTGCTTTGAAAAATGTAATTTGTATTAGAAATTGGTATAGGAAATGTGACAAATAATATTAAAGTTAAAATAAATTATAGTATTGTTAAGCAATGCATTTTTATTTTATTTATAAAGTTCGTCCACCTTAACACAAAAGCACTATTTTAGAATTTATTGATTCAGGACGGGTCTGAAAAATTAAATAAAACATATATTGAAGGAAATTTTTTTTATTACAGAAATTAAAACAAGACATGTACACCTTTTATTCATAACAAACACCTTACATCTAACTTAAACATTTAACTGTCTTAAGGCTATTATTAAAACATAGATTTATGACCCCAAGATAACGTGGAGATTTGGTTTTTTAGTATAATGCGTTTATCATCATTTGATGATAATGCTACTTTTTGCACAGATTGCGTAAAAATAATATGTTTCAATGATTTAAATACAATATTTGTCTTTCTTAATCTTTCATTATTTAATAATACACTTTTATACTTTTCAAAATCCAAATCTCGCAAAACATGTTTTTTTGTCCCTTTAGCTTTTTTCAATTGTTTCTTTTCTGTTTTGATACAATACAATTTAGATCTGAGACCTACAAACTCACTTATTATTTCGCCACCGAGTTCGTCTTTAAACAAGCCTGGTACTTTTTTATTTTGACGTGTTATGCCATAGGTGTTACTTACAGAATAATTGCTGGTATCAAAATAAGGCTGAAAATTTAATTTAATATCTGCATATAAATCTTCAGTGTTTATGGAATACAAAAAAGAGTCTGTATCAGTATAGCACAAACTTAAATTAGACCCGTAAAAAGGTTTCATATAAGAATAATGAAAATCATACATATGAGATTTGGATATTTCCAAAACAGTAAATCCGATATAAATCGGTCGATCAAGTTTTATGGATTCTGGTTTCATTTGTATGGCTACGAAATTTTCAGTAAAAATGGTTGAACTATGATAATTAGGTCTGCCTATTAGACACTCGGCTCCGTACTTCTTTTTCGTTTTATTTTTATCATCATGCCATACATTAACTAACATAACATTTAATCTTTTCTCGGGGTCTTCCAACGTCTTACCAAAAATAGCATTGTTAAATAGTTTACATAAATTTTGCTCAAATGCAGATGTAGCTTTTTGTCTCAATTGCGTGTTTAGATCTATATATTGTTTTAAAAATTGACTTTGCTTAAATTTTATTACTCTATGAATTTTTTTAAGGATCAAACCATGATTTAAACATGTTTTTAAATGTATGTAATGAATTACGTACTCATATTTATCATATAAATTAGGGATAAGTTTAGGTTGCTTCGAACCAGGAGGTATGAATTTCTGCGGGCAGAATGGAATGTCATTATGCAAGTCGTGCAAATATTCAGGATATTCTAAATCCACTTCTAAAATATAACCATAATCTGAATTATCTGGTACTAAACGGATATCAAGATGTTCAATTTCATCCTGTTGTAACAATTTGAAATCAGCATAAGGTAAACTGCCACACATGGCATAACCGTATAAATTATTACAGTCTATATATAATAAAAAATTGTTTGGAATACTCGGATCATAATTAGGCATGTATTTATTATTTGCAATCGCATATCGATTAGAACATAAACATATACCCCCACGAATACCCTTCTGAATCATTCTAATTATTTCAAGGTCATTAATAAGCTGTAATTTTACATTTGTTATAAGTAACATAGCATCGAAGCTTAAACTTGGAGCAGTCAGATAAAAAGCAGGATCTAGTCTATAGTTAACTTTACAAGTTTGACGAAACTTTTCGAATATGTCAGCCAATAACAGCACATCAGACTTAAGGTAAAGATCAGTGTATTCCCCTAAATTCTTAAGTTTGAATGATTTCCAGACAAGTTTAGCGTGCTCGTAATCATATTTTGATATGATGTCATTGGTTAACGAGTTGTAAAAATAATGTTGCTGTGGTAAGCATTGCTCTTCGTACCGAGTCCAACTATTCATATACTCGTATACACCCTTACGTTTCAGTAGGTCGAAATGCTCTGTTAACGAATAAAAATGCGAAAGATGAACAAAGTCTTCTTTGTTTAAAGTGCTTACAAGTTCTTCCAAACTAGCGCTTAAAAATTTGAATGAATCCACAAAGCGAACAGGCATAAATTCATTTCGATTATTGATGAAGTATTTTGTAAACGAAATATAATTTTCTTTATTTTTCGCTATAACTTTAATTTGTCCTAGCATTTCCCCCAACTGACGTATAAATAAATGACTGTCGTATCCTGAAAGGTTATGAAAAAATACGGGCACAAATACAGGTAAACGATAGCGGATATTGCAATAAGAATGAGCTGCCCCCCTATAACGTCCTGTTAAATGACAATGATCTCTTACTGAGTCACCGAGCAACAACTTGCTGCAAAGAAAACAATATCGAGCATTCAAAAAATCATTTTCTTGCTTTTCAGTAATAGCCATTGGCTTTGGGCTCGAATAAATATTGCTTATTGTACATATATCCTTCTGCAGATATTCAAGGAATTTACCTACACAGTCTTTTCCACGATATGATACGAATTTGTTGAGAGAACTGTCGTATGAACTCACAACATAGTACGCAAATGCAGCTGGCACATGTTCCTGTAATTTAATAGTACATTGTGAACTCTTTTTTTCATTCGTATTTGGTACCAATAAAGATTCAAAGTCAGCATATATTACAAAAGGCATGTCTTGCAGACGTTCAAAATTTTTAAATTCTATTTGTTCATTCTGACTGGGTAAAATTGTCTTTACACCTCCACATACGTGAGCATCAATTTTTTTTTTCACTATTAAAAAATATCATACATTCTTCACATAGAAAAAATGATCCCTTGTGTTTTGTTAATTGGTTTTTAAGCAGGCTGCTTAAGTTTTTAATAAGACAATAATGAGTTTGTAGACCGTTTTCTAACATTAATAAATTAACATGATATTGCTTGCGGCGTGCGGTTTTATACAGCGGACCAACGATTTCAGTTTTATTTTTTAGTGCATACACATTAACACTTATATGTAGGTTGTTTTTTCAAATATTTTGATGTCATTTAATCCCACAGGAAAAGTCATGTTTTCAATATTGAGAACGTTCTCGTAGTGAGGGTACGAAGATATCCTATGAACATTATTTTTAGCGGGAATTAAAGAAGCCATCACGCACCATAAAAAGCAAAACGAATCATTATTTTGTATATTAATACACGCTCGTTTTAGTTTTATATTTTTAGGTAAATCTATGAATCCTGACGCTTTCAGTGGGTTATATTTACTGATGTTTACCTCTAGGTATAAATTTCGCATAAAAGCCCAACCACTATCTCTCTCTTGAAATTCATCAATTTTCCGAGAAATCGTATGTAAAAGGTTTGAAAATATATCATTGAAATCATAATTCTGATGTATAACTATATTTTGCGTTGCAAATGACTTTGTTTCACATGTATCGTTTTTTAGTAAAGAAAATTCTGCGAATAATTCAAAATTAACTTTGATACTACCGAAAACGGATTGTCTTGCTTCCAAAATTTGATAAACGCGAGTGCGAAGGCTGCGCATAAACTCGGCAGGAGGACTTGCATGATCAAGGTTGTCATTGTGCCCGCGCACGCGGTATGACGCTATTCTACTTCGAAAAGCGCTTGCAATTTTTTGAATACCATCGCCGTTATCGATAGAGTTATTATTCTTGTGCGTGGTACTTCGTAAATGCGCAGAAAATGCACGACTAGGAACAGATGTTTCGCAAACTGAACAAAATATTGATCTACTACCCATTATTAAATAATTAATTTAGACTAAGGTCAAATATTACAAATAAAGGTATACTAAGTAAGAATTATGATTATTTGAAATCACGATAAAATACTCCGTCTTCGATAAAATGCTCCCTACATAATTTTAAGGCTTTATTTATATTCGAAACCTCTGGCGAATTTGAGTCTACCTGAATTTTTAAATTAACAAGAGCTTTCTCCCATCTATCTTTCGGTGCAATGGATTTTATGTCAGCAACATTATATAATTTCAACTCGACGAAAAGATCACCGGACAGTTGGCTAGTTCGACGCACCTTCCCTCCAGGAACTTGTCGCATCAGCGCAGACTGAAGCTCCACCTTATTGCGCTCGGCATGGAAGCTTTCGTCCTCGCTATCGCTGCCAATAAGCCAGCCGGAAGAGTCGTCGCTTCGGACTTGTTGACGCACCTGCGATATATTTTTTGACCTGCAAACCACAAACATATAAGTATGATTATAACATATAAAATAAAATACAGTATTGGCTCAATAAAATAGTTCGTCTTCAGATTTATCAGAGCTAGATTTTAGACTTCGTTTTTAGAGCTATAAAGAAAAAAATAATACATACTTATATCGGAAAGGTCATCTAATTATTTAAAAAACTTAAAAAAATATTTTTTTTTTACCGTGGTACAGGAGTTGCGTCATCGGATTCAGAAAGTGGAACTCTCTTTTTAGACACCTTCTGCTTCTTAGACCTATAAGAAAGACATGTTACATTTAGTAAAGCACATTTAAAGGACATGAATTTGAAACTCGTTAGAAATTAAAATATATTCTACTTACCTCGGTACAGGCACTTCGTCGTCAGATTCAGAGAATGGGATTCTCTTTTTAGATACCTTTTGCTTCTTAGGCCTATAACAAAGAATTGCTATATTTAGTAAAGCACATTTAAAGGACATGAATTTGAAACTCGTTAGAAATTAAAATATATACTACTTACCTCGGTACAGGCACTTCGTCGTCAGATTCAGAGAACGGGATTCTCTTTTTAGATACCTTTTGCTTCTTAGGCCTATAACAAAGAATTGCTATATTTAGTAAAGTACATTTTTAGGATACGAATTTCAAACTGTTTAAAAATACAACAAATATACTACTTACCATACTACAGGAACCTGACTTTTTTAGACCTGTAACATTAAAAAGAAAAAGGTATGATTATCTGTTATTTATTTTGATGAATATGTAGAGCGAATAAGTGTATAAAAGTTAAATTATTGCCTAAGTAAAACTTAGACATTAAATAACTACTTACCCTGAACTTGGAGCTGGTTTCTCAAGCTCCGAATTTGAGTTAGGTTTTTTGAAATTTTTTTCATCAACGAAATACACCGTATCAGGCCTGTAAAAAGAACGAGGATATTAAAATTACAGTTTCTTTTAGTAACACTAAGTAACACAAAGTAATACTAAGTAACATTGAATAATAATTTATTTAAATTTATAAAAACTTACGAACATGATTTAAATGCAGTGGTGCTTCCTTGTTGAAATAAGGGAATGTAATAAACGTTAAACCATAAAAAGCTGTTTCTGCGTAAACATCACTTACAGTAGTTCTCAACCTTTAAAAATGTATTACATGTATTTTCTAATAACAGTACAGCAACAAATATCGAAAAAAAGGAGGTTTTTAAAAGGTTTAACACCTCAGTTTCCGATTTGCAAAATAAGCAAATGTGTAACAAACAAAAGTATCGTGTTAAACAGATCGTTGTCACAAAAGGCATGCGCCGATATCAAAGAAACCGCCGCTATAATCGACTGTTATGAAAGAACGTGGTGATTCTGCACCCGCCAAATGCATGATCACAAATCAAATACTATCATCCGTCTCATTCAAACATATTGAATTACACTTGAGCGAGCGGTAGAAAAACGTGTTGTCGAATGTATTAAGCGAGTACGGAATAACCTTGTCAATGGAATACTATTAAGATTGACCATACTGAATGCGATGATTTGTAAAGAAGTAATATTTTCTTTTTATTTTATTTTAAGCATAACTTACTTAACCTGCAACGGAAGCATACCTATACATGAAGTTAATTTATGATGTCATAGACATAAAATCATGTTATAACTTGTGTTGATTGCATCCACGTGCTGATTTATCGGGTTACATACCTAACAAGTAGATAGATTTGTAGATAATCATTCGTACTGGAAACCTTTAGACGAACACACGTAGTTTGTGACCGCCAGTGTTTGCATCCATTCTTCAGTAAAAATGGTAAGTCCCTTCCTAAATTGAAATCATTATTGGAAATCATCGATTTGCTATTTATTTACTTTTTATAAGTTTTATCAATAAATAATTTTAAATGTTTCTTTACAGAGTAACTCCAGTTCACAACCGATTATCATTTCTAAAGATGCTGATGAGCCGACACTGCACACCTTTTATTCTCAAGCTACATTTGATGATACGCTACGCTGCTCTCAAGATATAGACGCATACTTGAAGTACCAAACTGAATATTTAAATCGAGTTCCAGATGTTTCCATACCAAAGATTCCGAAACGATCAAAAGAAACCTCGAAGAAGGCATGCAATAAAAACATCGACAGCGGATTGAATTCCTACATCATTAAAAAAATGAAGAAAGGCCGGCGAATAATTAACATAAGTATATCAAATCTTGAACTGGACAACGAGTCTCAAGAGGTTGCTGTGCAATACATTGTAGAAGATGATTATGATGAAATCTTAAATGCCACGGAAGGACTAGTTGATAAAATTGTAAAAAGATTAAGTAATGTTAATTATTAGATTAGTTTAACTTTAAATATGTTGTATTATTAATATTATGTAACATAAAATATACTATATACCAGTAAATATAGAATAACATAATTTTTTTATAATAAATTGTAAAAATCTTAAGCAATGTTAATTAGTAGGTTTCTTAAACATTTAGAAATAATACATTATTATGTATAAAATACCTGGCGTAAAAATAAACCGTAAATAAAAATAATCATTCATTTATTTTATTTAATATACCAATAAGTTAGTTTGATACGAGAACCAAATAATAATTAGTCAACTAGAGTTTTATATAAAACGCATACGGAACTCTAAATGGCACGCGTGCAAATAAAGCAATAAAACTTGCAATGTTGGGTTTCATGTTTCATCTTAGTGAGTCTCAGGTGCAATCCTTTAAGTTTTAAGTAATATGTACACGGCTCTTACTTTGAACTTAAATACGATCAACTTAAGATTAAAATGAAATTGCACAACTTTTATGAGTTATGTTAACTCGTACATTTTAAGCTTTCAAAGTGAAATCGTAATTATATAGCGCGTCACATCGACGTCACATGAATTAGCCAATCAGAGTGCCAGGTCTACATCGCGGTAATGAAGTTTTTCAAATGGTTAGTATAAATAAAAGTACTGTTCTATAGTTTGCTGGGAAGTTGACGACCGGACGACCCCAACACGTAAATCATGCACCACGGATTGGCCACCCGAGGACTGCGTGTAGTGTTGACTGTGAATTGCGAATCTGGGGGTACTATACCTACGCGGTCGATAGCGTATAGATACCCATACCCCAAGCACGTAAAACCGCAGCCTTCTGCCAGGAATCTGCTTCCTGGGGGTTGCGATCACGCCAGTGCAAACTTGATCAATTTGCCTGACGTGTTGTGCTGTAAACACCATAGTTAACCCAAGTGGTGCGCTATGAGGGTTTATGCCAGGAATTCGCTTCCTGGGACCCTTGCATGCAATCTGAGAGTTGGCCGCCTTAGAATGTGTGTTGTGTTCAAGCTTTTGCTGTTTCAAATCGTAACTTAAACTTTGCGACCAGCGTCTGGTAATTTTCTTAGTAAACAGAATATCATAATGAGCAAAACCGATGAAAATTAATAAGAGTTCTAAAAGACGTGTTTTAAAACCCTAGTCCAAAACGGATTTGGACAAAGTGCTATGGGGCTTTCAGAACAGTTTGTGTTCTGAAAATCGACAAGCGAAACAGCGCAACTGTTATGGGGCTTTCAGAACAGTTTGTGTGTGAAACAACAAAACCCTATTGGGGTTTTCAGAACAGAAACCCTATTGGGGTTTTCAGAACAGAAACTGTTCTGAAAACCCCAATAATACACTACTGATATGCACTTTAGAATTATCGTCCCTGCGAACGTGGATCCTACAGTATTTGACCCAAACATGTATATATCCTTTTTGCTTAAGAGCCGTTTTTGTAGTTGTCAAGAGCTTCTTATTCTCCGGCGTCAGATGATCGTTAATATACACACTCTGGGTGTTCCCTGGAAACCGATTTCCTCAGCTGAGAGTTTTTTCTTGAGTCTTGCAGATGCAATGAAATCCTCCTTTACATATCGATTGGTGAAACTGACAATAATTAACTTTTCCTTAGAGTTGTGTATTGAAACTCTTGATATATAGTTTATATTGTTTTTATCCACCGGGTAACCAACAGCGGTAGAACTATTACCCAAGATTACGAAAAGGTTTTCGTTCTTTTTGAGTGGAACCCCCTTGATTTCAACATTGTTAAGGCGCTGTTGCTGATCGTTACGGGAAATCTCCTCCTTTATGAGCGATATTTCGTTACTCATCGCCAGGACCCTATCCTGCAATGCCTCGAACTCCGGGACTCTCCTCTCCACTTCTGCTAGACGCGAGAAACACTCGTCCAGCACGGCTAGCACGTCGTACACACGCGACGCGACTCGCGACTCGACAAGGCTTTCTCGCGGCTGTCAATTCTCTCGATTTATCTCGCTTTGCGTAGCACGACATGACACCGCGAGAAATTTACTCTTCGCGACTTGACCATCTCGCGGGTGACAAGCGTGCGTTACCATCTATATGTCGCAGCAAGGTGGCGAGCGGGGCTGAAGTGGGCGTATCTTGTTATCAGCATTCGACATTGTGGTTAACCTCAAGCAGCAATAAAAGACTTAAGATTCTGGTCATGGCTCACTATATTGATTACAACAACTTTATAACGAAATTCAATTGGGTATGACCGAACAGACACATCCGCTCGACACGAGCTTTCGAACAAGAATGCCTCTGTGCTTCAACGGCTGGGTCCAAGCCTGACCGATTGTGACGTCACGCTTGCGTTCGGTTGCGTTCAGAAACCGGACTCGATTCTCCGACACGGCCATCTCTGATGTCTCACACGACCTCGTGTGCGTTACTTTTTCACTTTAATTACGACACAAGAAATCAATACACATCATTACAATGTTATGATTTGATAACTACAGTAATCATAACATTTTAATCAGTCTGACTAACATCTATTAGCACCGCACCAACGGCTCATCTCATTTTCGCACCAATGAAAATGGATTCCTTAAAAGCATGCTGTCGCACCAACGACGTCTCTCGTTAACGCACCAACGTTACGATATAGAGGACATGCCGCTGCACCTACGGCTATGAGTACTTAGCAATCAATTATAACGAAAACGTATTGTAAGGCGCTACGACGCCTGTTTCCAAATGTTAGGTCGCACCAACGCATTTGGGACTATTCTGAGGCGCTACAACGCCTGTTCCTATTTGTTAGGTCGCAACAACGCCTTTGGAACTATTCTGAGGCGCTACAACGCCTGTTCCTATTTGTTAGGTCGCAACAACGCCTTTGCAGCTGTTCTGAGGCGCTACAACGCCTGTTGCTATGTTATGGCGCTACAACGCCTTTGCTATCGCTCGGTCACTCCTAACCAATGAAAATTTCAGTACGCCTCAAATCAAATCAGTCAAACTTATCGACTACATTGTACTTTCACACATATCGCGTTTATGTAGAGTGTCTCCTTTCAAGCACATAAACTAACACACATAACACCACCATCCAGTATTATGTATCCTGTAAGTGCCTCCATCAGGCACAAATAATACTCGCACACATACAACAACTCCATCGAGCATAGTATGTTACCACCATCCCTCGAGTGTTGCCAAATTAATTACACAATGTGTCACAAAATTTAGCAATTCATTACGTAAGTGATTAACCAAGTCTTCTACAATTATTTGAACTTCGGGCATCTTTTGCAACCTATCACGCTCAAGCTACGCGCATCCTTCTCTTGAAACGTAAGGTCTGTAACAAGTAACGGTTCTCGTCTAACAGTTCATTTAATTATGGTCCTCTGTATTTTGAGTCAAGTTTGATTGGTCGCGTTTCTCATTTTGCAACAAAATAAAGTCACTTTACGAAAATACAATCACGTAATTCATGTCATTGTCAGTATTAACAAATAGAACAAATTGGCTTCAACAACTAGTGTTTTTTCTAAATTAAAGCGTAAGGAGTGTTACTATTCTTGACACACCCCATACCATATTCTTGCTACCCCATAACCTCCATCCGGCTAGTCGGTAATTGGTACACGCATGGGCTCCATCTGCCCGGTAGGTTAATGCTACCCCATGGGCTCCCCCAGCAGGTAAATAAACGGGGCCCTGTGCAATCTCTAAAATTAGGTACACAAATTATCACGGCTAACTCTACTTCTGTTAAGACTACTTGATAGTGTCTCTATTATCATCGTCAGATTTCAGTGAATAAAGTAAATCATCGACTGCCAAACAAAACTCTAAATAACAACGCAAGCCAAAGCATTGTCGAACTTAAAAATGGTTTAGTTGAGCAATGCTTAACTTTCCCTCCAGTTGCCTGCATCCGACAACTGCTTATCCTGCATAAAAAGACTACTTCCATCTGGTATGCATTCATTCTACACGAACCCATCGCTTCCATCCAGCGATTTCAGCGACCGCCTACATCCCCCTAACCAAACGCACGCTACGTGAGTAGCCCCCGTGGCCGCACAGCTACGGAAAATTAAGCCCGATTACATGCCTACGTCTACAAGTGACGGAAGGTGTATGCAGCCTGAGCTGTTTGGCTCAGCTCTTAGCTTAGCTAAGTGTCTTTACACCTACACTAGAATGGCAATCATCAACACAAAATAACTTAAAATGACCTCTGCTTGACAATTCTGACTAAAACTTGTAAAAGGTCCAACCACATCAACATTGTTTAAATTACTTTGATCATCGTTAAAGCTTTCGTCGTCATTGTCTTAGTCCTCGTCTCGTAAATAGCCACTGTAAATAATTTTCTTAAACGATCGTGAAAGTATTGTCGTTCTGACCCTGCTTAAATAATACACAACTCGTGCTACGTAACATTGTACGTTCAGATGTAACCTTACTCTGTACTCAATTAGCCTTATATTCAACACCATATATTTGGCTCTATTTTAAGCTCTACATTTGGCTCTACATTTGGCTCTACATTTAGCTCTACATTTATCTCTACATTCAGCTCTACATTTAGCTCTACATTTGGCTCTCCATTTGGCTCTACATTTGACTCTACATTGGTCTCTACATTGGAGTTCAAGTTGAACTCTACGTTTATTACGTTTCCGAATGTCACGTTAAGCACTATACGACGTTCACGGCCAACTACCATGCCGTCCTGCTGTAAATAGCCATAGGACAACACGCGGCAATATTGCCTAACTAAAGCACGCACGGGTTTATCAATAAAGTGTTTTAAATAGTTTAACAAGTGAAACGCGCTCCGTTGGTTACTGCGCGTGAGCCCAAATGAATGTGCAGCAGGCTCAGTACCGGCGCTGTAGTTGAATGAAACATAGTGATGGTATACAACACTCAATCTGGTCTAGTAAGTATATAGCGTGATCGATGGTCTAAAGAGAACTCATATGCGTACACCAGTCATTTAGTCGTCGTAACAGTATAATTGCGCTAGCAATTTTGTTTCCTTTTCGGGTCACGTGATGAGAATTGATCACACCGCCCATAAATGTACTAAAGTGAAATATTTTATCTCGATGAAGTGAACAGTTTAGACTAGGCACCCGAGTCATAACTCAATACAAATTACGCACACATGTTCATGTAGCGAGCGTCATTATTAACCATTTTTAAAATCTTGAAACGATCTGTTTTTTTCTTTTATTACAGCTATGGAACTGTTCTGAAGTAAGCTATTTTCAGAAACTTATAGCACATTTTACACAAACAATTTGCTACAGCACGTGTAACAATAGCTAGAGAACTATCTAGTAGCTACAGCAAAGGTAATCATAAGTTTGAGTTCATGTACTCATTAAACACAACCAATAAAAAAACAAAATTAATAAAACCATGAAAATTTTACTTCTTTTGTCTGGCTATCTGTGTAGCCCAAATAACCGTCACTGTGATTACTCAGCGTACAACCATCCCCGTGGTTCCATGTACGTGTTAGATCCTTTCTATGAGAAAATAAAACTGTGACTCCACACGATATCTATTCACGTAAAACATACTAAATCAGTTAAAGCAATTATCAGATCGTATGTTATCAGAAAGCTACAAGTAACCGACTTAACGAAAACTTGTCCCTCGGACATTACTCTTAGCTACCTTCTTTCTCGATAGCAACATTCAAAACGAGAATCTCCAAAATGAAAACGACTCACCGAGTGTCTCAAAATCCTTTATGAAGGCGGGGCTCCAACCATGCAGACTAGGGCCAAGGGTATCCGTAGATGAAGAACCGGGTCCACCACGTGGTCGCTTCGTCGTTCAGCTTCGTATGGAGTGTCCGCGTATTCGGAACACACGAACGTATCAAAATGCTTCGCGTAATGATCAACACAATAAGAGTTGATATCTGTCTTCTTCGACGGCTGTCGAGATTACTCACAAGGCTTACATATTATTGTGCTTAGTCCAATCACAGCACAAAAATAGCTTTTAACTGGAGCCAGTGCAGTCAAATCATTTTAATCACTTTTGTGTCAGTTCTTTTATGCAACCGACAATGAAACTACCCTCGTAATAAAAGACACAGCCAGTCTCAATGTACCCATTTTATTTTTCAAGCAGACGGTACTTCAGTTCTTTCCTTTTTGTTGACATGTGCTTTGATAGTGACAATTAGTTGTAATTAGCCATGTGCCAACGTAAACACGCGCCTTGCTTACTTGGATCAATCTCAGGTAAATGAACGAGGTTTTATAATGTCGTGGTACCTTCATGGCTTCGATTATCTCCAAAACCAAATTTGGTTATGTTACTCCAACAAAATATGTCACGATGACGATTGCTTCATGTGGGTCGTGCTGGTAACCATCCCACTTCTGATGTCGCAGCAAGGTGGCGAGCGGGGCTGAAGTGGGCGTATCTTGTTATCAGCATTCGACATTGTGGTTAACCTCAAGCAGCAATAAAAGACTTAAGATTCTGGTCATGGCTCACTATATTGATTACAACAACTTTATAACGAAATTCAATTGGGTATGACCGAACAGACACGTCCGCTCGACACGAGCTTTCGAACAAGAATGCCTCTGTGCTTCAACGGCTGGGTCCAAGCCTGACCGATTGTGACGTCACGCTTGCGTTCGGTTGCGTTCAGAAACCGGACTCGATTCTCCGACATATATAAACAATATTCAAATCGTGTCAGTTCTTACATGGCAACACCGAAACGGTAACAGAGATGCACCAAGGATACACGTAGGATATACCATTTTGCTCGTTCTTTGAATGAACTATTCAATATGCTGACATAGTTTTAAATGTTACAGAATAAAATATAACATTATCCAAATTAAAACTTAGTAACATACATATAAGTATCATTTTGGAGCGCACATAATGACGAAATATGTCTTTAAGATCACAAACGTTCGACATTATACTATGACAGTGTCAAATTTGACAATTGGTTTGAAGTATAATATCAAAATAAGTGGAAAGCTAAAATTGATTTTATAAAAACATTGCTTTTGTAACGAAATTTATTGCAGTTACTAAGCTTCCTAGCAAGAATTGTGGTGACAATCGAATTTTTCATATTTAGTTGTTTTATTGAGATAAAAAATGGCTTTGTGTACGTGTTATGTTTAACAACAATTTTGGGATCTAATTTCATCGTATTTTACACTTAGCATTTGTGTGTACTACCTCTAGTTGGCGAGCAATAGGTACATCGCGACAGTGACGACTGAACTGCAGCATGATAAGCTCTACAGGTATAAAAGCTCAAGAATGCCGTTGCGCAGTCAGACAAACCGTATGAAGCCAAAAACCACCAACAGTTGTTTAGTTGGAAACATATACGTTGTTCTAGCGAATTTGACCCTTGACCGAAGAAGAACCACAAAACTGGGTGCCCACGCTCGTTCCCTAATGAATTGTTTTAATACATATCTTCAAATAAAGTTAAATATTTTTACTACCTGCTATATTTAATTTTTTCTTCTAATAATATTGTACGCGACGCATGTAGGTCCCACATTTTCCTCTAGATAGATTTTTTTCATGCACACTCGTCGGTATCGAAAGATTTTAAAGCTATGATTGAAGTACGAGTACTTTTGTCGAGAACACCCTTGCCTGAACCTGCCTACCCAAGCCACAATACTCGAATAAAGCTGCCTTTAAACTTGTCTTGTATCCGCATTCGTAACGTGACCGACATATACATTAAAAAAAGTTTGTATTATTATCAATAATATGAAATTTAAACTTCCAATATCGAGTCGCGCGCTCAAGGCCTAGAAGAGATATATCTCGCATATTGACGTCAAAAAGTGACATATTAGTCGCAAAAAGTACAGCCGTGCTACCTATTTCGAGAGTATGTCGCACATGTCTGTCAATCGACAGCAGAATATCGGAATGACGTAGAAGCGCGAGTCGACGAGCTATCTCGCTACACGACGTGCTACCGGATTGCGACAAAGCACTGTCTCACGCCTCCAAGTCGCTTCTCGCGCAAGTCGCGCCTTGTCGTGCTAGCTGTGCAGCTTAGCACTCGAGAAGCTGCAAGAGTTTTTGACCTCTGATAATTCCGTTTTAATAATTTCCATGTCTCGTACCAAGCCAGGCAGACAAGCAAGATGTTTTTTCATGTCCTGCAGCTCATTCATAACGGTATCTAGATCTGTTTGGTTCCCGCGGGCCGCCGCCGGCGAAACGTCTCGCCTGCACGCAAGACACCTCCAACATTGTTTACATTTATTTTATACTCTGAATTTCCAACGGTTGTCGTTATCTGGAGATCACCAGAGCATAATACTTGCACACTTTCTTGGTTAGCCACGATTATTTCTTTAGTTATCGGTTCGTATGAAACATTAGACAACAGATTTTCATTTGATACTAAATGAGTACTTGCGCCGGAGTCGACGTACCAGTCGGATTGATTGAACTCTTTGGTAAGAAAAACTACACTGAATGCATTCGGCATAGCATTTGACTTCGCTTTTTCTGCAGTGCATTGGCTTTCTTCTTCTTCTTCTTCTTTTGATTTTTTGGCGTTAACGTCGTGACTTCGCCAGTTTCAAGTTTGTTGGGAAGACTCTGTCAAGTAAGTCCCATGTGAAGGTTTAGAGATGCAGTTGAGTGTAGCCTTGACGAACTGCTGTTGAATTACCTGGGACAAACACAACACAAAAACTAATTTTAGTAGCGTTAAAGTCTAATTTTGTTACGATTAATATATTCGCATAGGTCATAAACGAAAGGTGAGTAAAAAAGAGTGAGTAGGTATTTAAGGTTAGTGGGACGGGGGATAACCGAAGGAAGGAGGTCATAAAGCGAAGGAGAGTACTTATTGCAGCTAAAGAAAATATGGTCCGCTGAACCCTCATCTAGTCCACATTCGCAAATAGAATTGTCTCTGATCCGGAGCTTAGCAAGATGGGTTGGAGTGCAAGCATGGCCCAGTCTAAGTCTACAGACAGTTGAGGTTGAGCGCTTATTAGCATCTTTGAACCTGAAAAACCAAGGTTTTGATGGAATAGACGGCTGAATATCAGCATAGTGTTTACCTTTAGACAAAGATGATTTAGGATATAGGTCATTCCAGTGGCATACCAGTCCCTGTTCAGCAAGAGGAACAAGATCAGAAGGGTAAATTTTTTATAGTGCTCAAGAGTACCGCTAACAGTTGCATCCTTTGCATATTGATCGACCGTCTCATTACCCTGTATACCACTATGTCCTGGGATCCAGGCAAGCTCCACATGAATTTGCTGAGAATGGCATGATAAAAGGAGATTTTTGATTTCTAGTATAAACGGGAATTTAGTCTTACATCGAAATTGGTTGGATAGTATAGCCTGGAGGCTGCTTTTAGAATCAGACAAAAGAACAGATTTACTAAATTTATGAGTCTCAATGAATTTTAGAGCTTCGAGGATAGCGATAGCTTCACCGGTAAAAACGGACGCAAAGGGGGGACATTTAAAGCTCAGGATCATTCCGAAGTTAGGAAACCAGACAGCGGCGCCGACACAACTCGTATCGGACAGCTTGGAAGCATCTGTATACACGATCACCCAATCCGACCAATGTTCAGCAATATGTTGCTCCAGTTTTCGATTAGCTAATGGGGACTTCTTTTCAATGTCGAGACTTAAATGGACTATAGGCTGAAATGTAATAGCATCGAAAGACGTTTCAAAGAGAGGAAGACGTTGGCATTGGAATACAGGGCAAGGATGGCTGATAAACTTTCTGAAGCTATTGAAGAGAAGGGGGGGGACTCTATGCGTCCAGTAACCGCCAAAAGATATAAATTCTGATAAATTGTGTAATTTATTCAAAAGAGGATGGGCAGAAGATTGAAGCAATTTAAAAAACAACCTATCCGCGAGATATTGCCTACGCAAGTTAAGGGGAGCCTCACGACACTCAACCTGGAGGGCATTAATAGGAGAAGATTTCATTGCGCCTGTAATTATCCGAAGACACTTCGACTAAACTTTGTCGAGAAGGGACAAGCCTGCCTTTTTGCATGGCTCAAGCAGAAAGGAACCATAATCCAGGTGGCTACGGATAAGAGCGTTATAAATTAATTTTTGTGTATAGGGGTGGGAGCCCCACCAGACCCTCCTCCGCTTCCACACGAAACAACATATATCACACAGACTCAACTACACACCACCACCACCAAACACTAAAACTACACGATCGACGCGCGTTTCGCCTCTATACGAGGCATCATCAAGATCAAAGAAACAGTACGACCGTTCGCTACTTGAACGAATGGCGTATCATCATCGTAGTTTTCTCTGCCTTTCAACTTTGGCACGTTTACTAAGTAATTTCCCGAAATTACTATCACTGATTACTATAAAAACACAACCGACAACTAATTAATTTAGTACTGAGCGCATAACCTAATGAAACAAGTTTCGTGGCTGTTTTACGACTACACTGGGAGAAAAAAGGGGCCATTTATCGGCTCTGCAGAGCCGTGTAAACCCGGTACTGCAGTTGCAACCGTGTCAACACGGCAACGGTAACCGTGTATCGCTGACACGGCTACGATGTACACATGGTTAAATTTACACACGGTACTGCGGCCAGCCATGATCTGACACGGCTAGATTTGCACACGGTACTGCAGTTGCAACCGTGTCCATTTATCAACACGGTTATGATCAGACACGGCTAGTTTTACACACGGTACTGCAGTTGCAACCGTGTCTAAATTTCAACACGGCTATGATCAGACACGGCTAGACTTGCACACGGTACTGCAGTTGCAACCGTGTCAATATTTTAACACGGTTATGATCAGACACGGCTAGAATTGCACATGGTACTGCAGTTGCAGCCGTGTCAAGAGTGACACGGTTACGGCCAACCGTCTTGAATAACCGTGTAAAACGGCTGTCTAAGCCATGTGTACACGGTTGACCAAGCCGTCTTCCTACGCTATGGCATGGTTGATCGAGCCATGTGACATGGCTACCTGAACCACGTGAACACAGCTGACCCAGCCGTCTTCCTACATCTCTACGCGGCTGGCGGAGCCGTGTGACGCGGCCTGAAGAACCCGTGTAAAACGGTTGCCACAGCCACGTCAACACGGCTGACCTAACCGTCTTCCTACATCCCTGCGTGGCTGGCGGAGCCGTGTAACGCGGTCTGAAGTACCCGTGTAAAACGGTTGCCTCAGCCACGTCAACACGGCTCACTCAGCCGTCTTCCTACAACCCTACGTGGCTGGCGGAGCCATGTGACGCGGTCTGAAGTACCCGTGTGAAACGGCTACCTCAGCCACGTCAACGCGGCTGACCCAGCCGTCTTCCTACATCCCTACGCGGCTGGCGGAGCCGTGTGACGCGGTCTGAAGTACCCGCGTAAAACGGTTGCCTCAGCCACGTCAACAAGGTTGACCCAGCCGTCTTTCTACATCCCTGCGTGGCTGGCGGAGCCATGTGACGCGGTCTGAAGTACCCGTGTAAAACGGTTGCCTCAGCCACGTCAACACGGCTGACCCAGCCGTCTTTCTACATCCCTACGCGGCTGGCGGAACCGTGTGACGCGGTTGCGGTAGCCGCTTTACGCGGTCGTTTCAGACCGCGTCACACGGCTCCACCAGCTGCGTAGGGATGCAGGAACACGGCTATGCTAGCCGTCTCCCGCCCCTACCGAGCTGTGCGGAACCGTGTGACACGGTTTGAAGTGACCGTGTAAAACGGTTGCCTCAGCCACGTCAACACGGCTGTCGCAGCCGTCTCCCTAAATTCCACGTGGCAGGCGGAGCCGCGTAAGCGGTTACGGCAACCATTTCACACGGTCATTTCAGATCGCGTCACACGGCTGCGTTAGCTGCGTAGGGATGTAGGAACACGGCTTTACCAGCCGTCTCCCGTCCCTACGCAGCCGTGTGGAGCCGTGTGACGCGGTCAGAAACGACTGTGTAAAACGGCTGCCGCAACCGCTCACGCCGGTCAGCCGCTCAGCCGTTTTCCTACATCTCTTCAGCTGGTGGAGCCGAGAAACACCGACGAGGCAGTCGTTTTGCACGGCTACTAAAATCTGCGTTTTTCGCTACTCCGCCAGCGCGTAAAGATATAGCAAACGGTTGTCTAATTGTGCCCTTTTTCTATGTGAACAACATAAAAAAATGCATTAATGAGTAGTATTGACACGAATGAGTCAGGTCCACCAAATGTGCGCAGCACAAAGGATGAGTGACATAAAATAAACACTAAACTAAAAGATACAAGAAATCTCTAAAAATAACCTTAATATAACTTTCCTTAACATATAGGGTTTGAAAATGGATTTGTAAATAATCAAATTATTCCAAATCAACTGATACATTTATTCAAAAAAATTTAGAACGCAGTGATCAAATCTTAATAATATGCACATCAATGCAATGCTTCATATACACGTGTAAATTTAGACACATCTTTTTGAATATTTTTTACAGAAACGTGTTCTCAACGAAATTTTACGTTTGTTTAAAAGCGAAAAAGCTAGCAGGACTTGAACCTGCATCTTTATAGGCCACGCGTCTTGAAGGCGTATGCAAGCGATCAAGTTAGCTAGACGTGCTATAGTGCAATTGGATTAAGCATACTTGGCTCAGCAAGCCTAGCGATGCAGGTTGAAGTCCTGCGGGCGTGACCAAAATCCATTTTCGCTTTTAAACAAACTTAACGTAAACACATTTAAGAATAAATAAGAGAACCTCATGACTCGTTAGAATTGAAGTCACAGCTGAGGTCTGTCATTAAAATCATTAATAATAATTAATTTACATGTCAAAATAGAAAGTGCTATACATGGTGTTCGGTAGCTGGGTGCAAACCTTTTAAGGGGATATAGTAGAACTCATGTAGATTAAAAAAGATAATGCACTACCCTGTAAGAATATTAACGTTTTCAGAGGTATTTATCCTTTTAATTTCAACTTTTAGCATTTTTCTTGACATTATTATGGAATATTCTTATTTTCATCAAAATCATAATTTATAATTAATTTACATGTCAAAATAGAAAGTGCTATACATGATGTTTGGTAGCTGGGTGCAAACCATTTAAGGGGATATAGTAGAACTCATTTCAATTAAAAAAGATTATGCACTACCCTGTACGAATATTATTGTTTTCAGAGGTATTTATCATTTTAATTTCAACTTTTAGCATTGTTCTTGACATTATTATGGAAAATTCTTATTTTCATTACTTTATTCAAACGATTTTCAGTGAAATTTACACTTTTGCAATCTCTGTGAACACGCGAAGTTTTTCAAGCTGTTTGAATGGCCTTTTATCTTTTTACATTAACATTTACATTTTACGGCTGTCATGTGAATGCAGTGTGGGTATGTAACTTGAATTACGCTGACTACACGGTACGGTACGGTATTAGCCACATTTTCTTTTAGTAAAAAGTAATGAGTAAGTTGAATGTAATGTTTATTTTGAGTCTTGTTACTTGACATAAATTAATTTTTATTAATTTAATAAAGTTTACAAATCACCTTCTATCCATTCTGCAATGTAAAGTATGTTATGCATTTCACAATCACGTCACCTAGTATGGAGAAAAGATAAACTGTAAACTTTATGTGAATACAAAAAGTAAAAGACCATTCAAACAAATTGCTAAATTTCACTGACAGACTGGCTGTCTGACTGACTGATAGACTGGACACACTGACGGACTGACAGACAAATAGACACAATGACGGACTGACAGACTGACAAACTGACAATCTGACTAGTCAGATCAGTCAGGCAGTCGCCTGTGTGAAGAGTAAAAGACTAACACACTGACGGACTGACTGACAAAGTGACAGACTGACAGGTTAACAAGACTAACTGAAGGACTGAAACACTGACCGACTGACTGAGTGTCTGATAGACTGACTGACAAACAGACAGACGGAAAATCTAATAAACAGTCTGATATGATAGACTGACTGACTATTGACTGACTTTTTAATTGTTTAGTGTCCAAAACTGGTTAAAGTATCTTATCATCTTTCTAGAACATCATTTTAGTTTGGGCCTACCATTTGCTCAGCGCAGGCTGGTAAAGCGGCCACTTTGCGGATGTAACTTACTGACTTGATTTGCAAATATTAAAATATAAAACAAAAAACTTTTTAAATCAAATTAAAATGTAGCCTATGTCCGTCAGGAATAGTGTAGCTTTCTGTTAGTGAAAGAATTTTTGAAATCGGTTCAGTAGTTCCAGAGATTATCCCCCCCCCCCCCCACATACAAACAAAAGAAACAAACAAAGATTACCTCTTTATTAGACGAGTTAAAATTTCACTGAAAATCGTTTGGATAAAGTAATATTAGTTATTGTATGTGTGTAGGGCGGTAATCTCTTGAAGTACTGAACCGATTCCAAAAATTCTTTCACTAATAGAAAGTTAACTATTCCTGACGGACATAGGCTACATTTTATTTTGTTTTAAAAAGTTTTTAGTTTTCAATTTTAATACTTGCAAATCAAGTCAGTAAGTAACATACGCAAAATGGCCGCTTTACCGGCCTGCGTTGAGCAAATAGTAGGCCCAAACTAAAATGATGTTCTACAAAAACGACAAGCCACTTCAACCAGTTCTGGACACTAATCACTTAAAAAGTCAGTCAATAGTCAGTCAGTCTGTCCGATTGTCTGTCTGTCAGACTGTCCGTCTGTCTGTCCGTCTATCCGTCCGTCCGTCCGTCGGTCTGTCTGTCCGTCCGTCCGTTTATCCGTTAGTTTGTCTGTCTGTCAGTCAATCTGTCAGGCACTTAGCCTGTCAGTCAGTCTATCAGACACTTAATCAGTTAGTCAGTCTGTCACTCTGTCAGTTTATCAGTCAGTCCGTCAGTGTGTCAGTCTTTAATTTAGTCTTGTCAGCCTGTCAGTCAGTCCGTAAGTGTGTCAATCTGTCAGCCAGTCAGTGTGTCAATCTGTCTGTCAGTTAGTCTGTCAGTCTTTTAGTCTCTTAGTCATCACACAGACAGTCAGTCAGATTGCAAGTCTGTTAGTCAGTCAGTGTGTCAGTCAGTCAGTCTGTCTGCCATTCTGTCTGTCCGTCTGTCATTTTGTATGTGTCAGTCTGTAAGTTTGTTCGGCTTTCAGTCTGTCAGATAGTAATAAATAGTTACACACAAATTTCAACACAATAAATAATTAATAGAGGATCTCATGCTTATCATCATTAGAATCAAAGTCACAGTTACATAGCAGACATCAAAAAATTATAAAAAACTTATTAATTTATATTACTTTAAATAGAAGTGATAGAGACCAACTCTGTTACCTTTTTTCACAAGACTATTACTCGCCCACTGCCGCGCCACAGACACGGCTTTATTTGACAGATAAAACCGTTATCAGTCATTTAAATTTCAGAAAATAGAAGAGATATACAGACAGGGTGTTTGGTAGCTAGGTGCAAACCTTTTAAGGGGATATAGTAGACCTCATTTAGAGTAAAAAAGGTCATGGTCCCTGTTCGAATATTATTAGTTTCCGAGATATTTATCATTTTAGTTTCAGTTTTTCTCATTCTCCTTTAAGACACCACAATGAAGAAATATTATTTGTGTCTTAATCAATGTATTTTTAGTGAATAACATTTTAGCGATCACAGTGAACATGAAAAGTTTTTCAAGCTGTTTGAATAATTGTAACTCCTTTTGTGTTCATATAAAGTTTATAAATCTCATTTTCTCCATACTGCAATATATCTAACAATAACGTAATTATGAAGAAAAGATGATGTGTCAACTTTATTTGAATACAAAAAAGTAAAAGACTGTTCCAACAGCTTAAAAACCTCGCATATTCACAGAGGTTGCAAAATCTTAAGATTGCACTGAAAATCCTTTGGATAAAGCAATGTCAATATCTCGGAAACTAATAATATTCGGGTGCCTTTTTTGGATCTTTTTACTCCGAATAAGGTCTTCTCTCAAAAAGTTTGCACCTAGCTACCAAACACCCTGTATAGTTTTTATCTGTCAGATAACGTAAGAACTTAGAAGACAATAATCACTAATTACACATAAATTTACACATAAATAAACAAAGGACTCATCACTAGCCATCACCATCAGAATCAAAGTCACAGTTCCATTGCGGACATCCAAGAAATAAAAAAAAGTATATTTTTTACGACTTTATCATAAGTTAAACAAAATCACCCACTACAAATGTCCTATTAATATTAGCCAAGTTCTCACCAATAGCAATAACTAAAGGCTGCACTCCGACACCTGAAGATCCTGATTCTCTTGAAACTTCCTCTCAGAGTTCATGTAGATGAGACTCTCCCTCGCTGCGAGTTTTTGCAAAAAAAATGATGCGTATGGGTGCGTCGAACCGCGAGGCTTTAGTTCGAAGGACGACCTTCTCTCCAACGATTGCAAATGCCAATAAAAGTAGACCCGCAGTTAGTTTCTGCAGCTCTATATCTGAAAATTTTAATTTAATGTTAATAAATCAAATTAATTTCTACACAATAATTTATTGTCGAACGGTCTTAGTCATAAAAACTTTCTTTTGTCAGCGATCCAAAATAGCTATCAACTAAAACAGCTGATTATTCTCATTTGAGATGTCAAAGTTACAGCGGCAATTTTATATGCAACTTGTCAGTATGAGAAATGGTAAATTCAGAATAATTATTTAAAAAAAAACAGAATATTGACGTAAATTGTATTATGACACAGTGTATTATGATACACTGTGTCAATTTGTCGAGGAATGAATATATTTTACTTATTTTCAGAAAAATTGCGATCTGAAATGTAATTTTAATTACCTGGATTTCACGTTTGAGATCCAGGTTTTTAGTCAATTTGACAGAACGACAACTTACAAAACAAATTTTACGAAACGAATAAAACGAGGAAGCCACTGGGTTTCAAAACTACATAAAGTTACAAAAACACTATCATTCAATACCTTTAAGGAGATTGTGAAGCTGTGTTGCAGAGCCCTTAACGGCTTTGACAGTGGTCGCAGCTTTGAGTAAGCTCTATTTTCAATCAAATCAGAGTTTTTTCTTAATCCAGTGTACAGCGCTAGTGTTTGAATTGAGAGCTGTAAAGTCAATGTTGATCTGTGAAGCAAAAACACAAAAGTTAATACAGAATACTCAGGCTTCAAAATCTTGAATGGTGTAAAGCTCTCATATGAATCACAAAATTGGAAACCACTTACCAGGTGTGGACCAACGCTCATCAAGCAAAGAACAGGGACCTTGTTCAAGTACTGCGCTGTTGAAACAGACATTGTTCTGCTTGCGAAGCGACCACGTGGCCTTCCAAGCTGTTTATAATATAGGTAAAGATTATTATTTTATTATTATTATTTATTAAACAATAACGTTTAGCAGCATTACAGTACATCACCAATGCGCTGGTAAACTTAAATAATTGTAATTGATTGTAAGCCGCGGTACTTCAATATTGTAATAATGTCGGCGTTTGTTTTCAACTCCTCTGTGGAAAATTTTGGAAATATTTAACATTTCATCGCGTCATCATTCACGGCCTTCGTGGAAGAATACAGACCTGTTGATGTCTCGTCTTAGAATGCGATTACAGGCTGACGGCAGTAAAAAAATACAAATGACTAATTGGTCTATTTGGCTGTCTTTTAGTAAAATTATTTCATAAAACTTGGAGGGGGCGTGCTTTCGTAAGTGAACAGTACTATAGTCGAGTGAAAGAGACTTAACTGTATTACGTCAAAGTCAACAGAGTTTCTAGCTTATTACCTTCTGTCTTGTTCTGTCCTGATTAAATTCTTCGTCCCTCAATGGCAGCTCCTTCTCCGCTTCCGTAGCGTTGGATGACGCCTTTTGCGGTCCAATTGTCTTCTTCTTTACTAACTCTCTGGTCTACCTCCAAATAGTCTGCGTATTGAATCTTCATCCGAACATGAAATTCGAGTAACAAATGGGATTCAATCATTAAATACACACATTTTAATGTCGATGTTTCTTTTGTAAAAAATGTGGAATGGCCTTGGCCTTCATTAACGATAGATTTTTTATCAAAAAAAAAACAAATTTACAATTTTGAGAAATAGAGAAGTAGAGATAGAAAACAAAATTAGTTATACCTACCATGCAACTTCCCATGAGGTCGCGCTGAGGCCAATAAAACCAGGGAAAATAATTCATGTAGTTTTAGAAATTGGCACAGTTTTACCTTGAGGTGACCAGATGATTTTGCGGGTGGTAGGAACTTGTGCAAGGTCCGTCCGGATAACTACCACCATCTTGCTTGTTAATCCCGCCGCTAAGCAGCAGTGCTTGCACTGTTGTGTTCTGGCGTAGAGAGCAAGACAGCCGGTGTAATTACTGGCACAAAAGGTATTCCATCTTAGCCCTCTGGGTTGGCAACGCATCTGCAATTCCTTGTTGTTGCGGGTGTCTATAGGCGGTGGTAATCATGCCTATAGACACAATATTCTATAAAAAAAAGATGAACATAATAAAAGTCCTCACTTAAATACCCTGTAGCTCCCCCCTCCTTCACCCTTAGCGCACCTCCCAGCAGTGAGGACATCCTCCATAGTACAGCCAGCGTCAAATATTGTTGAACGCAAGAGCATAACAGAAAGAAAGACAAGCATTGTAACTATTGTAAGTTAAATAAAAGCTTGTAAAAAGCTATCACCGGGGCCTATTGCATAACAAAGTATAAGCTAATACTATTAGTGGTTTTGGTTGTAACTTGTCCTTTCATGTTGCATAATGAAGTACAAGATACAAATATACAACTTATACAAGTATCAAAGTACAAGCTAATAATATTAGTAAATTCAACCTATAACCTGTATATTTCTGTTGCATAATAAAGTAGCAGTAATAAACTACAAGTGGCAAAATATCAGTACTAATAACTAATATAATTAGTGAATTTTATTAGTGTCTGTTGCAATATGAAGCTCAAAATACAAATAATTAGAAGAAACTTGTAATTATTTCTTCCCACCTAAGGGGCACCATATTTTAAAAGTATTAGTTGTAGTATTCGTTGTAGTATACGTTGATCGAAAATGTACAGTTTATTGTATTCATCAACAGACGAAGAAAAAGATGAATTGCTCCAACAAACAAGGCGACGACAGCGTAAAATTTACAGAAGTCAAATAAATTTTGCTTAATATTAAAATGCTTTGCAATGACAACACAAAGAAAAATTAGGGTAGTGGCAGGACTCGACCTGCAACATCATCTTTCCAACGTCATTGTCAACTTTCAACTTAATATTAATATTAACAACTTAATTAATACGAAATTATTTTAACTTAATATTAATATTATCAATATTGTTAACAATATTGATATTTTGTTAAAATAGGTTGCAATTGCTGCCAACAATGTCAGTATTCAAATTACCAGCATTTTTTTTTAAAGACATGACTAGGGCAAAAGCTTCACCCATTCAGTCAAGGAATTTACTTGTGATTTGTATAATTTGCTGATTATATTAGCACCAATATTACTAGTTCGGATAACTATATTATGCAACAAAATATATTAGTACATACTAGTAAATTGAGATCATATTATTATTATTATTATTATTATTATTATTTATTTAATTCAGACGACAAAAGAGGTCCATAGTTGTGTTAGTTATTCTTAGCCTATGTTAGTAGTCAATATTTAATATAGATTTCGTCCTTTGACAAAGCTCCCACATTATGGGACAGTCGAACCTATTGGCTATCATCTTCAGAATGCTGTTGCTGCTACCCCGCACTCTGTCCACCAATGAAGCAGTTTTCTTGCGCCAGACAGCGTCGAAACTATCTGTGCGCGCCTCGACAAACATGGACGATGCACTACAGAAACGTGGCAGCCGCAGCAGCACTCTGAAGGCGTTGTTGTATTGGACGCGCAAAGCGTTGTAGGCCCTTTGAGTATATCTGGCCCACATACTCGACGTGTACAGAGATGTGCAGAACGCTTTAAAGAGTGTTATTTAAACTGACTCTGTACAACGTGAAAATCTTCGGGCCAGCATGTTCGCCCGGACCGACAACGCTCTGCGCTCCCTTTCCATATCTGAGTCATCCTTGAGGTTTTCGGTTAGCAAATGTCCGAGGTATTTGAACTGCTGCACTCTCCTCAGGGGCACGCCGCTGAGCACAATAGAAAATATAAATATTACTTGTAGTTTAGAAAAAATATTAGCAATTTATGCAACGCCTTTTATTCTTGTAAAATCGAAAATTGTTATGCGACACAAATTAGTACAGCTTGTAAATCATTAGCTTGTAACTTGTATTATTTTCTTGTATTATAAGTAAACTTATGAAATAGGCCTCTGGTGGTGTTATATATGATATTATTATATTAAAAGAGCGACAGACAGGCAGACAGTCCACTTGGTGGAAGGTATATAACCTTAGAGGCAGAGCATCATTAGTAAAAAAACCATTCAAAAAAATCGAATTTCATATTTCTCATAGTTAAATCATACCTTGGGTTACATGTCGATTTTCATTTCATTGCATACATAGTTTGATCGGGCATGTATGCGGAGCGCTTTTTGGTTTTTGCTTTTTGTGCTTTTTTTTTCACACTCTTCTTAACCACCTATATCACAAAAAATTTACAAATAAGTATTTATTTATTTTATGTCACTTCGTGGCCTTGACATAACACACAACCCTAAAAAAAGACTCCAAAGAACGGAGATAAGCTTCTGTGTAGGTATAGTCGACCAAGTAATTGCTTGACCACTTTTGAAAGTAATCCTTTTGTAATACATTCGGAAATGTGGTCAAGCAATTTCTTGGTCGACTTTAAAATTACCCAACCTAAATTAAAAAAATCGGAACGGAAATGGGCTCCTGGGGGATTACTGTTTTGCTTTTTAGTTTTTTTGGTTGGTTTTTTTATAACATTTTTTTATTATTATTTTTATTTTTTTAGGAAGTCGGGTTGTTTACCTAAGATACAATAACCTAATATCAATTCCTCATCGCCTTCTACAAACTATTTCTTTTCCTAATGCTGGGACGTTAGTTATTGAGGCGTTCTCCAGGTACTTCAGCATCAGCTCCACTTCTCTCACTTCACCATATGCCTTGCGACGAGTATAAATTGCTTAGCAACTATATTAAACTAACTGCATCGCCTCCCGTGAAAAACTTATTATACTAATCTCCTTGTCCGAGACAATTAACAAGTAGTATACGATATTCATTAGCACAAAGTCACATTTCAAAGCCTAAAAAAAAAAGAAACCTTGTCTCGTTTGACAGCTATTTGACAAGACGTCATTACGAAGTTTTGTGAGCGCCATGTCACTGCATCTCTCGTTTTTACAATGTATTAAAATAGTTTTTCGATACAAATCTGATATATTAATGTATTTAAAATACATCTTTATAAAGGTGTTTAAGTGTATAAGTGTTGGTGTAGCTTTTACAGCGTATAACACGGTGATGAGGTTGAGCAGTCAACAAGTGCCCGGCCGGCTTCGAATCGCCGTTTGGTATTTAAATAATATAATTATGTTTCACATAAATCATCGCAAGGAAGGTGTGTTGATACTTATTTTCTAGTAGATGAATTGACAGTCTATTACATACGTACCTACGTAACGTTTAAAAACGTTTTCTTGGTGGACATACCTTGATGAGAACCTATTTAGGGTTATATGAAGCGTTCAACTTTGTTACACTTTCTATATTTATAAACATATTAGTTATAAGCCGGGTTATTAGTTAACAATCTAGACTGTTGCGCGAGTTGTTTTGGTTTTTTCTTTGCGGTTACCTACTGAAAATGAAAACTGTGATTTTTTCTTTTTTCACTTCTATGTGATAACACGGTCATCTTCGCGTAAGCATTCGAATTTAATGCGATTTATGAGTGTGTACTTAAGTGCAATTAAAAGGAAGCTGACTAAAAAATTAAATGAAGAAAGTCATCATCATCATATCATTCAGAAGACGCCCACTGCTAAGAATAACCTATCTCCAAGGTTCATCACATTGGTCAGTCTTATGCTGCTCGCATCCATTGGTTCCCACGATGAGTGAAAAACACAATTAGTACTTTAAGGAAACATATGTAGATTAAGACATACTTAGATATGTGGTACTCGTACTAAATAGTCATAAACTTTAAACGCTTCGGCTATTTCCAGATGATACATAATCAGTTGAAGTAAACAAGAAGAGGATATTAAAACCACTTAAAGATCTTAAATATGGTAATTTTATGTCATAACTGCCACTCATTTAGTCCTATTGGACATAACACAATTAGTCCTGTTGGACTAACAATATAAGTGATCCTATGGTTAGACAATTCTTCACTTCAATTTAAAAAAGACTGGTATCATGAATGTTATTCTGTCCTTTGAGTAGCCGGATTCCGGCAGGTTTTATAAAACCAACGGTGGTGACTCGCGGGAATTGTTTGTCGCACCTATGCGCAGCGGATTGCTGTTCGGGGCGTAGTCAGCGAGTACGAGTGGATCGCACCGCAGCCGGGACCAGCTATCAGGGGTCTCGGAAGGACGTCAGCGACAGCGAGCTGTATCTGTGGCGGGAGCTACGGAAGGTGACGGTGCAGGTGAACGGAACAAACAAGGAGGTGACAAGTTTAAATCATTGGACAAACTGTGAGTTACTTTATTTATTTACACCTTTTGGACCTTACGTCATCAAGTGATATTAAAGTGATTAAATCTAAAAAGTGAGCAAATTTGAACCTTAATTTCATCAGTAAAATAAAACCGAAGAAAAGTTAAGTGAATAAAAAAATAGTCCCAAATTTGAACTTTAAGTGCAGTAGTTAATTAACATAGAATTTACTTTAGACTTAGAATAATTTAAATTAAGAAAAGTGGTTGAGACGGGGAACCTATGCCTGATTTCACATAGAATTTTTATTTCTTAAACACTTGTAAAATTTTCAACTTTTATTATATGGACTTGTAAAATATTTTAAATTTATTCTATATACTTGCAAAATTTTTTAAGTTTAAAAAAAAAAAAGTGTTAGTGTGTTCTTGCTTGCTATTGTTATTCTCGGTTCAACATATTATTGTTTGTGTTTGGAAACTTGTTTATTGTAGTGCCCCAAAATGGAACCCTTAATTGCGATACAAAATAATGTTTACGATTGTATAGTGAAGGCTAAAAGTAACTTTAGAAAGTCCCCAAAGGATCGTATTACGGAACAATATGTAGAAGTCAGACTAGAAAATTTAGAGGAAATGTGGCGTGATTTTGCATTCGGACATAAAAAACTGATGGAAGCATATCACAAAGAATTGGTGGCTACTACTTATATTACTACGGAGTTGTATGATAAAACTCAAGAGATTTATTTAGATTATAAAGTTGAATTAAAGTCTGTCGCAAAATTATTAAAAGGGAGTAGTCGCTCGAGCAGTTCCAGTCAACAACCCAAAGAACAACAATCGGCAACCAAACACAATTCGATCAAATTACCAAAAATAATAATACCAATTTTTTCGGGAAAATATACCGAGTGGATAACTTTTCGTGATCTGTTTGAATCGTTGGTTCACAACAATGATGCAATAGATAATGTGCAAAAAATGTATTATTTAAAGGGTTATTTGACTGGTGAGGCGGAGCAACTGCTTCGGCAAATACCAATTTCTAATGCTAACTATGTGAAGTGTTGGAATTGCTTAAAGGATAGGTACAACAATAAAAGATTTATGTGTCAAACTATATTAAAATGATTTTTGTCACAAAGAGGTAGCACTTGTGAGTCTGCAACTTTTTTAAAGGAATTGATTGATACAAGTGCCGATTGCTTGAATGCTTTCAAGAATATGGGTATTGACGTCACGACATGGGACGTCATGGTTATTCATTTACTCACTCTCAAGTTAGACCCCGAGACAAGAAAGCAATGGGAATTGTCGGCTTCTTCGATTGTGGGTGTGGACGAGCTACCCACATTTTCTCAATTCAAGGAATTTATGATAAACCGATTTAGAGCGTTAGAATTTGTAGAAACAAAGAAACCAGTTTATAATAATGCAAATTCCACCACACATAAGCCGCGAGCATTACATGTAGCCCAAAGCATTCAATGCCCATTCTGCTCCGAATCTCATAAAATAACATTTTGTAAACAATTTGCAAAGCAAGACGTAGACGCACGCCGTAGTTTTGTCCAAACCAAAGGTTTGTGTTTTAACTGTTTAGGTGGGTTTCATTCGGCTAAGGTTTGCCACAATCCCACTCCATGCAGAGTTTGTAAACGTCGCCACCACTCGCTGCTTCACCCTAAGAGTGGTTCTGTAAGCGGTGGCTCTTCAGCTAATGTGGTGGAGAGCACCAGTAATGTAGGAATGGTTGCTGAAGAAGATGAAGCGACCGAGGAGCACTTAGAGCAAACAACAATCACGACCTGTTTTTCTTCAGGAAATAACAATCAGGTGCTGCTAGCCACGGCGCTGGTTAGCGCCCAGTCGAAAAACGGGGAGTTTTATACTATACGCGCGCTGCTGGATCAAGGATCTCAAGCGTCCTTCATTACAGAAGCCACAGCGCAGTACCTAGGTCTAAAAAGGAAACCAATTCAAGGAAACATATCTGGTCTAGGTGGGGAAAATAACGTTCGGTCAAGGTCAATGGTTGTTCTGAATTTACAATCATTGATATTCCCAGAAGTTAAACTTTTAGTCAACGCAGATGTACTGAGCTCGGTCACCACTCTTCTGCCTGCTAAGAAAGTGGTTGTCCTGAACTCATTAGATATACATAAATTGCAACTAGCTGACCCGAATTATCATACGCCCGACAAAATTGAAGTTTTGTTAGGTGCAGAGGTTTACAGTCGGATAATTCAGGAAGGCATAAAAAAGAATGCGCAAGGCACTCTTGTAGCTCAGGCTACTTCTCTAGGCTGGATTCTGTCCGGAGTAGTTCGGTCAACCCAGGAAATCTCCAATGTAACAGTGTTACATACCACCGTGTCTGAAGACGATCTTCTCAAAAGGTTTTGGGAACTGGAGTCGGAGTCCTCAACAGTTAGAGTCAAAAATTTGTGGACTCATGAAGAGAAAAGATGTGAAGAGGTATTCGCAGCTACAACCACGAGAGATGCTGAAGGTAGATATGTTGTCACGCTCCCATTCAATGATAATGACCCAGGCTGCAAATACGGTCGATCTCGAGAAATAGCTGAAAACAGATTTTACGGGTTAGAGAACAGATTAAACAAAAACACGGAATTGAAATCTAAATATCAGGAAGTAATAAAGGAATACTTACAACTTGGACATATGGAAGAAGTACCTGAAAAGAACAAAAACAAATCAGACGCTGTATACTTACCGCATCACGCCGTGGTGAGACAGGACAAGGATACAACCAAAGTAAGGGTTGTATTTGACGCGTCCTGTAAGGGAAAAAACGGAATTTCATTAAATGATAATCTCATGGTTGGACCAACATTGCAACCAGATTTAAGACAGTTAGTTCTTCGTTGGAGGTCATATCCCATCTGCTTAGTCTCGGACATAATCAAAATGTATAGACAAGTCAAAGTCAGAGAAGAAGAAGCCGATTTTCAAAGACTATTGTGGAAGGATAATCCAGATTCCGAGCTGCAGAACTGTAGATTATTAAGAGTCACTTTTGGTACAGCAAGTGCACCATACCTTGCCGTGAAAGCTTTGCAGCAAATAGCTCATGATGAAGGAGAAAATTATCCTCTAGCGGCTGAACGAGTTCTCAAAGAATTCTATATGGATGATCTCATGACAGGATGTCAAAACACCAACGAAGGTGTACAAATTTATAAGGAAATGAATGCGTTACTAAAGAAAGCAGGGTTTATGCTACAAAAATGGTCAACCAACAGCAAAACGTTACTGGAAAGGATAACGATGGATCAACAGGATGCGGAAATCGGGGAAGGAATAAGGATAAAGCAAGACGAAATAATAAAAATTCTAGGACTCACCTGGAACAGGGAACGAGACGACTTCCGATACGCGGTGTCACTACCAGCCTTGAAGGTTCCTGTAACTAAAAGAAATATTATTTCTGATGTCTCCCGATTATTCGACCCACTAGGATGGGTAGCTCCTAGTGTGATATTGGCAAAGGTAATGATTCAAAAGCTGTGGTTGGTTAGGATAGGCTGGGATGAAGAAGTGCCAAGCAACTTAGTACAAGAATGGTGTACTTACCAGAAGGAATTATCCTTATTAACAAACGTTCACGTTCCAAGGTGGCTGGGAGTGCAAGTAACGAATAAGAGCTTGGAACTGCACGGGTTCAGTGATGCATCAAAGATGGCATTTGGAGCGGTAGTGTATGTCCGAATTGTAGACGAGGCAGATAATATCACTGTGGTATTGGTTTCAGCGAAAACTAAGGTTGCTCCTATTAAACAAGTGTCGATACCGAGGCTTGAACTGTGTGGGGCTGTACTACTCGCTAAGTTATTGATAGAAATATCTACACTTTTAAATGTTGCTAAAACCGATATTCACGCCTGGACAGACTCAACAGTGGTCCTGGCTTGGCTCAACAGCCATCCAAATAGATGGCAAACCTTTGTAGCCAACAGGGTATCTGAAATTTTGACTACGTTGGATCCTAGTCAGTGGTCTCATGTTCCATCAAAGTTAAACCCCGCTGATTATGCATCCAGAGGTTTGCGTCCATCAGAGCTTCTGAACACTTCTATGTGGTTCAATGGACCAGACTTTTTAAAACAAGAATTTATAAAATATGACACACTAAAAGAAGTTGCAACGAACCTTGAGGCAGTTAAAGTTTGTCATGCTGTCACAAATACGAGCTGTATTTGGGATAGATTTTCATCATTAACAAGATTGACAAGGGTCATTGCATATTGCAGACGGTTTTTATGTCTGAGGAAGCCGAGAACGGAAAGACATAACGAAAGTTATTTGACCAGCCAGGAGTTACGAGAAGCTCTAAACGTGTGTATTAGGCAATGTCAGAAGGATAATTTTAGAACTGAGAGTAAAGTGTTAGAGAGTAAGGGAACTCAAATGCCTCGAGATTCTAAGTTGAAGTCATGAAATCCGTTCCTCGACGCGAATAATATCATGAGAGTAGGCGGATGGTTAGAAAATACTACACACTTAAGTCAAGAGAGAAAGCATCCCATAATATTGCCCAAAAATTCAACGCTAGCGCGTCTGATAGTTGCGGACGCTCATTTAAAAACGTGCCATGGTCCACCACAACTTATGCAAAATTACATTAATTCCAAATATTGGATATTAGGATCAAAAGATTTGGTGAAAGCATGTTTTCGGAAGTGTGTTGCGTGTATACGACATTCGGCAATCAACAAAACTCAATTAATGGGGCAGTTACCTGCAGCCAGGACAACACCAACCCGCCCTTTTAAATTTTGTGGTGTGGATTACGCAGGTCCCATCCAGTAAAGAACTTCTGGAGGACGGGGCCATAAATCATTCAAAGGCTATATATGCCTTTTTATTTGTATGTCTACTCGAGCGGTTCACATTAAGGTAGTCAGTAGCCTTACCACTGAAGGATTTCTACAAGCCTTTAGAAGGATGGTAGCACAAAGAGGGCACTGCCAAGAAATATGGAGTGACAACGGCACCAACTTTGTGGGCGCCTCAAGAGAGCTTACGTCATTGTTTAACTCGGAAAAATCGAATTTTCTAACAGAAATTGCAGAAACCTTGGCAACAAATGGCACTACATGGCATTTTATCCCACCGCATGCGCCCAACATCGGTGGTTTGTGGGAAGCCGGGATAAAATCCACCAAATATCACCTAAAGAGAGTTATCGGCCATTCCACCTTGACTTACGAAGAAATGGCTACAGTGCTAGCGCAGATCGAAGCGTGTCTAAACACTCGACCGCTTTCCCGTATCGATAATGACCTGGATCATATAAACGTGTTGACCCCGGGACATCTTTTGGTTGGAGAGTCACTGGTGACAGTACCAGATAACGACTATTTAGACACCAATATGGGTAGTTTGCGACGGTGGCAACTTGTACAACGCATGACTCAAGATTTCTGGCGAAGATGGTCACATGAATATCTCACCCGATTCTTGCACCGATTTGTCGCCCCACGTTGGGCGCCACTGTTACCCGGTCAGGTACAGAAGTTCGCCCTAGGGGATTTTCGAGTGAAACAAGAATTATAACAGTAGGTTTTTATTAAATAAAAGCTCCCTAGGACGACTAGAGACTCTAGGTCGTAAGTTCGTAATTCTTGTGCCTAATTCCTAACTTGAGTCAATTAACGTGATCGCTCGCACTCGCCTGGCCGTGATCCGACGTGGAGCAGCGTAGGCTTGAGGTTCGGCAGATCTTCGTAGGCTGCAAGGGCGTAGAAGGCTCGGCAAGGGTACGGTTGTCCAAGTAACCGGCTGGTAGCAGCTCGGTCAGGGTACAGTGTCCAAGTAACCGGAAAGAGGTGCCCTGCAGGTGGCTCGAGGATATGCGAAGTTTGGGGTTCGTTAGACCGTAGGTAATTTGGTGAACGTAGCACGTATGTAGTTAGGTAGCCCGTAGGTAATTGGGTAGCCCGTAGGAAGTTGGGTAGCCCGTAGGAAGTTGGGTAGCCCGTAGGTAGTTGGGTAGCCCGTAGGTAGTTGCCCTGTAAAGATTTAGTGCTTTACAGGCTGGCCACTAGCGGGAACTGATGCCATACTGAAGCTCGAGGAAACGAGAGTCCAACCAGGGAGCTAGAGCTCGCCAAGTTGTGGTGTGGCATCAGTTCAAAGGTGGCAAGGTAAGTAAGAAAAAACTAAGTTACATTTAGAAAGAAAGAAATAGTGAAGTTAAAGCTCAGTGACGGTTACGGTTTGAAATTACAAAGTGCGACCGTTGAGCAAGTAGATTTAAATTAATAATTATTACAAAGACTTAGAAATTTACAGAAAGAAGTTAAAGAAACGGTCGCAGGATTTAAGTTAGAACAAATTAAGATAGAAATAAATTAAATACAATCTGAAAGAAACACATACACGAAAAATACAATTTTATAAGAACAATTTAGAACAGTTATTAGCAGAGAGAGAGAGCTTACCAGTTGGGCAGAGGTTTCACCGTTTAGAGGTGGTTGTAGTGATGTAGAAAATATGAGCTCTCTGAGAGCTGCAGGGGCTTTTATAAGCCATTTCCTAGGCAGCCCTTCCGAAGGAAAGGGGTTGTAACTAATTCAAACAAACCCCGCCCCTAACGATTCTAAATGTTGCCAGCGCTTATTTATACCGATTGGTAAAGTAAACGCTGGCTTTAGCAGCGCCCTCTAGTGTGGCTCGAAGTGATATAGCACAGCGTAACAGTTCCCCTTTTCCCCGGTAAAGAAAATTAAAACTCATTTTAATTTTCGCTAAAGGTCTAAAGACGTCGCAGCATTCATCAATCGTCTTTCTTACTATCCACATATATACATCATTCTTTCAGAGTAGGTCCGGCTATAGGGCTAGTCTGACCTTCGCGTCTGGTAGCAGAAGGCGCGGGGCGTGCTCGTAGTATATTTAATTTGTCGCGAAAGTCCAAGGATTACCATCCGTCCTTGATAGGTTAACATCCAGATAGGATATGGCTTTTATTTAACGGGTTCCAAGACCGCCCGAGACCTGGATGCTAACATTAGGGCGTTTTTAAGAGCAGGCGCGACCCTACTGGTATTTAGGCTTTTAATTTTAACTATTTGCGTTTTTTTTAACGTTTTGCTATTTTTAATATGAGCAACGATTTGTGGTACTATGTTTTACTTATGTGTTGTGTGATTACGATTATAACGTGCTGCATAGGTTAAACTGGCGGTTTAACGCAGTTTAATATTTTTTTATTACGTATTGCGGAGAATGCGCGCGCGCATTTGCTGCATGAATGAATTAACTTAACATGGCGCGCGTGCAACTCGCTCGAACGCGTCGGCCGACTGAACTATTGAGGTCACTGGGTCAGCGCAGGAGACGGCCAGCGTGTTACGTAATTAATAAGAATGCAAACGCTCTAGAATTAATACGACAGGGTTGTAGAACCTCGCCGTAGAAACTTGAATTTTGATTTGTATTTAATTGAAATAATTTAGGATTGTTTTTACGTTAATTAAAAGTACTCAATTTGCATGACCGTTCTTCATTATGTCGTAGGGTTACTATCCGCCCTACGTAGGAAACAACATACTAAGTAGAAAGCATGCTGTTAGGGTAGGTGAATTTAGGCTTATTTAACCAGTCTTCAGAACCGCTGGAGTAAAAGGCTTTAGTTTTTAACATAATGGAGTTTTGGTGCATTAAATATTTATTAAATAATCAAATTGAGTGGTAGTAGTTAGTCAGATTTTAAAAAAATCGATTAATAAAAATAGTTAAGAGTATTTACGTATTATAAAAGTTAAAGATGATATTAGCAAGTATTGAAGTTATTTTTCGTTGATGTTTAAATTATTATTTTTTAAACGTTAAAATTGAGTGCTAGTTGTTAGGGTAAGGAATGTAGATTAGTTAAATTAGTCACAAGTATAAAATATTTTATAAGTTTAAGGAAATAATTCCCAAGTATTGAAGTTAGTCATTTTACTTTTTAGTTATGAGAGTTTATAGTTGCTGTAGGCAGGGATCGTTTATTTATTAACTTGCATTTTATAGAACAATATTTTTTGCACGGATAAGTACGAGTATTTAATATTGTTAAGTTCCATGACGAACAGTAGTTAATTTTACCCTCTCTAGTTAAGTTAAACATTTAAGTAGTCTCAGTTATCGGCGCGACTTTAAGATTTACCCGCTTTAAAGAAATACTACCGATAGTGTATAGTGATCCTTAGGCGCGCGCGATAAGGTCTTCGTGCAATAGAAGAGTGCCTGTGGCCGGAATGCAGGTGGTTGTTGAACACTTATGTGTTCAGTTAAAATAGTTAGTGAGACGCGCTCACAAGGAAGGTGATAACTTAGTATGTAGAACTCTCTCTGCTAACACTGGATGCTAGACCGTATGAGTACAATAGAAAGTGAAGTATAATTACAGAGTTACAATGTACTGGATTGGATATCGCAGTAATAGTGCAGTGTTATAAAATAAAAGTGAAGTTACGTTAACGAAGTTAAAATTTAAAATAATTAAAAAGTGAAGCTACTAGATGTTAATAAAATTTAGTGGTTTTGCCGAATAAGTCCAAACTAATTTTGATGAAATGTCGATATTCAGTGGTTGTTGTTACAAGATAGAAGAGTAATTTTAAAGCAAAATTGTAGTGTTAATTAAAAATATATACCGTCGGTTTTTAAGGATTATTAAATAGGTACACTTCTGTGCAAGTCGTCTTTTTAGAAGAGCGAAGTGAGTTGTACCGAGTGAGATAGCTAGCAAATCGTTATAGTTAATTTAGTTAACTACAGCTGATTCTTAGGCGCTTAGTGGCAGTTGAGTTTTTTTTAAATTCGAACCCGCGGTTAATTGTAGTTGACGGTTACTGAGTAATTTAAATTAACAGTTAAGCCGTTTGGATTTAAATTGATCGCGATAGTGCGATAATTTAAATTTAGTATGTACGTTGTGTTGTTAATTTAAATTGTTTTATGTAGAATAGTTACGACAACTTTGGAGTATTAGTGATAAAAATTTGGAGAAATAGACGTTAAAATTTGAAAAAAAAACCGTTAGAATTTGAACAACAACCCTGATTTTCGGCAAAAATGCCGTTCATTCGCCTTTTACGAATACCAGGCCGGTTTTGCGGTATTCTTGGCCCGCCACAAAACGGGTGGACAAGTGAATTTAGAATTACTGCGGTATCCAAGACAAGAAGAAAAATTTTAGAAAAATAACCAACACCAACAACTTTAGCGTAGCTAGCTGACTCAAGCAAGAACTATAGCACAAGAAAACCCGTTGGCGCCACTGCTACTCGGTCAGGTGCCCTAGGTGCGTAGTTCGCCCTAGGGGATTTTCGAGTGAAACAAGAATTATAACAGTAGGTTTTTAGTAAATAAAAGCTCCCTAGGACGACTAGAGACTCTAGGTCGTAAGTTCGTAATTCTTGTGCCTAATTCCTAACTTGAGTCAATTAACGTGATCGCTCGCACTCCCCTGGCCGTGACCCGACGTGGAGCAGCGTAGGCTTGAGGTTCGGCAGGTCTTCGTAGGCTGCAAGGGCGTAGAAGGCTCGGCAAGGGTACGGTTGTCCAAGTAACCGGCTGGTAGCAGCTCGGTCAGGGTACAGTGTCTAAGTAACCGGCAAGAGGTGCCCTGCAGGTGGCCTGAGGATATGCGAAGCTTGGGGTTCGTTAGACCGTAGGTAATTTGGTGAACGTAGCACGTATGTAGTTAGGTAGCCCGTAGGTAATTGGGTAGCTCGTAGGAAGTTGGGTAGCCCGTAGGTAGTTGGGTAGCCCGTAGGTAGTTGCCCTGTAAAGATTTAGTGCTTTACAGGCTGGCCACTAGCGGGAACTGATGACAGCAAACCCCTGAACCCAACATCGGAGACGTAGTCTTAATTAAGGAAGATGATTTACTACCCAGTCGTTGGTTGTTCGGTAGAATCGTACAAAAGCACCCTGGTTTGGACAATATTACGCGCGTGGTAACGTTACGCACTAAAGGATCGTTGATAAAACGTCCCACGTCAAAACTATGTGTCCTTCCAATTAGTGACTAACCTTAGGATAAGTTTAATTGATATGCTTTGGATTTTCTAAATATATTAATTACGCAAAAAATGATATTTTTAGTGTTAAGATTGCCTATAGATCCCTGTTCTTAATTGTGCTTAAGGGCCTATCTGAGGCTGTAGTTAGTAGTTACCTTGTACTCAGGTTTTCTTATTTACTTTTCAATGCCTGGGCACTACGATGTCTGTAAGTAGGTTAGGTATGTTTAAGTTACAATTTGTTACAATCTGTTGCCCATAAAGGAAGCATCTTACGAAATTTTTGAGTGGAGTCCTGTCATGGTGGGCGGTTACTTAAGGACGTAGGACGTTCCTTGGTGGGCGGTATGTATAACTTGTTAATAGAAAAATTTAGTTCTGCTATCACGCGATAGATGGCGCTGTCCTTCCCGGAACGCCAAGCTAAATCGCGCTGTTAAGATTTCCGTAGAAATGTATATAAGGGTACCAAAATTGTTATCGTTTACAATATACCACTCAGGACGAAGCATGAGTTTTATTTATTCAATGTGTAAAGAAATAATAAAATGAAATTTACCTTCACTGTTAAATCAGGAAAAAATACTCACAACCCTGACTTTAAACAGCTACTTGTTAATTGTCTCGGACAAGGAGATTAGTATAATTATATGATTAAACGAACTTACCTGAAGTGAAGTTCTATCATAATTATACGTAGCTCCTTGTCTGAGACGACATTCCCAAAAACCCTCCCACTAATACTCTCAGTATTATCCCATAACATAGGGTTGTTCATATCATACATCTTTAAACGAAATGACGTCTTGTCAAATAGCTGTCAAACGAGACAAGGTTTCTTTTTTTTTAGGCTTTGAAATGTGACTTGGTGCTAAGAATATCGTATACTACTTGTTAATTGTCTCGGACAAGGAGCTACGTATAATTATGATAGGACTTCACTTCAGGTAAGTTCGTTTAATCATATAATTAAATAGAGTAGATCCAGTGACCGTCTGTGGTCTTCATCATCAGTTCCAAATCACCAAATGGTGTTTTCCGAGAGCAAAAGCGCGAGTTACCGTAAAAAATACCAAAATCGCTATAGGTGTGCATATAATTTTTGAAGAGTTCCCTCGATTTTTTGCTTTTTAGTTTTTTTGTTGAGCTTTAGTCACCTGATGAGATTCAAAAATTGCACTCCAGATGTTTATGAATAGAATATAATAGCATAGAATAAACTTATTGTGATTAGATAACATTTTAATTAAGGACTTTTGACCCTAGTTAAGTGAGTACACCTGATTAAAATTAATTATTTAACATCTTATTTAAACAGTGCGTATTAGAATAAAAGTATCTTAACTTAGAGAATTAATTTTGATTTGATCGGAATTAAAAAATACTCTGTCTACTGGGTTGGGGCATAGCAAAGGCAGAGGGGGGACTACTAGGTTTAGGTTAGTTTAGGTTTTCTAAGTCCTATTATATGGCCCCCCTTTGCTATACTCTGACCCTTTTCATTTGAAATCCAAACAAAAGAACAAAGAAGAAGATGAAATCATATAAAAACACTGAGTCGAGATAATAATGCGCAGCGAGTCCCGACCTGTTTGAAACTGGCCACCATTAATATGCATCACGACCCCATTCTAACAAAATAAAGGAAAAATGGTTACACTTCTTACCAATAATAACATTTATAGCGTATCTTCCAACATTAGATCACTCACTTCACTTCACTGTCGTAATTTTCCCTTTCATTCGGCCATTATTATTATTCCGTCCGAACCGAATGAAACAAACATGGCGACTGGCGCGCGCGACTGTTGGCTCTCGTGCCTCGTGCGTAGAAAGAGAAAGCTATAGAATAATGGACGTCTTCCTGAAATGTACCATAGTAGGTATATTATGAAATATATTAAGTAGTGCTCGGCTAAAAGGAAAGAGACTATTTTACAGGGTGTAGGTCGGCTTATTCCCAGAGCAATAAAAGTATCGAATTTATTTATCTAGGCGCCAGATACTTTCATCGACAAACGAATGATGTGGTTGAAATGAAATACATATTACATTTAGTAACAACAGCTTTATTTTAAAAGTCCACCACTAAGTTACAAGATTACTGTACTTCTTATATTAATACATATACACTTTGTGTTAATATACCTCAACTACTATCAAAATACAGTGTAGTTAGGCAATTCTATATTTTTAAACAGGTATCTGCAGGTCAGCTTCCAGAAAGTAAAACTACCCTTCCTATTTTTTTAACAGTAAAAGTCAGTAGTATTTAACAGCTATTATGGGAAGCAGAAAGGCTAATTTACTCCATTTAAATGTAAGAATTAAAAGTGCTAGCAGATTATCAGCAAAGAAAGAATGCTTCCAGAAGTGAAATTATTACAGGCAGTGATACTAGGTAAAAGTCATCAAACAAGCTTCTTAGTAACACATTTCAAAAATGGTTTTCTTGAGAATTAACTCGGTAGGCACATAGAGTGAAACGGAGCGTTTACCCTAGTGTAAATTAGTTAAAATCACAGTGAACGCTTTAAAATTATAAATTGTTCTGCCTTACTTGTAATGAGTTCCATATGAAGTTACCATACGAACGGTAGTGGTTCCGAGATGAAGACAATGTTAAGTTATTGGAAGCCGGATCAAACCAAGGCCGTTCCAAACTCAAACCGCTTTACACTCGCGAAGAGTACATTTGGTAGGATGTTCTAAACTCGAGGAAAGTAAATTCTACAATCAGACCGCTCTAAACTCAGACCGCTCTAAACCCAGACCGCTCTAAACTCCCCTGTGAACAAGAGATTCACAGTATTAGAGTTTAGCATGAAGAAAGTGAAAGTGACGGTGAGTTCAAATGTAGAAAAAAAATATGGAAACTTACCCGTAATTGGGGGTTTAGACAGCAAGATGCGGAGCGGCAGCGTATTATGGCATTAGTAAACCGGGTAGGACATTAAAGTTGATTTGTGTAGATTGGTGCTAAAAAATCACAACACAATTTAGAAAAAAAATCAGACTAAACCAAACATTGAAGCTGTATAGCTCATTGGCGAAGAAACACCAAGGTATGCTTACCGGTGGATGAATGTGTGGGAAGCGTCGTCTTAAGTCTTAACTAATTAATGATTTTAAGTTCGTACAAGATTGGTGCGGAGCACTGAAAATAAACACTTCGGTTAGCGCGGAAACGTAAGATCAACAGAAATTAAGCAACGGCGAAGGTTCTTACCCATCCTGGCATTTAATAAGACCGAAAGGATGTTAATCGGCGTTCACATATTGGGACCGTGACCGTGAAGTGAATAACCTTAGGAAGTCATCGAACTTGCTTGATCATGGCGCGTTCGAAACACTATCTCCGTCACATAGGACAGGGAAAGTCAAGTAAAAAGATGAAATTAAAATTAATTTAATTCCATAAGAAGATCTTATAAGAGGACCTTATTCAACGAAAAGACGACACCACTCCTTTTCCTCAATTTAGGGAATACTAGTATGTATTAAGATTAATTTTCCATAGAAACAAACCACACTCGCTGACAGGCGTAGGCAAATCGACGAAGTATTGGAACGTGTTTTGTTTATGCTAAATATAACAAGAGATGAATTTATTATTTAAATTTAATACCTTTTAGGATGTAACAATGTCTAGTTAGTCTGGAGAGGACTATACTTTTGTCTATTATAAGCTTTTCGTAGTTAAAATACTAAGTTTTAATTATTTAATGCCGAGATACTGCACGGATACAAGGTTGTGCAGCAGGAACGAAACGCACCGAAGCTGTCAGTGTCACAATGCCAAACAATCAATCAATTATAGATCGAATTGGGTCAACAGTTTCTCCATTCGAACTAATATTAAGTTTTACCAAGGTCAAGTTTGCTAGGCATACTTCTATGCTAAACAGACTTTGACGTTTTGTGACAAGCTCAATCCATGTCACCGGAAAAATTACAAAAAATGTCCGATTTATTTAAAATTACGTGGATTATTGTTTATACAGGCGTTAAGAACAATATAACGAGTCTGCAGAATGGTGCGATGTTCTGTTTTAGGCTGCAAAAGTGACAGTGAATCGAAAATTGATGAACTATCTTTTCACTCTGAAGTTTTTAAAAATTTGATCTTATTTGACTTATTAGAACAGATGTTTCATATTGTGTGGTTTCTTCCCGCTTTACATACACATCCTAACGTGTTTCAAGATCAAATAAAAGCTGTTTTATGCATTTTTAGTTGGTGCTTTTTACATAACCTTAAAACTCAGTGTTGTCACTTTTTCCCGCGAACATTACCCCACGTTAAGGGGTAAATAGTACGTTGATGAAATATTGGTATAGAAAAAACTTATACAGGACCCTATTTCGTAAAGCATGTTAGTCTAGTATTTTGATTCATTTAATCGTTTATTTTACGAGATAAAACACTAGTACACAGATAAAATATGCACTCGTGTAACTCGGAGGTCGACTCAAATGCTGTATGAAATGAAGCCCCGTGAAGTGTATTCTGGATTTAACTTCCAGATTCCCCCACGAACCACATATACGGGTATCATGGATTGCACCTACTGGAATCTTCCAGAATGTGTTGTCAACACTTTGACCGAAATTTATTGTTACAGTGTGGGTTTACTACATAATTATTTCCAACTTTTTTCGCTTTAATTAGGTACCATTGTTATTATTATTTTATAAATTCCTGTTAATTATTAAAAACATTTTCCAAAATTAATTCTTTTTTTCAATTTAAAAATATTGTTTTTATATTGACATCGTAAACGACCCCAGGGAAAACTGCCTTAAAAATGGTAACCCTAAATATTCATGTGTGTGTATTTGCTGTCCCTTTCGGAGACACGCACGACCTCTGTCTTCCCATAATAAGTCTATGGCCTCGTGCCTCTAGTAGGTACCTACCCGGTGAGCGTGAATCCAGAGTTGCCAGTTCTATAACCTAAAATATCTTGTCAATAATTTGAAAAATCTCGTATACCCATAGAAAATTAATAAAAACGTGGCATTCGGTACTATGAAGTCGTTCTATACGTTTATTTATTGTTTTGAGGATGAAACGTGATACCAATTTTTCCCGTTCACGACCATAAAAATATCGTATATGTGCGACGATTCTCTTGCGTCTAGCACGCGCGACCTTGAATGATGAATTTTTGAGAATCTATACTACCTATGCACTCTATGTATATAATAAATGAAATAGTTTTAAGCCAAAAAAGTTTGTAAATACATTGAAGAGTAAAAAAAACAACCCAGGGCGATTTAAAATTAGTAACTAAACAGGATAAGATAAGACCCTTTAAATATTTTACCCAACTGCCTCCAGAATGGAGGTTTATTGTTTGTTTTAACGTGGTTTTATTTAACGCACATTAGGTACGTAAAACCGCTGAACGGATTGATGGGAGGTTTTATACTTTTTTTTACAACATAGGAACTATAGGAAGGCAAACAAGCAAGTGGGTCACCTTATGGTAAGTGATCACCACCGCCCATAGACACCCGCAACACCAAGGAGAGTGCAGATGCGTTACTAACCCAGAGGGATAAGATGGAATACCTCTTGGGCCAGCAATTGCACCGTCTGTCTTGCTCTCCACGCCGGAACACAACAGTGCAAGAACCGCGGCTTAGCGGCAGGATTAGCGAGCAAGATGGTGGTAGCGATCTGGACGGACCTTACACAACGTCCTACCACCCGCAAAACACGCGAGTTTTCACAGATCTATTTAAATAAGTCCAGAATACCATTTAAACCATAAAGTTTAAGTTAAGTAGTAAAAAAAGTTTCTATGGAAAAAATTAAAAGATTATTCCAGAATCATGAAACTCAGAATTCATGCTTATTATTGAAAATGTAGAAACACCTGTTCCAATAGGATGATGCTATGTATAAGTACATAAAGGAATGCTACGCGGACGAAGTCGCGGGCAATAGCTAGTAATAAAAAAACTGTAACGAGGACGTGTCACGTGTCCATAGATTGTCCAGAGATCCCGAGATTTAGGTATCAAATTTAACCCCGAAAACTTCGGGATTACTTTTGACAAATCTAAGGATAATTGTTAAGTAGGTATTTAACCTTTTCAACGCCATGCCTCCTTTTTGTAAGTAAAGAAGTAAAGTTGAAACTTCCACAAAACACGTACCGGTCACTGTTAACTGTACGCGTTGACGGATATATCCGTGTTTGGTGTTGACAGGGTTAAAAGAACTCTGACTTTTAATACTACCTATCTACAATCCCGGAACTTTACCGGGATCCCGGGATTATCTGTAGACAATCCCGAAATCCCGGGATTGCGAAAAAGAGCCGGGATCGAATTGATGTACATGTCATTGATGTACTTACATATATATATATATATATATATATATTATGAATTCTACGCGAACGGTCGTATTATTTAAGATCCCGTCGATGCGTTTTGCGCGATAGGTAGGTATATCGCAGAGACGCAGCTGTTTTGCACGTGCACAACACTGCCGTGTTTAGATTGGGGTACTTGGGGTACCTAGATACAGTTCCCGGCAAACAACTTGAGCTCTGACGCCTCTGACCTTGACTGCGTAATAGCAGTTTCTAGTACAAAATATTATGGGTATGCGCAAACATAACCCCTTTTCCTACTCAATTTATGATCAAGTTGTTTGCCTGCAACTATTAAAGTACGTTTCTTGTTTCTGATCGGATTATTAGAAGAACTGAAAAGTCGTATTCCCACACTTCTACAGTAATATAATAAAGAGGTAAACTTTGTTTGTTTGTTTATTTGTATGTAGGGGTAATCTCTGGAAGTACTTACTGAACCGATTTAAAAAAAATCTTTCACCGGGTTAGGCTACTAATTCTACGCGAACGAAGTCGTGAGCGTCCGCTAGTATGATATAAGTAGGTACCGACTGATAAACATTTTTGAAATAGTCTAGTTACCTTACCTATAACTACCTCCGAGAATCGTAACATCTACCACCTATATAGAAACGATGGATCGTCACGTTTTTAGATTGATCGTAAAGACGAATCCTACCATACACATAAGTACATATACTTACAATATTATACAATACAACCATGGGGCCGTAGACACGTGTTTGAAGTACTTACTTATGGGTACCTAGCCGGCGCCGCTGTCGCTAGGCGGATAGGCAGGTATACGGAGTCATGTGAAAAGAGCGTTGGCGATCTCCCTGCGTACAGAGTGTTTAAAGGCTATATTGGCTTAGCCCAGCTTTCTTTTTACACGACGCGTCCAGCTCTTGAAGACAGTGGATTTTCATACATGTAACGATCTCGGTTACGACGACTTTTTGTTTATATACCACCTTAAGTCCCTCGAGGGTTATATTTGGCTGGTAAGTATGGTAATTGAGCCGGTTACGCTACCGCCTTCAGTGAGCGACGATTTGACAGACTAGGTTAAATTAAATAGAGATAATAACATTTCTAGATTCTAGAGGCAATAAAAATAAACAATACCTATGGCACAAACAATTATTTTATAGTTGTGTACTAAGAATAGATTAAATTAGAAATTAACCCAAGTCTGTTTATGTGTATCACGTCCCCCGGCTGTTGCTGAGCGGTGTTCGCGTACAGGTTTTGAGTTCTCTCGATATTGTTAATAAGCAGGTAGGGGTATATATACGTACGTATACAGCGAGTGTCAATGGAACTTGTGGATTTCGTCAACAAACTGCCATAGTATTGGTGTTGTCTATTATTAGATGAAATTACTAATGATGGGAACCGTGATTTAGGACTTTAAGAAAAACATAAAACCTATACATATAGTCATATAGGGACTTAGGGACCTAATTTGATTTTTAATAACACTTAGGTTATTTCAATTTGAAGAGCTTTTAAATTATTTACCTGCAACGCGTTTCATTTTATGATGCTCAAGCATAATATTATGTACCTACTAACCTAACACGAAGGTGTTTTAAAATATAAAATTTAAAATAAATCTTTTTGTTCAGTAGGTAATTATAATAATTTAGTAGGTAATAATTTCATACTATGGCCATAACCGACATCCATATACAATTCCATACCTACCAATTTCAATACAAATTTCGTTAAAACATATACCTACCTACCTACTTAATAATATATAAAACATACCTATTTACAATATTTCGTTGTTTGATGTGGCTTAGGAAGTTAGGATATTGCGGGTGGTAGGACCTTGTGCAAGGTCCGTCCGGATCGCTACCACCATCTTGCTCGCTAATCCTGCCGCAAAGCAGCAGTGCTTGCACTGTTGTGTTCCGGTGTGGAGAGCAAGACAGCCGTTGTAATTACTGGCACAAGAGGTATTCCATCTTAACCCTCTGGGTTGGCAACGCATCTGCACTCTCTTTGTTGTTGCAGGTGCCTATAGGCGGTGGTGATCACTTACCATAAGGTGACCCACTTGCTTGTTTGCCTTCCTATGTTGTGTACAAAAAAACGAATGATTAATTTAGCGTTGCTGAACTATCGATAGTTGACCTTGAAAAATAGTCATAATATCGGTAGGTATACTTACTATTAGACGATAAGTAGATATAAGTACTATCGACGTGTTATTTCAACAAACAATCGATACTATCGATAGTTTTTAGAACTACGTATCGATAATATCGAAATACTATTGGTTATAAAATATTAATACTATCGATACTATCATAAAACAATACTACTTATCGATAATCGATATAAGAGACAGTATTAATGCCTATCGATAGTATTGGATGTTAATCACTATCGATAGGCCTAGGTATCGATATTGTGACGATACTATCAACAACACTAGGTATCGATAGTTCGATATATTGCTGCAACGCTAGATTAATTAACATATGGATTTCGGAGTGTTCGAAGAGTTAGTGTGGAACTTCCCGGAGAAATATTGACTAAAAGGTTTGTTTACATTTTCCACAAGCCACAAGTTTTATTTGCGATCGATCACTGTACTTAGTCAGTTTCTAGGCCAGGCGAAAAAAATTTATTTTTGCTACTTTAATTATTATTATATTATTTAAATTTATAGGTACCTTATCTCATTAGAACTAACACTATTTTAGATTGACAAAAGATGACTGTAACACTGATAGTAATTGATCAAAACTCAACGTTGAGCTTACCAAATAAAGTCTGAAATTGTCTGTAAACACTTTTTCGCCTGCCCTAGAAACAGACTATAATCGTGCACGTCCGCCACTTGAATAGGTGTTTAGAAATAACCCTCATTTCTGGCGGACTGCATGAAGGTTGCTAGTATGCCTACTTTACACTGGGTTCCTAGTTCATCTACGGGACCTGACAACAATCGGACAGCCCCCTATACCACAAAACAACTACAATTTGACAAAATTGTAAAGTTTTCATACTAAGATGTTATACTTAAGTACCTATGTCAAATTGCAACACTTGTTTTGTATGTGGTATAGGGGGCTGGTGAAGGTTATTCACCAGCCTCTTAGCTTTGCGGGAAATTCAAAATTCGCGCAGTTTTTAAATAATAATGGTCACAGTTTATATAAGAACGCAGTCCGCTAAGTATCGTGTCTGCAACAGCTACGACAGCTATATTTACGAGTTTAATTTATGACACGGCTAGAACAGCCAAGTTTAAGCACACGCCCGCTGTACCGTATCTAGAACGGCACCGACAGCCGTGTTTGCCAGTTACATATTGACATGGTCAACGCAGCCAAGTTTTTATGAGAAGACGGCTTGCTGTACCGTGTCTAGAACGGCTACGGTAGCCATGTTTGGATTTTAATTTATGACGCGGCCAACGCAGCCAAATTTTCATGAGAAGACGGCTCGCTTTACCGTGTCTAAAACGGCTGCGACAGCCGTGTTTGAAGTTAAATTTATGACACGCCCAACGCAGCCAAGTTTTGATGAGAAGACGGCTCGCTGTACCGTGTCTGGAACGACTGCGGCAGCCGTGTTTGAGACTTGAATTTATGACACGACCAACGCAGCCAAGTTTTCATGAGAAAACGGCTCGCTGTACCGTGTCGAGAACGGCTGCGACAGCCGTGTTTAAAAGTTTAAATTATGACACGGCCAACGCAGCCAAGTTTTCATGAGAAGACGACTCGCTGTACCGTGTCTAGAACGGTTGCGATAGCCATGTTTGAGAGCTTCATTTATGACATGGTCAACGCAGCCAAGTTTGATAAGCACACGGCCCGCTGTACCGTATCTAGAACGGCACCGACAGCAGTGTTTGCCAGTTACATATTGACATGGTCAACGCAGCCAAGTTTTTATGAGAAGACGGCTCGCTGTACCGTGTCTAAAACGGCTCCGACAGCCATGTTTGTTGAGTCTACACTGCTTCAACAACCGTGTCAAAATGTAGCCGTGTATTTTTGCACGGCTACGGTTTTCACACGGCTGAAAAATTTTGAAACACGGTACACAGAGCCGTCTTAACCGGCTACGTTAACCGTTTACACGGTAAACGTAGCCATGGAAAACTTGGAGCCGTATACACGGCTTTACACACGGCTGCCAAACCCGGGTGGGTGAGCCGTTTACACGGCCACGGAAAGCCTGGCCGTGTTCGAAAGCCGTGTTTTTCTCCCAGTGTACCGTTTACTAAAAAGAAAACAAATGAATAACAGTTGCACATGATAAAATGGTAAATACGGAGGGCTAAATAAGTGGTATTTTCTTTCGTTGTTAGTATAAGAATGACACTACTTATTGGTTTTAGAACAAGAAACGAGGTAAGTGTTTTATTGTTAAGGGTTGAAAGGTAGTTTTGTGTTTCAAGAGGGTAGTATGTCCTATGTTAATATCAATATAATAACTTCAACGAAAGACTAACAACGGACTAGTTTTTGAACTTAATTAATTATTTTAATTATTAGATATTAAAAGGAAAAGTAGGAATAGCGACAGTTACTCCAAGTTATGAAAGAGGGCCTAAGGTCATCTAGAGAAAATAAACTCAATAAATACTAATTTCAATTGCTTTTATTTCAGGTCATATTTTGTGATGTGAATTTACAAGCGATTCGAGAGAATCTTTGCTTAGAGGTTAAATCCTTCCCAAATCAAGAACACTAATACTCCTCTTACATAAAAATAGTCCATAAAGGAGACGCTGTGTTAAAATTCTGTTTATACGAGTATTTTTTCAAATTCGGGTACATCGTAACTTTCACAGATTTAAGGACTTAAAATGCTCATTCATTAGATAAACCCGATATCAAGGACACAGAATCAGTAACACAGTGTTTATGGATTATCATCACACATTATAACACATACAGTAATAAGTAAAGATGGTTTGTACAATAGTAAAGTGATATAGTATTTTGACTTACCCTTGCTGGTTCTCGATCACGATAAGATTGATTTGATTTTGCAACTACATGGGTTTTTATACCCAGTTCATAGAAGAAGGGTAGTCTGAATGCTTAGTCCTTATAACCAATCACAATCGAGAACCAATCGGGGATTATCATTACAGTGTTTTAATTATCCAAACACTTATGTAAGGGTCGTAACAAAGATCATATTATAATTATTTAAATTAAGTAAGGCTACATATAACCATAAATACTTAATTTTCAAACTACTGCCATATTCCTTTAAAGAGGAACTTCATTCTATTGGACTGGATTCTTGTAACGGTTTAAACCAATCACGTACAGACAATTTAGCAATTGTTTTCAAATGACATTGATAATTTCCCAACTTATACAAACAAAATATCTTACTGTTTAATAATTAGAACTTAGCTGTAGAGAAACAATTGGCATCTTATACAATTACATATTTTGGCTAACGGAAACTAAACAAGATAGTATAATGTTGCCAGTCCAAAATAATATTAGTGACAGGGGTAAATTAGTATAACCCTGTAATATTTTAATCTATCACACAGATTGCTGAAACTCGATGGCGCTAGTTTCTATGCACAAAGGAAAAACATACTTTATTATTTTGTTACATTTTAATACATAAAACAAGCATAAACTGGCGTTTCCCTGTCCGTGTAGTAGTTTTTAGACTAAGAATGGCAGTTTTAGCTGACAAACCGGGCACGAACCCAAACTGTACATCATGTACCTTAACATGCCTACTTAAATGCAAGTTAAGCACAGTCGCACTTATGAGAGGTGGCTGCCTAGGTGCCTCGGGTAATTTGAGATTGGAGAAGATAGAAACACTCTAGACAGGACTAGTTATTTATTTATACTAGAGATGCGCCGAGTAACACTTTTGCCGAGTAACGAGTACCGAGTTTTACTCGGTTCAATTTTTTTCAACCGAGTAGTCGGCCGAGTAACTCGGTTCAATTAAATTCCCATTTCGTGCGCGTAAACAAGTACAAACAGGTTCGCGCCGGTCGAGCGGCCGGCTCGCGTTGATACATCCCTCACCGCGCCCGCGCCTTTCAACTACCAGTTACTTACTACTCATTCATTAGCTTAATTTTGGTTTTGATTTTATTAATTGAGATTGTCAAAGATTTCCTAAATAAGTAATGAATATTTTTTGATTAATACTGTTGTTTTAATTATATCTACCTAAATACATATATTGCTTTTCTTAAACAGAGTTATTCGGCCGAATACGAGTATCAAAAAACCCGCCGAGTACGCCGAGTACCGAGTATCAACCAAGCACTCGGCCCATCTCTAATTTATACCATAAGAAGCGCGAAACGGATGAAGTTAGGTAGCCTCAGGGTGAGGGTTCAGATTGAAAGTGTTCTTTGGAACGGCTCTAATAGCACTTCCCTGAGCAAAGGGTTTGCCACGTAGAGGTGAAGCCGCTACGGACGTAACGAGGTACGCAGACATGAGCTGGTCTTCACGGCGGCAACCGGAGCTGTAGAGGCTCAGGCTCAGGTTTGTGGTAGCTTCGGCGACGTCAACGTAGAGGTGACAGTCTCGCCACAGGTTCAGTGGTGCAGTGCAGATCAGAGTGGTTTTTTCAGCCCGAAAGGTGCTGCCCTGTAAATTCAGGAAGCTTAAGCGGTTGCCTTGCCGCTCCGTGCCGATGGTTCACCGCCGGTTGTCCAGGGCTTCCCTTCGGTAAACCCAAGTAAAGTGCTGATGCGTATGGCAGTGTATCATCACAGCGGAGCTACAAGCATTAGGAAAAGAAATACTAAAAAGGCTAGACAAGGAAATAAGAATTGATGTCGTCAGAAGGCCGTACATTGCAGTTAATTTTGAATTTAGAATAGGACAAACTGGAACAAATTACCTTGCTACTCCGCGAAACCAGTGCCGGGCTCGTGCAAAATACCTGCGTCTGTGCGACACATATATGTTCATGCAAAAACCCACCCTCCTCCGCTTCCACACGAAACAACACATATCACACAGACTCAACTACACACCACCACCACTAAACACTAAAACTACACGATCGACAAAAGGTAAAAATGGTACAGGTTTCAATTGTCTATTAATTTATCTTCGATACAACTCTGACTAATGTGAATATAACCGAGAATACTTAACTAAACTAGTCCATTGATCATATTATTTTTATGAATTAATTTCACGAACCCGACTGTCGTCTTATTATTCATAGTAATTATGAGCTGTACCTAACTTGACTGACTTAATTTAACATCATAATATAAATATATTCTAGTCATTATTGTCACTTTCATCACTAGACGTACAGTCAGGAGCATCGAAACTCATCCACGGAAATATTTTATCCATGGAGACTGTGTTTTCATAAGGTTTCCCTTTTCTCGTAAGATGTGTGTCTACTATCACAAACCGGTCATTTGATAGAAGTTTTGTTATCCTATACGGACCCTAACATCTAGATTCCAACTTCTTTGATTGCCCTGAACCACCTACAATCGCACGTTGGACCCTCACGAGGTCTGCTTCTTTATATATCGCCGCCGGTTTGCGATTTTTGTCGAATCGATCTTTATTTTGCTGTTGATTTGCTTTTATGTGTTCTAAAGCCTCCGTCCTAATTTCATTAACGGTGTGATTATGAGCACTATCGTCAATATCTTCTGCTATTTCGTTTAATATGCCCTGAGAAAGGTTACCGGACTTTCGCCCGAATAACAGTTCTGAAGGTGTTTTCTTCGTGACAGCATGAACTGCGGTACTGAGCCCTAATTGTACATCTGGTAGATATTTATCCCACGTATCGTTGCCCTTGCCATGAATCATAGCACCTAATGAGGCAAGGATCGTCCGGTTGTAGCGATCAACCTGACCGTTCGCGCGTGGTGTCGCTACTGAATTAAGGACGTGTTTTACCCCTACAGACTGCATGAATGTTTTAAATTTCTTACTAGTGAAACTAGTTCCTCTATCGGTAACTAAACGTGTTGGGTTACCGAACAAACTAAAGAATGTTTTGAAAACCTTGACGCTTGCTTTGGTTTTCCTACTACGAACTGGTGAGAGATATACATATTTGGTGAATGCATCGACAATTACCAACAAGTATGTATTTCCCCGTTTACTTCTTGGAAATGGGCCTAGGTGATCTGCGTGCAGGGTATGTAGTGGGAGGTCCACCTTTGGGATTGGGTGTAAAAATCCTTCTTTAGCTCCCGATGAGACCTTGTGATGCGCACATTCAACGCATGAAGAAACGTATTTTTTTGTGAATTTGCGCATCGTAGGGAACCAAAAGAGTGAGCGAATTCGTTGCAAGGTTTTTTCAAACCCAAAGTGTCCCACATTATCGTGGTTGGCCCGCAGGATTTGCCAACGAACACCTCTGGGAACTAACCATCTTAATACTCCGTTTTCAACTAAGCGAAATATACGTCCATTTTTTAATTGATAATCCTTATAAATTGTGGCTACTTTCGGAGTGGCCGGATCTTCCAGGATCTCTTTCATACGTTTTATCTCGTCATCTGATGACTGCACTGTTGATATCCAGTCGTCAGTACCAATGGCGAGGATATCAAGCGTGTATACTGGTTCCGATTCTGTGGAAACAGGCTCCCTTGTCACGAACCCCCCCCTTATATTTTTTTTAAACTTAATACTAACCTACTTGGACTACCTAGACTAACTAGAACGAACCTGATTTACTACGGCATTTAAAATATAACTACTAAATTAAACTATTTAATTAATTAAAATTAGATATTCTTTGAAATATTCGCTAATTAAATTATATGTTGATTGGATATACCTTTACAATACATAATATACATACTATATTTTGGCCTCGTGAATCGTTTAGTGTAAAGGACGCTATGTTGCGAACCGTGAATAACCTAAGATCTTTTTAGTGTAGGAGCCGAGAGTTACCTATATCTACCTAGAGTGAATCCTAATTAGAATACCTGAACTTTACTAGTACTTTGTTTTGAGCTTAAATATACTAAACGTTGGACTTAACTATAAATATAATTATGACTTAACTAGATACCAATTAAACGCTTTCCTGAATTTACTCGCTTAGGATTGTGATTACCGTACAACCTACTTAATGCTAGATAAACTTATAGCTAATTAATTATAGCTATGTAGTATAGTAAATAGGCTAAATTACGAACTAGAGTTTTAGTTTTAATGATGATAATAAGATGAATAGTAAGTAAGAGTTCTAATGAGTAGCTTGTAAATGGAACTTAGAAGTTATTATGGTGAAATTAGTATTTGTTATAAGGCCCCCTTAGGGGGGGAGACGTGCCCCGCCACCGCACGAGACCTGGGGTCCCCTGATCGTTGCCAGGTCTAGTGGAACGCGTCCCTTACTGGACATTGCTCCTCCTTTTTGTATATAAGAGTATTTTGTTATTTAAGGTCTTTGATACATAGTCAGTCAGTCCTAGTTCTGCCAAAGGGCAAGAGGAAGGCTCAATGTTAGCCCATTTAAACTTTGAACTTTATAGCTCACAAATAAGACTCTCTCTCTTAGTTTTGAGAGTTCAGGGTATTGTATTTAGAGTTGTTTCTCTAATTTGCATCATTATTGGTTCAGTCACCAAATATGATTAGTTCAAATAAACTTTATTTCATAGTATTTGTCATGTAAATGTTCATTTAGAACAAGAGTAAAGGAAAGTCTCAATAGAACTGTTACTCATTGATAATTGGTATAGTCAACCTGGTTTTAGGCTAAGTGTATAATTATATTAATTATTCTACGATAGGATTGTATAGTGACCGTAGTCAAAGTATATTACGATGTACGTAAATATCGTTCTGCGTGATAGTAAAACAGCTGATAATGTATGTTTTCCATCAAAATAGGTTCAGTCAAACTGTTCTGCGCTAATTCTGGAATAATCCTACTATGGGATTGATTTGTGACCGTAGTCTACTTAAAATACAATGATCGTAAGTATCGTTCTACGTAATAGTAAACTGCTGGTTCCGTATGATTTCATACTATTATATAGGTGTATTTTCCTATAAAATATTTAGACAAGTTCATGCCTTTCCATGATTTATCTGAAGTACGAGTTTGTACCATAATCAAGATACCACATCAGTATTGAATGATCCATTTCCACAAACAGTGGTGATTTTAATTAAATTCATTATTTAATTATATGTTGATGAGATCAGCCAGTGACTCCGACGAAGAACATACCACATCCATTTGGCAAGGGCAGAGGCTCTAGAGACTGCTTCGCTTGCTCTTTAGTATAACTGATTTCAGTTTGGGTTCAGTAATTTTACTGGAATAAGTACTCATGATTTTTGTACTTAAAACGTTGGTGGTTGTGATGGTAGTAATTTTGTTTATGAATTTGAGTCATTCATCACTGAATTTTGGTTTAATTCAATCAGTTCAGTAGATAAATCGTGGTAGCAAATAGTTCAGACAGACGAACGGATTCATTACTAAATTAAGGTATAATCAAATCATGGTGTTAAATATATCAGACAGACAGACAGACTTATAACTGTATTTAGGTTTTATCAAATCAAATCAGTACGTAAACCTTAATAAAGACCTAGACAGACGAACGGACAACCGGTAATATGTTTCTGAATTTAGGCTCAGTAAAATCAGTTCAGCCCACCAAGGTGATAATTAGAACAGACGAACATACATACGTACTTCAATAGATTATGTTCCTTATTCGGAAAACCCTACTTAAAGTAACGCTTAATATAAACTAGACGTATAAGTCAATTAACGAGTGAGTTTGCACCCAATAAAAGGACTATAGGTCCCGTACGAACCACTATGGCATTTAGGTCGATATTTGATGAAATTGGCAATTATAAAATAAAATATAAATTAGGCTATTAAACCTTCCTACAGTAAAAATGTGTGAGTGTGTACCTACCTATACCTAAACTAAATTTCCCTAGTCTAAGCTGCATCAAATTGAGATTCGTCTCATTTTAACTTTAACTACGGGTAGGTTTTCGGGTGTGCAAGGAAAACCTTCTATGCTAAACTAGCTAGAGAAAGAAGGTGGTGTCGGCGCTGCACCGTGTGTCTATCTAGGCCGAAGAAAGGGTTGTATCTACCACGGGCCGAAGCTTATGGATGCAATAGATACAAATACCTAAGGGTGTAATATATAAATACAAAAAGATCAACTGCCTAAAACCACACATACAGTTAGCAGCTACTCTCTTGCCTGAGTAATACTGTTCCCTGGATATGCAGATCTAGAAGCTGAAGTCTGGGCTCGATAAAGGCACAATTATCCTTAGTATAATATCGAGAATAGAACCAACTACGTTCTATTTGAACCCTCCTACTCTGCCCTAGAATCAATAGGTTGTTGGCACCGTTAGGAAAATACTCCTATTGACCGTCACATCGACGTAAATTACACGACCTAATCGAATTTGAACCAAGTCACAATCACTCCTAATATAATTCAACAAACCCCACAATAAAGAATAAAACAATCCCCAAACTATCACAATTAAATTCAATAAGCTCAAATTAAAGGTCGGCAACGCGCGAGTACAACTTTAGTGTTGCAAGCGTCGATAGGCTGCGTCAATTTAGTACCGCCCGGCCTATCACTTGCTTAACTTCCGAATGAATGCAAAGAAAGCTTTAAATATTACCAAAATAATTAGTAATTTAATAAAGCAAATCCCCGAACAATCACTATTAACCAAAATTAATGCAAAGAGCTGTTTAAATATTATCACTCTAGAAAACAACGTATTACTGCCGAAATTAACACAAAACTCCGCGAATAAACAAAGATGAATTTAAACATTATCTCAATAGTTGAAAAGCTAATGAATTACTCTTCAAACTATCGAAATAACTCTAATTAGTGCAAACAAAGACTTTAACGTTAACACAATGCACTAATTACAAATGCTAATTAGAATGACTTTACTTGTCGAATTATAAAAGGTGCGACTAGTATCGTGGTTCGAAGATCGTTCCTGAACGCTGAATGCCCTCTGACCGCCTCGCAATCCACTTAAATCCGCTCATGGTGCGTCATACGCCCAATAGCCCTGCAAATCCCCTTTCTCTGTCCATCTTGCAACTATAATGAGATGGAACTATGTCCTTTGTTTTACTATGCGTCTACGCATACAGCCACAAAATATTAAACGTAATTAATGTAAATATTTGTTATTTCCATTGATTATTGTTTGAAATACTCTTACGAATTAATTAAAAGTTTGTTTTATTGCTAAATCCTTTAAATAAGCTAGTTTTGTGCCGGCGCCAGTGACAGCGCCATCCATGCATTTCTATGCTAACTAATTAGGCGACCTTTTGACCGCTCAGGTACTTATGATAACAAGTGGGTTCCTCACGCTCCATACGAAACAAATATTGAGACTGAAAGATCGATAGATATGGCCTTGCTCAACAGATGTCGTTATGCTTCAGTTATTTATAGTAAAACTATTTTATTCTAATTAAATAATTAAGTTAATTAATAATTTCTATTAAATTATTAATATTATATTTGTGAAAAGGTGACGGTTCAAAGAACCCTCTTGCGAACCGTTACACCCTGCTCAAGGCGTCTACGTGAGCCATTCTCTCACCAGGGCGATACTCAATACTGCAGTCAAACTCTAAGAATTGGATCCACCACCTAGAGATTCGTGGGATCCCTTTTCGTAAATGTCGACCGTTAGGCATTGCAGTCCGAAACAATGATGAATTTAATGCCTAGAAGGTAAGTTCGGAACTTATTCAGCGAGCTTATGACCGCTAGTGTCTCGACCTTAAACGAATGGAGCTTCTGCTCGTGCGGGTTTGTTTGACGGCTGTAGTAGGCGACTGGTCTCCAAGGGTCAGACCCCTTTCTTTGCAGCAAGATTCCTGCCAATCCTAGCTTCGAGGCATCTGTATGCAGTTGCGTCTCCGCGTCGTGGTCATATAAAGCCAGGATCGGCCTTTCCGTAAGCATTTGCTTCAGTGAATCAAATGCAATTTGCTGTGAATCACCCCAGATCCATCCGATTTCCTTTTTAAGAAGGTTTGTCAGGGGTCTGGCTTTGAGGGCAAAATCTTTAACGAATCTCCTAAAAAATCCTGCCAATCCCAGAAACCGTCTTATGTCATGCTGGTTGCGAGGAGTAGGGAACTTCGTGACTGCCTGTGTTTTTTGGTTCCCGAAGCGTATACCAGCTTTATCAATTTCAAATCCTAGAAAGTGTATACTTTCCGCAAAAAAATAACATTTTTCCATTTTTAGTGTCAATCCCCCCTCACGTAATAAAATGAAGACCTCTTCAAGACGGTGTAGGCCCTCGTCAAAAGATTTAGAGGGGATGAGAATATCGTCCATATAAATAATAAATTACATATGGCACCCCAGTTTTATTTAAAATCTTGTGAATAGCCCTTAGGAATACGGCTGAAGCGTTTGCCAACCCGAATGGCATTCGATTATACTCGAATTGCCCGTCGGGTGTGACAAACGCCGTCTTTTCCTTGGACTCTTCAGCTATTGCAATTTGGTGGTAGCCTGAAGCCAGATCCAATGTCGTAAATAATGTCTGCCCCGATAACTGGTCTAAAAGGTCCTCGGTCCTCGATACGAGGCAGGGGGTAGCGGTCCCTTTTAGTGCGACTATTGAGGGCACGGTAGTCAACACACAATCGCTTCTCGCCCGACTTTTTCTGCACCAGCACAATGGGGCTAGCGTAAGGCAAGTTAGACTCGCGTACTATTCCGGCTTCCAACATCTGCTCAACCATGCCCTTAAAGTGCTGGCGCTCGGAGTGCGAAAGGCGATAGGGCCTATAAACAACTGGTGTGGAGTCCCTTAAATGTATTTCCATCTCCGCGACTGTTGTGAACCCCAAATCATGAAATCCGTTTGAAAAGCAATCTTTATATTTGCAAAATAAGTCGACACACTTTTGTTTTTCGGCTTCCGTTACGTGCTTTCCATATTGCACATTGGAGACTACTGTATTATAATCGTTGTGTATATTGATCGACAGAACAATTTTCGGAAACTTTACAATCATGGCTCTAGAGATAAGGGTTCCTGCTTTGAAATGCACTACCTGCTGCCCTACATTTTGTATCAATAAGCGACACTTGCTATTTAAAATTTCGTACTCTCCTTGAAAAAAATAGTATTCCATCCCCGCATTACCCCTAATAGACCCTCCAACATAAATAGTTCCGCTGTAATCGTTACTTCACTTAACAAAAATTGTTCTCAGCTGGCCTAATCCTAAGTCAATGTTTTCAGTGGCAACGAGAGCAATTTTTATCTCATTACTTAACGCAACGCGTTCAAACTGTAATGCAGTAGCAGTCTTTATGATTTTTAAGTGGGGCCTTTCTGTAAAGCTAGCTTTCTGTAAAATGACCTAATAGTACGGGTATATTTATGAGGTAATTATCTACTATAAACACATCTTAGTTTCTATAATACCTTGTACGTCTATAGTAACTAAAGCTCTACCTTTAGGCAAATATGGTACATTCCCTAATCCTCTTAACATCGGACCATCTACAGCTAGCCAAGGGATGCCCAGCCTAAGAGCGTCATGTTCACGAATTAACGTCGCTTGACTCTCTAAATCAACCTGACACATGACTAAGTTGTAATTTATTTTTATCATTATCTTGTATTTGTCATTATCATTATCACTACATGTAACCTCCAAAACGTTCTTCGTTTTGTTTTGACTCGTATCTTTGTTCAGATTTTTTTTTGACACTCGGTAGCATTATGACCAAACAAGTTGCATTCGGAACATTTATTGATAGGTTTTGGACATTTAAAACTTGGATGACCCGATTCGTTGCAGTTAAAACGTACGATGGGACCTACCCTTGCTCGGCCTTTATTTAGGTAATTATTTCGCGAATTACCATTAGAGTTATTAGATGAAATGTTCAAAGAGCGTTTATCTTTATAATTATTGTCCCTTCTGAAGTCATTACCATCCCTGGTCTGAGTTTTTATGTATTTAAAAAATTCCAGAGTTTCTTCTGGCTTTTCAAATTTCGCTGCCTGAGTACTTAAACGGATTCCTTTGTCCTCTATACCAAAAATTAAACAATCTACTGCGTCTCTTCCAAAGACTTTACATCGATTTAACAAGTTAATCTTAGTATAGTTACCCGGCCACTGTTATCACTTGAGCTTTAGTACTTGTTACCCGGTCAGGTACAGAAGTTCGCCCTAGGGGATTTTCGAGTGAAACAAGAATAAAATTAACAATAGGTTTTTATTAAAATATAAGCTCCCTAGGACGACCAGAGACTCTAGGTCGTAAGTTCGTAATTCTTGTGCCTAATTCCTAACCTGAGTCAATTAACGTGATCGCTCGCACTCCCCTGGCCGTGACCCGACGTGGAGCAGCGTAGGCTTGAGGTTCGGCAGGTCTTCGTAGGCTGCAAGGGCGTAGAAGACTCGGCAAGGGTACGGTTGTCCAAGTAACCGGCTGGTAGCAGCTCGGTCAGGGTACAGTGTCCAAGTAACCGGCAAGAGGTGCCCTGCAGGTGGCTCGAGGATATGCGAAGCTTGGGTTCGTTAGACCGTAGGTAATTTGGTGAACGTGAGCCCGTAGGTAGTTGGGTAGCACGTAGGTAGTTAGGTAGCCCGTAGGTAATTGGGTAGCCCGTAGGTAATTGCCCAATTGGGCAGAGGTTTCACCGTTTAGAGGTGGTTGTAGTGACGTTGGGTGTTGCGGACCCCAGCTCACTGTGGTCTTATAGCCACCTAACAGAGTCTCAGCGCGTACAGGCAGATCACATCAAGGAACAGTTTAACGCCATATCGTACGAAAAAATAGGTCTAAGTCGTACAACGCTAATCACTCATAGTATAAACACAAGCGATTCGGACCCTATTCGGCAAAGATCTTACCGCATGTCCCCTGAAAAACTTAGAATAATAAACGAACAAGTACAGGAAATGTTAGCTTTAGACGTAATTCAACCATGCGAAAGTGCATGGTCATCCCCTGTACTTGTAGTAAACAAAAAAGACGGTAAACCTAGGTTCTGCCTAGATAGCCGCAAACTTAACTCAGTGACTAAAAAGGACGCGTACAGTTTGCCTTACATATAAGAGATCCTAGATAACCTCAGGGACGCCAAGTACTTATCTAGCATCGATTTGTCAAAAGCCTTCTGGCAAATACCTATTAACGAACAGGACAAGACAAAAACTGCATTTTTTGTGCCATCCCGAGGCACCTTTTGTTTTAAAACTATGGCTTTCGGTCTTTGCAATGCCCCGTCGACACAACAACGTTTGGTTGACAGTCTGTTCGGGCCTGAGTTTGAACTAAAAGTATTCTGTTACCTGGACGATATCGTATGTGTCAGTAGCTCGTTCGAGGAACACGTGTCCTTACTCCTACGCGTCCTTGATAAACTTAAAAGAGCCGGCCTAACAATAAATTTCGCAAAAACTCAGTTTTTTAGAGAAAGTTTAAAATATCTAGGATACGTCGTAGATGCCCAGGGCTTGCGTACGGATCCTGATAAGGTTAATGCTATATTAAATTACCCGAGACCTACGTCAAAAAAAGAGGTTAAAAGATTCCTCGGTACCGCGTCATGGTATCGGCGTTTAGTACCAAATTTTAGCACACTGGTGGGACCTTTAAACACGCTAACTTCAAATAAAAAGAATGCGCCGGTTTTCTCTTGGTCACCTGAGGCGGAGCACTCATTCAAACAATTAAAAGCGTGCCTTGTCAACGCGCCAGTACTCTCTTGCCCTAATTACAATTTACCATTCGAGGTACACTGTGACGCCAGTAACTACGGAGTAGGGGCAATGCTTTGCCAATACGCCAACGATCAATTACATCCGGTAGCTTATATGAGTCGATCCTTGACTGCAGGCGAACGGAACTATAGCGTAACTGAGCGTGAAACTCTTGCAGTGTTAAATGCACTTGAACACTGGCGTTGTTACCTCGAGAATGGGAAAACCTTCAAAGTTTACACAGATCACTCGTCCTTGAAGTGGTTTTTAGCCCTTAACAATCCGACGGGACGACTAGCTCGCTGGGGTGTAAGACTGTCTGCTTTCGATTTTGAAATCCTTCATAGACGGGGGGTCGACAATGTGATACCCGACTCCTTATCCCGAGCCGTCCCGGTATCTGCAATCTCTATCGCAAACGCACATCTCACTACACGAGATAAATGGTACAAAGATACGTATAATAGTTGCGTCAATGCGCCTCAAGGTTTTCCTAACTATAAAATCACTAATAACTCACTATACAGACTAACTAAATCAAATACTAGATACAACACTGAATTTGCCTGGAAAGAGGTCGTGCCAGAGGAATTTCGCGAACAATTAATTAGCGAAAACCATGCACAGCCTACGGCCGGACACTTAGGTATCTTTAAAACCTATCACCGACTAGCCTTAAACTACTACTGGGTAGGTATGTACAAGGATGTGGCTAAGTTCATTGCTTCATGCGACACATGTGCCGCATATAAGAACCCAACACACGCCACCCTAGGCGAAATGGGCCGTCCCAAACAGTGTTCAAGACCATTTCAGGTCATATCTCTAGATTTTATGGGTCCTTTACCTACTAGCAGAAAACAAAACTCATATTTGTTGGTAGTAAATTGCATCTTCTCTAAGTACTGCTTAATGTTTCCCGTACGAAACGCGACTTCGGCTATAGTAATTAAACATTTAGAGGAATCGGTGTTCTTAGTACATGGTATTCCACAAACAATATACATGGACAATGCCACTTGCTTCACTAGCCGTGAAATAAAAGCGTTTTTCGATAAATACAAGGTTCCCAATCAATTTTTAATCGCACGTTATTCACCACACATAAATTTAACAGAACGTTATAACAAAACAATTATGACCTGCGTTTCCACTTTCGTAAACGACGACCACAGAACATGGGACGTCAACTTACCCAAAGTACAGTCGGCCATAAATAACGCGGTTAATGAAACAACGGGTTACACCCCCTCATTTTTAGTCTACGGCAGAGAAATGGTAACTTGTGGATCTCACTACGTGGATAATGACATTGGGGACGAATTGCTATTCTTACCACGGGACATTTATGCGCAAAATAAAGGTTTCCTTGCAACAATTTTTGATAAAGTACAGTTAACACTTTTTCAAGCTCATCAAAGCAGTACAAAGCGTTATAATCAACGCCGTAAGCCAGCAAACTTTGAGGTTGGTGATACAGTCTGGAAACGGACCTACTATCTTAGCGACAGCTCACGTCGCTTCAGTAAAAAACTGGCGCCAAAGTTTATAAAATGCAAGATAATAGCTAAACGATCTCCTTTAGTCTACGTACTTCAGGACTTAGCGGGGAAAAATCTCGGGGAATGGCACATTAAGGATTTGAAATTAACACCAAACTACAAGTGAAAGTGTCCACTCTCTATAGCAACTAAAAACTCGCATAACTAAATAGTAAAACATCTAACTTCAATACTTGCTATTATCATCTTTAACTTTTATAATACGTAAATACTCTTAACTATTTTTATTAATCGAATTTTTTAAAAACTACCTAACTACTACCACTCAATTTGATTATTTAATAGCAGCGTTTTACCTGAAATAAAACGCATATTAAAATACTTACCTCACTGGAAGCTTTATAATTGAGAAGGCACATCAGTTTTCGTCGATTTAATACCAGTTTTAACCCTTATTTGACCCTAATTTCCGGCTCAGTGGCGCCACCAGACGGTTTAGCACTAGTTTTACGTAACGTAAAATCTGTCGCGATCATTTGACTTCATTGGCTCAATTACACCAGGCAGGAATTAAACAAAAGCTTCCAGTGAGGTAAGTATTTTAATATGCGTTTTACTTCAGGTAAAACGCTGCTATTAAATTACTTGACCGTCACTGGAAGCTTTATAATTGAGACCTGTTTGTTATCGCCTGGTGACGCTACGTGCTAAGTTATTATAGTGAAACATAATTCAGCGCCAATGTGATATATTCAAATAAAAACCAAAAATGATTTCAATAATTTATTTATTTTTATAATCTTAAATAAGGTTTCTTAGATTTCATAATTACATGAAGTAGATAGCATTATTTATATATAGATTAATCATAATTCAGGAATTTACTTAGTTACACAAACCATATCTGTGTTTATTCTATGGGGTCAAACAATTGTGTGACATCTACGGAATCTACGGGTGTTATAACTTCCCGTCTGTAAAAGTTCTGGAATGTATTAGCGGATCGCCAATTCCCACGTGCCAAGATTGCATCTAGAGAATGATTTTCCAGCCAACTTTTGGAAGCTACTGCTGATCGAATGCTTCCTGGAGCAGCCGAAATGCCTACTTCCAAAAACAGTGTTTTTACCCAGTTTGCTATAACTGTACGCGAAGCAGGTCGAGCCTCTCCTTTAGTTGTAATAAACAAATTAAACGATTTTGCAATATTACGCCTTTCATTCAATAATGTTATTGTTTTTTCTATCCAGAATACAGGGTTTAAATTACAATTTTCTGTATTTAAGAGTAGCTTCCAGCCCGACTGTCTAAAGTTACTGCTGTCTGTTTTTGACCCGAATCGGGGCCAAAATATTACACTATCTTCAGTTCTTATGCAATGATTAGGGTCTATTGAAAGCAAGGTTAGATCATGTATACGTCTGCCTGAGCACAGTAATAGTAAAATTGCCGTATGGCGCGATGTTTGAAAAACATAATTTACGTCTACTGTATAGCTGGACAACAGGGAAATTAATTTACTAACGTCCCAAATTGGTGGTTTGGTATTTCGTGGTGTTTTTAGTGCAATGGACTTTAAAATATGCTTCACAAGAACGTGTGAACTTAATAGACTTGATGTTTCCGTGTTACATAACGTAGACACAACTGATTTATGTAAAAGTATGGTATTATATGATAATTTTTCAATCAAATACAAATCCGACAAAAATTGTGCTAACTGTGCTCCCGTTGGATTTTTCGCCTCAATGCTTTTCGAACTAGACCATGACAACCAGCGGTTCCATGCCACCTTATAAGTCTGTCTAGTAGATTTCCGCCAGGAATTCTTTAACAACGAAAGTTGTTCAGGGTTCCATGTTTCTATCGCCTCTGTCCACCCCCACATTTCCAAACCTCGAGGATGATATGCCCTACTTTTGGAGGTGGGAGTCCTGTCGACGTGTCGATTAGATGTTTCCGCAGGTTCTTCAGGGTCATTGGTGCTGCAAGGGCCCGGGCTTTGAGGTCTGCACGCCAGAATACCATCTCCCATCGAGGAACTACCACCAGTGGCCCGTTTCACTAAGCTACAAGTTACAATTTTACAAGTCTAAACCGGCAACATTGGTCAATAATGACCAATGGCAATGGGCAAATTGACCAATGTTGCCGGGTTAGACTTGTCCAATTGTGACTTGTAGCTTCGTGAAACGGGCTACAGAAATATTCCTGTTGACTTGTTTAGGTGAGATAGAACTTTGGGTACCAGAAATGGTGGTGGAAACACCCACGCAAGCGGGTAGTTCCATGGAACACTGAACGCGTCGTGGTAAAGGGCTTGAGGGTCTGTCAGGTCTCGTGACACATAATTGTAAACTACGTGAGCTGTCGCTGAGGCAAACAGATCTATCACTGGTGTTCCCCACTTCGCAAATACTACTTCTACGCAAGTCGGGAGTAAATGCCATTCCGGGGGTTGCCGGTGACGTGATAAATGATCGGCCTGACTGTTGTACCTGCCTGGTAGGTATTGTATATTGAAGTGTATCTGATGTTGGTCTAGCAGATTCAAGATCTGATATGTTATGTCTACTAGGGCTGGGGACTTCGAGCCCCCTTCTTTCCTTAGATGGGCAACTGCTGTCTTGTTGTCGCATTGTATAAGAATCGTGCTGTGAGACAGGGACTGCGCATGGCCCTGGAGAGCGTGAAGAATCGCTAGCATCTCCTTCTGATTGCAGTGCAGTTGTCGCTCTGTTTGTGACCACGACCCCGAGAGGGACAGATTGTTCAATTGTGCCCCCCAGGCCAGATCCGAGGCATCTGTTGTTAAGAAGTTCGTAGGAGGAGGGTAGTGTAGAACTGTTGAGTTTTGACAGTTCTGAATCCACCAATTCAGTTCGTTCAGTACCCTGAGTGGTAGCGGAAAGGTTATTGTTGACGGGTCTGGTAACGTATTCATGAACATCAATAATTGCCGGTGGTTGAGTCGGCCCCGTGGGACAACGAAGCTGGCAAAGTTTAGAAGACCAACTATCCTTTGACAATCCTTTAGAGTAATCTTTCTCTCTTCGAGAACTTTGCTTACTTTTTCGCTTACTGAGACTACCTTTTCCCTTGGCAGGGATTTTAAATTGTCCCAAGTTTTCCAAAGAATCCCTAAGTAAACGATACTTTTTTGAGGGCAAAGCACTGATTTTTCGAAGTTTATTTTCCAACCCAGATACTGTAATGTTTGTACCGTTAGCTCGACATGATTGCGAAGCACCTGGGCGTTGTGATGTACTATCAAAAAATCGTCCAGGTATACCAGGATTCTTACATTTCCTTGTTGTCGTAACGTTTGCGCTATCCAATTTGTTAATATGGCAAATGTTTTCGGGGCTGTGCTTAAACCGAATGGAAGGCAGGTCATTTCTAGTAGTTCTCGGTCGTATACGAGGCGCAGAAAGCGTCTGTGCGATTTTGCCACTTTGACATGAAAATATGCTTGAGAGAGATCCACCTTGCACATCCAGTCGTTTGGTTGAAGAAAATCGGGAATGCGGTGCATGTTTATTAAATGAAACGGTTCGGTCATCACGTAATCGTTTAGCGCTTTTAGATTGAATATTGGACGAGCAAGTCCGTCGGGTTTTGGCACAAGAAATAGAGGAGAGATGAAGCTTGGAGAGCGATGAGCTACTTTTAGAATGCCCTGTACTTTCATTTTGTATATGATTGCAGACATTTCTTTTGAGACAGGGGTGTGAAAGGGACCCGTGTTTACATTTGGGTAAATAAGTGGGGGCTTTTGAAAGAACGGTATGCGATACCCCTGGATTAGCCTTAATATTATTTCCGGGGCTCCCTTTTTTCTCCATTGTGCCTGATACTGCGCTAATTGACCTGCTCGAAAGGGCTTGAAGTCATTGCTTATGCCTCTTCTGATTACCTTTGTAACCTCGTGCATAATTTGAACGTCCTCGGCTACTTCCACGGTTGGGCCGCGAGCCTCGATTGTGAAATGAACCTCTCCCAATAGCGTTATGGGCATGGTACTGAGTATTCGAAGGTTGACCTTCCCATGTATTATTATTAGGTTGGCATTGACATCCACCCCGCGAGGGTGGATTGTTATTGTTACAGGTATGCATGTGCATAGGTAAATAGCCATAGCCAATGTCATGTGTATTACATGAAGTTCCACGCGATGGATTTGATGGCTTTCGTATGCCTAGCCCCCGCGAGGGGCGGCTGTTGGATTGGTTGGGTTTTACTTGAGTAAATGTACTGTTTTTATGGGGCCAAAAAGCTTTGCGTACCCCACCAGCCTTTTCCAATGCTGACGTAAAGGGCTCAGAGTCAAAAATATAAGTAGTTGATGGAGGTATTTTATTTATTATTGCCTTTACTAATGGGTCTCTAATTTGGCTAGTGATAGACTCACGTCGCATTTCGATAGCTTCGGCTCGATGGCCACAAACTAATTGAAAAAGATCCGCAGTTACTTTTTGTACATCGCCTTTTTGAAAAAGGTCCTCAACCTTTCCACTTAAATTGTCAAAATTTACATTTGTAGTCTTAGCCCAAGAAAGTAGGCATCGAATGCTTTCTTGTACGGTTTCTTTTTGTTTTAGTATGCAATATGTAATGCCTGCATATGATTTATCTGCATATGCTAAGTGACGTAAGGTGTCATATATTTTTACCTCTTCGTTTGTTTCTAAGTCTATGAAACCTGGAGTATGATTGTATAGTTTTTGTGTATCAGCATACCTTACTTCGGACCAGGCCTTGCTACCCAAGCGCTGTTTGTCAACCAGCATTTTTAGATAATTTTCAGGAGTTTTAGGAACAGATGGTTCCTTTAGCTTTGTTTCAATATCAAAAGTAAATGGTAAATCTGAGTTTTCTTCAGTAACGGTATGCTGCTCGTACAAGTCTCTGCTTATATCGGAATAAATAGACTCATTGTCATAGCAAGCTGTGTCATTATCATTACTATTAGACGTAACAATATGTTTGCGAAGCTCACCCATTTCCTTGAACAGTTTGTCCATCATACGGCTAGAACGCCGAGCTCGTTTGTTCTTCTTGCGCCGGTGGCGGCGAGAACGCTTGTTCTTGTTGGTGGAAGATGAGCTAGACGAGCTGCTGCTCGACGAGCTGCTACTACTGCTGCTGCTCCTGGTTCGTTTTTTAGCCATTCCACTCGGGCCGGCCACTGGCTCGACCGAATCGTTTTCACGATTATCCATACTGTAAAACGAACAATGTTAGTTTTTTCTTGCAATTTGTTCTAGGGAAAAACTGGCATTTCTAAAAAATAAAAGCAAAGGTCCGAACGGAAAAACCGTTAAAAGATATGACCAGTGCTAGTTTTACAAAATTCTTGAAAATATTTAAAAATTCGGGTACTTACATGAGTAACAACTACCGACACTATTGTAATATTTCTAAAACTTCTTGTGGAATTAATTAATTTCACTTTATTGTATTTTTATATAGTAATGGTAAAAATTTTAACTGTATTTGCAACGGTCGCAGTGCCAGAGCAGCTGCGGACGACTTGCTTCGACGAACAACTAAACGCCAATGAAGTCAAATGATCGCGACAGATTTTACGTTACGTAAAACTAGTGCTAAACCGTCTGGTGGCGCCACTGAGCCGGAAATTAGGGTCAAATAAGGGTTAAAACTGGTATTAAATCGACGAAAACTGATATGCCTTCTCAATTATAAAGCTTCCAGTGACGGTCAAGTAATTTAATAACTATTTAATGCACCAAAACTCCATTATGTTAAAAACTAAAGCCTTTTACTCCAGCGGTTCTGAAGACTGGTTAAATAAGCCTAAATTCACCTACCCTAACAGCATGCTTTCTACTTAGTATGTTGTTTCCTACGTAGGGCGGATAGTAACCCTACGACATAATGAAGAACGGTCATGCAAATTGAGTACTTTTAATTAACGTAAAAACAATCCTAAATGATTTCAATTAAATACAAATTAAAAATTCAAGTTTCTACGGCGAGGTTCTACAACCCTGTCGTATTAATTCTAGAGCGTTTGCATTCTTATTAATTACGTAACACGCTGGCCGTCTCCTGTGCTGACCCAGTGACCTTAATAGTTCAGTCGGCCGACGCGTTCGAGCGAGTTGCACGCGCGCCATGTTAAGTTAATTCATTCATGCAGCAAATGCGCGCGCGCATTCTACGCAATACGTAATTAAAAAATAATAAACTGCGTTAAACCGCCAGTTTAAACTATGCAGCACGTTATAATCGTAATCACACAGCACATAAGTAAACATAGTACCACAGATCGTTGCTCATATTAAAAATAGTCGCAAATAGTTAAAATTAAAAGCCTAAATACCAGTAGGGTCGCGCCTGCTCTTAAAAACGCCCTAATGTTAGCATCCAGGTCTCGGGCGGTCTTGGAACCCGTTAAATAAAAGCCATATCCTATCTGGATGTTAACCTATCAAGGACGGATGGTAATCCTTGGACTTTCGCGACAAATTAAATATATTACGAGCACGCCCCGCGCCTTCTGCTACCAGCCGCGAAGGTCAGACTAGCCCTATAGCCGGACCTACTCTGAAAGAATGATGTATATATGTGGATAGTAAGAAAGACGATTGATGAATGCTGCGACGTCTTTAGACCTTTAGCGAAAATTAAAATGAGTTTTAATTTTCTTTACCGGGGAAAAGGGGAACTGTTACGCTGTGCTATACTTACTACAAGCCACACTAGAGGGCGCTAATAAAGCCAGCGCTTATTTTACTAATCGGTATAAATAAACGCTGGCAACATTTAGAATCGTTAGGGGCGGGGTTTGTTTGAATTAGTTACAACCCCTTTCCTTTGGAAGGGCTGCCTAGGAAATGGCTATAAAAGCCGCTGCAGCTCTCAGAGAGCTCATATTTTCTACATCACTACAACCACCTCTAAACGGTGAAACCTCTGCCCAACTGGTAAGCTCTCTCTCTGCTAATAACTGTTCTAAATTGTTCTTATAAAATTGTATTTTTCGTGTATGTGTTTCTTTCAGATTGTATTTAATTTATTTCTATCTTAATTTGTTCTAACTTAAATCCTGCGACCGTTTCTTTAACTTCTTTCTGTAAATTTCTAAGTCTTTGTAATAATTATTAATTTAAATCTACTTGCTCAACGGTCGCACATTGTATTTTCAAACCGTAACCGTCACTGAGCTTTAACTTCACTATTTCTTTCGTTCTCAATGTAACGTAGCTTTTCTTTCTTACCTTGCCACCTGTAAACCTTTCGAACTGATGCCACACCACAACTTGGCGAGCTCTAGCTCCCTGGTTGGACTCTCGTTTCCTCGAGCTTCAGTATGGCATCAGTTCCCGCTAGTGGCCAGCCTGTAAAGCACTATCTTTACAGGGCAATTACCTACGGGCTACCCAACTTCCTACGGGCTACCCAATTACTTACGGGCCACCTAACTACCTACGTGCTACACAACTACCTACGAGCTCACGTTCACATACTACCTACGGTCTAACGAACCCCAAACTTCGCATATCCTCGAGCCACCTGCAGGGCACCTCTTTCCGGTTACTTGGACACTGTACCCTGACCGAGCTGCTACCAGCCAGTTACTTGGACAACCGTACCCTTGCCGAGCCTTCTACGCCCTGCAGCCTACGAAGACCTGCCGAACCTCAAGCCTACGCTGCTCCACGTCGGGTCACGGCCAGGGGAGTGCGAGCGATCACGTTAATATAAGATTAAAAGTCTGTAACACATTTATATTGAAATCTGTTGTCATAACACGTAAGTATGGTAATAAATTTATCAAAATAGAATATTTAAACTCACCCAAGTAGCGTATTTTCACCATGTGGATCTTAATTAATTCATATTCATGGGTACCTAAATGTAAATTAATACTAAAGTCATTGTTCAAAATCTACGACGGATCCATTTTCTTTTTAATCCATATTCATCCGCATGTGCATTGCGTATTTCATCAAATCAAAATGTTTTATCTTTACCCAACATTGTTTTTGATATATTTATACTGTTATTTTATAATTTAACACGTTACATAAAAAAAATCGTAAAATTAAAAAAAAAATAAAGTGGGTAGGGTCATCTGGGATGTTGATCACTAGCAATAAATAAATGACTTACTTGTCTTAACGTCTTCTACTATGACGATGAGTTATAAATCATGCTGCAATGTCTGCTTGATATCATGCACACAAATAAAAGAAAAAATGTGTGTTTTTTTTAAGGTAAGAAAATATATGTTCAGTTAAACTTTTCACCTTTATTGTTAATTTTTAGCCAAGTTGGTCAATGAATTTACGACAAACATTGACCGTCTTACTACAAAACATTTTTTAAACAATGGTCCAACACATGTTTTGCTAAACACTGTCTAAAATGTTAAACACGTTTTAAACATCTGTTTAGTTTTTGCTACCACAAAAGGGTGTCTAGCACGTGACGTGTCTTCGTAGACAATGCTTAAACTCTACAAATTCCTTTCAATCTTGGCAACACCGTAGGACTTTATCATAACGCTTCGTTTTACTCAAAAGACGTGTAAATTAGTGCATTATTATACCTACAAAATTATATTTACAAAGTTTGTTGAAAAACAAGTCTATTATTTTATATTTTTCTGCTATAATACTGTAATATAGTGAATTTTGCAACCATAGATATGTGTTTTCAACAAAAAAAAAGATAAAACAGTGAAGTGACTTCAAAAGAAGAAACGGAACGGACCAAATATTTTGCCCGCACTGTCAAATTCACATTGTTTGTGTTGTGGTTGGTCTATTTATTTCTATTTTCTATCGAAATTTGTTTGTTTCTTGTATTATTCAATGTCCGATACCTATTTTAATATTATAATATACTTAGTTGCATTAGCTTCCATGGATAGTTCCAAAGAAAATATTGCTCCTGATGGGAAAAAGAATCGATCTCGTGGTGATAACTGGACGCAAGAAGAAAAGGTAAATAGTGTTACTTCAATACGAAAAGGAATACGCCAGTGCAATGATTTTTAGATTTAGGCGTTGTAATTTATTAACATTTCTTGTGTTTATAGGACCTGCTTATAGAAATAATGCGACAGTCGGCACCTATTATAGAAAACAAGCTAACTGACACAAACTCTAATAAAGGGAAGAATCTGGAATGGCTGAAAGTGCAAAATAAGTATGTTGTAGATAGATGTACAACTTATATTTCGTCATTTGTAACAACCCAGTTAAATGATTGTATGCTGCCTATGCCCAGTTAAATTAATGATTGTATGCCTACAGACTAAAAGAACTCACAGGAAAACCCAGAGACATGGCACAATTGAAAGGTTTTTGGAGGCGGACTAAGATAGCAGCAAAGAAAAATGTATCTCAACACAGAAAGGCTATCCAAGCTACAGGAGGAGGCCTACGGCCACCCTCTCCGCCTCAAGATGATTTAAAAATTATGGAATTGTGTCTAACAGACTGTGTTGTAGAAGACAATGTGTAAGATAGTGACGCAGTTCCACAATTCTCTGTGAGTTAATCATAAAAAAAATTTGTTGTTGTAAAATAAGCTTATTGTCAGGCTACCGACCCTAAAGCTGCCCAGGTTGTCGAGCACAAAGGTGACAAGAAATAAATTAGGGACTTAGTTTGAATATCAACCAACAAATTCTACATTTATTTAATACCTATTCAAATTTATAATTTTCTTGACAATCTTTTAATTAAAATATTTTATTTTGTAGAGCCAAACTAATGCAGCACTACCTGTCGGCAATGAAGTACAAAACAATATTATATATGACATAGAAGTAAATGAGGTCTGTATGGTGATTGGTGAAATTTGAATCATGTAATCAAGTACCTTTAACATGAAAGTTTAATTTATCAATTATTTATTTATTTACAGGATGTTGATATTGAACAAGAGGTTTCCTTTGTGGATGAAATTGTTACAGTTTCAAACATTCACCCCCATGAGGCAAGTTGATTTAACTCCTTGTCTACCGGAACCTAGTGTCACTAAAATGACCACCCAAGTTTAAGTTATCTCTATGTACAATCAATATAATGAAACCCGACCATAGATTACCTCCAGAAGATACCTAATATAAGGCAACTGACGCGAGTACAACGTCCATGATTGAGCACGTAACCTGGCGTTTCGCATTGATTCCCACTTTCAGTGTTGACCAGTTATCGGACCTGTGCACAACGGGCGTGGTGCGGAAAAAGATTTATTCCGTTCACTTCCATTTCAGGAAAAAGCATATGTAAAATAAGTTCTCGCGCTATAAAATGATGGGGAAAATCAACTACATCTTCTAAGATAAAAAAGATGACATAACGTTGCACCAGTAAGTGAAAAAACTTTCCTTCTAACATTATTATCTACCTACGTAACAGAGTTCAACTTACAATGGTCAACTGAGGTAGCAATCGTAGAAGGTCATTGACGCCTGTCTCTTCTCCTCGTAAGTTCATCGCTAAAGCTATCTCTTTCCAACAGAGGCACGTGTAAGGAATGAGTGATGTGCTGTCATATAATTTCTAATATCGGTAAGCTTTATTAAATCGACGTGTTTTCATAAGATTTATTTAATTTCACACATTATTTGAATTTTTAATATTATATTTTAATATGAGGTATCCTAAAAAAGAATCTGCTGTATTTTCTACAAGCTTTTAGTTGACCTGTTAGTTCGTAAATAATCTATAAGTGTAAACACGCCGTTTTCATGCTTAGTTCTTTTTATGTAAACGCGGCGAAATTTATTTATGCTTGTAATCCCCGTATTAAATAATAATTATAATAATTATACATGGTGAAATTTTGGTGATGTTTTCCTGTGGCGAGATGATTTTATTTCGTTCGTACAATCGATTCATGCATATATTTTAACTAGAGAATCATTGTGCTGCGGAAAAACAACCATTTAAATTTCACGTATTCTATGAACTACAAAGGTAGGTACTGTAAACTATAAACAATTGAAATGAAAATGAAAATGAAAAATTTATTTTGCAAGTAGGCCATATAGGCTCTTTTACATGTCTGAATCTACTAGCGCTTCGGAAAATGGAAGAATCTGCTGAGAAGAAACGCCGCAAGAAACTCAGCTCAATTGTGTACGTAATGTTCCTACTGTCTGTTGTGATACAAAATATCTATAAATTAACTGTACTATGTACTGTCACTATACACTATGTTTGTCTGTCTGTCACGAATATCACTATCAACACTGTCTATCCTGAACATATATATTTCACCTTCGGCTACAGAATAGATAATAATACTACGTACAGAAGTTTTTCTGTCAAACGAGACTTACCTTATCTTCTCACTCTATCGCATAAAACGTGCTCTTTCTTTCAAATGTCAAAGTGGAGTGGTGTAATGTCTCATTAATTATTTTACAGTGCTTATTGTTTATTCTGTGCCTACAATACCTTACCTTTCGATATCCTTTTGACATGTCGGAAGCGAGAAAAAATTGTGGTACGAATTCAAATAATTGTTGTTGCAACTCGCTGCAATGCAATATCTATTTCTGACATTTAAATACGTAGGTAATAATATAACAGGACGAATGTGGCAATATTAACTTGCAGTGTAAGGAGGCGGCGGTAAGCGCGCGCGTGCGATCCGCACAGTGCGTAGTGACTGATTATACCATACCTCAGTACTGGGGCCGCCAGTATGTACTTGTAGCTCTGTCACGTAATCGCGGAGTAATCCACGCCTGCTTCAGCCTCATCGTATATTAAATTATCTCATTAGGGCAAACGGGTTTACGATCACTGCTTCTGCATTTTCGTTAATGCAAATGTTAAAATAAATAGAGTATACTACTCCTGAGCTGTAATGAGCCTACAAGTGTAAAATAGGCAACATTTCATCTCGTCACGTACTGTGTAATAGTTGAAAACTAGCAAGCTGTTTTTGTACAACTTTCTGCTGTCCTGTAACGTTGTAACCCTAAACTAGTTCAGTTTTGATACAAAACAATGCATTTATTTAATAGTATTACTTTGTGTTAGACAATCCTAAAACTTAAAGCAAAACTTTCATGCGCACTATTTGCACGACATAATGCGACTTGTTGAGTTAATTTTAGTATCTTCTGGTACAGCGTGGTAAGCAAAATAAAAATATGCGCATTTAAAAAATTATTATTCGCTGCCCCTTATTACTTTTTGGAACCTACTAGTAAGATTACCTTCAAGTAGTATTAAAATAATGTGTAAAGCTTACACATTATTTTATATTTGGTACATAATTTTGTTAATAAGAGTGCTTAATTTATCAAATATGTTTAAATTCTTTAAAATATAATCATATTATGCGAGGTCCCTTTATCGACAAAATGGTACTTAGAAATTTGATGTCCCATCACTAGTGGGCGGTGCCTTTCAGGTACGACCTTGAAACAGCCAATCGCGTCGCCGCTACTTCCGTCCCCGCAACCCGCACCTTCCGCAGCAATTGGGCGCTTACCGCCGCCTCCTTACACTGCAAGTTAAAAAATACAAAAAGAAAAATCTAAAAAAAATTAAAAATAAATAAATTTATTACAATAATTTAACAACAAATGGCGTCATCTCTCGTCAGCTAACGGGCATTCATAAATGACCAAGTTGAATGAGATAACTTGATTAAGTTTCTCATAGATGACACCGAGGGTAGTTTTCCCAAAGAAAAAATATCAATAATGTAATGACCGTAAAGACGAAACACATTGAAAAATTCGCAGGGTATGGCAGCTGTAATGTGGCGGAAACTGGCATACGCAAGGCACGGAATGCTGATGTTGCAGGTTCGAACCCTGCCATTACCCTAATTTTTCTTTGTGTTGTCATTCATTATACAGCATTTTAAATTGGGCGCAATCGAAACAGTACAATTATTGCAACAACCGCAGTCTACTGGCGGTAGTCTATGAACCCGACCCACCATGGATCTATATCAAAGTGTAGTTTTAAATCAAATAGTAATGTACGTTAATTTGACACGGTTCTGCGGTGGGTTCCATTATGCTGATAGTACACCCCTTTCTTACAACACTAGTTAAACATAGAGGGATACATTAAACTTGGGTGGTCATGATATACCAATTTTTATTTTTATGAGATTCATATCATAATGTTATCTACTATATACTTTTTCCTAATGAAACAATTATTGTTATTTTAGATTGACATAAAGCCTTGTAGGTCTCAGAGTACCAAAGAGGAAAACACACTTTCACCATATTCAAAAAAGGAGAAACACCTAAAAAGAGAGTAAGTATAATTATATTGAATAATGTTTTTTTTTTACATTTATTTTAGCATCAAATTATTTAAACTTTTATTTCAGCATTAGTAAAGAAGCTGTAATAGGCTTAAGCAGCAATATAAGGAAACGGGCAATGTCGTTGATGGAAGAAGAATACAATTTAAAAATTGATGTCCTTATGCTAGAGAAAGAAAAAAAAGACTTGAGATTGAGGCTCTAAAAAAATCATTAGAATAACTAATTTTTAATTATATTTTATAAGCCTTACCTAATTATAATATACCGTAATATTGCATAATACAAGTTATTAAAAATGTTGTTGTATGAAATTTCACCGTATTATTGAACCCCTTACTGTATCTCTTCTGGTCTGTCTCCTTGTTCGCTGACGTACATACTGAACAATATCTGTATTCTCGTTCATATCTATTGCGATATTGTGCAGAACCGCTAATGCTACCAGCGGGCCTAACATTATAGACCAGGGGTTAAACTAACCCCGAGAGATAAAACTTTAAACCCCGCCTTATCTTAACCCAAACGCTAACATGACTGACCACACAGATAAAATTAACACCAGGGTTAAGACAGACGGTGTTAAAAAAGATAAAACAGTAATGAAAATATTGTTTAATAATTCAGTTCATTCGTTTATTTTCGCAATGTGACAGAAACAACCATGCATAGATTTCCTTAAACATACATAGCTAGCTTTAAAAACAGTCCTGGACGATTTGCATCTGCAGTTTCCGAACGAAAATCAACTAAATTTGACACTTGACAGTTGAAAATTTTGAAATTGACAGCGATCAGACATGAAGACCTGTTACAATTTAGAAAAACAGGTGTAAGTATTATATAATTCTGTAAAGATATTTTCTATTTATTTTACCTGCTACTGAATTTATGGCGAATAACAGGTAGTTTGGTAAAATGACAAACTGGAACCATGGTTGCAGGACCCAAATGATAACTAAAATCATCCGAAGATCGCAACAACCTTCATCAATAAATGTGTGCTTGACTGTATGCAGTTAACTTGATAACATTGACCAGATAATTGATTATTAAAATTATTGTTTCAGGCGTTGCACAATGGTGCAAAAAGTCATTGGTACATACATGGCTAACGCTGAGGAACGAACTCGGTACCTCACGAACTCACGATAACGGGTCTACCTCTATGCACTAAGCTTCCCAATGCTCTAGGTATCCCTAATAATAAACATATTTTTCTTATTCCTTATAACAAATAATAAAACTTATTATCATAGCCTAATACCACTTCGCTGTATTGTACTTTTTAATAAACGTATTTTATGACTATGCAGTTGTATATTATTTTAAATAAATCAACCTTTGCAAGCCCAAACTGCAATTTTCTGTATCATGAATTGAAAATTAAACGCTCTTTACAAAGTATTTTCTTCTGTTTTCGCGACTTGTAGACATTGAAATAAAACAATTTATACGGTTTGTATCGCGGTGTATTGTAACGAATCTAATTCCCGACGTTTCGAGCCCTTTACAGGTCCCATGTTCACGGGCAGACTGACAAAAAATTTTAGAATACAAACTACCCAATTTTGAAAAAATAATTGAAAAAAATTCAAAAATTAAATATGAAATCGTTCCGATTAACGCAATAAGACTACAGACTCTACCAGCGCTTCGGAAGTGGCATCTGCTGAGAAGAATGCGCCGCAAGAAACTCAGCATTAAGCCTTTTTTCAACCACTTAATTTAAAAAAGTTTTTATAAACAAGAAGTTACATAAAAATGGAGATAAAATTACAAAAATGGTAATTGAATGTTTAGAATACAAAAATAAAAAATACCAATAGTCATACAATCTAATGTCGGGCCTGCGATTTAACCAACTGCAGTACTGGGTCTCAGGCTGGTGGTACTGACAAGCCATCCTCTCTATTGAAATTTGGGTATTTCTTAATTTCAATTGCCTCGCGTAGCATTCTTGGGAAATAACGGTTTTCCCTAGCGAGAACTTGAGGTTGATCGAACTTAATCGCGTGATTTGGCTTGTCCATGACATGCTCACAGACTGCAAACTTGTTGGCCCGACGATGCTTGACATCCGCAACATGCTCCTTTACCCGAGTAGAAATGCTTCTCTTTGTTTGACCAATGTAAGAGAGACCACACTCACAGTCTAGCTTATAAACACCCGCTTCCTGTAGGGGAATGTTGGACTTCAAAGGTCGCAGATACTGGGTCATCTTCTTCAGCGGCTTAAAATAAGTTATAATTGAAGCCCGCCTCAAAACGTTCCCTATTTTATCTGTGACCCCCTGTACATAGGGGAGGACCGCAGGTCTACGCTCGACTGTTGGTGGCTTCACACGGCGTCTGTGACTGAGGCGTGGGGGTTTTAAGCTTGTTCGCCCGCAGAGCGCGCTTAACATGCTGCAGTTCGCCCGCTAGGTGTTGGTCATCACAGACACCCCGTGCTCTCTGACACAAAGATTTGCCTACGGCAAGTAACTGGCTCGGATGATGGTGGGACTTACCATTAAGGTACCTATCTGTATGTGTTGCCTTTCTATACACAGTATGGGCTAACGAATTATCAGGATTCCTAATCATTAAAATGTCTAAGAAAGCCAAACTATTATTGTGTTCTAGCTCCATGGTGAACTGGATTTTACTGTTGATTAAATTGAGATGACTCTTTACAAACTAAAACCTTATAAAAGTTATAAACGTGGGTGGCAATTATTATTAATTATTACAGTGTGCTTATTTCAGTACCAATGAGCAGACTTGACTGGGGTAGTACTATAGGGACGTGAGGTACCTAGGGCTTCAAAATAACAAGCTAACGCATAAGTTTAAGAACTTTATAATTTATTCTAGTTTATTTTCCAATTCATACATTGCATGTCAATCTAAAAGTCAAAATAAGTCCCTTTTCTTCTTCTCCTACAAACTGCCACTCTTGTTGCCGTGGTCAGCTCTGGAAGAGGCTGTAAGGAAACCTAAAGGTCCTTACAGTACCTTGCTTAGACAGAATACCGACATGAAGTAGTATACATTTCGTTTCGTGCGATTAATGATGATCCGAAGGCCCAGCGACAGGGTGGGCGGCTAAACGTTGACAACGGATTAGCGACTGCAGGGTTGGTGGTTACCATTACCGGGAGTGATCACTTCCCATTAGGTGACTGGCATGCGTCTGTCTTTTCCATAAAATAAACAAATCAATGTAGTATCGTTTTTATCATTTATTTATTTGCTATTATCACGGGGTCGCACACGGCTCAATAGAGTAAGTAAATTCAAATTCAAATTCAAATTCAAATTCATTTATTGTATGAAAACGGGTACAGAAGGAAAGATGATAAAATATAAATTAAGTAAACATGACCGTAATCTACCATAATGTCATGGTGTACAATATTTTATGGTCAATTTAAGTAATTTTTACTAAGTTCAATACTAAGTTACAATGAATGTCAGAAACAATAAAATAGATATGATTTACACATAATGTCAAGAGGTTATAATTGTAATATAAATAAGTGTGCTCGTCACATTCCACAAAAACATTGGTCAATTATTACACGTAATACAACAGTTTGGTAACTATCCCACTGAATTAATAACCTTTTGTGATGATAAAATCTAATATTACAAAGTAAAGACACTGTTTAAATAAAATAAAATATCTTATACCCACCTTCGACGACCCAGATAAAGTAACCCGTTTTATCTCGATTAACTGTCAAAATGACGCTAGGTTTATCACCGAATGTGGCCGGTCATGTTAGGCAAAAGGATAAACTAACCCTAACACCTGTCAAAAGAGTGCTAAGCACCGTGACACGTGCGGTCATGTTAGCCACCGGGGATAAGGCTAGTTTATCCCCGATGGGAGTGTTAAAAACAGATAAAGTGGCTGTCATGTTAGGGCCGCAGAGTTGTTCTAGCTGTACCCAACTTCATATACATCCCTCTTAATAAGCACCTAAATATTTGCTTCCATATACCGAAACAAAGTTCTATTGTGTTTCTGGTTCTGATTTGGGCTCTGTTGTATGTTTCCTCCTTTTCGTTGGTTGGACTAAGCAACGGTGTGAACAGTATGGCGTACATGCATACCCACTGTCACCTAGCAGCCGGCCGCGAAATTCACCTCCTTCAAATCTTTCTTTTAAAGTATTTTTATTGAAAATCCGTGAATCATGCACGCTTCCTCTCCACCGGGCCACTATATCCCGGATTTTCAAATTGGAGTCGCACACAACTTGCGTATTGATGGAGTAGTAACCCTTTCTATTTACATAGGCTTCACTCATATCTCCGCCCACTCTTTTTATTTTGATATGAGTGCAGTCTATGGCTCCAATCACTGTGGGAAAATTACTTATACTTCTAAATCCCCTCATGGTAGTCTCCTGTTCTTCCAATGTTGTAGGCATGTTAATAAATAAATGAGCTTTTTTAGCAAGTGATTCTGCAACGTTTTTGCAAATTTTGCTGACTGCTTGCTGAGAGATCCCATGCATGTCTCCACTGTCATCTTGGATCTGTAATAAATTATTGAGAATGTAGGCGACGCACGTATGTAAAATGTAAAATGTTAGTTACTAAGTTACCTAACACATTAGAAGCTACCAGAATTGTTATTTTGATTTTTATTATTTATAAATTAAGTAAAATTTCGTGTATACTAACTCCATCTATATAATTTACTCTGAAAACATGTAATATAAAATACAAACGCTAGGGGCCGCTCGCATCTATGTGATACAATACTTACCTTAAATGAAAAAGATAAAGCAGTTCCTTTGTTAACTAGACACGTGGAAGCGAGCCCTCTAAAAGTTTGGCTAAAATCGTTGCCCTTGTTTCATTTTCGGACCCTATACGTAACAATAAGTTGGTCTTCAAACCGGATGATAATAATAAGAGCGAGTTAATGTTTATTACGCCTCCGAAAATGGTGCTGACCCGACAACGGTACCGCGAGTTGGCCGGACAGAAGGTAACGAAGTCAGAGACAGAACTAGCGAACCTGAAACTGGAAGAAGCTCCACCACCGTCCTTCCTACCAAACAGCAAGCCATCAGATCCAAGTGCAATCCCGTGTTCAAGTTCTAAGTTTGAGCCTGCGCCGTCCGTTAGCAATACGAATAAATCGAAACGATCGTCGGCATCTTCGTTGGCACGACGAAAACAATTGGAACTCAAAGCCGCCGAGGCTAAGGCCCAGATTCAAATGGAGCTCATAGATAAGCGCCTCGAAGCTGACCTCGCTATTGTTGACGCTGGCGAGGACACCCATTCTGAAGTCGCAAGCCAGAATCACGCGCCTGATCGAGTTTCGGACTGGTTAAACAAAAATCAAGACCAGGTTGATGATGAGCACCGTCCGCCTGCGCAACCTGAACCGGCCGCACCTGTTTTCGACCGTGCAGCACCAGCGCAGCCTTCGGACACGGCTGATAGCATCCTGCAGTTAGCCAGTAGTCTGAAGCACATGATGGATCAGTCGACATCACAGCGCGAGGACCGTTTGATTAGCCGCCTCGCGACCCCACGCGATCTGCCCGTGTTTAATGGTGACTGCATTGGATGGTTGCACTTCAAAAATGCGTTCGAAGAATAATTAATAGATTCAGGCGTTACTTTGCGGAGGTCCATATCAACAAACTGGAACAAATTACCTTGCTACTCCGCGAAACCAGTGCCGGGCTCGTGCAAAATAGCTGCGTCTGTGCGACACACATGTTCATGCAAAAACCCACCCTCCTCCGCTTCCACACGAAACAACATATATCACACAGACTCAACTACACACCACCACCACTAAACACTAAAACTACACGATCGACGCGCGTTTCGCCTCTATACGAGGCATTATCAAGATCGACCCGTACGACCGTTCGCTACTTGAACGAATGGCGTACTGACAAACTAAAACAATTTTCTTTAATCCCGCCTACCGCCAACATTTTTGCACAACTACCCTTATTATTTCTCTCAAAGCCTACCCTCAAAATTTAAAAATAAAACCAAAGTACCCCCGTATGTTATCACAAACTACCCACTTAATTTATCTCAATCTCAGCTACCCCCATTGTTAAAGACAGAATTTAAGCATACCCGCAATAAAGGAGAAGAAGGAAAATTAACCTGTTCATTGACAATGGATCCCGCGTTGCTGTACCTAACTATTTCCAAATGCTCCAAAACATTCAGACGAAATCCCTTTCTGCAAAAGTGTAATATTTCATAAGAATGAGCATCTGATAATGTATGATCTGTGTCTATCAAATGTTTTGCAAAATTGGACTTCTCTGCGTGCTTATGCCTATAAGATGAAACATGCTCCTTATATCTAATATTAAAACTACGACCGGTTTGTCCTATATAAACGCTACTACAATCGTCACAAGTGAGCTTATATACTCCTGATCTACTCCCTCTTTCTACTTTATCCTTACCATTACATAGTCTAGAATACAAAGAATTATTAGTCTTAAAAGCAACATTTATTTCCTTTGATTTTAAAATATTATAAATTTTATCTGACAAAGGGCCAACGTAATTAATACTTGCTTTATATTTGTTAGTATGTTCAGTAGACGGGCCGCTATATAACATGCTATCAGCTATACGCCTCTGTTTCTCTTTAACCAGACTATTTACCATTGTCTCAGTGTAGCCATTTGAATTTGCAATCATGCCGTCATTGCCGTCAACTGAACATACTAACAAATATAAAGCAAGTATTAATTACGTTGGCCCTTTGTCAGATAAAATGCCGTCATTGCCGTCTACTGAACATACTAACAAATATAAAGCAAGTATTAATTACGTTGGCCCTTTGTCAGATAAAATTTATAATATTTTAAAATCAAAGGAAATAAATGTTGCTTTTAAGACTAATAATTCTTTGTATTCTAGACTATGTAATGGTAAGGATAAAGTAGAAAGAGGGAGTAGATCAGGAGTATATAAGCTCACTTGTGACGATTGTAGTAGCGTTTATATAGGACAAACCGGTCGTAGTTTTAATATTAGATATAAGGAGCATGTTTCATCTTATAGGCATAAGCACGCAGAGAAGTGCAATTTTGCAAAACATTTGATAGACACAGATCATACATTATCAGATGCTCATTCTTATGAAATATTACACTTTTGCAAAAAGGGATTTCGTCTGAATGTTTTGGAGCATTTGGAAATAGTTAGGTACTACTACGCGGGATCCATTGTCAATGAACAGGTTAATTTTCCTTCTTCTCCTTTATTGCGGGTATGCTTAAATTCTGTCTTTAACAATGGGGGTAGCTGAGATTGAGATAAATTAAGTGGGTAGTTTGTGATAACATACGGGGGTACTTTGGTTTTATTTTTAAATTTTGAGGGTAGGCTTTGAGAGAAATAATAAGGGTAGTTGTGCAAAAATGTTGGCGGTAGGCGGGATTAAAGAAAATTGTTTTAGTTTGTCAGTACGCCATTCGTTCAAGTAGCGAACGGTCGTACTGTTTCTTTGATCTTGATGATGCCTCGTATAGAGGCGAAACGCGCGTCGATCGTGTAGTTTTAGTGTTTAGTGGTGGTGGTGTGTAGTTGAGTCTGTGTGATATATGTTGTTTCGTGTGGAAGCGGAGGAGGGTGGGTTTTTGCATGAACATGTGTGTCGCACAGACGCAGCTATTTTGCACGAGCCCGGCACTGGTTTCGCGGAGTAGCAAGGTAATTTGTTCCAGTTTGTTGCGTTCGAAGAGGCAACATCGGCTTGTAATTTCTCAGACCACGAGAACCTCTCTAGATTAAGAAGAACATTACGCGGCGACGCCAGAGAAGCAGTGATGGACCTGCTGATCGCTAATACCCCGCCTACAGTTGTTATGGAAGCTCTTGAACTTAAATTTGGTCGCGCCGAGTCGATTATTTTTAATCTCACCACGCAACTACGTAAGTTACCACCTTTGCCAACCTGTTATGAGCACGACTTGATTAATTCTGCTATGAAAGTGAATAATTGCATAGCATCTGAATCAGCTTGATCATTAGCGCAACCCCGAGCTCGCGTCAGCTGTTGTATCTAAACTGCCGAGCACACTGTTGGGGAAATGGACCGACTTCGCCTATGATAAACTGCGAGCCGGCGAGTCCAAGCTGCAACTGCTAGCTCAGTTTCTCAAAAAAGAAGCAGAAATGATTTCAGTCGCTGGAGTAGTACAACCTCGGGAGTTCAAAAAACCGGTGCCGAACGAGCCGCCTGTCAGGCGACCTGATGATAAAACACGCTATTCTCGGCCTATATTTACGACTACGCACGATGAAACAAATATGTGTAAGTTTTGCCGTAAGGGTGCACATCTATTACCTGAATGCCGTATTTTTAAACGCGCGATGCGCAAGGACAGGTGGAGGCATGTCAAAATTCAAAAACTGTGTTACAGATGCCTAATTGCGCGCCATGACCAAGACACGTGCGTGGCGCCTATATGTAATATAGACAATTGTGGCTTAGCACATCACCACCTACTACACTGGAAAAAACCTCAGTCAGCACAGTCATCACATGAACTACGTAGCGACACCGCGAGTTTGCCGGGCCTGCCGGGCCTGCCGGGCCAGCCGGGCCAGCCGGGCCGGCCGGGCTAGCCAGGAGTAGTAGGGATTCGCCGGTTCTGGATCACTTTTTTGTCGCTCAAAATGGCGGTTTAGGGGGCAACGAAATCTAAAAAAAAAAGGTCAACACCCCATTTAAAGCGATTGGACGGGGTCTCATCACGCTCCGCCCACTCTTTCTGGTATATATGTACTTCCATTGCAACATAATACTTTCATCTTTCCTTTCTTATGGACCCACCCTTTGTTAGGTTCAGCTTTTTACCTGCGCCCACTTGGGGGTTCGGTGCCGACCTTTTTTTTTCCTGGGTACCTGATCGCCCGCCACGCTCCGTACAAATAAAATACCATGTCTTTTCGTAAGTCCACTTTCAATTCATTATTCTATCAGCACATAAATATCCTATCGCATTATTCGCAGTACACTTTTATTCGTAACTCATAACTTTTAGGAATATCATAAATCTAACCTAACCTACATTTTGGAGAAATTCAAACCTAACCTCCTAACCTAACCTACGTTTTGGAGAAATTCGTAAGCCCTAACTTTCAGGACTATCTTAAATCTAACCTAACCTACGTTTTGGAGACTATTGTCACGCTGTATGGTACTTGGTTTGTACTTTTGATTCGCAACTCGATGTTTCGTAGACATACCTTTTGACAAATACTTTTTTTGCAAACTACTTATTTTATTCTGAAGCCATAACTTTCAGGACTATCATAAATCTAACCTAACCTAACCTACGTTTTGGAGAATATTGTTACGCTAAATAGTAAATGGTTTCAGTTAAAAACAAGAATTTTGTTGCTTTATTGCTTTTCACTTCTAATCTTATTAAGTACTCCTTAGAAATACTAGTTTTAACGTGTTGGTTACGCAATACGATTATTTAAATACTAGTCAATACTTGTAGGATTGCACTATGTATAAAGGATATTAAGAACGCAGCCTTGTGTTTCGCTTACACAGTAGGTACTATCCTACATTTTGTGGACATATTATATAGCTAAAGTTTATATTATGAATATACATTCGTCGCTTCCAAGGCAAAGTCGCTTATCTCCATATCGGCTACTTTACAGGAGAGCATTTTAAAGTTTTTATTTTTAGAAAAAAAATCGTAACATCGCTCTCCATTGATCGATTTTGAATCAACCAAGACCTGTTTAAAGCTTGATTTATTTGCTATTTTTAAACGTAATTAGTGATTGAATTATCCTGTTAGTTTGGGAGATAAGTGTCACTTAGGCGAATTTGCCTCCTTACCTTCAAAATATGAAGCCGGGCAAAATAGCTTATCTCCAAAGAATTTAATGGATACAAAATTCCCTATTGCTAAACCACCATCCGTCACGTGTCATATTTGCTAATTGTCTCTTAGTGAGTTGTTATCAGCCAGTCAAATTGTCTTACGGTAAGAATGTGTAAAATGGTACTATTTTAATGCATTTAAATTTATTTTTTACTAGGTTTTAAAAGAACAGAAAAGGGAGTTTGGGATAAAAATGAACACTATTAGTATTTATGACTAGTGGGTAGAATTTATACACGTTGAATCATGTTATTTTAAGAAAAGATATGAAGTATCTTTTTTTGGTTTTCTTCTGTAATCTGTATCTTGCAAGGTTTCTTGTACTTTGTCAGAGCGCAATATTGTTTTATAATCGTTTTGATAACATTCACAAAGTGCACATTTTCTGAGATCTTGATACTTTTTAAATAAAATAAATAGGTTAAACTAACCTTATAAGCTTGATTTGGTTCAATAATTTTCAATTTAAAAACATTTATTTCCTCTTCTTTAACATTTGACCTCATTGAGTACTTAAAAATTTTTTTAGTACTTATATATAGTTAGTATAATTAAATTAAATTAAAAACACTCACGTTACATGGTTTAGGATGCTTGCTGGCCATACTAAACACTCCAGGCTATTGTGACGGAGTCCCAATTAATGTATTTTGTGTACTTTCTCAATAACTGAATGCATTGAGTCCGTATTATACGTACCTACATATACGTGTGACCAGACAACAAATCATCATCATCATCATCTCAGCCACAAGAAGTCCTCTGTTGAACATAGGCCTCTTCCATGCAACCAGCGCCTTACTGCCACCTATATGAGGTCATCGGATCATCTTGTAGCTGGTCGTTCTACGCTGCGCTTGCCAATACGCAGCTGCTATTCGAGAACGTTTCGACCCTATTGGCCATGAGTTCGCTGTGCTATGTGCCCTGCCCACTGCCACTTCAACTTGCTAATCTGCTGGGCTACGTCGGATACTTAGGTTCGTCTGCGGATCTCCTCATTTCTGATTCGACCAAGCATAGAAACTCCAAGCGTAGCCCTCTCCATAGCTCGTTGCGTAATTTTGAGCTTTCTTATAAGGACCATAGTAAGCGGCCACGTTTCAGTGCCTCAAGTCATTATTGGTAACACACATTGATCATACACTCTCGACTTCACACACGACACAATATACCTCATTGGACGACAAGACATTTCGCAGTTTCCCGAACGCTGCCCAGCCTCTTGATTAACCTCTTTCTCGAAGTTGGACCTGCCTAGTCTGGACTGTTTGTCCCAGGTAGACGTATTCGTCAACAACTTTGGTAGTTGAGTTTCCTACTGCTATTGGGATGGGCACCACATGAACATTCGACATGACTTTCGTTTTATCCATATTCATCTTAAGGCCCACCTGTTATAGCCCGATTGAGGTTTTCGAGCATCGTGTCGAAGTCTTTCGAAGGTCTTCCATCGACTCTGCCATGACTGCTATATCGTCGGCAAACCGAAGGTGAGTGATGTACTCGCCGTTGATCAAAATCAATGGCATGTTATACTCCTTGGTCTTCTGTATAACTTCCCGTAGCGTGTGGATGTGGTCTATGGTACTGAAGCCTTTTCGGAAACCAACTTGTTCGGGAGGCTAGAAGTCATCAAACCTGCCTTCGAGACTATTCGTGATGACCCTGGAAAACAGCTTATAAACATGGCTCAGAAGCGAGATGGGGCTATAGTTCTTCAGAAAAGAATACTTTTCTCATTGTACCTCCGAGCACCACGGAATTAAAAAGTTTCTGAAGGACTCTAAGTACCGGTGTTCCACCCGCTTTCAGAAGCTCTGATGTGATTCCGTCTTCGCCCGGCGCCTTGTTGTTTTTAAGCTGTTTCAGGGCCATCCTAATCTCGTACAGGCTGATCTCCGGAATATCTTCGGTATAGTGTCGGGTCAGCTTGGCCCTTGGACCTTTGCCCAGGCTGCTAACAGGTTTTGAGACAGAGGTGTATATCTGTCCCTAGAACCTCTTAACCTCTCTCAGCACCTCTGCTTTGGTCGACGCTATACTACCGTCCTTCAGCTTTGTCAGCTGGCTCTGCCCAATAGACAAGTTTTAACGAACACTTTGGTAACATATAAGAAATATTCAAATTATTATATTAAAATGCGAATGATAACACAAAGAAAAATTAGGGTAATGGCAGGACTTGAACCTGCAACATTAGCATTAGCCAAGGCACGGAACGGCAAGGCACGGCTACCCTATATTTTTCTTTGTGTAGTCATTCGCATTTTAATTTAATAATTAGAATGTTAAAAACATTTACAATAAAAATCTAAAGAAATTTCGGTTACAAATATTTAGATAACAAATACATAGTTAACTTTAATCGTAGTCTGTCTGTCAGTCAGTCTGTCACAGCCAATTTGCTCCGAACCTACTGGACCAAATTCGGTAGGATGGTGTAATCCTATGACCCAAACACAGATATGCAAAGTAAATATTTTTTTTTTTAAATAAGGGTATTTTGGGGGGAAAAATTAGGAAATAAAAAACAAAGTTTTGTAAACCTTACTTTTTTGAGGATTTGAAATATATTTTTATTATTATTACAAAATAAACAGTTTTGATTTTATTAATGAAAGAGGACGATAATTGACCCCCCTCCCCGCCCTTATCTCCGAAACTACTGAGCCTAAAATTTTGAATAAAAGTACAAAATGTAATTCGTTGCTTGTAAGTTACAGGAAAACCTACAAGAATTCTATCAATTGAAAATAAAGTGGTAAACTCAATATAATACGTTCACTGTTCACTTTAAACAACCATTGGAAGTATGAGTTTACTCCTCAAATTTGAATATACTTCTAAAGTAATACTAAATTGTTACGTTTCATTTTACTAAACTCACTTATATTTCGGACCAATTTAACTAAGATGACATTTTACGGTACAAAACATTGTTTCAAAATGTCTAAAATACCAGAAAAATTTCTAGCGGCGTAAGTAATAATCACTGAAATACATTAATTGGATCTTATCAGTCAATCCAATCGACTAAATTACGTTCTGGCTGCGCTAACGCGTAAAGCTATTTTGCTGAAGCGCCATCATTTTAAATTTGATCGTGAGCTAAAACTGCTAAAGCGCCGCTGGTACTTAAGGAAGCAAATTGAAATATAGCTAACGTCCTTTTTAAAACCAAATTAATTACGGAAAAATGTCTAAAGCGACATAGTTGTGAAAAAGGCGGGTTTTAGTGTCTTTCAGACAAAAGGTCTCAAAAATTTCGCCAAATTTTGCTTCGCTGAAGCGCCAAAAAAATGCTCAGATTGCTTTGAAACCTAGACAGATCGACGCAGAAAAATCAGCTGATTCCAAATTTACCAATAACTCAATTTCGCCAAAATGGCGCTTCAGCGACTTTGCCTTGGAAGCGACGATATATACTGTTACGCTGTGCTACTTTACTACAAGCCACACTAGAGGGCGCTACTAAAGCCAGCGTTTATTTTACCAATCGGTATAAATAAACGCTGGCAACATTTAGAATCGTTAGGGGCGGGGTTTATTTGAATTAGTTACAACCCCTTTCCTTTGGAAGGGAAGTTCAGAAATGGCTTATAAAAGCCTCTGCAGCTCTCAGAGAGCTCATATTTTATACTTCACTACAACCACCTCTAAACGGTGAAACCTCTGCCCAACTGGTAAGCTCTCTCTCTCTGCTAATAACTGTCTAAATTGTTCTTATAAAATTGTATTTTTCGTGATGAGTTTCTTTCAGATTGTATTTAATTTATTTCTATCTTAATTTGTACTAACTTAAATCCTGCGACCGTTTCTTTAACTTCTTACTGTAATTTCTAAGTCTTTGTTATAATATTAAACTCAACCTATTTGTTCAACGGTCGCACGTTGAAATTTCAAACCGTAACCGTCACTGAGCTTTAACTTCACTATTTCTTTCTTTCTAAATGTAACGTAGCTTTTCTTCCTTACCTTGCCACCTGTAAACCTTTTCGAACTGATGCCACACCACTACTTGGCGAGCTCTAGCTCCCTGGTTGGACTCTCGTCTCCTCGAGCTTCAGCATGGCATCAGTTCCCGTTTGTAGCCAGCCTGTAAAGCACTAAATCTTTACAGGGCAACTACCTACGGGCTACCCAACTACCTACGTGCTACCCAACTACCTACGGGCTACCTAACTACCTACGTGCTACCCAACTACCTACGGGCTCACGTTCACCAAATTACCTACGGTCTAACGAACCCCAAGCTTCGCATATCTTCGAGCCACCTGCAGGGCACCTCTTGCCGGTTACTTGGACACTGTACCCTGACCGAGCTGCTACCAGCCGGTTACTTGGACAACCGTACCCTTGCCGAGCCTTCTACGCCCTTGCAGCCTACGTAGACCAGCCGAACCTCAAGCCTACGCTGCTCCACGTCGGGTCACGGCCAGGGGAGTGCGAGCGATCACGTTAATTGACTCAAGTTAGGAATTAGGCACAATAATTACGAACTTACGACCTAGAGTCTCTAGTCGTCCTAGGGAGCTTTTATTTTAATAAAAACCTATTGTTATAATTTTATTCTTGTTTCACTCGAAAATTCTCTAGGGCGAACTTCTGTACCTGACCGGGTAACAAGATAGAGAGTTTACATAATACAGTAAACGGTTTCAGTAGCTTTATTGTTTTCTTTGTATCAAACGCACCACGATCTTTTATTATTCAATTACTTAACATCAATACACTATGCAAAGAGAGCTTTTTGAAATAACAGCTAGTTTGAACGTGTTCACTAGGCGAACCGTTTATTTACCTGACCGTCGTCAATAAGAGGAGCGTTATGTTTTTTTGAGTATATGTCTTTGACGATACTGGTTTAAACCTGTTAAATTGCACTACGCATAAAGGACCTCAAGAACGCGGACAGCATAGTATAATTGCTTTATTGTTGTCTTTGTATCAAAAGAACCGCCGCTGTCTTTTGTTCTTCAACAAACCGCGTCTGGAGAATACGAGTTTATACCTGTTCACTAAGCGAAGCCATTCTTTCAAAAAATACGTGTCCCAACTTGTAGGGATTGCTCTGGGTATAAAAACGCGCCATCACATCTCGACTTCATTGGGCCCCAAAAATTCTCTGAGCAAGGTCTTCGAGTAAGAGAGTCGTGAGTCGTGAAGTGTAAAAAGTTTAGTGCAAGGTTGCTGAAAGCAGTGTTTCGTTGCTGAAATGGATGTAAGTATGTAGTCATAATTTTATGTGTGCCCACTTATTTCAGATTTTGATTGATTGTAACATAACCTTCATCTATTTTTGTGTTTACCATGTAAATCTACTTTGAAGGACCGTTTGAATAATGTTTTTATATTGTTACAGGAAAACACATTTAAAAATTATTATTATCCCGACGACGAAGCAAGTGATGAAGAAGGAACGTTGGCCTATAAAGTCAAAAAAGCTATTGCTAACACTAACAAGAGGCCTAATAACAGCATAGATGGCTTCTTTGAAAAACGGAAGAAAAGGAAAGTTGCAGTAAAGTCATCGAGCGTCAGCCAAGCCACTGCGGAAGGCGTGGCTTTTATAAAGTCCAATATAGGCGATGCATCATACGCCTCACATCTTATTAAAATTGAGGTGTATGATGCGCGGAAAATAAAAAATGTTCGTAATAGCAATGATGCCAACACAAAGGTATTAGTGGCCAATACGATTAGGAAATGTCATGAATCTGTCACGTCACACCGGGACGCGTTGTTGTTGCGATCAGTACAACAAAAAGTTTCTGATAATAATTTAGTTGTTTCAAAAGCGGACAAGGGTAATAGTGTGGTTATATTGTGTAGAGATGAATACAATAGCAAGGTTCTAGACATTATTCAGGGGGATGGTTTTACAGTTTTGCGCAAAGATCCAACAATTGGTTTCCATAAAGATCTTAAAACTGTGGTTAAAAATTCCTCGTTTGTGTTTGGTACACAAGGACAAATTAACAGTGTCATACCGATGAATCCACAAGCACCCATTCTTTATGGTCTACCTAAAATACACAAGGATAACATTCTTATCCGTCCGGTTGTGTCATACGTAGGCGCTCCAGCATATGATTTGGCTAGGAAATTAAATAACATAATTAGGGCAAAGTCATCATTCAAACCGCGTTACAGTTTAAAAAACAGTTTAGAACTAATAGAAAAGATTAAGCACGTCACCATACCACATGATGCAATATTACTTTCTCTGGATGTGGATAGTTTGTTTACAAATGTTCCATACACTGAAACCTTAAGTATTCTTAGAGAACACTTAGAGAGGCAAAGGCTACATCCAGGTGAAGTCGATGAGTTAATAGAGCTGACAACTGTATGTATGAAACAAAATTACTTTAGATTTAATGGTCAATATTACTTGCAGTGTGATGGTCTAGCGATGGGTTCTCCTCTTAGTCCTTTGATGGCGGATATTTTTATGGACCATTTCGAGGAGCAGTACATTGCGGGTGATAGGAATCTACTGTATTATTTTCGGTATGTTGATGACTTAATACTTTGTTGGACGGGAAGTGTGGCACAGCTTGACGTATTTATTGATGGTCTCAATAACAAACATCCAAAAATTAAGTTTAAGAGAGAATTAGAACAGAATGGCTCACTAAATTTCTTAGACTTAACCATTTTAAAAGTTAATAACAGACACGAGTTCAAGATATTCCGTAAACCTACGCATACCGATACAGTTATCCCGGCTTCTTCCTGTCACCCTTGGCTACATAAAATGGCTGCTTTTAAATGTTATATACATAGGTTGTTGACGGTCCCTCTTTCTAGAGAACATTATGAGTTGGAGTTGGGTATAATTCGACAGATTGCTGTTTGTAACGGTTACAGTAGTAGGTTGATCGATGGTTTGGTTCAAAAGAAGAGGAGGAAAATAGCCAATAACTTGTTGTATGAAGCAGAATCTACACAATCTATTAGGAAATATAGAGCAAGCATCACTTATGTTGGCCCTATATCAGAAAAGATTTATACAATTATGAGAGCTAATAACATTAATGTTGCTTTTAGGACGAGTAACACGTTGCGCTCTAGACTTTGCAATGGCAAGGAGAGAGTTGAGAGTGGGAAGAAGTCAGGGGCCTATAAGCTTACCTGTGAAACTTGTAATAAAGTATATATTGGTCAAACAGGGCGTAATTTTTCAATTAGATATAAGGAACATGTAGCGTCGTTTCGGCATAAACACCCGGAGAAATCCAATTTTGCTAAACATTTATTGGAAAACAATCATATTTTAACCGATTCACATTCGTATGACATCCTACATGTTTGCGAAAAAGGATTTCGACTTGCTGTTCTAGAACAGACGGAAATAAATAGGTACAACAATAGGGGATTAATAATTAATGAGCAGGTAAACGGTGCGTCATCACCGTTACTACGCGTGTTTACAAATTACTACGGGGGTACTGCAGGTATAAATAGGGCCGACCATTCTGGGCAACCTCATTCGTCGACTGACAGTCGAGAGGTCAATAGCTCCTGATGATGGCTCGTGGAGAGGTAAAACACGTGTCGAGTGGTATTTTTGGTGTTGGTAATTGGGTTGTGGTCGCGTTTTGTGATGTTTGTTTTATTTCTTTTATAAGGTATTCAGCACAGGCGTTGTCTTTTTCTCGATTGCTGACACTGGGTTCGCGGATTAGTAAAGAAATTGTTTCCATTAGTATAAAAAATGTTCCGCCAACGGAGCATTGGAAACATGCGGAAGTGCGTGTTAAATACTACTACGCTCACTCCGAAGAGGACGCTCACATGGAATCCACAAGAGATGTGATTTACCAAATCACCAAACAGTTAGCGGACAAAACTGATTGTGTAAATTACGTTATAGACAATACAAAATAAGTGTAAAAGTAGTTTTAAGATCTTAATTTGTTCCTTTTATCTTTTTTTACTCGATTGTGTGCGTTTTGTTTGTTTAATTGCTTTATAACTCGTACCGAACATTTTTCTTTGTATAGCGAACACCTTTCGTATTCTAAGCTTGCTTTCTAGTTATTTTTTTTTCCGACAAAGAGTCATTGTCTTTCATATCAGATAAGTAACACAAGTTCCAAGCGCCGATGTTCATAGTATAAATAGACCATAGCCCGCTTTAAAAAAAAACACATTCTAACGAAGACGTAATAACGGACGGACAGAACTGCAACTTCTTCGACCAACAACTTGACCAGCTTACTGAAGACCAAAGGCTATACGAACTCTGCGAAAAAGTGGAACAAGAATATTTTAAAACGTAGGTTACTTACCTTTGTTATAATTCTGCTTTTGTTATAATTGTGCTATTGTCATAGACATCCATCCTACTGAATCATGCTTCAACTCATGCTAATAGTTACCTTTGTTATATTGTGTCATTGTAATGGATACCCATCCTACCGAAACATGTTTCAACTCGTTTTTTGCTAGTTGTAGCTGGTAGGGGTGGGTTTTAAGGTATTTAAACCGAATGCCAGTTGCTTCAAATCATTTGTTACTTTTCTCGCGACGGCATCGGAGTAGTACTATTTAAGATGTATTATAATTTGGATCTATCTCAAAGTGAAATTACAAGCCTAGATAAATCTTTAATCTTGTCCAAATTTCATAATTTGACAAGATTATGGTATTTAAAGAAGGTTTTACCAGTTTCGTGGTTAGGGGATACGGAGATTATGCCATATTTCACACCATGCAGTGGACACATCATACACACTCATCAATCGGACACATCCGATGAAATTGATGGTGTACTGCCAATGCAAGCATATTGCTTAAATTGTAGACGAGAAATGAGTTAGTATTAAACTTTGAGGTGTTTTCGTTTATGTTATAATTGTCAATAATTTGTAATATTAATAATTGATTTATTTTTGCAGATCTTTATAAGTTAGCCGAGGAGGTGTAAATAAAAAAAGATCAGCAATGTCAACTGTGACTGCCGAACCACCAACAAAGAAAAAAAAAACCTTTAAACAATTCAACTAGCTACGCTGCTGAGGCGACGTCAACAGTATCAGTTGGACACCAAAACGTGAGTACAGAAAGTAATCACAAAATTGAATGTCCTGTGTGTCACGTGTATCTAGAAAATATTATTCCAACCACTTGAAAAGTAATAATCATAAAAACAACGTGATAAGTTCTGACAAGGAATTTACAAACGTTCAGTTAATTGAAAGCGCGTTCGGGAATAGAATAGTTACTTACAGAATTTTACCTGATTCCGTTACTACCAATGCATTTGAAACACCAGAATTATTTTTGCATAATATCAAGGGAAAAGTGTTTAAATTACTAGAACGATCCATAGCAGAACAAACTGTCGTAAAATTTGGATACTATATTAAATGTTCATATGATGACAGTTTATCTGTATATAGAACATACACAGGTCAAAATTGTGCCGAATCATTCATGAAATTGTTAAAAAAAGATTTAGAGAACATTTGCAAAAAGAACACTTTTGTAAAATGTCCTTTACCCTTAACGGAACAAGATAAAGTAACCATAGCACAAAGTGATACCTGTTTCATTTGTGAAAAAAAATTTAATGAAGAATTCATGGTGTCTCATAACCAACATACCGGTGCTTTTGAAGGAGTCGCTCATCCATCCTGTTCTGAGAAATATCGAACCCCTAATTTCTTACCTGTGTTTTTACACAATTTGAGTAGCTATGATGCTTATTTTATAGTACACGGGCTTGGATTTGAAGAGGGGGACATAGAAATTATCCCACAAAACAAAGAAAAATATATTTCTTTCTCCAAGCAATTTCACATTAATAACCATGTAATGAAATTAAGATTTCTTGATTCCTTAAAATTTATGTGTAGCAGTCTTGATAAGTTAGCCAAAAATTTACTGCCCGATCAGTTTCATGAACTTCGGTTAAATTTTCCATCTGAAGAAGACTTCAAACGCTTAATACGAAAAGAAATATATCCATATGAACATATGACATCTTTTGAATCATTAGAATTGGTTAGTCTTCCCAATCACGATGATTTTTACAGCTCATTAAATGATAACCACATTTCAGAAAATGATTATAAATATGCACGTGACTTATGGAATCACTTTAAATGTAAAAACATGGGGGATTATTCAAATCTTTACTTAAAAACTGATGTTTTGTTGTTAGCAGATGTGTTTGAAAATTTTAGAAATGTTTGTAAAGAAACATATGGATTGGATCCTGCACAATATTACACGGCACCTGGATTAAGTTGGGATGCTATGTTAATGTCTACTAAAATTAATCTAGAACTTCTAACGGACATTGACAAAATTTCTTTTATCGCAAATAACATAAGAGGTGGTATTTCTCAATGTAGTAACAGACATGGGAAAGCTAATAATATATTTATGTCTGAATATGATCCTACGTTACCATCTTCATTTTTGATGTATCTAGATGCAAATAATCTTTACGGCTGGGCAATGTCACAATGCCTTCCCATTGGCAAGTTTGAATGGGTGGATAATAATACTGATTTTAATGTTTCTGATGATGCTGAATACGGATACATTTTAGAAGTTGATTTGGAATACCCAAATAACTTACACGATTTTCATTCTGATTGACCATTCTGTCCAGAAAACGTTTGTTTAGGTGATACCAAAGAAAAAAAGCTGATTCCTAATTTAAATAACAAAGCGAACTATGTGATTCACAATCGAAATCTAAAACAATGTTTAAAATCTGGTTTACGTTTGATAAAAATTCACAGAATTTTAAAGTTTGAACAAAAGGCATGGTTAAAGACTTACATCGATTTAAATACACACATGCGTTCGTTGGCCAGATCAGAATTTAAAAAAGACTTCTTCAAACTCATGAACAATTCTGTTTTCGGTAAAACTATGGAAAATATAAATAAAAGAGTGAATGTTAAATTACTTAACCACTGGCGAAACCACGGAAAAACTCAAGGAGTTCAAGCTTTAATAGCAAGACCTGAATTTCACAGCTTTCTATATTTTCGGAGAATTTGGTTGCAGTACAGTTGAAAAAAACAAAAGTCTTGTACAACAAACCTATTTATTTAGGATTTTGTATATTAGATTTGTCAAAAACTTTAATGTATGAATTTCACTATGACTTCATGAAAACCAAATATCCAGATAAACTGAAATTGCTTTACACGGACACGGACAGTTTGGTATATCAAATATTTACGGATAACTTTTACGCTGATATACTAATAGATCTAGAATCTTACTTTGATACTTCTGATTATGCTCCTGACAATCAATACGGTTTGCCATTAGTAAATAAAAAGCAATTAGGTTTTTTTAAAGATGAAAATAATGGTAAAATTTTTAAAGAGTTTATTGGCCTTCGATCAAAAATGTATGCAATGGATGTACAAAACGAATTTATAGCAAAAGCAAAAGGAGTTAATAAATGTATTACTAAAAAATTTCACATTGACAATTACAAAACATGTTTGTTCAAAAAAGATAATTTGTTGTGTGAAATGATGCGGTTCAGGTCTATAAAACATGTTATATTTACACAAAAAATAAACAAAATATCTTTATCACACAGTGATACAAAACGATATTTATCAGAAAATTCCACTGACACGCTTGCTTGGGGCCACTACAGAATAAAGGACATTCAGTGTTAATATTACTTTTCTGTACTTGCGACTGTTCCTAAATTTGTAACATTTTTTTGTAATTATTGAGTATGGACTGGTAATAAGATAAAAGACAGTTGTAATTTACGTATAATTTTAAAATTTCAGAATGTTTTTAGACATTTTTTAAAATTTAAGTTTTTTTCTTTGTAGTATTATGCATGGACTAGTAATAAGATTACAGAAAGATGTAATTTACACTTTTTTTTTAAATAAAATAAAGTGTTTAGATAAATTTTATGTGTTTTTATTTAAAAGTTATTCAGGTGTGACAAAACCATATAACCTTGTTTGGACTTAAAAAAAAATCACTAGTGTTTTAGTACTTTTAGATTCAGCACGTATAACAGATCTATATAATGATTCACTTTTGTCTCCCTTTTACGGCCATTGTTGCTGGTCCCAGTGGGTGTGGAAAATCAAAATTTGTCACAAACTTTTTAAATGATTGCAAAGTACTATGCGATGTAAATTTTTCGGAAGTTATTTGTTGTTATGATGAAATGCAACCTTTGTACAATCTGGAAAATGTTAATTATAGTCAAGGAATACCTGATATTAACATGTTTGATGGGAAGCAACCTAAACTTCTTACTATCGATGATTTGATGAGGGAGTCAGATGGACGGATCGTTGACATTTTCACGAAGGGTAGTCACCACAGAAACTTAAGCGTGTTTTATATTACACAAAATATATTTCACCAGGGACGAGGTCAACGTGACATCTCGCTAAACACAAGTTACATTGTATATTTTAAAAATCCTAGAGATAAAACTCAAATACGATACTTGTCGCGACAAGTTTACCTGAAAATTCAAAATTCGTGGATGAAGCCTATAAAGATGCTACTAAGGATGCCCATGGATATCTCATGATTGATCTGAAACAAAATACAGATGACTTATGTCGTTTCAAAACTAAAATATTTCCGTTCGATAAATATTGCACAGTTTACATTCCTAAAAAAGGATTTAAATATAACAGGAATCAACAAGTTTTAGTCAGTTCTAAATGATGCACTCGAGTGTGAGCACATATAAACACTTACTTGAAGCGTTGCAAGTACTTAAACCAAAATATCGCACGGCTTTACTCAAAGCTTGTGATGATGATGAAATCAATATTATTTGCGAGTGTATTTATAACGTGCTAAAAGGAAAAATTCCCTTAGAAAAAAAAAGAAAAATCTAAATTAAATATACACAAGAACATATTACGCAAGCTAGTTTCAAAGGGAAAACAAAAACTAAGAAAAACTATCATCATTCAAAGGGGTGGTGCATTTCTACCTGTTATTTTAGGTGCAGTTTGAAGTGTTTTAATAAACTCTTTATAACCAAAATGGAGAACACAAAAAAAATGCTTTTGGTAGAACAAGATTTTATTGAAAGACTTAAAAATAATGAGCTATCAGAGAACTCATCGTCTCGTCTGGATGGAGAGATGAAAAAAATATTGAAAAGTAAAATGGATGATCGTGAAAAATGGGCATTATATTCCCAAGCACTGCAGCGATTTTTACATTTTGCCGAAGCAGATCGAAAACCTTTCAAAATACCAATAGTAATGGAAGAAGTTGATCGCTTAAACAACCTCAACAGTGACTTAGATTCAAAGTTAAAAAAGCAGGAAAATGCAAATAATGACTCAGTCGCAAGCCCAACTTTGCTGGAAGATGATGTTCCTGCTACACCACCACTTGATAAAACGAATCAATACTATCCTGTGGAATTAACTCCATCTCATATCGTACAAGGAATACGGAAATCTTATCGATCGAAAACCCAAACTTTAATGGACATTATTATCCTTAATAAAATAAAATTTGGTGGAAGACAGGAGGGGAAGTTGTGTTAAACAATCGAGTGATCCCAAATAGCAATATTGTCGATCTGATAAACGATGTAATAAGACCTCTAAAACGCGCAAAACCAATAGGTTGGGAAGAATTTGCATTGGTTTTAAAATATACAAGAGTTCCTACATTTTGTATTGGTAATCCCGCTAACTTGGAGTATATGAAGAGAGATTACGCCAGCGAGTTTCGTGCATCATCATCATCTTCTAAAAATACAAGGGATTCATCATTTAAAGTAAAAAACGCATCTACACCTATTTCTGCTAAAACATTTGAGTCGACCAAAAAGAAATTAGATTGGGAAAAATGGACCCCCTATTAGATATAAATAAGATTTACTACGATGTGTCCAACCCAGCTGGTTACAGTAGTATAGATAAGTTAGCGAAGGAAATGAAAGGTAATATGAGCAAGGAGGAAGTAAAAAAATGGTTACAGTCTCAGGAAACGTATACTTTACATAAACCTGTCCACCGACGATTTACTAGGAATCGATACATCCTATCTAATTATAATGAACTCTGGCAGGCTGATCTCAGTGATATGCGTACTTATAGTCAGTATAATGATGGATATAAATATATTATTTGTGCTATTGATGTTTTTAGTAAATATGCTTTTGCAAGAGCCATGAAAAAGAAGGATTCAGAAACAGTTAAACAATGTTTTGAAAGCATATTTGCAGAAGCCAAATCTACCCCTCGTCATATCCAATCCGATAAAGGCACAGAATTTGTTTCAAATGTGATAAGAGACTACTTTAAAAGCAAAAACATTAATTATTACACCACTAATAATCCAGACATTAAAGCAAGTATAGTTGAAAGGTTTCAAAGAACTCTTAAAATGAAAATGTGGCGTTATTTTACTCATAGAAATACTTACAACTACACTAATATATTACAAGATCTTCTTCACTCTTATAACCATAGTTATCATTCTAGTATCAAAATGCGACCAATTGATGTTAATTTTAATAATATCATGACTGTTTGGTGTAACTTATATGATAGAAAAAAAGACAATCAAATTTCATTAGAAACCACAAAACTGAATGTACCACAGAACTAAATATAAACATATATTTCAAAAGGGTTATGAAACTAATTAAAGTGATAATTTTTTTATTATTGATGCAATCATTAGACGATCTCCGAGACTTGTTTATACCTTAAAGGACTTGGATGGTGAACCAATCGTAGGTACATTTTAGTCTAAAGAATTACAAAAAACAACTTATCACCCCTCCATGAAGTATAAAATTGATAAAATAACACGCTCACGTCGTGTTGGTGGCAGAAAGGAAGTGTTAGTGAAGTGGCAAGGTTATCCGAGTAAATTTAATTCTTGGATTCTTGCATCAAACTTAGAAAAAATATGAGTGAAGGAAGTTTTTATATAACTTTGTTAAGCAATAGCTCGACGGCTTATTATACTGATAATACAACAGCCCATTTCATGACCAAACTACCTAAGACCGTTAAATTAGAAGGAGAATGGGTTGTTGGTTTAGTGGAATTTCAATACCCACGTTCCATGTACAATGTTCAAGATCAAGAAAATATCATCTATATAAAAAAGAAAGTACGATTACCTAATGACAAGTTCGACAAAATCATAGATATAAAAACTCACATACCCGCTACTACATATGATAGCGTTGACACTTTCCTTGACGCGTTTAATGAAAACCCGCAATTAAAAAATAAGGTGAAATTTAGGTGTGATAAAATATCAAAAATGGTGGCTATAACTGCAACTGAAGATATAACATCTATCATAACATCACCGATACTGAGTTTGCAGTTAGGTTTCAAACCACGATCTAATTTAAAACAAATTTCAATTGGGAAAAATCCAGTAAATTTGTATTTAGGGTTACCATCACAAATATTTGTGTATACCGATATCATTGAACCGCAAGTAGTGAGGGATGTTATAACATCATTGTTGAGAATAATTCCATTGGATCCAACTCAGTTCGTTTATGGAGCTTACAAAATGCATGTCTTCTCACCTGCTCATTATGTACCTGTTTTATGTAGAGAGTTCAGTGAGAGTACGAGTACGAGTAGAGTGAGAGTACGTAGATATAAGGACGACTACCGGTGCCAGAGTACCATTTCAATTTGGATCTTCTTGTGTGAAGCTACATTTTCAACGAATAAAATGACTCACAAACGATCGTCTGCCTCTTGTCCATATGAACATTATTATTTACATCAAGCTGGCTCTGGTGTAGGAATTGTCTATAAAGGTGTTCCATTTCAACGAGGTCATGGGATTGGAAGCTTTTTGGGTGGGCTATTTAGGTCTGTGATTCCTTTGTTATCCAGTGGATTTAGGGCTGTAGGGAAAGAAACATTAGATGCGGGGATCGGCCTGCTGTCTGATATGGTAAATTCACGTCCTATGGAGAGTTCGATTAAGTCTCGATTCAAAGATGCAAGTGCTAACTTAAAAAGAAAAGCTGATGAAAAAAATGATTCTCTAATGTCAGGATCTGGGTATAAAATGTCAACTAAAAGACGAGAACGACTCATTCCGTTAAAAGCATCACGACGAAGAGGAAGTAAAAAAATTAAAAAGTATAACGTCGAAGATATATTTTCATATTAAATAATGTCATTCTTACATAATCATTCATGTGATGTGAATGTGCAAAATCTGAGTAAGATATATTTGCCCTGCCGTCAACTCAAACCAGTATTAAAAGTGGACAGTGGGTTCATTACAAACCTATCTCATCTTTAAACGACGACGGCCCTATAGAATTTCAAGTTCCCGGATCACGTGATGACTATATTGACTTGTCACATACCTACGTTACTGCATGTCAATGCAAAAGTATTGAAACAGGATGGCACAAATTTAAAAGCAGATGTCCAAGTTTCGCCTGTTAACAATTGGTTGCATTCCCTTTTCAACCAACTCGACATATATTTTAATCAAAAACACATATCGCCTCCGAACAACACATATGCCTATCGTGCTTATTTGGAGAATCTTCTTAACTATGGTCCAGCAGCCAAAGAATCTCATCTAACTTGTGGATTGTGGTACGAAGATACTGCACATCATATGGATGCCGTTGACGCAACGAACAAAAGGTTTCACAAAAGAATGGAATTTGTCAAAGAGAGTAGACAAGTTGAAATGATTGGTCACTTGCATAGTGACATGTTTAACCAAGAGAAATTTACCATTTTAATAAATGGCGTAGAAATGCGTGTTAAGTTAGTGCGCTCAAAAGAAACATTTAATCTTATTTGTCATCAAGATAAAAAATTTAAAGTACAAATAATGGATGCTAGTCTTATTATAAGAAGAGCAAGAGTCAACCCTAGCGTTTTGTTAGCCCATCAAAAAGTACTAGCGTCAACAACTGCAAAGTATCCTATAACAAGAGCGGAAGTTAAGGTCCTGACAATACCGGCAGGTGTGCAAGGTAAAACATTAGATAATATATTCCTTGGACAAGTTCCTAAAAGATGTATTGTCGGTTTTGTCTTAAATTCATCGTTTAACGGTAATTTAGCATTGAATCCTTTCAATTTTAAACACTTTAACATGAATTCATTCAGTTTGTATGTAGACGGTCATGAAATACTTTCTAGAACATTACAACCATCATTTAGCTCTGGTTTAATAGCATCACCATATCACACTTTATTTTCTGGGACTGGTATTCATTTTCACAACGAAGGTAACGCAATAAGTAGAACAGACTACGGAGACGGATATTGTCCTCTCAGTCCTCTGCTGACAGCCGATCGGAACGCGCGCGTGCGGTAGATTTTTTATGTACTACCTTACAAAAGCGATGTCGAACTATGTCTTGTGTGTGTAATTTGATAGTTAACGAATTGCTGTCATTTATTCAAAATAAGACTGCCGTGTTGGACGACGTGAGTCTGGTGGAAATATGTAGTGCGTGGTACTCAGAAGAGGAAATCGAGAATGCAAAGACGATGCTGTGTTCCGGAACAGCCACACGCAAAATTATACGAAAAGGCGACAAGAAGAACGCAAACAACATCGCCGATATGATCAAGATAGTAAAGGAGACTGAAGATGACAAAATTCCAATTTACGTGGCTAAAGACCTTAAACGGCTACCTCCGGTGACATTTGATCACCTTGATGTGCCTAGTCTTCTGCAAAGCCTAGCAACACTAAAGACAGAAGTAATGGTGCTTAAAGATAAGCTAGATACCGATATCAAATCAGTGCAGGAAGAATTGTGGAAAATTAAAAATAACGCCAGTCGACCGTTATATTCTGAGAAAGTGGGTAGGCCGCGCCAAGTCAGTGAATCGCCGTGGCGCGCCGGCGCGGCACCGTTGACTCCGCAGCCCGGCTCGCAACGTCGCGAGCCTTCGCAAGCGGCCGTCCAAACCCCCGTAGAAAACAATTCACCAATAAGGCTGATTGCAAACGCAAGGGACAGTAGTAACTTGAACTCCCACAACGCCATGAATGAAGATGGTTTTATAACGGTAAACAATAGCAAAAAACGGAAACGACATGTCAACGACGACTGTTATAGCCAAGTGAAAGAAAAAAGTCTAGTTAGAAAAACTAATCAGAACAGAAGAGGTACAAACTCGTCTACAAAACTAAAAGTTGCTGATCAGATGGTGCCTATATACTTATCTCGATTTGACAAACAATGTAAAAAAGAAGACATAGTTAACTATTTTTCTGAAAATGGACACAAAGTGTATGGAATAGAGTTGTTGACATCAAAAACACCCACCAATTTTGCGTCGTTTAAGGTGCTCATAGAAAAGAAGAACCTAGACAATGTACTATCTGAAAATTATTGGCCGGAGGGCATTGCCTTTAGAATATACAGGGAAAGAAAACAGACAGAAAAACGAGCAAGCGAGAATGAGCAGGATTCCCTAACCGCTGACCTAACCAATTAATTAACATGGCTAATACAACAAACATAAGAATTATATCATGGAACTGTAAGTCTATAAAAAGGTCTTATGTACATGTACAAGACTTGTGCAAAACATATGATATTGTTTGTCTTCAAGAGACGTGGCTTTTGCCAGATGATCTGGCGTTTATTGATCAGATTGACCCCGAATTCCAGTGCCACGCAGTATCAGCGGTTGACACGTCTGCGGGCGTCCTTAAGGGCCGGCCGCACGGGGGCGTCGCTGTAATGTGGCGTAAAAGCCTTTTCGCAAACGTCACACCGATCAGCTGTGAGTGCAAGAGAGTAGCGGCAGTACGGCTGCGGCTCGCCGACCGCCAGATGATCGTTACGTCCGTGTATATGCCGACGGAATGTCCAGACAATTTACCAGTGTTTACACAGTGTCTTGGCGTTATAGGCTCGATTATTGAAGATAATGAGGACGAGTGTGCGTTCGCGTTGGGCGACTATAACGGTAATCCGTGTAGTTTATTTGGTAGTGAACTTTTGAGGTACTGTGAAGACCAAACCTGGACTTGTATTGATATGGAGATGCTCGGTAAGTCATCAAACACCTATACCTACATAAGTGACTGTCATGGAACCACGAGCTGGCTCGACCACTGCGTGGTCACGCGTGCGGCGGCGAATACGGTGGCGAGCGTGTGTGTTATCAATGATGTAACGTGGTCCGACCATTTTCCCGTGGCATTAAATTGCAATGTGAATTTAATAAGACCTAAACTGGTCACACATCAGTCAGTTACTAATAAAGTGATATGGGGAAACCGGGACACTGAGAACTGCCAATTATATTATAGGTTATGTAATGTATATTTATCTAAATCAGTTCTTGACTTACGAAATATGGATTGTTGCGGTGGTTGTTGTAATAAAAAGGAACATTATAAAGTCATTGATGATTACTACTGTGACATTATTGGCTGTCTTAAGAGAGCCGCAACTGATTCGCACAAATTCAAACCTCCTAAACACAAACAAATCGTGGGTTGGAATTTTCACTTACGGAACTTACATACCGACGCGCGGCAAGCGTATCAGATGTGGTTTTTATACGGCAAACCTAAAAATGGACCTATTTATGATAAAATGATTGTTACAAAAAAGCTGTTTAAGAATAAATTAATATGGGTTCAAAACAATGAAAATAAAATTAAAATGGATATAATTGCGCATCAAAGGGCGTTGAAAGACTTCGGGAAATTCTGGAAATCCACAAATAGTTTATCTTTCAAGTCAAGTGTACCTATCACTATAAATAATAACCAGGACCCCAAAGACATAGCCGAGTCTTTTGCTGCGCAATTTCAGTCGTGCGGCGGGATGGACGAGCCACTGTGCAGGGGTAGCGACCCTCGCGAGAGCGGGGGGCGCCGTGCCCCGGCGGCCGGCGAGCGCTGCTGCGTAACGTTCACAGCTGACGAGGTCTTCGCATGTGTGAGAAAAATGAAGCGCGGCAAGTCGCCGGGGCACGACGGCCTCAGCGTGGAGCATGTTATCTGGGGTGGGCCGAGACTACATGAAAAACTTGCGGTATTTTACAATATGTGTTTGAGTCACAGCTACCTACCTAAAGATTTTATGAAAACGATAGTTATACCACTTGTAAAAAACAGAAATGGCGATGTTTCTGATTCTTCCAACTACCGTCCGATTTCATTAGCGACAATTACGTCTAAAATTTTCGAACGGCTGTTACAACCTGAACTAAATAAAAACATAAAGTTGAATAGTGCTCAATTTGGTTTCCGTGCTGGTCATTCCACGATGATGGCTATATTTGCTTTAAAAAATACGGTTAAATATTACCTTAGTAGGAAAACTAGCGTGTACGCCTGTTTTCTCGATCTTTCTCGCGCTTTTGATACGATTAAATATGATATGCTATGGACAAAGATGGAGCAAACAGGAGTGCCTAGGATTATCATAGGAGTATTGGAACACTGGTATAAAAGTCAAGCAAATGTAGTTCGTTGGGAAAACGTCCTGTCAGATGAATACACCCTCACCCGTGGGGTAAGGCAGGGCGGGATCACATCCCCGGTCTTATTCAACCTTTATGTAAATGACCTGATAGAGGAGCTCAGTGGCACCGGCGTCGGATGCCATATGAACAATCACTGCGTTAATAGCATAAGCTATGCCGACGACATGGTGCTGCTGGGGCCCTCGGTCGGGGCATTGAAAGAACTAATAGGTATCTGTGAAATATAAGCCCGAACGCACGGTCTTAAATATAACGTTAAGAAAACAGAATTACTGATATTTAAACACGGGAAGGGGCCTGATTATGTTCCTGTTATAAGGCTTTATGATACACCGATACTTATAAAAAGTAGATTCAAATATTTGGGTCATATACTGACCGACAAATTAAAAGATGATGATGACATGGACAGGCAACGCAGGTCTATAGCTGCGAAGGGTAATATGTTGGCTCGTCGCTTCTTCCGCTGCACCAAACAAGTTAAAATCACCCTGTTTGTGGCGTACTGCCAGGCGCTCTACACCAGCCAGTTGTGGCGCGACTACACGCAGCGTGCCTATCACACGCTGCGTGTACAGTATAATAACGCCTTCCGGGCCATGCTGGGCCTGCCGTGGCGGTGCAGCGCGTCTGGCATGTTCGCCGAGAACAGGGTGGACGACTTCTGCGCGGTTATGAGGAAGAGGAATGCCTCTTTCTCTAGCCGGGTAAACGCTACCGACAATAGCATGCTAAGGGCGGTATGTGATGCATGCAAAAGCACCATATGCGGCCCTTAACATGCTAGCTGTTAAAATTTTAAGTATTGTAATAATTATCATTTTTGTAATTTTGTAATTTTTTCTAAATTCTAATTTCTATGGGTTTCTATTACCTGAAATAAATGAATTTTATTTTATTTTATTTATTTTATTGTTTGCTATGTTTTAATTTGACTCCTGATTTATCTGCTAGTTCAACGTCACATTGGAATCTCGTCAGACATGGAAGTGTACGGTAAGAAGTTCGCTTTGATTCGTCTCTTAGTCAAACTGTTAACTGTATTGTATACGCAGGATTTGATAATGTAATTGAAATAAACAAGAATCGTGACGTAACTGTGGATTATAACAGTTAATAAATACTTTGTTTTTAATAGGGATACATCATTTGATCTTAAACGTTGTTAACAGAATCATTAATAAGCAGCTAAATTTATATTTATCATGGATACAAATGAAATACAGCTCTGTATGAATAAAATAAGTTCCAGTTTTAAATCAAATGTTTTTGCTGCAAACCGATTGCCTATTTGGGTAAATTTACCTGCTTATATTATAAGCAATTTAGATCCCGACTCAAACCCGGGGTCTCACTGGATAGCTATACATATTGATATTAATGGCATTGGTGAATATTTTGACTCATTTGGTCAAAAACCTACAGGTAGTCATAAGCTATTTTTGAAAAGAAATTTCAGGAGATGGGTTTATAACCACAACTCATTTCAAAATCCTTTTACCTCGGTCTGCGGGGAATATTGTTTAGTCTATCTGTATTTTAAGATTAAAGGAAAAACTATGTGTGACTTGGTAAATTTGTTTACTGAGAGTTCTCTATGTAACGATCTAATTGTAAGAAATATGTTTAAGTCTATTTTTTTGAAATCAACAATTAAATATAAAACAAATTCTTTTATTGTTCTAAATTAAGTCTACATTTTCGTCAAGGGAAGTGTATTTGTGAATAAAACATAAAAATTAAAACATAGTATTCATTAAAACTTTATTCAAAGTCAAGGCTATGGTCTATTTATACTATGAACATCGGCGCTTGGAACTTGTGTTACTTATCTAATATGAAAGACAATGACTCTTTGTTGGAAAAAAAAATAACTAGAAAGGAAGCTTAGAATACAAAAGGTGTTCGCTATACAAAGAAAAATGTTCGGTACGAGTTATAAAGCAATTAAACAAACAAAACGCAAACAATCGAGTAAAAAAAGATAAAAGGAACAAATTAAGATCTTAAAACTACTTATACACTTATTTTGTATTGTCTATAACGTAATTTACACAATCACTTTTGTCCGCTAACTGTTTGGTGATTTGGTAAATCACATCTCTTGTGGATTCCACGTGAGCGTCCTCTTCGGAGTGAGCGTAGTATTTAACACGCACTTCCGCATGTTTCCAATGCTCCGTTGGCGGAACATTTTTTATTTTCCGCGCATCATACACCTCAATTTTTATAAGATGTGAGGCGTATGATGCATCGTCTTTATTGGACTTTATAAAAGCCACGCCTTCCGCAGTGGCTTGGCTGACGCTCGATGACTTTACTGCAATTTTCCTTTTCTTCCGTTTTTCAAAGAAGCCATCTATGCTGTTATTAGGCCTCTTGTTAGTGTTAGCAATAGCTTTTTTGACTTTATAGGCCAACGTTCCTTCTTCATCACTTGCTTCGTCGTCGGGATAATAATAATTTTTAAATGTATTTTCCTGTAACAATATAAAAACATTATTCAAACGGTCCTTCAAAGTAGATTTACATGGTAAACACATAAATAGATGAAGGTTATGTTACAATCAATCAAAATCTGAAATAAGTGGGCACACATAAAATTATGACTACATACTTAAATCCATTTTAGCAACAAAACACTGCTTTCAGCAACCTTGCACTAAACTTTTTACACTTCACGACTCACGACTCTCTTACTCGAAGACCTTGCTCGGAGAATTTTTGGGGCGCAATGAAGTCGAGATGTGATGGCGCGCTTTTATACCCAGAGCGATCCCTACAAGTTGGGACACGTATTTTTTGAAAGAATGGCTTCGCTTAGTGAACAGGTATAAACTCGTATTCTCCAGACGCGGTTTGTTGAAGAACAAAAGACAGCGGCGGTTCTTTTGAAACAAAGACAACAATAAAGCAATTATACTATGCCGTCCGCGTTTTTGAGGTCCTTTATGCGTAGTGCAATTTAACAGGTTTAAACCAGTATCTTCAAAGACATACACTCAAAAAAACATAAAGCTCCTCTTATTGACGACGGTCAGGTAAATAAACGGATCGCCTAGTGAACACGTTCAAACTAGCTGTTATTTCAAAAAGCTCTCTTTGCATAGTGTATTGATGTTAAGTAATTGAATAACAAAAGATCGTGGTGCGTTTGATACAAAGAAAACAATAAAACTACTGAAACCATTTACTGTATTATGTAAACTCTCTATCTATATGTATATTCATAATATAAACTTTAGCTATATAATATGTCCACAAAATGTAGGATAGTACCTACTGTGTAAGCGAAACACAAGGCTGCGTTCTTAATATCCTTTATACATAGTGCAATCCTACAAGTTTTGACTAGTATTTAAATAATCGAATTGCGTAACAAACACGTTAAAACTAGTATGTCTAAGGAGATTAGAAGTGAAAAGCAATAAAGCAACAAAATTCTTGTTTTTAACTGAAACCATTTACTATTTAGCGTAACAATATTCTCCAAAACGTAGGTTAGGTTAGGTTAGATTTATGATAGTTCTGAAAGTTATGGCTTCAGAATAAAATAAGTAGTTTGCAAAATAAGAATTTGTCAAAAGGTATGTCTACGAAACATCGAGTTGCGAATCAAAAGTACAAACCAAATACCATATAGCGTGACAATATTCTCCAAAACGTAGGTTAGGCTAGATTTAAGATAGGCCTGAAAGTTAGGGCTTACGAATTTCTCCAAAACGTAGGTTAGGTTAGGTTAGATTTAAGATAGTCCTGAAAGTTATGGCTTACGAATTTGTCCAAAACGTAGGTTAGGTTAGGTTAGATTTAAGATAGTCCTGAAAGTTATGGCTTACGAATTTGTCCAAAACGTAGGTTAGGTTAGGAGGTTAGGTTTGAATTTCTCTAAAATGTAGGTTAGGTTAGGTTAGATTTATGATAGTCCTAAAAGTTATGAGTTACGAATAAAAGTGTACTGCGAATAATGCGATAGGATATTTATGTGCTGATAGAATAATGAATTGAAAGTAGACTTACGAAAAGACATGGTATTATTTGTACGGAGCGTGGCGGGTAATCAGGTACCCAGGAAAAAAAAAAGGTCGGCACCGAACCCCCAAGTGGGCGCAGGTAAAAAGCTGAACCTAACAAAGGGTGGGTCCATAACAACGGAAAGGGTATATCCTTTTATGAGTATGTGATTGGGTGTTGGTATTATGTTGCAATGGAAGTACATATATACCAGAAAGTGTGGGCGGAGCGTGATGAGACCCCGTCCAATCGCTTTAAATACTACTTATAACATGCCATTATGCTTAGCGTTTGTGGACTATGAGAAGGCCTTTGATTCGATCGAGACTTGGACAGTGCTTGAGTCTCTCCAGCGATGCCGTATTGACTATCGGTATATCGAAGTGTTGAAGTGTTTGTACAATAACGCCACCATGTCGGTCCGAATACAAGACCAGAGGACGGAGGAAATTCCATTGCAAAGAGGTGTGAGACAGGGAGATGTTATCTCTCCGAAACTGTTCACCAACACAATGGAAGATGCCTTTAAGCTTCTGGAGTGGAAAGGATTCGGCATCAATATCAACGGCGAGTACATCACTCACCTTCGATTTGCCGACGATATAGTAGTCATGGCAGAATCGATGGAAGACCTTAACACGATGCTCAAAGACCTCAATCGGGTTTCCCAACGGGTGGGCCTTAAGATGAACATGGACAAAACGAAAGTCATGTCGAATGTCCATGTGGTGCCCACCCCAATAGCAGTAGGAAACTCAACTCGCAAAGTTGTTGACGAATACGTCTACCTAGAACAAACAGTCCAACTAGGCAAGTCCATCTTTGAGAAAGCGGTCAATCGTCGAATCCAACTCGGCTGGGCAGCGTTCGGGAAACTGCGAAATGTCTTCTTGTCCAATATACCTCAGTGTCTGAAATCGAGAGTGTATGATCAATGTGTGTTACAAGTGATGACTTATGGCACTGAAATGTGGCTGCTTACTATGGGCCTTATAAGAAAGCTCAAAGTCACGCAACGAGCTATAGAGAGGGCTATGCTTGGAGTTTCTCTGCGTGATTGAATCAGAAATGAGGAGATCCGCAGACGAACGAAGGTAACCGACATAGCCCAGCGGATTAGCAAGTTGAAGTGGCAGTGGGCAGGGCACATAGCACGGAGAGCTGATGGCCGATGGGGTCGAAAAGTTCTCGAATGGCGGCCGCGTATTGGCAAGCGCAGCGTAGGACGACTAGCCACAAGATGGTCCGATGACCTCATACACGTGGCAGGAAGGCGCTGGTTGCATGCTGCTTCCAACCGGCCACTTTGGAAATCCATGGAGGAGGCCTATGTTCAACAGTGGACTTCTTGTGGCTGAGATGATGATGATGAATATAGCGTAGCTTTTTGAAGACAAATATCAACTTACGAGTTCTATTACACAAAGCTTCGATATGATGTTTGAATGAAAGAGTTTCATCTAGTATAATACCCAGGTATTTTATTTTATTTGCCATTGTAATGGGGGAACATTCACATTGGTTATCAGTGGGGATTCTACAATAATGAGCATACAGTGTGGAGTTACTTTGACTTGAAGTTGATTTGCGCATTGAAAACTTAATATTATTTGTCTTGTCTGCATTAAGCGTTAGTAAATTGTGCTGAAGCCATTTATTAACCACATTGAATCCGTGCTGTGCATGCATGTAGAGTTCGTTTTCTGAGTGTGCCGAAAAAAGAAGAGCAGTGTCGTCAGCGTAAGATATGATAATGCCATGGTCCAGTTTTAGGCTACAAAGATCATTTATGTAAATCAAAAACAGGGTAGGACCTAAAATACTTCCTTAGGGAACTCCAAAAGAAGTGTTGTCCTGATCATCGCTGAGAACATTTCCTATCCTAACGCATTGGGAACGGTCTTCTAGATAGCTAATAAAGAGTTTCAGCTGGGGACCTCTTATGCCAATTGCCTCAAGTTTGCGCAATAGAAGAGGGATAGAAACGGTGTCAAAAGCTTTGGCAAGGTCCAGGAAAATTCCCAGTGTGTGCTTGCCTTTATCAAGATTCTGTGCTATATAGTCAGTCAAATGATGTACGGCATCGGCTGTAGACACCTTTGATCTAAATCCAAACTGCTTTTTTGACAAAATCGAGTTATCCTCCAAGTACTTAACTAACCTATTGTTTAGAATTTTTTCTAGTACTTTAGATAAAGAAGGCAGCAAAGAAATAGGTCGATAGTTTGTCACTAGATTTTTGCTACCGGATTTATAAACAGGGACAATAACAGCTTTTTTAAGACACTTGGGAAAGTAATTAATAGATTCAGGCGTTACTTTGCGGAGGTCCATATCAACAAACTGGAACAAATTACCTTGCTACTCCGCGAAACCAGTGCCGGGCTCGTGCAAAATAGCTGCATCTGTGCGACACATATATGTTCATGCAAAAACCCACCCTCCTCCGCTTCCACACGAAACAACATATATCACACAGACTCAACTACACACCACCACCACTAAACACTAAAACTACACGATCGACGCGCGTTTCGCCTCTATACGAGGCATCATCAAGATCAAAGAAACAGTACGACCGTTGTACAGTGTTGGACCGTTGGCCCTTTGTCAGATAAAATTTATAATTTTTTAAAATCAAAGGAAATAAATGTTGCTTTTAAGACTAATAATTCTTTGTATTCTAGACTATGTAATGGTAAGGATAAAGTAGAAAGAGGGAGTAGATCAGGAGTATATAAGCTCACTTGTGACGATTGTAGTAGCGTTTATTATATAGGACAAACCGGTCGTAGTTTTAATATTAGATATAAGGAGCATGTTTCATCTTATAGGCATAAGCACGCAGAGAAGTCCAATTTTGCAAAACATTTGATAGACACAGATCATACATTATCAGATGCTCATTCTTATGAAATATTACACTTTTGCAAAAAGGGATTTCGTCTGAATGTTTTGGAGCATTTGGAAATAGTTAGGTACAACAACGCGGGATCCATTGTCAATGAACAGGTTAATTTTCCTTCTTCTCCTTTATTGCGGGTATGCTTAAATTCTGTCTTTAACAATGGGGGTAGCTGAGATTGAGATAAATTATGTGGGTAGTTTGTGATAATATACGGGGGTACTTTTGTTTTATTTTTAAATTTTGAGGGTAGGCTTTGAGAAAAATAATAAGGGTAGTTGTGCAAAAATGTTGGCGGTAGGTGGGATTAAAGAAAATTGTTTTAGTTTGTCAGTACGCCATTCGTTTAAGTAGCGAACGGTCGTACTGTTTCTTTGATCTTGATGATGCCTCGTATAGAGGCGAAACGCGCGTCGATCGTGTAGTTTTAGTGTTTAGTGGTGGTGGTGTGTAGTTGAGTCTGTGTGATATATGTTGTTTCGTGTGGAAGCGGAGGAGGGTGGGTTTTTGCATGAACATATATGTGTCGCACAGACGCAGCTATTTTGCACGAGCCCGGCACTGGTTTCGCGGAGTAGCAAGGTAATTTGTTCCAGTTTGTTGACTTGGGAAAGTGTCCTGTATTTAAACTATTATATTAATATTTGATTAATTTTTGATATTAAATAAGTATTTACCTTTACACTGCAATTTTTTTTTTTCAATTATTATATTATTAAATGATATTATTTTAATGGGTTTTTTAGTATGGTTAATTTTTTTTTTGACTATGTTTATGATTAATGTGTTATATAATGGAATGTTTTAATTTAATTTATTATGCTACTAATCCTTAGAAAATAAGACGTTTGTATTACTAACAATCTATGGACCCTGGTCTGCAATAAAGTTTTGAATTGAAAAAAAATAAACATGTGTGAAAAATTTGACTTAGTGGAGGTACTAAAATGTGCCTATATTGTTTTAAAATTCTATTAGATATATCTGGGGCCCTAGTGAAAAGGGGGTTATGTGTAAATAGGCGGTTTTTAAGTTATATTTTTGGTTGAAATTAGAAAATAAAACTGCATATGTTGGTGTACAACGGTATAACATAATCCTTTTAAAACATGGACCTTCGTTTGTTAAAAGGATATAAGTCAGCGCTAAAAACCACATCGGGATGTTATAACACTTGATTTTTTTTTTTTCACGTCGCTATATTCCTATTTATAGGAGGTAAAACGAGTTAAAATACCATTTATTTTAAGAAAAAAGTGATAACCGCTAGAAATCGTGACATGACGTTTTTCACTTTTGAAAAAATTTCATTTTCACAACGTGCAATAAGTAGTTAGTTGAGTGGTAACTTTTTACACAATATTTTTTATATATTTTTGTTTTTAACTGATGTTATGTTGTTATACACACTATTAAAACGAAGTTTAGTTAGTGTATCTGGGTTCAGGTGTAGTTATAAAAAGCGTGTAGGGTTTTAGTTTCGTAAAATAGGGTAGGTACAATTATGATTTACACGTAATAGAGACACAGGGGAGAGGGGAACGCTCTAGGCCGCTTCCCGCTCCGCCGGTCGACAATGGACGTCGTGCTGCGGAGTGGTGAGGTTGGCTACCAAAGCGACGAGTAATACCCTTTTACACAATTTTATCGCATAATTTGAATTTGAACTGATGTACTTTTTAAGTAGTTTATAGTAATTATATCCTTACGCACAAAGTATTGTAGAATTACGTTTTCTATACCTATACGGGTAAAATTTACAAAAAAGGACCGTGAAGATTAAATTTGCAAGAGTAAATAATTGGTTACTTATCACTAAAGTCTACGAAACTTATCACAGGGCAGGCTAGAACGTTTACTTGGTACAACTATTAAATTGTACAAATTTACAATTGTACTTGTTATTGGTTCATCGTGTAACGTGTCTATTTACGTGACTTATTTGTTATTCACAGTCCATAGACAGACTAAATAGTCATAGTAGTAGCTTTGTAAATTTTTGTTCCATACGTACGTATCATAAATAGAAAAATATACTTTAGAATACCTATACGTCCTACTGCTGGGCACAGGCTTTCCCTCGCAATGAGAAGGCTTGGGCGTTAGTTCCCTCGCGGGCCCAGTGTGGATTGGTAACTTCAGACACACCGTTGAATTGCTTCGCAGGCTTATGCCGGTTTCCTCGCGATGTTTTTCTTCACCATAAATGTTTTGCAATGGCAATGTTGCCAGTAATATCGGCATTTATACTGAGGAATCGATATCAATCGGAGGAGTTGAGTTAAACGAAGTAGATAGTTTTACTACAGCGTCAAACGTTTGTATTGCACAACATCAAACTTTGCCCTTACTACAACAAGATAAACCACCCCTGCTGGAACCTAATTACGGTATTGAAGGTACCAGTGCTGCAAATCTAACTCCAACCTGTAACGATGAGCCAGTGCCAACATCACGTAATATTGATGTAGCCGATGATAGTAATTCTGATCAATCTATGATTAATTTTAGTTATGGAAGTAGTGACAAATTTATACCAAATACAGATTCATCCTGTTCAAGTGATTATCCAAAGAAAAAGAAAAGTAATAATAAAGAAAATATAATAATTGCAGCTTTAGATGACGAACAAAATGAATGTAGTTTTTAGGAAAGAGAAGGAGTTATAGGTGGAAAAAAAAGGAAAAACAAAAACGAATACAAAGAAGAGAAGAATATATAGATAAAATAAAAAACGCTGCAGGAATACAGGAAAAAGTTATGAAATATGAAAAGGAAAACAAATGACGCTAGGTTTTAAAAATCATTAAAACAATGCAGATTAAAATGCGTTGATCGGATCTCAGAAGATTTTAGGAAAAAGGTGTTTGATTACTATTGGGGATTAGGGATAAAATATATGATAAAAGAGTGGAATATATGAAATCTCTAATAGTAGTAGAAGATAAAAAAACTGAAAAAAAAACAATCCTAAAGGCAAGAGATTGAGACAGTTTTCATTCTAACTACTATAATTTAAAATTAAGAGGTGAAATTTATAAAAATTTGCTAAGATTTTCTAATGAAGACATTGAACGAAACAAATAAATTTATTCAAATTGTGTGCAGTAAATTAGTTGCTTGTCGTCTCAATAAAGAACCTAAGCAAGGCCGTGGCAAAAAACCAAGCTATAAATCAATAAGCGAGCCAAGACTTGAAGAAATTAAACAGCATATTTTGAGTTTTCCTGCCTACGGAAGCCATTACTGTCGTTCGCAAACATCATTGAAGTATTTTCCTCCAGATCTTAACATGAATAAAATGTATCACAGTTATATTTGCTTTACTATGTTTACGAGTCTAAAAGGTATAAGTAGAATAATCAGCAATTTAGCAAGGATACAAGAATACTTTATCTATTACAACGTAGTGAACAAGAACGTGAATAATGGTGTAAGTCCTAAATTTACATATAACTACATATTTCTTTGTTTGTATGTGTTCTCATTTACATAAAAAATATTGTTTATATGGACAAAGTTCCAAACTTTTGACGACTTTTAGAAATATTCGCCGATCAAGATAGTGAGGTGCCTCCTTACACAAAGACAATATACTGTGTAAAAAGGTATGTTTCGGAGTCATAACCTTATACATGAACGATTTATTCCTTTTTAGTACTTATACCCGTCTTTATTGATCCAATGTCAGAAACTATCAACATTAGGGCAATGTTACATATATACTTATTAGCGGGAAAAGCTCATATTTACAACGGTAGTTTTGGTACTCGTCACGAGCTAACTATGCTCTTTGAACTTTTAGTGAATGAAATACTGGTTTTACTTGAAAATAAAACTATATTATTTCTCCATACAAATGTCAGTCATACATAAAAAAACCGTCGCCCTTAACTTTCTAAGACAACACATCGTTAGCCAGTTGCAGGGCTCGTACAGCGCCATCTATTAGCGCCAAGTGGCTTTATTGTAACAGAAGCAATGCTACGAATTAGACATGCCGCCCACCAAGGACAGAATGTCCTTTCCAACCGCCCACCATAGCATTATAGATTACTCTAACCTTTGGCGAGGGTTACAATAAGTACTCTTAAACTATACTCAAACATAACTAAAACAAAACAACATTCGATAGCAGTAAATAACAACACAAATGCTCTATTTAACAATCGAATTAGACAAACTAGCTATTTATTAATTGGTAAAACACAAAGTTTTGAAGTTGGACGTTTAATAACTGAATTTTTACATTTTAATGTCACCACTCTAGTTAATCCGTCCGAGCCAGGATGTTTGGTGAGGATTCTACCAAAAAGCCATTTACTAGGAGGTAAATCATCCTCCTTCACCAGAACAATATCTCCGACCTCAGGTTCAGGTGTCTTGAAGGCCCATTTGTAACGATGCATCAGATGAGTCAAATATTCATTCGACCATCGCCTCCAAAAATTTTGCAACATCCCTTGAGTGACCTGCCACCTTTTCAAGGTACTGACATTTGAGCTTTCATAATTTACCTCAGGGACCGTTACAAGTGGCTCTCCAACTAGAAAGTGACCAGGAGTTAAAGGGTTTACTTCTCCTGGATCGTTGTTTACTACTGACAGCGGCCGTGAATTAAGGCATGCCTCATTTGACTCAACAGTGTACTCATCTCTTCGTACGTCAAAGTAGACTCACCGATGACTCGCTTAACATGATATTTGGTGGATTTAATGCCCGCATCCCATAATCCACCAAAATTGGGCGCTCGAGGAGGTGTAAAGTGCCAGTTGGTCCCGTGAATAGCTAAACTATCAGCTATCTCCTGAATCATTGATGATTTTTCTTCATCAAACAGAACCTGCAACTCCTTTGAGGCTCCAAAAAAGTTTGAGCCATTATCACTATATAACTCAGCACAATGGCCTCGTTTGGCCACAAATCTTTTAAAATATTCTAAAAAACCTCTAGCTGTAAGGTCGCTCACAACTTCGATGTGTACGGCTTTTGTAACCATACACACGAATAAACATACATAGCCTTTGTATGCTTTGTAGCCTCTGCCTTTGGAGGTTCTCAGCATGATTGGGCCTGCATAGTCTACGCCGCTGCTTAAGAACGCTCTAGCCGGTGTAACTCTTACCGCGGGCAGAGAGCCCATAAATTGGTTTTGTAGCTTGGCCTTATACCGAACGCAAGTCACGCATTTGCGTACGTGATGTTTCACCAGATTCTTTGCTCCAATTAACCAGTAAGCTGACCGGATAAAAGTTAACATCAACTGTATATCACCGTGCAATGTTTTCTTATGAGCATCGTCTACTATTAAATCTGAAAAGTGTGACTTGTGCGGCAATAATATGGGTTGTTTAATTTGTTCGGGAGCGTGTGATTGAGATATTCTCCCATTTGCTCTCAGCAACCCGTCTTCGTCGATGAAAGGATTTAAACTAACCAGTTTCGACGATTTGGATTTGATTTGTCCGTAAGTTTGTATTTCCTTTATATCTGATTGAAATTCAGCAGCTTGAACTAATTTTATACAAATTATTAACGATTCATCTAACTCCCACTTTGCCTTGACCTTTTTGGATAATGTTCCTTTTTATGACGAATCTCCCACAATATGCTACCACGCGGATTAGCTTCTTTAGTGAGGAATAGTTGTCAAGGAGTCCATCCTCTACATTAGCTACGTGTGCTCTCAAAGATAATTCTTCGTGAGTGTTATTGTTCTTTAGTTTGTTATATGTAACTTCTTTATTCCACAGAAACTTCGGACCAAATTTCCACAGTTCTAACTCACCAAATTCTGCTGGCTGAACTCCACGAGAAGCATAATCAGCTGGATTCTCTTTTGTGGACACATGAGACCATTGTGAAGATTCTAATGTGGCATGGATTTCGGAAACTCTATTTGCCACAAACGTCTTCCAGTTGCTTGGGTGCTTATTCAACCAGGCCAGTACTACCGTTAAATCCGTCCAAGCTCTCACATTGTTTCTGGGAATCTTCAGTACCTCAGCAGTCTCTACCAGCAGCTTGGCAACCAGGACAGCGCCGCACAGTTCCAAGCGCGGAATGCTGACTTGTCGAACCGGTGACACTCTGGTTTTGGCGCTCACTAGAACGACATGGACGTCTCCTGTTGCGCTGACTACACGCATATAAACAACCGCTCCATAAGCTACATTTGACGCGTCCGAAAAGCCATGTAGTTCAACCACGATATCATCGTCTTTTGTGAATAGCCACCTGGGAATACTGAACCCTGTCAGCTGATCTAATTAATCACGGTAAGTATACCAATCCTCTGAGATACTCGTTGGTGGCTCTTCATCCCATCCTGTCCCCGCTATCCACAATCGTTGTATAAAAATCTTCGCTTTTATCACGCACAGTGCTATCCACCCTAGTGGGTCGAATAGCCGCGCTACATCCGATATAATTTTCCTTTTTGTTACAGGTGCAGACAACGGAGGTAGCTTCACCGAGTATTGGAATTCATCGCGACCTCTGTTCCAGGTAAGTCCTAAAATCTTTACAATATTATCTTGTTTGAACTCTAAATTTTTGTTCTCTTTGTTTTCCTTTCCTTCTCCTTCCCCTGTTTGGTCTATTATTTTTAGTAAGTCATCTTTATTGCCCGACCACTTTTGCAAAATGAATCCACCTTCTTTTAATAGTGCAATCATTTCTTTATATAACTTTCCTCCTTCTTCTATTGTTTGACCACCAGTCATCAAGTCGTCCATATAAAACTCTTTAGCGACCCTTTCCGCAGCTATTGGGTACCTTTCTTTGTGATCTATAGCGACTTGATTCAAAGCTTTAACTGCTAGATAAGGGGCTGAAGCTGTATCGAAGTACATCTTTACAATGTCAGCTATTATACAAACAGGATGTTTTCGCCAGCTTGTAATCAAATGTCGCAACTCTGGTTGCAGCGTGGGACCAACCATCAAGGTGTCGTTCAATGAAATGCCTTTCTCATTTTTGCAGGATGCATCGAAGACTACTCTGACCTTGGTGGTGGACTTGTCCTCCCTGACAACTGCATGGTGAGGTAAGCAGACCGACTGTTCTGTATTTACGTCCATTTCTGGCACTGGCACCATGTGATTTAACTGTAAGTACTCGGTTATTACTTGTGTGTATCTACCCTTTAGTACCTTGTCCTTTTCAAACTTTCTTTCTAATGATTTTAATCTCTTAATTGCAATTGCACGTGATTCACCATGTTTACAGGTTGGCTCATCATCGCGAAACGGAAATTTCACCACGTATCGGCCATCTTCATCTCGGCGTGTCGTGGCTGCAAAGATGTCTTCGCACCTTTGTTTTTCCATTGATAAAATTGGTGTATTCAATAAAGGCTCATTTTCCAATTCCCAAAATCGTTTTATTACCTCATTTTCATCTACTTGCGCGTGCAAGACCGATACTTTGTTTTCTGTACCTGCGGTACCCATAGAGCCAGATAATATCCATCCAAGGGATGTGCACTGAGCTACCGGGGACCCTAAGGGCCCTTTAAGTACGCCTTCCTTTATAATTTGGCTATAGGCTTCCGCTCCCAACAAAATGTCTATTTTGTTGGGTGAATCAAAATTTGGATCAGCCAGGCACAAATCTTTTAATTGTATCCAATCCGGAACCGATACCTTTCTCTCTGGTAGTAACGTTGTAATGTTGGTTAATACGAAACACTTTAACTCCATTCTAAAACTCGGATCCGTGATTGACTGAATCTTTAATGTCACTACCGCTTTTGACATCATTGACTGCTGATCACCACCTACTCCTAAAATTGTCAGGTTGGCTGATGTTCTCTTTAATCCCAAACCTTGAACCGTAGCCTCCGTCACAAACGAGGCTTGTGAACCCTGATCCAATAAGGCTCTGACAGGCCGGTACTGACCTGTTCTCGATTCAACAGTTACAAGTGCCGTGGGTAATAAAACATGATTACTCAACTTGCCTTTCGAAAAACAGCTCACTACCGGCGTGGTCTCACTTGAGGAACGACTAGACCCCATGGTTGACGTTCCACTACCTGCCACTTTACTCGAACCCTCCTCAACTGTTTGAACTAAACTACCTGAATTAACAGTTGAAGCCGGGACACCCTTCGGGTGAAGCAAGGAATGATGTTTTTTATTGCAGATCCTGCAGCTGGTGGCTTTTTGGCAAAATCTTACACCATGATTGCTACCTAAACAATTATAGCACATTCGATTGTTTGTCACAAACTCGTGCCTTTTTTCAAAGTCTTGGCTGGCAAACTTCTTACAAAAACACAATTTATGTTCTTCGCTACAAAACTCACAACACATTTTGACAACATTAGTCGCATGTAATACTTTAGTGTGGCTAGCTTTATTACTGTTGAAAGACTTTGAACTCGATGTTGTTGGTTTGTTTACATTTTTAGGCTCAATAAATTCCAACGCTCGATATCTATTAGTCAAAAACCTTTGAAACTCTACGAACGTTGGCAATGAATCAGAAGAAACATTTGTTGTCACATTTAACTCCCACTGCTTCCGAGACTCGGGATCTAATTTAAGCGAAAGCAGGTGGATTACAATGATATCCCATGTCGACACATCAATACCTATATTTTGTAAGGCATTCAAGCAATCGGATGACGTATCCATTAATTCTTTCAAACACCCGGCCGACTCAGTAGATAGATTCCGTTGACTAAGCAACCGTTTCAAAATACAGTGTGACAGATATTTTTTATTGCTATACCGGTCTTCCAATTGTTTCCAACATTGAGTGTAATTCGCGTCCGATACAGGTGTGTATCGAATCAGTTGCTTAGCTTCTCCTGTCAAATACCCTTTAAGATATTGCAACCTTTGTACGTTATCTAATGCTTTGTTATTGTGGATCATAGACACGAATAAATCCCGGAAAGTGGTCCACTCCGTGTATTTGCCCGAAAACAATGGAATACTAATTTTGGATAATTTGACTAGAGTTGACTTTATGTTTACACTTTCACTTGACTGACTTAACGTACATTTGAGCTTAAACTTGGATACAATATTCTTTAACTCGCTCACACTTGTATGACATATATTGCTCTTCTGTCTGTTCGTATACATCAGTTGTTGCATACACATGAGCCTTTAATAACTTAGAATCAGCTGTCTGCATTATTTGTTTATGACCCTGTCTAAAATCTGACCACAACTGTTCCAATGCCTCTAATTTACTTCCGACATAATCTAAAGTTATGCGCTCCTTTAGCGACTTTTTAAAATTACTTCTTGCTTTAGTTACACGACATGACAAGTCGTCTTGAAAACTAACTAACGATTCCATGTTTACAACAACCAATACAAATCAAAACAAACAAGCAAATAAACGTTAACTGGTAAATTTTATTAAGTAAAATTCCGTAAAAAATTACAAGTGTTTGAACTAATTGAAGCTTGGGCGATATCCGGCACGGATTCCCCGTACCTCCGTTTTTTCTCTTAATATTCTAAGTCCTAAATTTAACTGTGATATTACAAGCAAAGTAAATATTTAACTAATAATGCACTAAGTCCAGGACTTCTAGGATATAAGGTTGAAAATGTCAAAACAATCTTGATGAACTTCCACTTTTACTAAGTTTTGAACTCCTTTATAATAAGGTTGAATTCCGCGTACCGAATAATTTTAAAAGTACTCACGGTTTGCACTTGACCACCTCACTCACACATGCACCAGTATCCACTTGATCTGCTGTGACGCGTTCGCTAACGCCCTCTCCGCTGACCTCCTGACGGTGAAACCACGCCGCTTGTGATTCAGCTTGGCACCGGTTGACCACTAGATGGCGCCACGTGTTGCCGTTTCACTGCACTTCACTTCTACTCAATCTTATCCCTCCGAACAGCGATCCACTGCTACTATGGGAACGATGCGGAGAGTAGCTCACACGCACTGAACTACCAAAACTGTCCGATTCGCTGGACCATGGTCCGAGCTAACTATGCTCTTTGAACTTTTAGTGAATGAAATACTGGTTTTACTTGAAAATAAAACTATATTATTTCTCCATACAAATCTCAGTCATACATAAAAAAACCGTCGCCCTTAACTTTCTAAGACAACACATCGTTAGCCAGTTGCAGGGCTCGTACAGCGCCATCTATTAGCGCCAAGTGGCTTTATTGTAACAGAAGCAATGTTACGAATTAGACAGGTACTTGTTTATCATTTTCCATTGAAAAGTTACATTTTTTTTCGACACCCTTAACACCCTTTTCAGATATTATCCCATCCCACTGCACAGTCGTCCTTTAAATTCATGATTATCCTTTCTACCTCAGTTTCATCAGTATCGAGCAGCCCAAAGGATGCTAAGGTTGTGCTACACTTAAAATCCGTGTTTGGAAAATACTGAGATGAGCTCTGAATTTTTTCTGCCAGACATTTACCAACATTAACAAAGAAATAATTTGCAATGTTAGCAGATGTCGACTGTGACGAGTGTGCTTGTAATAAACCTGAAGATGACTCATGTTGCTTCGAGGTGTATGTTACATTTTTAACATATATCCAGATTTTTTTACTATTCGATCCCCCTTTCTCCAGTGCCATTTTGTCATAGTTAATTTTAAATTTCTTTAAGAGATTGTTACAAAAATTTCTATACCTCTTATAAGTTAATTGCAATAATTGATTATCTGGGTTAGATTTGGCCTTCGAATGCAATTTATCTCTGTGTCTCATACAGCGAATTAGGCCTGGCGTGATCCAAGGCTTAATGATATAATTTTTGTTGCTCAACCGAATATGGATCGTATTTTTCTGTATCGCATGTTGGACATTTTCTATTAGGTATAAAGTACAAAACTGCGGATCAGCTGAATTGTAAAGCGGGTCAAAGTCAATGTTGCGTAAAACTTCTTCAAGTTTATTTACGTTCAATTTAGAAATTGTGCGATTAATGCTTAGTTTAGGTAATTTACAATTTAAGGTTAGTAGGAAGGACAGCATTGTGATCGGTTATTGTCGAGTTAATAACTAGTGTAAGCGAGGGAAAATTCGATTTAAGTATGACATGGTCCAAACAAGAATCACTGCCAGGACGCGTGGGAAGCGTATGAGCAGGGTGCTCCCTGTTCATACATGAAAGGAACATAGGTTGAGGTAGTCCTTAGCAGCTGCGTCGGCACACTCTGGAAGAATATTTATGTTAATATCTCCAATTAACATTATATTTTTGAAGGATGATAAATTTTGCAAGGTGATGTTTAAAGATTCAACAAAATTCTTTGAATTAATAAAGGAGGGAGGCGTATACAGTGCTAATATAGCGAAGTCTGTCCCGATTTTTATTAACAATCTATTACAGTCATTTAAATTTGGTTCCTCAATAGTGACATTAAGATGACTTCTTGCATAAACTATCACCCCGTCATTTTGATTGTAATGTACATTACTCCTATGCATAGTATATTCCGGCATTAGTGGTACGCTTTGTCGTTTTGAAAGCCAAAATTCAGTTAAAACTGTAACGTCACAATTTACATTTAGTCGTTGTTGGAGGGAACTGAAATTGTCAAAGTTCTTAAAAACGCTGCGTATATTTTGTGTTAGTACGGTTAACGGATTACTGTAAGAGGATAGATATTATTTACAACTCTCAGCTTCACAAACCTTAGATTCAGATACAGATACATTTCAGATACAGATCTAGGTCAATAATTATAGTATTAATCATATTTGAATAAAAACAACAAAAATAAAAACAAAAACAGACAAACAAGAAACTGGAACAAATTACCTTGCTACTCCGCGAAACCAGTGCCGGGCTCGTGCAAAATAGCTGCGTCTGTGCGACACATATATGTTCATGCAAAAACCCACCCTCCTCCGCTTCCACACGAAACAACATATATCACACAGACTCAACTACACACCACCACCACTAAACACTAAAACTACACGATCGACGCGCGTTTCGCCTCTATACGAGGCATCATCAAGATCAAAGAAACAGTACGACCGTTCGCTACTTGAACGAATGGCGTACTGACAAACTAAAACATTTTTCTTTAATCCCGCCTACCGCCAACATTTTTGCACAACTACCCTTATTATTTTTCTCAAAGCCTACCCTCAAAATTTAAAAATAAAAATAAAACAAAAGTACCCCCGTATATTATCACAAACTACCCACATAATTTATCTCAATCTCAGCTACCCCCATTGTTAAAGACAGAATTTAAGCATACCCGCAATAAAGGAGAAGAAGGAAAATTAACCTGTTCATTGACAATGGATCCCGCGTTGTTGTACCTAACTATTTCCAAATGCTCCAAAACATTCAGACGAAATCCCTTTTTGCAAAAGTGTAATATTTCATAAGAATGAGCATCTGATAATGTATGATCTGTGTCTATCAAATGTTTTGCAAAATTGGACTTCTCTGCGTGCTTATGCCTAAAAGATGAAACATGCTCCTTATATCTAGTATTAAAACTACGACCGGTTTGTCCTATATAAACGCTACTACAATCGTCACAAGTGAGCTTATATACTCCTGATCTACTCCCTCTTTCTACTTTATCCTTACCATTACATAGTCTAGAATACAAAGAATTATTAGTCTTAAAAGCAACATTTATTTCCTTTGATTTTAAAATATTATAAATTTTATCTGACAAAGGGCCAACGTAATTAATACTTGCTTTATATTTGTTAGTATGTTCAGTAGACGGGCCGCTATATAACATGCTATCAGCTATACGCCTCTGTTTCTTTTTAACCAGACTATTTACCATTGTCTCAGTGTAGCCATTTGAATTTGCAATCATATGTATGGTCTTCAACTCTAAATCAAAATCTTCCCTAGAAAGAGGTACTGTTAACAATCTATGTATGTAACAATGAAAAGCAGCCAGTTTATGTTGCCAAGGGTGATTAGAAGAAGCTGGAATAACTGTATCGGTCTGCGTAGGCTTACGATAAATGTGGAACTGATGCTTATTATTTACCTTAGTTATAGTCAAGTCTAATAATAATAAAAAAAAATGATGTGATTAAGATTAAAATTAAAATTTGCATGTCATCCTATGACTAAACATGTGAAATCTTTTTTATCTACTTTAACACCAATGTACCTACCATGTTTTTAGCAAATAAATGATTTCTATTTCTATAAGAAGTTAAGTGAATTATTCTGTTCTAATTCCTTCTTAAATTTTATTTTCGGATGTTTGTTATTAAGACTAGTCTACTACGACTACTTTAGTCTTAATAACAAACATCCGAAAATAAAATTTAAGAAGGAATTAGAACAGAATAATTCACTTAACTTCTTAGACTTGACTATAACTAAGGTAAATAATAAGCATCAGTTCCACATTTATCGTAAGCCTACGCAGACCGATACAGTTATTCCAGCTTCTTCTAATCACCCTTGGCAACATAAACTGGCTGCTTTCCATTGTTACATACATAGATTGTTAACAGTACCTCTTTCTAGGGAAGATTTTGATTTAGAGTTGAAGACCATACATATGATTGCAAATTCAAATGGCTACACTGAGACAATGGTAAATAGTCTGGTTAAAAAGAAACAGAGGCGTATAGCTGATAGCATGTTATATAGCGGCCCGTCTACTGAACATACTAACAAATATAAAGCAAGTATTAATTACGTTGGCCCTTTGTCAGATAAAATTTATAATATTTTAAAATCAAAGGAAATAAATGTTGCTTTTAAGACTAATAATTCTTTGTATTCTAGACTATGTAATGGTAAGGATAAAGTAGAAAGAGGGAGTAGATCAGGAGTATATAAGCTCACTTGTGACGATTGTAGTAGCGTTTATATAGGACAAACCGGTCGTAGTTTTAATACTAGATATAAGGAGCATGTTTCATCTTTTAGGCATAAGCACGCAGAGAAGTCCAATTTTGCAAAACATTTGATAGACACAGATCATACATTATCAGATGCTCATTCTTATGAAATATTACACTTTTGCAAAAAGGGATTTCGTCTGAATGTTTTGGAGCATTTGGAAATAGTTAGGTACAACAACGCGGGATCCATTGTCAATGAACAGGTTAATTTTCCTTCTTCTCCTTTATTGCGGGTATGCTTAAATTCTGTCTTTAACAATGGGGGTAGCTGAGATTGAGATAAATTATGTGGGTAGTTTGTGATAATATACGGGGGTACTTTTGTTTTATTTTTATTTTTAAATTTTGAGGGTAGGCTTTGAGAAAAATAATAAGGGTAGTTGTGCAAAAATGTTGGCGGTAGGCGGGATTAAAGAAAAATGTTTTAGTTTGTCAGTACGCCATTCGTTCAAGTAGCGAACGGTCGTACTGTTTCTTTGATCTTGATGATGCCTCGTATAGAGGCGAAACGCGCGTCGATCGTGTAGTTTTAGTGTTTAGTGGTGGTGGTGTGTAGTTGAGTCTGTGTGATATATGTTGTTTCGTGTGGAAGCGGAGGAGGGTGGGTTTTTGCATGAACATATATGTGTCGCACAGACGCAGCTATTTTGCACGAGCCCGGCACTGGTTTCGCGGAGTAGCAAGGTAATTTGTTCCAGTTTGTTGATATGGACCTCCGCAAAGTAACGCCTGAATCTATTAATTAGACAAACAAGGACAGTCAAATCCCTGTTCCCGGCGCTCTCAGGCGCCTTCATAGTCAATGGAATTAATGTACCTTTTTTCGGCTGATATTTTCGCCGGACAGTCTGCAGCACCTGTGCTATGGCTGCTGGGCTTCTTAAAATGCATGCAAGTTGCACATTTCTGTACCTCTGCTTTCTTCGGGCATTCTTTTATCGAGTGACCTTGATCACCACAATGGCCGCAGGTGAAGGTTGACTCTCGACAAGACTTGGCGGCATGACCATACTGCTGACATTTATACCACCTTGTGACCAAAGTAAAGTCTCTAACAGGGCAATAAAGGTATACATCATTTGGAGCCAGAAATCACCAATGCGAGCCGAAATCAATTCGAAATATCTGTGTCCAAGATGATTATCATTAATTATATAATACGCCCGAGAAATTAATATTTTATTGACTTCATTATTTTTATTTTTTATTTTTATTTTATTATCAAATATGTTTACAAGGCATTACAGTCAAAAACCAATACACCTAGAAACAAAAATAATATTAACTAACCGTAAACATAAGTCATCTAAAAATACTAGATTGCCTATTATCCATCATCTCACAAAATCTTAAACATTCACGACACACATCCGCCCATCGCCTCGCAAACAAATCACACTCGGGTGCTGATGCCAGGAGCGCGTTGAGCAGCGCCAGCGCGCGGAGCAGCGGCGAGTTCCTGCGCGAGACCGTGCGCGTCGGCGGCACCGCCAACAGTGGGCGCTGACGCGGCCTGAGACCTATTCTAGGAACTTCAGGGACGAACAGCCTCACGATCTGTCCCACGAGCTCCGGACAATCGGACTCGCCGCGCAATACGCTACAAGCAGTGACAAGCAAATTGCTGTTACGCCTCACCTCCAGCGAATTAAATCCAAGCGTACCAAGTAAAAACTTTGTTGGATATAGGAACGGGTAATACCCAAAGCTTTTTTATGCAAAAACCTAAGGAAGGCCTTTTGGACCTTTTCCAGAAGCAGCGTGTATGTGGCTTCATGAGGATTCCATACTATCGACGATGCCTCAAGTTTGCTTCTTACCAGAGCGTTAAATACTAACTATATGGCCCCAAGATCGTGGAAGTCCTTGACGTTGCGAATCACAAAACCCAGCCTACGGAAGCAGCTAGCCGCAAGTGTCCGAACATGCTTGTGAAAAGTGAGGCGCGTGTCGAACACAACGCCGAGATCCCTCACCGAGAAGACACGGCCAATGGGCTCAGCTCCTAGCATGTATTGCGCATGTAGTGGGATAGCAGCACGACTGAATGTACACACACAACACTTAGAGGTATTAAAGAGGAGCTTGTTCTCCACACTCCACGGGACTACCGAGGCAATATCCTCCTGCAAAGATTCGCAGTCAGCTTCATGTTCCACTCCATATATCAGTTTGAGGTCGTCAGCATATAACAAACATTTTGCGTGCTTGATGGCTGCCTGTGTAGGTCATTGACCATTATCCCAAACAGGAGGGGACCCAATATAGAACCCTAACTGACGCCAGATCGAGTATGGTACGGAGCCGAAACGATATACCCGTGCCGAACATACTGCTGACGATCGCGTAGATAACTTGCGAAGAAAGTAAGCATCTTTTGTGAGAAGCCTACATCATCGAGCTTGCTTAGCAGCACGTCGTTATCGACACGATCAAAAGCCTTTCTAAAATCAAAGTAAAAAACATTGACCTGGATACCCCTGTCTAGATGCTCAGAGATGACGTCAACTAAGATTAAAAGATTAGTATTTACTGATCGATTGGGTCTAAAACCATGCTGGGAGTCACACAAAAACGGTTTCATCTGTGCTGATATAGTCCGATGCAGTATGGATTCGAACAACTTCGCTAGAGTTGAAAAAACCGCAATGGGCCTATAATTTTCCACATTGGCAGTATCGCTGGTCTTTGGGATAGGTCTTACCCTCGAGACTTTCCACTGATGAGGATATGTCCCAGTAGAAAGTGCCAAGTTGAACACGAAATGTATAGGTACCTTCAAATGCTCCACACAACCCTTGACAATATATGCCGGCAAATTATCTGGCCCAACAGAGCTATTAGGTTTAAGTTGCTTTATACCTGCCTTGACTTCGAGCATAGAGATGTCTTTTATATTAACATGCTGGGCAGACCCCTGCCGACTACATCTCTGTAGAGAGTTCACGTCGAGGCGGGGAACATCAGGTAAAAACACACTCGATTAGAACCCAGAGAACGCAGCGGCAGCCTCAGCTCCAGCGAACCGTTTCCTCTCAAACGAGACATACGAACCCACTCTTCGACCTGAGACTGTCCACATGCTGCCAAAAGGAGCGCGGATCGCTTTTCACCTTAGCCTGGATTCGATCGATGTAGTAATCGTAAGCGAAGGATATACGTTTTTTGATATCGGCTCTAAGTTTGGCAAACTGACTGTACGCATCTACATTCCTTGTAACCTTCCACTTTCGATGGAGACTAGCTTTTAGTTTTATGTCGGCAATCAGATCCACGGTGAACCATACCGGATACCGCCTACTAGCCTTTCTCGACCGAACCTTCCTAGGTATACAGGCATCAAAAATAGCGTAAACAGTCTTATAAAAACTGTCCACTGCTATATCGATATCCACGCACCGAATAACTTCCTGCCAGTTTACCTCCGAGACAAGTTTGTACAAACGATCATAATCACCCTTCCCAAAATTCCAATCATGTCTCGAGTCCACATTACTAGGATCCATTCGCTCAGAAGAGGGCCTCACGTCTACAGAAACCGATATCTCCAACGGCGGGTGGTAAGCATCCCGTCGAGATACCAGTCCTCCTTCCTCTATCTCGACGACACTGACGCTGCGAATACGCTCTGACAGCAGCACAACATCTAACTTTCTGCCAAATGCATTCATCATTTCATTCGTCTCATACAAGGCACAGACAGTTAAAAAATAAGAGTAATAACATATAATACTATTAGACGTATAAATTTATTTGTAAAGCCAATTTACAGGTCAACATAAAATAAAACATGTAGTATTACAATAAACATGTTAGTAGTTATTGCATCCTTCTACGGGTCAGGTTAGGTAGTAGAAGTTAATCTATGTAAAAAATTTTTTTTTTTTTTAATGTTACATACTAGGGTTACAATATAATTAGCACCTCCACTGTATAAAAAATACAAGAAAAACATACAGTTAGTTTCATACTGCATAATCTCATTGTTTAAGTGTGATGAACTCGTCATAGCTGTAGAACGCCTGGTCAATGAGCCAACGCTTGAGGCGACGCTTAAAACAGCACAAACTCGGAGCCGCGGTTACATTTTCCGGTAGTCTATTATAAACTGCTGGGCCCATGACATGGGTGAGTTTGGAAGACTTAGCGAGCCTGCGACTTATGCTGACAAGTTTCATTGCATGTCGGGTACTGTTAAATGTGTTAAAAGATGCTAAATTCTCTCTTACATGAATTGCTACTTGGAGTATTACCAATGCGGGCAACGTCATTATGCCCAGTCTTTTAAAATGAGGCCCAGCATGGGTATCATATGGAACCCGCGCGACAGCTCTGACAGCACGCTTTTGGAGGCGGAACACCCGCTCCCACTCGGCACACCGTCCCCACAGCTCCACACCATACTGTATCGAGGAGTGCACCGTAGCAAAGTAGCACGCATGGGCCGCTTCACTGGACACTGTCCTCGCGACTCGCCCCAGGACAAAGCACGCACTGCTAATTTTTCCGCACAGTTTGTCCACGTGCTGATCCCATTTTAAGCACAAGTCTATTTCAAATCCCAGGAAAGTACTTGTGCTCACCTGCTCCAATACCGTTCCATCCACCAGGACCTCCAGAGGTCTTGGATTGCGGCCCGATAAACTGAATTGTATGTAATGGGTCTTTTTTAGATTTAAGGCTAACCCGTTCCGCCCGAACCACCGACAAAGCTGAGCCGCCGTCTCGTTCAGTTTTTATTCGACGCACTCGACGGACGGAGCGGTAACGATAGCAGCCACATCATCAGCGTACATAAGGACTTCAGCAGCGTCTATAGAGTCCGGCAGGTCGTTCAGCAGCAAGGAGAATAGTAGGTTGGAAACGGATGATCCCTGTGCTACACCCATCGCAGTTCCCAGAGGATCAGATCTCGCCTTTCCCCTATCGCCAACTACGATTTGGGATCTGTTCTTTAGCAGGCTTTCAAATAAGGAGAAGGCCCTACCATTAATCCCATAGTGCTGCAGCTTACCGGTAATCACGCCGTGATCAGCAACATCAAAGGCCTTCGAGAGGTCGCAACATAGTATCGCAACATGCTGTTTCCTACATATTAATAAAACGGATCACTCACGTATTTTTGCGTCGGGAAATGCCCGACATGTTTCGGACCAGTCCGTGGTCCTTAATCATGAGCCCCCGCGGCGGTGGCGCGACGACGACTGCGTACCGAAGCCCTGACAGCTCGGCTACTCGGCACAGGCGGCTCGGGCGGCGGCGAACAACTACCTTCGTTTGCTTCATTATTTTTAATGTCAAATATAGGGTTGCACACTACACTAACCACATCACTCTCTAAAGGCTCGGACACACCCGTCTCCGACGTAGTACTCAACACCGTTTTCCAGCTGGATGGCACCGACCATCCACCATCACGATTAAAATTCGGATGACGTCCAATTTCAATAGCCTCCTGTACTTTCCGCGGCACAAACACACTTTTTCCTCGCCAGTACGGACACCTTATCGAAACGGATAAAATGCGTCGAATCCGAATTTAATGAATGTTCTGTCACTGCCGAAGCCTGGCTGTCCTGTTTCTTCATACTACGTATGTGCTCCGATAACCTTGTGGATATGTTCCGGCCAGTCTCACCTATATAGTTTTTGCCACAGGAGCAGGGAATCATGTATACCCCGGGGACATTCAGAGCCTCCTTATCCTTTGGTGAGCGCACCAACTGCCTGAGCTGCATGTGAGGTCGAAAAATCGTCTTGATGCTATATCCGCGGCGCAACAAGTGCCCGATTCTATCCGTTACGCCTTTGATATACGGAAGGTATACCGGCAGCCTCTCCACTACAGCCGGTCTCAGACGCGGGGATGCGCTCACAACCCGATTACACTGCCTCCAGTTATATCCGTTGTCTTCCAGCACATGCTTTACATGACAGAGTTCACGGCTCATGAGTTCATGCTGTTTCCTCTCTTTGGCGGCCATGATACGTCGAACTAGCTCAGGGGTCAAGGAGGTTGTTGAGCGACCTCCGCGGTAGGCATACTGCCTATCAGAGAGGGCACCCGTCGACGCCAAAAAATTTGTGAGACGGCTGCTGAGTCCGTTCTCAAAGACCTTTGCCATCGCCGTAATTATCGAAACTGTATAGACATACCCGTCAATATTTCCCCTTTTACCTTTACCTTCAAAGATAGGAGCAACCTTACTGAATTTTAGGAGCTCAGGGTATGAGCCTTCCTATGCAACGGTTGAACAGCTCGGTCATTGCATGAGCCAGAGGCCCTGGTGCCAATCTTAGTAGCTTCATGTTGATTCCATAGGCGTCCTTGGACGCTTTTGGCGGAATCCGCACCGTCACCAGACGATACACTTCATCAACACAGAACCGGCTCAGCTTAAGCGATTGGTCAGAGGGAGCACGAGCCGCGCGCAGCTCTTGTAATGCGAGGGCGACGTCCGCGCGGGGGGCTCCGCAGGCTGCCGTGGCCCCCAGGAACCTTGCATTAATCGCGTTCATAGCGTCTTTTTTATTAGTGAACGTTAACCCGTCCGCTTTCAAAATCACGTCAATTACATCTAAGAGTGGACAATTATTTCTTCCTCGTTCCTTATTTATAACACTCCACATAGCTTTTGATTTATTACCACTGCACGAAATTATTTCATTGTAGTGATTCGATTTTTTACTCTTAATTAATTTATCATAATGGGTTTTTATGTCAAATATCATATCATCAATTGCGTCGTTACCTGGGTTCTGATCTCGTATTTCTGTCTGATAGAAAGCTGGGTCCAGCGACTCACCGTTTCCACCTTCCTGCAACCACGTGTCCCAGGGTCCCGGTAGAAGTTCAGGGTGCGTCAGCCGAAGAGTTCGAGCGATATATCAAACACAGGGTCCATAAGGCACTAGCACAGCATCCCCCAGTTGGTATAAGGGATGGAATTCGATCACACACAGGAGCAATAATTTCGTATGCTTTCACGATGGCGGCCGGCGATAGCATTGAGTTTTCAGATCTGCGGCGCTTGCTACGCAACAGTGGTGGCGCTAGTGTGGCGCCGAAGAAGTACCATTTCCCGCGGGATAATGGCGCGTTCAGGTTTAGACGTTTTGTCGTGAACCCAGTAAAAATAATAAATTAACAGAACGTTCATTATATCTTCTAAATTGTGTTGTCATTTGTACAAAATAAATAAAAGAAAAAAATTGCAATAAAAATTCCCTCAAGTTGTTCCAGGACGGAACATGCCGCTCACCTTAAAAGCACGTAGTTGCTTTTAACGCACTAAAATTAAAAGCAATATAAAAAGATGTAAGAAACTTAAGAGACTAACTAAGATAAAATTAGTAATGATTAAGTTACTCTAAAGGAAGGGGACATATTTTAACGACGGGTCTCTTATACAGAGAGTTTCCCATTCTAATCGTCACTACGCGAGTGACATTGTCCGATCCCGGATGAAGGGCGTGGATGCGCGCCAGCTTCCACTGCAGCGGCGGCAAGTGGTCGTCGCACACCACCACGACGGTGCCTTCGCGAAGGGCGGCGCCTCGATCCTGAAGCCACTTACTACTCTGTTGTATTTCATGGAGATATTCCTTACTCCACCTTTTCCAAAAATGCTGCAAGGATTGTTGTACCCAGCGCCAGCGTGTTAGACGATTAGGATTTTCATCGACTAAAGAAACGTCAGGCAAGGCCGTCATTGGTTCTCCGACCAAAAAATGAGATGGCGTTAAAGGAAGGGGATCCGAAGAGTCCGAACTTAACACGCAGAGCGGGCGGGAATTTAAGACTGCTTCTACTTGACATAACAGCGTATGCATTTCGTCGTATGTTTGTGTACGAGTACCTACAACCCGATGTAGGTGATATTTGAACGTCCGTACTCCCGATTCATGAAGGCCACCGAAGTGACTTGCGTACGGGGGTTGAAAGTGCCACGTGATTCCCTGTAGGAGGGTTTGTTGATTAAGTGCACTTTGCACTGAGTCGTTACGTAAAAACATATATAACTCCCTCAAATAGTTATCACATCCGATAAAGTTCTTTCCACAATCTGAATAAATATCTGTGCATAAGCCACGTCGCGACGTGAAACGGCGCAGGGCGGCTAAGAAAGCTTCCGTGGAGAGCTCCGAAACTAATTCAAGATGTATAGCCTTCACGCTCATACACACGAAAACGGAGACATAACATTTTATAATTTTAGCATTACGCACCTTATTAGCACGTACGTAAAACGGACCTGCAAAATCTACGGCGGTCTTTATGAAGGGTCGCGAGGGGCGTAATCGAACCGCAGGGAGCGGACCCATGCGTGGCTGGCTGCGCGTCGGGCGCGCGCGGAAGCAATGAACGCAGCGATGTATGCGCTGGCGCACGATATCATGACTCGATAAAATCCAGTATCGCTGTAGAAGCGCGTGTCGGACGGATTGGGGTCCGGCATGTAAATTACACAGGTGTTCATTGTCAATGATAAGATTGGTTAACGGGTGTTTCTTAGGCAAAATGCATTGATGTTTAGCATCGAATGGTAAAAGTGATTTGTGGATTCGACCACCCACCTTCAATAACTCGTCTGTACTATCCAGAAACGGAGTAAGACGCCGCAAACGAGTTGAAGGTAATTTTCCTTGGCATATATTACCTATATCTTCATTAAAAACTGATCGTTGAGTTAAATGGATAAGTCGAGTTAATGCAAAGTTATACTCTGGCACGGTTATATATCCCGGAAATGCCGTTTTTAACCTTTTACATTTATTAAAGAAGCGAAATACCAGTGCCGTGACACGAACCAGTTTGCCGAGCGACGAATATCGCGTAATAAAATCAACCTCTTCTATAGGCGACGCCGTAGAAGCGCTGGAACATACCGGCACGCTCCGTTTTTCTTCGCACGTGCCCTTTATCGGTTTTTGGAGAGGCCAAGAGTCTCGATCCTGTCTGAGCCATGGAGGCCCATGGTACCACAAATCATGCTGTACCAGCGCGGCGGGCAGCAGACCACGTGACGCAGCGTCGGCGGGATTGTCGGCCGACGGGACGTGGTGCCAGCGGGCCGCGGGCACGCGGGACAGAATCTCACTGGTGCGGTTTGACACAAACGTTTTCCACTCGTGCGGGGATGCGCGTAACCAAGCTAGCACAATAGATGCGTCGGACCAAGCGTAGACTTGGTCGGGATGGATACGATCTCCATAGGTAAGTATTACCTTATCTAGTAATTTAGATAGGAGCACAGCCGCCATGAGTTCTAGGCGCGGGATAGTGAGACGTATGCGGAGCGGCGCAACGCGTGTTTTAGCCATAACCAGGTAAGTTTGAAAACGGTCGTCATGATCCTTAAAGCGTATATATACACAACTGGCCATTGCCCTCTCCGAAGCGTCCGAAAATCCATGGATTTGGATCGAGTCCGAATTATTTTTCGGAAATATGTGACGCGGAAATTAAATTTGGGAGATGATGAGCTCATTGACAAAGCTAGTCCACGAATTTGCGATGTCAACTGGTGGCGCATCGTCCCAGCCCACATTGGCTATCCACAACAGTTGGATCAAATGTTTGGCAAATAGTGTCACCGGTGATAATAACCCGAGGGGGTCGTATATTTTTGCGACTTCGGAGAGAATAGCACGTTTGGAGCATTTTTGCGACGACACTTGCACCTTAAAATTGAACGAGTCGGACCCGGGGTTCCACTGAAGCCCTAGGACTTTAACCCTTTTGTCATTTTTTCATTTCAGCAAACGGGACGTTCTCCGGCCGCTCACCATGGGAGTCTGGCGGTAGCACTGCAGCGAGTAACGCTGGCGAGTTGCTATGCCACTTACGCAATTCGAAACCGACCGTTTTACAAATACCTATTAATTCATGTTGCAGAGCGAGCGCTCCGGCCTCCGACTCTGCGCCAGACACGACGTCGTCTACGAAAACGTCATTTAATAAAACAGGCGAGGCGAGTTTAAAATGTTGAGCTTCATCGTGAGCTAGCTGCTGGATCGTCCGAAGAGCGAGATAGGGCGATGAGTTCACGCCGAAGGTGACTGTACGCAAGCGGTAGTCACGTATGGGATCCTCAGGCGACTGACGCCATAGAATGCGCTGAAAGTCCCTATCACTGTCTCGTACAAGTATGTTTCGATACATCTGTTTTATGTCTGCGGTTAACGCGACGGAATGGACACGAAATTTGAGGAGTACGTCTACTATGTCCAGGTGAAGTTTCGGACCCGTTAATAAAACGTCATTTAACGAATACCCGCTAGTCGTGCGACAGCCGGCGTCATACACCACGCGTGTACGCGTCGTCTCACTAGATTCCTTGACCACGCAGTGGTGCGGAATGTAGTAACTTGTGCCGACCGGAGGCTGGGCATCCACGGGCTCCATGTGGTGGAGGTCCACGCACTCCTGAAGGCACGCGTGATAGTCCGACTTCAGCTGGGGGTCGCGTTCTAACCGATACTCTAGTTTACGGAATCGGGCTAGCGCAATGGGCCGCGACTCGCCGAGGGGCGGCGCGTCGGGCTTAAACGGGAGAGCGACGACGTATCGCCCGTCCTCGTCACGGGTATGCGTCTTTCGAAAAAAGGATTCGCATAACTCCTCGTCGGGAGTGTAACTCCGCTTCTCTGGCATTGACTCCAGCTCCCAAAATTTCTGAAGGTTGTCGTTGTCAAACGAGCTAAAACACACTTTAACTGAAGTCGGAACCACAGGTTCGAATGTAAGTTTCCCCAGAAGTAAGTAGCCTAAAACACTATTCATCGCAATCGGAGTGCCCGGCGGACCGGTGACTGTGTTACCTAACAAAATGTGGGATAGTACATCCGCTCCTAGTAACATCTCAACCGGCTGGGGCGTATGAAAGTCCGGATCGGCTAAATTTAATTTTTGTAAATGCGACCACCCTGTATAAGGCAATGGTACACCTGGCATTTTTGACATTAACTCGGGTAAGATTAATGCCTCGACCGGAATGGCAGGCTGTTGCTTGCTTAATGATAACGACATGATGTAGTATTTGTAATGATTAGAATTAGAATTAAGTATTTATTTGTTTGTGAAACACAGATGAATTATATAATGTTTAGTACAGTCCTGTAAAGTTTCTCGTATGTCATGCGATCATTTCTTAGGTTAGATTATATTTTTTAAAGCGTGTACACCTGTAAAGGTAGGGTTAAGCGAAACTATTACTAAGCATCTGTAACTGCACTGTTCAAACCTTAATTCAGACGCATTAAATTTCATTTCATTTCATTTCATTTCATTAGGCGTAATTAAACACGAAACTACTCCTTTCGGGCTCGGTGTCACCAATACCGAACACCGGGATGTGACTATGTCTACGCGCTAACCCTAAGCGCTGCACACAAGCCTCCGTAATAAACGACGCCTGGCTTCCCGTGTCGACAATACAACGAACGGTTGCTACCTTTGCACTGCCTACGCACACATCGATCAACGCTGTCGATAACAACACTGTGCCCGTGCGAGCGAGAGGCACGTTGGACGCACAATTTCCGTGAACCGCGATGTTAAGCGGCTTCTCTTCTGTAGGAGTGAGCGGGACAACACTCGGCGGCGCAGCTTCGCCTACAACCGACAGCGCTTGCGATGGTGACAAAAAATGAATTAAACTGTGGTGACGTTTGTTACATGTTCGACACACGAAATTCGATTTGCAGTTTTTTACGTCGTGCCCGACGTTTAAACAGTTATAACAAACATTTTTGTTTTGCACGAAAGAATATCTATCCTGCGGAGAAAGGTTCAAAAACTCGGAACATTTAGTCAGCAAGTGTTGACCGTTACACTGCAAGCAAGACCGGACCTTATTACTATTGACCGTAGGTCGAGTTTGGTCGGCTGTGACGATTGCGGAGAATGAACGCCGCACCAGCGGCTGCTGAGCGGTCGTGCTCGCGCCGCTGTTGCTACGTCCGAACGAATGTGTCGAGTTTGAACCTACCCGAAAAGTCGACTGTTAATTAGTGGACTGCGCACTAGAAGTAGGGGAAGCAATTTCTTCCGCGGCTAATTCACGTTCTAGATATGAAATCAACGTATTTACTTCGGGAATATCGGACGGCTTGGATAACGAGCGTTCAAATCCCTTTCTCGTGCTACTGGGAATTTTACGTAATAAAATATTTAATAGCATAAAGCTCCAATTGTCAGTCGGAAAACCCATGACTTCGAGTGCCTTTACATTTTCTTGATAAGTATTTAGTAACCTCCGCACACTGAGAGACGACTTGTCGGAACACTGTTCAATGTCGATAATGCAGTCCAAATGTTTGGATGCAATTAACCTTTTGTTTTCGTAACGGGACAATAGAATATCTAACGCAATCGAGTAGTTATCACCCGTGATAGGTATGGATTTGATTAGGTTATACGGCTAGTTTTTTATGGCCAGAAGTAGGTACCTAAGCTTCTCTGTATTGGAGTAGGCATTGTTGCTATGCACCATCTATGCACTAACGATCGGAATAAATCATAGAATGACGGCCAATCCGTCGGATTGCCGGTAAACTCCGGTAAAGGTAAGGTAGGTAAATTACGTTTATCGAGTCCTATCGCCTCAAAGGCATTACTTGACCGATTTTGTCGGCGCTGGCGCTCATCCACAGACTTCAACGAGTTTAAATGACTGACGATTGCGTAGTAGGGGAACCCGGGGCATAACAAGCACCCGGGGTAATATGAGAAGGCTTTCTCTCCTTCCCACTAACCGCGAAACACCGTAGGCGAGATTCGAGACGGCTGCCGGTGGGCAACGCGCGCGCGCGGTAAGTGGTAATGACAGGGCTAGCCCGCGTCTCACGGAGACAGTGGAAAAATAAAGTAAGTTCGTGTTTTCGTCTATTTTTTCAACATTTTGTGTGATCTATGTTTCCGAGATATGTGTGACGTTTTCCAATTTGCTTTAGCGTTTCGACTGGCTTAATAACTTAACATTTTACGGGACTAATAAAGATTTGAACGTAAAAATCACTTCAAGGTTGTGACGTTAATTTACTCAAATCATGACGTCGGGGCATTATGGGCAGGGCAAATTCATACACTGCCTGCATTATTATCTCAGGTTAAGGTGTGTGAAATAATTGCTTGTTCTTTTTCTTGCAGCATAAGAAACTTTAAGAGGAACACTAATCGCAGCAGATGGGACCCTCAAAAATTGGAATCAGCTGTCAAAGACATTTCTAGTGTTAAACTACAGCACTTATTACAAGTTCACCAAATAAAATTAAACTAGAACAAATAAAACCCCAAAGAAAGAACTCTTAAAAAACAAAGAAAATGATTTAAAAAAAAACAGGAAAGAGTGGGAAGGAAAATTACTGCGATGATGATGATGTAGAGTGCCTTTACTGCGGGGATTGGTACTCTTAATCCAAAAAGGGTTGGGTGTGTTGCCGAGCATGTACAAGATGGGCTCACTGTTCTTGCACAGGCGAAGACGATAACGATGACGAATCCCTACATATTTGTTCCTATTCCTGATTAATATTACTTACATTGTTATATCCGTAGTGCCTCGGCCCATAATGCCCCAGGTATGACCATCGTGTCCCGGGCAAGGGGCAAAATGAGCATTTTTCGAATTTCAAATAAATCATTATAAACCAAAGAAATGGTAAACTGAGTTGATTATTTGTTGTTAAAATTAAAGATAATTTACGTGTGTATTAAATGATTATTCAAGCAGTGGTATATTTTACTCTAATCCTATATTATAACGACATATCCTTAAGGGGCCTATTATGCCCCGGGTTCCCCTACAAGTCATTAAAATCATTACGAATTTTAATGTTTTCATCTTTATGAAATGTTTTTGCTTTAATAAGAGCTTTCTCTATTTTGGTTTGAACCTTATTAAACTTTCTTTGATGAGCTGTTAAATCAGTAGTTCGCGAGCGGAATTGTTGTTCATTTGCCGTTGCGAGCTGAAGAATGCGCTTAAGTTCATCGAGAATTAAATCCCTTTCGAAAACGTCTTGCTCACACGCTAATTCTTCGTCCGGCATTTTGCGAAACAAAGATGGCCGGTTACGATTGGAAAAAAACGCGTGAAAAGTAAATTGAGTACGTAATACTGCTTATTTACCTATTACACAAGACAACACAAACTGGAGGATATTATCCGGTTCTGAAGGAACAAAACTTATGTCTGATAGAAAGCTGGGTCCAGCGACTCACCGTTTCCACCTTCCTGCAACCACGTGTCCCAGGGTCCTGGTAGAAGTTCAGGGTGCGTCAGCCGAAGAGTTCGAGCGATATATCAAACACAGGGTCCATAAGGCACTAGCACAGCATCCCCCAGTTGGTATAAGGGATGGAATTCGATCACACACAGGAGCAATAATTTTGTATGCTTTCACGATGGCGGCCGGCGATAGCATTGAGTTTTCAGATCTGCGGCGCTTGCCACGCAACAGTGGTGGCGCTAGTGTGGCGCCGAAGAAGTACCATTTCCCGCGGGATAATGGCGCGTTCAGGTTTAGACGTTTTGTCGTGAACCCAGTAAAAATAATAAATTAAAAGAACGTTCATTATATCCTCTAAATTGTGTTGTCATTTGTACAAAACAAATAAAAGAAAAAAAATTGCAATAAAAATTCCCTCAAGTTGTTCCAGGACGGAACGATTTCTATAAAATCAAATAATAACGATTTATACATCTTAACATCATTAGTAATCCACGGATAGTAATGCCTGTTCGTAAGAATTTTCTTTTGGAAAGGAAAGCAAGTGTCAATTTTATTAGATATTATGTTAACAATACACGTCGCGAGATTCGTGGCGTCAGCGTTTCTGGCAAACATTTTTGTCCAGTCCACACTGTCAATCGCCGCTGCGAAGTTAGCCCGATTAAATTTCGAAAAACTCCTAACATATGCAAGGGAATCAGTAACTACGCATTTTTAGCGTACCCGAAATTCTCCCATAATAGAGAGGTGATCGCTCAGATGCGTAACCGCTGGCGCAACGCTAACCGAACCGACCGACAAATTCGAGTAGAGGTGGTCTAGGCACGTCGACGTTGTGAAGCACTTCTAGTCGTGTTGTCTTTTTTTCCAACGCAGCTACATTTTGGTGGCATACTTTAACAGTTTCATATTCGTTGCGCCGTACTGGCGCATTCGTTGGGTTTCGTGTTGTGTTCTTTTTTCTAACGTTTGGTGCGGCCGGCAGCGGCATCGGGAGTGCGCTCGCGCCGGCCGTCAGAGGTGGGAGTAACGGCGGACCGCGCGCCCCGCTTGTCGCCAATTCCTCGTCGAAACCCCTCTGAGATCTTAACGCCGGGTGGCCACAAAGTCGGCGTGTAAATTTGCTCGAATAGCGTTTCCGGGAAGCCAATAACAAAGGCTGCGTGCTTATCAGTCTTAATGTCCCTTTTTTCTACGGTGATTTCTTCGCTTGACACACAATCTTTCAGATATTTAATGACATTTTGGGTTGTAGTTTCTGGTCTAAACGACCAAGCCTGCACATATTTTTGACGTTCAATTGTCTGCAGGTCATCGTCTTTATGTCCAGCTCCAGTAAAAATGGGCCGCTGTTTATTTATGCGTTTGCGAGTAACTTTTTGCCACATGTTAATGCTAGTATCCAGAGCAGTGCGGTCGTCCATCCGTATCATCCTTAGGTGGCACAGAAATCGCACTTATTGCGGATTCATCCGTACTTACTGGTAAATGCTCCGCCACGCCGATCTTGGGCTTTCATTTGGACTTCGTTTTGACAGATGGGTTATCAATACCCGACAATGGCGGCCATGACTCACCGTATCTGCAAGGGCACGGCGAAGCCAACTCCAGTTACATCAGCCTCTCATTGACTGCTTCAAACCTCTTGGCGCCCTCGGCGAACGCAACCTAGTACTGCGCAATAGTTGAGAGGGCGTCAGCCAGTTGACTAGACAGCATTGCCATTTGGTCACGGGTAAGCTGCATTTCCAACACAATCGATGCCATACCGTCTGTAGACTGCGGTTTTGGGTGACAGGTTTCAGTCTTACCACTGCATGCAATATTCTTAATTGTAGTCGGTGTACCCACAGGGGTGTCACAGTTTCGCCCGCTCTTTTTGCGCACGTTGCAGCACTCCGGACATACCCATATGCCTTTTTCAACCGTCGTAAGGGTTTTATTGGTGCATAAATAATGGTAAAGCTTACCGCAAGTGTAGTCACCATACATTGCAGGTACTCTTCGCCTACGGCAAGCTCCCCGGCGCACGCGTGACAATTATACCTACGTAGTATCTTTTAGTAGTCTGTGACTTCATTTCTGTTGAAAGTCAGAATTTTGTTGAGAGATTAGAATACCCAATGAATGATTTATTGGTTATAGTTAGTTTCGAATCTGGAACTTTAAGCTTTCCGGTATTTCTGGTAGCCTTTAGATTATTTACATTAGTAGGAAAATTGCATATATTTTCTGTTCAATAATACACCACCTAATTTAGTTAAGTTTTCCACGTGTACATCTCGTGATTTTGTATTCATAACGCTTTGTGCGTTAGAATTAAATTTATAAACTTAAGTATCACTTTATTTCCCAAAACCATGATTTTAACGTAAGCTTTTCTACCATACTCGGGCAATGAATCGGCTATATTGTTTGTCAGAGTAGTACACTACAAACAATATAGCCGATTCATTGCCCGAGTATTGTAGAAAAGCTTACGTTAAAATCATAGTTTTGGGAAATAAAGTGATACTTAAGTTTATAAATTTAATTCTAACGCACAAAGCGTTATGAATACAAAATCACAAGATGTACACGTGGAAAACTTAACTAAATTAGGTGGTGTATTATTGAACAGAAAATATATGCAATTTTCCTACTAATGTAAATAATCTAAAGGCTACCAGAAATACCGGAAAGCTTAAAGTTCCAGATTCAAAACTAACTATAACCAATAAATCATTCATTGGGTATTCTAATCTCTCAACAAAATTCTGACTTTCAACAGAAATGAAGTCACAGACTACTAAAAGATACTACGTAGGTATAATTGTCACGCGTGCGCCGGGGAGCTTGCCGTAGGCGAAGAGTACCTGCAATGTATGGTGACTACACTTGCGGTAAGCTTTACCATTATTTATGCACCAATAAAACCCTTACGACGGTTGAAAAAGGCATATGGGTATGTCCGGAGTGCTGCAACGTGCGCAAAAAGAGCGGGCGAAACTGTGACACCCCTGTGGGTACACCGACTACAATTAAGAATATTGCATGCAGGGGTAAGACTGAAACCTGTCACCCAAAACCGCAGTCTACAGACGGTATGGCATCGATTGTGTTGGAAATGCAGCTTACCCGTGACCAAATGGCAATGCTGTCTAGTCAACTGGCTGACGCCCTCTCAACTATTGCGCAGTACCACGTTGCGCTCGCCGAGGGCGCCAAGAGGTTTGAAGCAGTCAACGAGAGGCTGATGAAACTGGAGTTGGCTTCGCCATGCCCTTGCAGATACGGTGAGTCATGGCCGCCATTGTCGGGTATTGATAACCCATCTGTCAAAACGAAGCCCAAATGAAAGCCCAAGATCGGCGTGGCGGAGCATTTACCAGTAAGTACGGATGAATCCGCAATAAGTGCGATTTCTGTGCCACCTAAGGATGATACGGATGGACGACCGCACTGCTCTGGATACTAGCATTAACATGTGGCAAAAAGTTACTCGCAAACGCATAAATAAACAGCGGCCCATTTTTACTGGAGCTGGACATAAAGACGATGACCTGCAGACAATTGAACGTCAAAAATATGTGCAGGCTTGGTCGTTTAGACCAGAAACTACAACCCAAAATGTCATTAAATATCTGAAAGATTGTGTGTCAAGCGAAGAAATCACCGTAGAAAAAAGGGACATTAAGACTGATAAGCACGCAGCTTTTGTTATTGGCTTCCCGGAAACGCTATTCGAGCAAATTTACACGCCGACTTTGTGGCCACCCGGCGTTAAGATCTCAGAGGGGTTTCGACGAGGAATTGGCGACAAGCGGGGCGCGCGGTCCGCCGTTACTCCCACCTCTGACGGCCGGCGCGAGCGCACTCCCGATGCCGCTGCCGGCCGCACCAAACGTTAGAAAAAAGAACACAACACGAAACCCAACGAATGCGCCAGTACGGCGCAACGAATATGAAACTGTTAAAGTATGCCACCAAAATGTAGCTGCGTTGGAAAAAAAGACAACACGACTAGAAGTGCTTCCGTTCGGTGAATTAAAATGTGACGTCTTTGCGGCAACGGAGCACTGGCTATCGTTAGCGAAATTAAAATGTATTCAGCTCCACGGATATAAACTAGCTTCATGTTATTTAAGAACTAACACAGCTCACGGCGGGTCGTGCATATTTACGCGCGATAATGTAAAATGTGTTGAAAACATAGACCTAGTTCAAATGTCTGTAGAAAGGTATTGTGAAATCTCCGCGGTAGACCTTATTGACTTTGATATAACAATAATTTGTATCTATCGTACTAATTTAGTTAGCGTGAATGATTTCCTCATGGTGTTTGAGCGGCTGCTTGATAGGTTGAGCGAGTCGGGCTTGCAATGCGTAATAGTAGGTGACTTTAATATAAACTGCTTGGGTGAACCCAGTACGGAACTGAAAAGGTGGTCTGACTTACTAGCAACCCACGGGATGATTAATGAGGTTGATTTTCCCACCCGAATCACTACCACAACGTCGACGTGCCTAGACCACCTCTACTCGAATTTGTCGGTCGGTTCGGTAGGCGTTGCGCCAGCGGTTACGCATCTGAGCGATCACCTCTCTATTATGGGAGAATTTCGGGTACGCAAAAAATGCGTAGTTACTGATTCCCTTGCATATGTTAGGAGTTTTTCGAAATTTAATCGGGCTAACTTCGCAGCGGCGATTGACAGTGTGGACTGGACAAAAATGTTTGCCAGAAACGCTGACGCCACGAATCTCGCGACGTGTATTGTTAACATAATAACTAATAAAATTGACACTTGCTTTCCTTTCCAAAAGAAAATTCTTACGAACAGGCATGACTGTCCGTGGATTACTAATGATATTAAGATGTATAAATCGTTATTATTTGATTTTATAGAAATTGTTCCGTCCTGGAACAACTTGAGGGAATTTTTATTGCAATTTTTTTCTTTTATTTATTTTGTACAAATGACAACACAATTTAGAGGATATAATGAACGTTCTGTTAATTTATTATTTTTACTGGGTTCACGACAAAACGTCTAAACCTGAACGCGCCATTATCCCGCGGGAAATGGTACTTCTTCGGCGCCACACTAGCGCCACCACTGTTGCGTGGCAAGCGCCGCAGATCTGAAAACTCAATGCTATCGCCGGCCGCCATCGTGAAAGCATACGAAATTATTGCTCCTGTGTGTGATCGAATTCCATCCCTTATACCAACTGGGGGATGCCGTAACTCATGGGGGAAATATCCCATGAGCAGGAGGAAGAAAGACATGCGGAACACAAGGAAAGGTCAACTGCAGATGGGTTTTGGGTAGGCGAAACACGGCGAGTCGGTCTATCATCATTTAGGATGCACAAATTATGATTATCGAGCAATTCTAACAGCTTGCGACCCGAAGAATCGCATAAGGATGATCCCCAAAGAGTGTTGTGACAGTTGAAGTCGCTCAGAATTAAAAAAGGTCCCGGGATATCAGAAATGTGGTTCCAGAAACTAGAGATGATTGATGGATTTGGGTGAGGAATATATGCGGATATAATGGTAAAGTCTAAAACCCGACAGGCGACTGCAAAAAATGAAGGATGGGAGGAGAGGTTATAGCGCGAGAAATCGAGACCACTTCTGATTAAGAGAGCACAGCCATCATACCCCGAGGGGTTATCGTGACGAATACAGGAATACCCAGGAAATCTGAAGATATAGTCAGGTTTTAACCACGTCTCGGAGAGGGCGATAATAGCTGGTTGGAGTTTATTACTAATGTGTAGGAGCTCAGCCTTATTACGGTTGAGACTCCTAATGTTCCACTGAACCACCTTGAGGGCCATGGGTGGAAAGGCCGCTAGGCCTAGATCCACTTGGCAAGAGAGAGGATAACATATTCAACAAACTGGAATAAATTACCTTGCTGCTCCGCGAAACCATATTCAGTATATTGGCAACGTTGGACGGTAGGGAGGAAGGAGATTTTACAAAGAATTCGATTATAACAGACACAATGGACGACACTAAAGAGGCGAAGTCAGAAGATTGAAAAAAAGATGAGCTAGGGGCCGACTCCCTGGGAGCCTGCCGAGGTTGAGGGGGCTCACGTAACAAAGCTACACCTTTGCCTGGTAAAAGAACATTATACCCTGCTATAAGGGCATTGTGAGCCTGCTGGTCGTACCCGTGGGAGGAAGCAGGGAGGGGCTGCTTTTTCTGGGAAAAGGTGGTCTTCTTGTACGAAACTTGCTTAACCACTTCACTGTAAGGGGTTTTAGATTTGGCATGAAGTTTCTCTGCATCCGAGTAGGAGATACCCTCGTCCGACATAGTAAGTTTAATTAGCTTTTGACGCCCAAACTCAGGGCATCTTTTATCAGTAGCCTTATGTTGGCCTGAGCAAGAAAGGCATTTCGATTGTTCATCCGGGAGTGGGCAGTCGGTCGCTTCGTGCGCTTCTGCACACTTAACGCAGTGAGGTTGCGACCGACACTGAGCCTTCACGTGACCGAACCTGCAGCACTTAAAGCACTGGATTGTGGGGAAGGTATAAGGGGCCACCTCAAGAGCGCAGTTGAAAAGGAAAACCTTAGGGGGCAGGGTCTGACCATCAAAGGTCACTACCACCAATTCAGACGGGACCCATTGCAGCGCACCATCACAAGAATCCTTGACTTTATAATTTAAGCGTCTGGCCTTCACAACTTTGCCGCATCCGTGCGGAGTCACTATGAGACTGGGCAGTTCTTCATTGGTAAAGTCCTTTGAAATACCCTTTACCACTCCGGTCCGTAAAATGTTAAAAGACGGAATGAACGCTTTATACTTAGCCAATCCCAGGATTGGGTTGGTTAAGAAGTGATTGGCCTTGAGGGCGGTCGGAAATTCAACAGAGACCCTATTTCTACCGATCTTCTTAATGCCACCTTCTTTTATACCTTGCACACCTTTAGCGAACAAGAACTGACCGAACTTAATCTGGTTTAAGTAAGAACCGCTATCCACGGCTCCCTCTTCTCGTGAAACGTGGACCACAAAGGGTCCACAGTCTGTTGCAAGGTAAGCATTCCTCAACGGGACGAAAGGTTTGTTTTGAGTTTGAGGCTGAAATTGACTGGATTGGGGGGAAGGTTGACTTTGGCTCTGTTGTTGAACGGATTGGGGGGGCTGATTAGCTTGAAACTGTGATTGAGTTTCCTGAGGCGGGGAGGAGCCAGATAGAGGAATAAGGTTCCGTTCATCCTGAGATCGCGATAGCAGGACCTGGGGGAATATAGATCTCGGCACTTTGGCTTGGTCAGTACGCTCGACAGGGCTGGATGCTTCAGACTCTAATACAGTACTGTCCCGTTTACGGGGCACAGAACTCTCTATTTCCATATGAGCAGCTGGGGAAGGAGGGTCTGAAAACGATTCCGACAACTGATCTTCAATGCCCGGGTCAAAAACGTTATTGGCCGCCATGATGAGCCTACGGCAAGGTGGCAATCAACTCACATAGGAGTAATTGCCACCTTCTCCGCTTTTAAGCTACTTACCAGCACCACGAACAAAAAGAGCAACGCACACAAAACGAACACAACAACAAGTTTCAGGGTTTAACGCCTAAAAAACCAAATAGCCCAACGAAAACAAATCCGGCAACGTGCACCACTCAAAGGCTCGAAGCGGAATCCACTCCTAAAAAAATTACAAATAAATCTTAATTTCCTATAACTATTATGATGATAATAGTTATGTTTATAATTTAATTACTGAAATAATTTTAATTCATAACAATAATGAAATTAATAGTATTTTAACAGTAACGTACGTACGTTATAATATAAGAATGTCAACTTAAAAAGCATTTGTGTTTAAAGCATTTTAAGTTTATTACATTTTATATTCACAATTCAAAACATTCTTGTATTTACCCACTTCTTATTATTAATCATCTTTGCATGTTTGCAGCGTAGTAAACTATTTGGGTCGATTTAATTAACTTATAATATAAAATTTGTTCCTGCATACCCTCCTGAACCATTTTATAAGATCGTTCTATTATCTGGAAGAATATTCAAACAATACCTTCGGTCAAGTCAGTCAAAAGATGGGCATCTAACACTTACCAAAACAAATACTCTGTTGTTGTGTAGTGATATAGACTGTATTTAAATTGTTAACCAAGCTTTGGCATAGTAGTGTAAACTACGTTTCACTCTCAGGAAACCTGAGTTACAAGATTTATTTAACTTGTTTTCCTTTGTAATTTTTAATAAACACAATTGAAACATTACAATAGCAAGATGGTATAAAATTTGATTGTGTGCACACATAATAATGATGTAAATAATAAAGTAAAGTAAAAGGAAGCTTAAAATATATAAATAACCGACTACAAACAAAGAGAATATTGCTGGTAAGTGTTAGTCAACCAAATGAAGCAACAACAACGAAGAAGAGAAATCTTCTTGAGTCCCTCATAACTGGAAATCATAAATATGATCAGTTATGTAACCAAGGAGTGAAAACTCCCTAAGTTCTTCATAACTGGGAATTACAAATATGTTTAGTTACGCAACCATGAAGGAGTGAAAACTCCTTGAGTTCTTTATAACTGTAAAATTATGAATGCCCACGGTCAGTTGTATACTGACAAGTAGATAGATAGAGAGATTGATATTTATTCATGAACAATACAAGATAGTGGTGAGATGTCAATGTCAAAGAATACAAGTACATACAAAATGTAAATCACAGTGATATTGAGCTATAACTATTCATAACTACAACGTAAGCTACATGTCAATTTAATTCAAATTCAAATTCAAAATTCAAAACTTTTATTGCAGACCAGGGTCCATAGATTGTTAGTAATACATACGTCTTATTTTCTAGGGATTAGTAGCATAATAAATTAAATTACAAATTAATAAAGCCTTACGTATCAACTTTAAAAACGTCATCATCGGTGCATAAAAGCACCTCCGCAAAAAGTGGTTTGATTATAATATTAAAATCAATTTTGTTTGGGTTTTTAACATGAAACTACCGTGAGACTCAGACATATTAATAAAGCGGATCACTCACGTATTTTTGCGTCGGGAAATGCCCGACATGTTTCGGACCAGTCCGTGGTCCTTAATCATGAGCCCCCGCGGCGGTGGCGCGACGACGACTGCGTACCGAAGCCCTGACAGCTCGGCTACTCGGCACAGGCGGCTCGGGCGGCGGCGAACAACTACCCTCGTTTGCTTCGAATTTTAATCGTGATGGTGGATGGTCGGTGCCATCCAGCTGGAAAACGGTGTTGAGTACTACGTCGGAGACGGGTGTGTCCGAGCCTTTAGAGAGTGATGTGGTTAGTGTAGTGTGCAACCCTATATTTGACATTAAAAATAATGAAGCAAACGAGGGTAGTTGTTCGCCGCCGCCCGAGCCGCCTGTGCCGAGTAGCCGAGCTGTCAGGGCTTCGGTACGCAGTCGTCGTCGCGCCACCGCCGCGGGGGCTCATGATTAAGGACCACGAACTGGTCCGAAACATGTCGGGCATTTCCCGACGCAAAAATACGTGAGTGATCCGCTTTATTAATTTGTTTGGGTTGTAGTGATGGTTAAAAATAGTAAGTTACATTTTAATTAATGGTCTGATTTCGGGCGCATTGATCCGCTACCCTCAGGTTTGGGCACAAATTATATATATAAAGACCAAAGGCGACTATAAGTCATTCAAGTTAGGTGTTCCCTCGGTTTTCTTTGACAAGTGTTTGTCAGCAGATGTCTGGCCTGAAAATGCAAGAGTTAAAATGTGGTTTTTTCGAGGACATATCAGCAAAAACCAGAAGGTGCACGCCGGAAATGCTTAGCGACTGCACTGGTGGCCCATTCATCAGTATAACCTATCAAAATGTTAGAGGTCTTAATACCAAATTGAAACACTTCAGAAACAACCTGGCGTCCCTGAATAGTGATATTGTTGCCGTTACTGAGTCTTGGTTGTCTACAGCAGTCGAGGATTCCGAATTGCTATGTGGCGAGTGGAGTGTACTGCGCCGCGATCGAGCTGCCGGCCGACATGGTGGAGGTGTATTGGTCGCTGCGCGCCCAGGTGTTGTACTGCGACGTCGGCGGGACCTTGAAACAACGGATGGAGAAGACATGTGGGCAACCTTCGCGGTGAAACAGTCGTTATTTAATTTGTGTGTCGTGTACATACCACCTAGTGCCTCAGATGTTGTGTAGGGGAGTATTAGATGTGGTGCTGGTGCGAGGATGCATACGTTTAACGAGGGTCCGAGATGTGGGGGATGACGGACTGGTTCCTAATCGGGATGCCTATTACCCCCCCCCCCCCTTGAAATCGTTATACCGCTTTTAAGTGCCTCTCTCTGCCCGGAAAGGGTTGAACCTAGCAATGTTGACTCGAAACTGGATTGGAACTTCTCTAAGGGCAATTATGAACTTCTTCGTCAATTAATGTCCGAGGCATCCTGGAATGACGTCCTTGAGTCCCAAGATGTCAACGTCGCAGTTGATAGGTTTTACTCGGTTTTGCATGGCATCTTCGATGCATGTATACCCAGGAAAATTAGGTGTTCCCAACCTAGCAGGCGTTATCCGGTCTGGTTCACGGCGGACTTAATTAAGGACATTAAGAAAAAGGCTGTCCTTCACCGTGAGTGGAAACGTAGCGGGGACCGTACTGTATATGCCCGTTTCTCTTCACTTAGGGCGAATGTTAAGCAGCGGACTTCAGTGGCTTACGAGACCCACATTGCCCACATTCAGGCTCGAATTACCAGCGATCCTCGCGCATTCTGGCAACATGTGGGCAGTTTGAGACAGAAGGGTGGGTACGAGCCCCGGGTAGCTCACGAGGGATTGGAGTATGAGGGCAGGGAGGCAGCCCAGGCCTTTGCAAATTTCTTTTCTAGTGTGTTCCTTCCTGGTGCGCCTCTGCTCGATCACGAAAATGTCATTCACATGGATTTATCGAGTACAGCCAATTTCGTGCACATAAATGAAATCACACTCTGTGATATTGATGCTGGTATAGGTCGACTGAAACCACGCAGTTCCCCTGGTCCAGACAATCTTCCAGCATTCATATTGAGGGGATGCAGGGAGTGGGTGAGTGCTCCAATGCTACACCTTTTCAACTTGGCACTTTCTTCAGGCGCATATCCTTGTCATTGGAAAATCACAAGGGTGAGACCGATAGCTAAATCCAAGGAGGTGATGCAGGTGGGGAATTACCGACCTATAGCCATTCTCTCCTCGGTTGCCAAGCTGTTCGAGTCCATCGTGAATGATATTGTAGCTCCTCAAATAAAACCCTACCTCTGCGACGCTCAGCATGGCTTTAGGCCAAAACGATCTGTTGAAACCAACCTGTTGACTTTGGTTGACTTCATTTCTGAACATTTGGATAAGGGAATACAAGTTGATGTGTTGTACTTTGACTTTAAAAAAGCCTTTGACCGCGTAGATAATGATGTCCTATTAAGCAAGTTGTGCAACATCGGCTTCTCTCCCAAACTGCTCAAGTTTTTTGCTAGTTATCTACGCGACAGGCAGCAGTACGTTCAACACGGATGCTTTATTTCCGACACATACCACACCCGATCTTGAGTCAGCCAGGGCTCAATTCTTGGCCCATTACTTTTTGGCATTATGATAAATGACCTAGCGTCGGTTTTTGAGTGCGCCGAATGCCTGTTGTACGCCGACGACCTAAAATTGGCATACGGTATTCAACAGGTTTCTGACTGCGAGTCCCTGCAGAGAGACATTGACCGCGTGTATCAGTGGAGCCTTGACAATGGACTGCTGTTCAACAGCGCTAAGTGCTCGGTAATGACTTTTAGTCGGTCTCGTGATCCTCTTTATGCCGGATACCTGCTGGGTACTGAGCCTATAGTCCGCGTTGACTCGGTTAGGGACTTAGGCGTCGTCCTCGATGCGCACCTCAATTTCCACGAACATATGAGGTTGCTAGCTACCCATTGCAGTCGGAGATTGGGGTTCGTGATCCGAAATATGCGCGATTTCGATGACCCCAGGGTTATGAAGCTGCTTTACACAACTTTAGTGAGGAGTAAGCTTGAGGCCGCCGCCGTGGTATGGAACCCACACGAGCCCACTTACGCCTTACTTCTGGAAAAAATCCAAAAAACTTTTCTACGTTTTTTGTATAAAAAAATGTTTGGATACTACCCGTTTCTGTACCCAACCAAGTTCCTACTTGGTGTCTTGGGGTTTAATTCTCTAGAAGTAAGGCGTAATTACGCTCTAATGTCCACGGTCGGTGACGTCTTGCGTGGTGGTTCGGACTGTCCCGAGTTGGTGGCACGGATAGTGCTGCTATCCGTTCCACCATTGACCAAATTCAGCTTCAGACCTCGTCATCTGTTGGCGATACCGTCCGCCTCCACCGTGTCTCGCAGGCATTCGCCGCTTATTCGTGGTTTACGACTGTTTAACGAGCTTCTCGTATCGGCCCCGGAATGCGATGTTTTTGCTTGTCGATGGAAGAATTTGTGTGATGAATGTTTGAGGTTCTGTGAGGGAATGGATGCACGTCAGTCATCGGTGCCACATGCCTAATGTAAATTGTTTTATGTCTTTCTTTTTTTTTTTTTTTTTACTTTTTTTTCTCTTTCTCTTTTTGTTGTAACAGTGTTAATTTGTAATGATAATATTTATATTTTTGTTTATATTTAACATCTTGCATAATCTTTTTTTTTTTTTTTGTATGATTTATATTTACTCAGTGCTTTAGTCTCCACTGTCATACTGTGTAAATTATTTGTATAATAAAAAAATAAAAATAAAATATTCGACAATTTTAGTGGGTACGTGTGAGCAAACGAAGCTCCCGCTCCTCACTCGTTTTCTATTTAAAGATATTTTGAACAAATTCTGTAAGTAAAATAAGGGCATACAAAGTAGGCTCCGTAAGAATATCTATTTGCTAAAAATGCTCCCTATAGTGCGGAAACCATAATGTAAAACGAGTTCCCGGCTGCATAACCGAAACCCTATTAATGTTGGTTGCCCAACGTGGGTATATATATGGTGCAACGACGAAAATGTGAAAACATTGAGAGTTCCGTATACCTCAGAGGTATAAATATAATCAGTTATGCAACTACAAAGGCGTAAAAACTCCTTGAGTTCCCTATAAACTGGTAATGATGCCTGTTTATAAAATTGACAATAAACACATTCATTGTCTAGAGGTCCGATTTTATGTGTAAGAGCCAACTTGTTCGTTTTGTTTTCATTTTAAGGGAAAAACAATCAAATCAATCAATTTACTTTAATAGATTGTGTAATCAGAGATCGAATAGCTGGAAAATACGCTCTGTGATTTGGTCACTATAGAAGGGTGATATAAGAGGCCAGGTTGTTTAAAATGCATTTAAGTTGAAACAAGGAAAAAAAAAACTAAGTATAACATTTTTATAGGCGTATCGGAAATATATTATATTATTATTTCTAATGCAAGGTAATGTCAATTTAAATTAAAAATGACAAAAAGAATACAACAATAATAAAACAAAATGAACAAGTGAACAAAATGGAAACAAGATCCAACAAAACGCATGTTAAACATAAACAAATGTGGAAATGAATTCCACAACAAAAGCGTTCTATTAGAAACAAAGTTTCTGACAATTATGATACAAAGGTAACTTCTAAACGAAGAGTGCGAAATGAAGTAAATTCCATAGCAATAAACCTTGCACGCTGTCTCGCCAGAGACAAAGTATCAGTACCCTTACCGTGAGCTTACAGTGACTGCAATTGCTAGCAATGTTGGGTATTACCCAACATTCTATTCGTGTACAGAGTTTTGATTTTCCATTCTTAGTAGTTTGTGGTCAGTGCTCATTCCAATTTATTTTAGTCCATATAAATATACATTATAATATGTTCAGCCGTCCAGACCGAAACGAGTGCCTCTTTTTTAGTCTGGCATTATCGTTTTTCCATATTATTAGTTGGACTTTTATGACTGTTTACAACAACCTGCGGCTATAGTCTTATATTGCTGACACTTCTTAAAATGGGGACTATTGGTGAAACCCAAGGCATAGCTTGATCCACAGGCATGATTACCTCTTCATTTATCGAGTTTATCATTGAGCTTTTGCTTGAGCTTTCAATCTGCTTACATTCAGATACCTAGCAGTAGGTATCCTTTTTTTTTTAGGCTAGTCGCCGGTTTTGCTTCTAGTTAGACTGTAATTGCCTTCAATAAGCCAAATACTTTTTTTTCATTGATTTTCTGAGTATATAATTTCGTATTACCTTGTAACGCCATTACGTTTTGACATGAACTTGATCACATCTGTTAGTACCACTACCATGAGTTGCTATCAAAAACTTTTATATTTTATTTTGTTGTTTTTAGTTGAGAATGTAAATATAAAATACCTCTATAATTATAGTGATGTAAGTATATTTCTATTAGGTGAGGTATATTCGTACCAGTTGAAGGTCGACGCTTATTGTTGGTCTCTCATTGTTAATTATGCGTAAAGTTTTCTGGGTTAGCTGGAAGATGCTAGATTATCCCCTTACAGGGATAAGTAAGTTAGCTTTTGTACTAAATTATTTTACTTATAATGTTGTGTAGCGTGTTTTATGTAAATACAATAAAGTATTTACTGACTGTCTTAAACCTCCTATCACGTTGCAACCGTTGACTGTGATTAAACACGCTCTAATTTGCAAGTAAAAGAATAACCCCCTTATTCATAAACGCTTCGTAAGCGTTTGTTAGTTCACATATTTTATGTCTTTATCTGTCATTGTGACGTTTGCCCTCAAATGAAAGGAACAAAACATTTGTTAGCTTAAAAATATTGTTAACTTTTTATGAATAATGGGGTTAGCTGTAGTCAATAAGGTATTTTCGCCGATATCTTCTGTCAACCTTATGCCTCATGGTAGGTACCGATATTTGACGCTAACAGCTACTAAACGATAATCGCTACGTCGCTAGCGCTTAGCTTTCGATGGGTAATTTATCATTGGATTCATACTAACGATCTTTAGTTCTAAAAGTGACCGCTAGAAGCGCTGTACAATTCTTCATACATATTATTTACGCCGTCGCTAGCAATTGCAGTCACTGTAAGCTCATGGTAAGGGTACTGATACTTTGTCTCTGGCGAGACAGCGTGCAAGGTTTATTGCTATGGAATTTACTTCATTTCGCACTCTTTCGTTTAGAAGTTACCTTTGTATCATAATTGTCAGAAACTTTGTCTCTAATAGAACGCTTTTGTTGTGGAATTCATTTCCACATTTGTTTATGTTTAACATGCGTTTTGTTAGATCTTGTTTCCATTTTGTTCACTTGTTCATTTTGTTTTATTATTGTTGTATTCTTTTTGTCATTTTTAATTTAAATTGACATTACCTTGCATTAGAAATAATAATATAATATATTTCCGATACGCCTATAAAAATGTTATACTTAGTTTTTTTTTCCTTGTTTCAACTTAAATGCATTTTAAACAACCTGGCCTCTTATATCACCCTTCTATAGTGACCAAATCACAGAGCGTATTTTCCAGCTATTGGATCTCTGATTACACAATCTATTAAAGTAAATTGATTGATTTGATTGTTTTTCCCTTAAAATGAAAACAAAATGAACAAGTTGGCTCTTATACATAAAATCGGACCTCTAGACAATGAATGTGTTTATTGTCAATTTTATAAACAGGCATCATTACCAGTTTATAGGGAACTCAAGGAGTTTTTACGCCTTTGTAGTTGCATAACTGATTATATTTATACCTCTGAGGTATACGGAACTCTCAATGTTTTCACATTTTCGTCGTTGCACCATATACCCACGTTGGGCAACCAACATTAATAGGGTTTCGGTTATGCAGCCGGGAACTCGTTTTACATTATGGTTTCCGCACTATAGGGAGCATTTTTAGCAAATAGATATTCTTACGGAGCCTACTTTGTATGCCCTTATTTTACTTACAGAATTTGTTCAAAATATCTTTAAATAGAAAACGAGTGAGGAGCGGGAGCTTCGTTTGCTCACACGTACCCACTAAAATTGTCGAATATAATTTGTGCCCAAACCTGAGGGTAGCGGATCAATGCGCCCGAAATCAGACCATTAATTAAAATGTAACTTACTATTTTTAACCATCATTACAACCCAAACAAAATTGATTATAATATTATAATCAAACCGCTTTTTGCGGAGGTGCTTTTATGCACCGATGATGACGTTTTTAAAGTTGATACGTAAGGCTTTATTAAATTGACATGTAGCTTACGTTGTTGTTATGAATAGTTATAGCTCAATATCACTGTGATTTACATTTTGTATGTACTTGTATTCTTTGACATTGACATCTAACCACTATCTTGTATTGTTCATGAATAAATATCAATCTCTCTATCTATCTACTTGTCAGTATACAGCTGACCGTGGGCATTCATAATTTTACAGTTATAAAGAACTCAAGGAGTTTTCACTCCTTCATGGTTGCGTAACTAAACATATTTGTAATTCCCAGTTATGAAGAACTTAGGGAGTTTTCACTCCTTGGTTACATAACTGATCATATTTATGATTTCCAGTTATGAGGGACTCAAGAAGATTTCTCTTCTTCGTTGTTGTTGCTTCATTTGGTTGACTAACACTTACCAGCAATATTCTCTTTGTTTGTAGTCGGTTATTTATATATTTTAAGCTTCCTTTTACTTTACTTTATTATTTACATCATTATTATGTGTGCACACAATCAAATTTTATACCATCTTGCTATTGTAATGTTTCAATTGTGTTTATTAAAAATTACAAAGGAAAACAAGTTAAATAAATCTTGTAACTCAGGTTTCCTGAGAGTGAAACGTAGTTTACACTACTATGCCAAAGCTTGGTTAACAATTTAAATACAGTCTATATCACTACACAACAACAGAGTATTTGTTTTGGTAAGTGTTAGATGCCCATCTTTTGACTGACTTGACCGAAGGTATTGTTTGAATATTCTTCCAGATAATAGAACGATCTTATAAAATGGTTCAGGAGGGTATGCAGGAACAAATTTTATATTATAAGTTAATTAAATCGACCCAAATAGTTTACTACGCTGCAAACATGCAAAGATGATTAATAATAAGAAGTGGGTAAATACAAGAATGTTTTGAATTGTGAATATAAAATGTAATAAACTTAAAATGCTTTAAACACAAATGCTTTTTAAGTTGACATTCTTATATTATAACGTACGTACGTTACTGTTAAAATACTATTAATTTCATTATTGTTATGAATTAAAATTATTTCAGTAATTAAATTATAAACATAACTATTATCATCATAATAGTTATAGGAAATTAAGATTTATTTGTAATTTTTTAGGAGTGGATTCCGCTTCGAGCCTTTGAGTGGTGCACGTTGCCGGATTTGTTTTCGTTGGGCTATTTGGTTTTTTAGGCGTTAAACCCTGAAACTTGTTGTTGTGTTCGTTTTGTGTGCGTTGCTCTTTTTGTTCGTGGTGCTGGTAAGTAGCTTAAAAGCGGAGAAGGTGGCAATTACTCCTATGTGAGTTGATTGCCACCTTGCCGTAGGCTCATCATGGCGGCCAATAACGTTTTTGACCCGGGCATTGAAGATCAGTTGTCGGAATCGTTTTCAGACCCTCCTTCCCCAGCTGCTCATATGGAAATAGAGAGTTCTGTGCCCCGTAAACGGGACAGTACTGTATTAGAGTCTGAAGCATCCAGCCCTGTCGAGCGTACTGACCAAGCCAAAGTGCCGAGATCTATATTCCCCCAGGTCCTGCTATCGCGATCTCAGGATGAACGGAACCTTATTCCTCTATCTGGCTCCTCCCCGCCTCAGGAAACTCAATCACAGTTTCAAGCTAATCAGCCCCCCCAATCCGTTCAACAACAGAGCCAAAGTCAACCTTCCCCCCAATCCAGTCAATTTCAGCCTCAAACTCAAAACAAACCTTTCGTCCCGTTGAGGAATGCTTACCTTGCAACAGACTGTGGACCCTTTGTGGTCCACGTTTCACGAGAAGAGGGAGCCGTGGATAGCGGTTCTTACTTAAACCAGATTAAGTTCGGTCAGTTCTTGTTCGCTAAAGGTGTGCAAGGTATAAAAGAAGGTGGCATTAAGAAGATCGGTAGAAATAGGGTCTCTGTTGAATTTCCGACCGCCCTCAAGGCCAATCACTTCTTAACCAACCCAATCCTGGGATTGGCTAAGTATAAAGCGTTCATTCCGTCTTTTAACATTTTACGGACCGGAGTGGTAAAGGGTATTTCAAAGGACTTTACCAATGAAGAACTGCCCAGTCTCATAGTGACTCCGCACGGATGCGGCAAAGTTGTGAAGGCCAGACGCTTAAATTATAAAGTCAAGGATTCTTGTGATGGTGCGCTGCAATGGGTCCCGTCTGAATTGGTGGTAGTGACCTTTGATGGTCAGACCCTGCCCCCTAAGGTTTTCCTTTTCAACTGCGCTCTTGAGGTGGCCCCTTATACCTTCCCCACAATCCAGTGCTTTAAGTGCTGCAGGTTCGGTCACGTGAAGGCTCAGTGTCGGTCGCAACCTCACTGCGTTAAGTGTGCAGAAGCGCACGAAGCGACCGACTGCCCACTCCCGGATGAACAATCGAAATGCCTTTCTTGCTCAGGCCAACATAAGGCTACTGATAAAAGATGCCCTGAGTTTGGGCGTCAAAAGCTAATTAAACTTACTATGTCGGACGAGGGTATCTCCTACTCGGATGCAGAGAAACTTCATGCCAAATCTAAAACCCCTTACAGTGAAGTGGTTAAGCAAGTTTCGTACAAGAAGACCACCTTTTCCCAGAAAAAGCAGCCCCTCCCTGCTTCCTCCCACAGGTACGACCAGCAGGCTCACAATGCCCTTATAGCAGGGTATAATGTTCTTTTACCAGGCAAAGGTGTAGCTTTGTTACGTGAGCCCCCTCAACCTCGGCAGGCTCCCAGGGAGTCGGCCCCTAGCTCATCTTTTTTTCAATCTTCTGACTTCGCCTCTTTAGTGTCGTCCATTGTGTCTGTTATAATCGAATTCTTTGTAAAATCTCCTTCCTCCCTACCGTCCAACGTTGCCAATATACTGAATATGGTTTCGCGGAGCAGCAAGGTAATTTATTCCAGTTTGTTGAATATGTTATCCTCTCTCTTGCCAAGTGGATCTAGGCCTAGCGGCCTTTCCACCCATGGCCCTCAAGGTGGTTCAGTGGAACATTAGGAGTCTCAACCGTAATAAGGCTGAGCTCCTACACATTAGTAATAAACTCCAACCAGCTATTATCGCCCTCTCCGAGACGTGGTTAAAACCTGACTATATCTTCAGATTTCCTGGGTATTCCTGTATTCGTCACGATAACCCCTCGGGGTATGATGGCTGTGCTCTCTTAATCAGAAGTGGTCTCGATTTCTCGCGCTATAACCTCTCCTCCCATCCTTCATTTTTTGCAGTCGCCTGTCGGGTTTTAGACTTTACCATTATATCCGCATATATTCCTCACCCAAATCCATCAATCATCTCTAGTTTCTGGAACCACATTTCTGATATCCCGGGACCTTTTTTAATTCTGAGCGACTTCAACTGTCACAACACTCTTTGGGGATCATCCTTATGCGATTCTTCGGGTCGCAAGCTGTTAGAATTGCTCGATAATCATAATTTGTGCATCCTAAATGATGATAGACCGACTCGCCGTGTTTCGCCTACCCAAAACCCGTCTGCAGTTGACCTTTCCTTGTGTTCCGCATGTCTTTCTTCCTCCTGCTCATGGGATATTTCCCCCATGAGTTACGGCAGCGATCACCTCCCTATCACGATCTCTTATTCTTCTGGGCATGCCTTGCCCCTCCCTAGCCCACCTTTTCAAAAATTTAGACTATCACAGGCTGATTGGCCCGCCTTTTCTGCCTGTGCCGAAAAAAAATTTATTTTTCTCCCTCCTCCCTCCTCCTCCAATTGTTTAAATATGTACTCCCTTTTCTCTCAATGTCTCCTATCTTCGGCCAAAGAGACTATCCCTTTAAAAAACGCCAGTTCCATTAGACGCTCTTCGCCTCCTTGGTGGGATGCTGAGTGTACGTCCCTGGTCAAGTCCCGTAACAATGCCGAATCTGCGTATTGCTCTGACATGACTACAACGAATTTTATTTCTTTTAAGAAACTGCAAGCTAAATGTAAGCGTTCTCTCATAGCTAAAAAGAGAGCAGGATGGAACAAATTCTGCGAATCCATTTCTCCTTCCACTCACCCTTCTATTGTGTGGCGAAATATTAAAATTTTCCGCTCTGCCTCTACTCCCCCCGCCTCTCCCTCCTCTTTTTCCACAGTTCCTACCTGGATGGACGGTTTTTTAAATAAATTGGCTCCGCCTTATGTTCCTGATTGTGCTGAAGTTTCCTCCCCTGGTGGTACCCCCCAGACTAATGATAATGACTTTCTGTCCTCTCCTTTTCAACTCTCTGAACTTCGGTGTGTACTGGAGTCCCTGTCAGACTCCGCTCCTGGCCCCGATGGTTGTGTTTACTCTTTTCTGTCAAAAGCTAGCTCTAGTACTGCCTCTTATTATTTAGATTTGGTGAATTGCATGTTCAATTCCGGCTCTGTGTCAGAGTCCTGGAAGGAGCAATTCATTATACCAATTTTAAAGCCCGGTAAAGACTCAGACCTCGCCTCTTCTTACCGCCCCATTGCCCTCTCTTCAGCTCTGGGTAAAGTTACCGAACATCTACTTAAGAACCGTCTGGACTGGTTCTTAGAGAACAATAATTTTCTATCTCGTTACCAGTTTGGCTTTCGAAAGGGGAAGAGCATTACAGATAGTCACTGCATACTGTCCACAGATATTCGCCTTGCATTCACTAGAGGCGAGGCAGTTGCCTCTGCCTTCCTGGACGTGGCTTCAGCTTACGATAATGTCCTGCTTTCGGTACTCAGGGACAAAATGTCCAAGCTGAGCATTCCGTTAAAGGTGGTTAATTTTGTTTGTAGTATGGGATCACTTGTCGTGGATAATAAACTCAGTCAATGTTAATGCAACAGTGCAGTTTAATAACACGCCACACAGATTACAGAAGTCAGAAATAAGGCACAGATAGTAGACACAAGCAGAAGGCAGAAGATTAGCACAAGGATAGTTTATAAAAGCACAAGCACAACGATAACAACATAGAATAACAACTCAAAGTATATTTAAGCGCGAGAAGCGATATGCGTCGTGCGCGGGCGATGGTTCGTGACTGGGGAGAGGGGCGCGTGCGATGCGCGCTGCGACCGCTGCTACCGAGACCGGCTCTTGCGCAACCCGGAGCTTGTTTCCGTTGCACGATCCGCTCCAGCCGGCACGTCAATGAAACGTGAGTCCGTCAGGCCGTCACGAAGTACATTAAGCGTGTATGTGTCTTGTAAAATGTAGTCGAGTAGCCTACATCACTCCCCCCCACAGACCGTCCGTACGGGCGAAAGTAACAAAAACATCCGGGGTACGAATTACACGACCAGAACGTGTTGTATTTTTCTTTTTGACATCCTCTGGGACGATTTTTTCATCATGGTTATTTTCACTCATTAGAAACGCTGGTTTTAGTCTGTCGATAGAAACTGTAACTGACTTTCCTCTTATGCGGAGTGTATATACTTTGTCACCTGAGCGTAGCACCTCATAGGGTCCTGAGTAAGCTGGTTGTAGCGCGCCACGCACAGTGTCGTCACGAACAAATACGTGGCTGCTACTGGCTAATTCTTTATAGGTGAACACCTTGTCTGCTGCATGTCGTGAAGCTGGAACTGGTTTCAACTTCTTAGCGAATAATCGTAGGCGTGAAGTAAAACTTGCTAGGTCAGTACTTTCTTCATTAGTTTGTTGGAAAAACTCACCAGGAAGCCTTAACGGCTCGCCATATAGTAGTTCTGCTGATGATGCTTGCAGGTCCTCTTTAAAAGCGCTTCTTATGCCTAGTAGGACGAGAGGAAGGGTTTCGGTCCATTTGTCGGTAGCATGACATATTATTGACAACTTCAGCTGCCTGTGAAAACGCTCTACGAGGCCGTTACAGCCAGGATGGTAGGCCGTTGTTCGTTTATGGTGAAACCCAGCTATTTTAGAAAGGTGTTGAAAGAGACTGGACTCGAATTGACGGCCGCGGCCGGTAACGATATCTATAGGGCATCCGAATCTAGCTATCCAACCCGTTAATAAGGCCTGTGCGACCGTTTCCGCTGTGATATCGGGAATTGGTATGACTTCCGGCCATCGCGTGAATCGGTCCACAGCTGTAAGGCAATACCTAAATCCCTGGGATATTGGCAGAGGTACGATGAGGTCGATGTGTATCTGCATGAATCGCGCCTTTGGTAGGTCATAGGTTCCTATTGGTGCAGACACATGTCGATTTACTTTGGATCGTTGGCAAGGTAAGCAGGCCCGCGTCCATTCACGGCAGTCTTTTCCGACGCCTGGCCAGACAAAGCGTTGCGCTACGAGTTTAGCTGTTGCGTTTGCGCCTGGATGGCTCAACGAGTGTAGGTTGTCGAAAATCCCCTTTCGTAACGACTTTGTGATAAATGGCCTGGGAGTCGGTGTGCTGACGTCGCAGTACAAACTTTCGTGACTTCCAGGTAGTTTGAGCTTTTTGAGGCGCAGTGAGGTAGGGTCTTCGAGCAATTGCTTGATTTCGACGTCAGAATTCTGAGCTTTTGCGAGAAGTTCGAAGTCAACTGGTCTTTCCAGCTCTTCAATTCGAGACAGAGTGTCGGCTACGACATTGTTTTTGCCTGAAATATGCCTAATGTCCGTAGTAAACTGGGAAATGAAGTCCAGATGTCTAAATTGTCTAGGCGAGCAGTTAGTTTTCCTCTCATGGAATGCATAACTGATCGGCTTGTGATCTGTGTATACCACAAAATGTCTGGCTTCGAGCATATGTCTGAAGTACTTTATGGCCTCGTAAATTGCTAACAATTCACGGTCGTAAGATGAGTACTTCTTTTGAGTGGGGCACAGCTTTCGGGAGAAGAATGCCAACGGTTGCCATACGCTGTCTTTATGTTGTTGCAGTACGGCGCCCAGTGCTGTGTCTGATGCGTCTGTCACCAACGCCAGCTTAGCGTGACAATCAGGGTGGGCTAGTAATGAGGCATTACACAAACTTTCTTTGCACTTGTTGAAAGCATCGAGTGTATCTTCAGTCAGATTGATTGGCGAGGAACCTTTAGTGACGCCAACTAGCAGTGCGTTTAGTGGTGCTTGGATTGCCGCGGCTTTAGGCAGAAATCTGCGATAAAAATTAATCATACCCAAGAATCTCCTTAGCTCTTTGATGTTTTTTGGTGCGGGAAAGTTCTTCAGTGCCTCTACTTTAGATTTCAAAGGTTTGGTGCCTTGGGTTGAGATAGAATACCCTAAAAAAGTCACTTCAGACGAGCCAAATACACACTTTGACGTGTTTACCAGCATTCCGTAGTCTTTCATTCTGCTGAATAATTGACGTAAGTGGTTTTCGTGGTCTGCCTCGTTTTCTGAAAACACTAGGAAGTCGTCGAGATATGAGTAGCAAAATGTATCTAGTCCCCGGGTCATGTCGTCGACGAACCTTTGAAATGTTTGCCCTGCGTTGCGTAAGCCGAAAGTCATATACGGGAACTCGAATAAGCCAAATGGGGTAGTTATCGCCGTTTTTGGAATGTCGTCGGGACTGACAGGTATCTGATTATATGCTTTTTCTAGATCAATTGTGGAGAACACTTTGCAACCTGAAATACTGTGAGAGAAATCGTGAATGTGTTTAATCGGATATCTGTCAGGAATAGTGCGAGCGTCGAGCCTCCTGTACTCACCGCAAGGACGCCAGCCGCTGTCTTTTTTTGGCGTCAAATGAAGTGGTGACGACCACGGGCTCTCCGAAGGTTTACAAGTACCGCTATTTATCATGGCATCGAATTCCCGTTTGGCTATTTTCAATTTGTCTGGGGCTAAGCGACGAGGCTGACTGGCGACAGGAGGACCAGGTGTTGTGCGAATGTGATGTACTGTGCTGTGTAGCGTGAAGCGCTGTGTACCGGCTGGGCGTGTGATTTCTGGAAATTCGTTTAATATTTTATGATACTTACTATCCCCAGTCATGACCTTTACAGATGAAATAATATCTGATGTAGTGGCTGAGGAAGCTGCTACTGAGTCTGCTGTATTGTTATCAATTAGTCGATGATTTCTACAGTCAACAACCAGGTTATAAAATGACAAAAAAATCTACTCCTATTATGGCTTTCGTTACATCCGCTACGACGAATCACCACGAATATATTCGCTTTAGGCCGAGGTCAAGGTTGAAGTGGGCATAACCGTAGGTTTCTATAATGGACCCATTGGCTGCACGTAGCTGGTAGTTGGTCTTCGTACGATGGCTGTGAATTGTGGATCGAGGGAAAACGCAGAGGTCACTACCTGTATCCACAAGGAATTGTACTTTGGATCTACGGTCCGTGACAAATAGGCGACCAGCTACAGTCGGGCAATCGTCTGTCGCCATTATCGACCGCCCTGTAAGTTTTCCGCCTTAAAGTCGCATAGTTTCAAGCATCTCTTAGCCATGCTCCGATATTTGCTGTGGTACCAACAAATAGGGTACCTCCGATATGATGAATCCGAACGGACTTGAGCAGCTTGATTACGTTGAGTGGGTCTTGCTCCTGTCCGTGCCCTCTTGTCCATCCTAGTAGTGAGTGCATGAACCTGTTGCGTAAGGTCCTGGATCGCGATGGCCATCGCCTCCATTGTTGATTCAGGGCTTGACGTTGAATTAGAGGCAACTGCGACTTGGGGCGATGAAGAATTGACGTCGTAGATTCTGTCGGCGAGTTCAGCTAGGTCCTCTAGTTCTGTTGAATCATGAGCTGCAATGAAATTTTGCATGTTATGTGGGAGGCGGCTGGCCCATAGTGTCTTCAATAAGTCTTCGGGGACCTCTGAACCGGCCAAGCTTCGGAGATCTCGTAGAAATTGAGACGGCCTTCTGTCCCCTAATTCCTCGTGTGTTAAAAGTTGCTTAATTCGCTTATGCTTTGAAATGGATAGTCGCTTAATGAGCTCGGTTTTAAGCTTGTCAAACTTGTTTGTGGCCGGAGGCTTGATAATTATGTCTTCCACTTGAGAGGCATATTGTGCGTCGAGCTGTGAGATTGCGTGATAAAATTTTGTCTGGTCAGCTGTTATATTTGACAGAACAAACTGACCTTCCAGCTGAGCAAACCACAGAGCTGGCTTTTCGGGCCAAAATGGAGGGACCCGTACTCCGACACGACAAATGTCGGATGACGGTGCAGTGGAGCTGCGCTCCATAACGGTATCTTGTTTATCACTACCGTCGGCCTCAGAACCCATGTTTGCTAATTCTGCGCGTGTAAATGTTCGGGGTCACCAGTTATGGGATCACTTGTCGTGGATAATAAACTCAGTCAATGTTAATGCAATAGTGCAGTTTAATAACACGTCACACAGATTACAGAAGTCAGAAATAAGGCACAGATAGTAGACACAAGCAGAAGGCAGAAGATTAGCACAAGGATAGTTTATAAAAGCACAAGCACAACGATAACAACATAGAATAACAACTCAAAGTATATTTAGGCGCGAGAAGCGACATGCGTCGTGCGTGGGCGATGGTTCGTGACTAGGGAGAGGGGCGCGTGCGATGCGCGCTGCGACCGCTGCTACCGAGACCGGCTCTTGCGCAACCCAGAGCTTGTTTCCGTTGCACGATCCGCTCCAGCCGGCACGTCAACGAAACGTGAGTCCGTCAGTCCGTCACGAAGTACATTAAGCGTGTATGTGTGTTGTAAAATGTAGTCGAGTAGCCTACAGTAGCATGCTCATGGCCAGGACGATTAAAATAAGATGGCAGGGCAATCTGCTGACGGAAAGAACTGTCTGGAAAGGCCTCCCACAGGGATCGGTGCTCAGTCCTTTATTATATAATCTGTATACTTTTGACCTAGACAAATCGGTTAACTTATTCTGCCGTACCTTACAATATGCTGATGACGTAGTTATTTACTGTAACCATAAGAGCCCCCAGGTAGCTAGTCAAAACTTAAACACTGCCTTGGATTCCCTTCAGTTTTGGTTGACCGCTCATGGTCTTGCTTTATCCCCCTCAAAAAGCTCGGCTGTGATTTTCTCTAGAAGCCGCTCCTCCCCTCAGTGCTCTTTTCTGTGCCACGGTGTTGCTATCCCGGTTTCAGACTCTGTAAAGTTTCTCGGCGTTATTTTTGACAGACGGCTGCAGGGAGTTCCCCATCTTAATTATATCGCTAAAAAGTGCGAGAAGAATATTAATATGCTGAAGGCTCTCTCTGGCGCGTGGTGGGGGGCTCACCCTTATCCCCAAAAGCTTTTGTATAACGCCTTTGTCAGATGCCACTTTCATTTTGGCACTTTTATATTTGAGCCGTGCAATAAGGGAGCTCTTAAAGTCCTCGAAACTATTCAGATGAAGGCTCTCCGAATTGTGTCGGGAGCCATGAAATCTTCTCCTAATAGGGCTATCCAGGTTGAATGTCTTGACCCTCCGCTGGACCTCAGAAGACAATACCTGTCAGATGGGTATTTGTTCCGTGCCTTTTGTATAAACTCTCACCCGCTTGTCCCTAAACTTAAGCTCCTGCTTAGAATGTGCGCCACAAGTCCCTACTGGCAGAATACGAAGAAGCCTAACTTAGTGACCAGTCTGGAAAGGGTAATCTCCTTACGGGCTCCTATCCAAAAAAGCTCCTCTCTTCCTCTCTACTCCGTTCGTTCGAGGCCATCACTATTTCTCCTAATATTTATCTAAACCTAGGCATCGATAAAAAATCTTCTCTAGCGAATTCTGTTTTCTGTAAGCGAGTCAACTCCCAATTCCCCAACTGCTTGTATTTCTACTCGGACGCCTCCAAACTTTCTGAGTTAGGCTGTGTGGGCTGTGCAGTTGTCTGTCCTTCCCTCGACATCGTATTTAAGTATAAACTCCCCCCCGAAGCGTCTGTTTTCTCGGGCGAATGTTTGGCTCTCTGGAAAGCGGTGGACTTCATTTTCCAAAACAAATTTCCCAAATCTGTAATCTTCTCGGACTGTCTTAGCGCTCTTCAGGCTATCTACTACCCTTTCAAAAACTGCGCTCGCAACTTTATTGTATCCCAGTTAAAACATTCTATCTTTTTATGCCACTCCTCCAATCTTGAGCTTTCGTTTGTTTGGATCCCAAGCCACAGCAGTATTCCTGGCAATGAGTCAGCGGACGAGGCTGCTAAAGATGCAGTAATCCACGGAGATGACTCCTTATTTAAAATATATTCCGCGGACATCTCCAATATTCCGTCAAAATCACTAACTAAAAAATGGTCTTCCCGGTGGTCCTCTTCGAAAAAATGTTTCTACTCCCGCATTCAACCTGAGATTCCTGCTCGTCCTTGGTTTTTCAAAAATCGGTCTCGGTCGAAAAGGCACGCTAGCATCATTATTAGATTACGACTTGGTCGCGTTTGCTCGCCAGTGCTTCTCCATAGATTTAAAATTAAAGACTCTCCAGAGTGCGAGTGTGGAGAAGAAATAGGAACCGTTGATCATATTTTTTTCAATTGCCCGCTTAACAATAAATCCCCTAATCTCTAGTCCCTTATTCCAAAACTGAAAATCCCCCTTCCTGTTAACATGGCCTATTTAGTTAGCTTAACTAATAATAGTAAACTTTTTCGGACGCTTAGCAAATTTATAGAAAGAAATAACATAAAACTCTAACCCTCCTAGGCTTCTACTTAAGCAGTAAGCCGGCGAAAACTAAAACTTACTAACCCTTAACATGTGTTTGTCTTTGCTTTCAGAGAGTAACGTCATTTCCCTGTCAAATTCAGTTTGAATCGGCATTGTTCTCTATGCACGTGTAAAGCTCAAAGATTTATAGCTCGTGTACCACGCTTCGGGAAAACAACACTACTTATTTGATTTTATTTGCATACCTCCATTCCCTTTTTTTTTTCATAAAGAAAATTGTACTGTTAGTCATTTACAGTCGTAAAAATTGTTTATTTGACTCACGTTCTTCATCCTCGTCGCCAATGTGATGTTTACGCTTTTGGGACAACCAGGGAAGCACAATGAAACAACACAATTTGGTATTGTACTCTTGCGGTACGTCCGTTCACCCTGACGTCAGTCGTCATAGTGCGGGGAGCGGGCGGGCCGGAGGCCACCTTTATTGTCTATACACCACAACATTAACTAGCAACTAAAATTAATTTCTAACCTTGACCTAAATCTATTATCGCATACCTATTGCATCTCGGGAGCGTTGAACCCGCATTCTTACTACTTTGTAAATATCTTTCACGCGTCATAAACATGATTTACTTGAATAGATTTTTTTCGTTTATTTACTTATGTAACTTATATATATAGATTTAACCTATAAATAAATACTTGAATATACGAAAAATATACGTAACTATAAATACCTGAATTTAAATACTTGGCCATAAAAATGTGTGTGAAATGAGTTAAATGGAAGGACCCTTTCTACGTTGTGTAATTTTTATTTATACCGTTAAGTAAGAATTTGGTTTAAGTTAATTAAATTCTTAAAATTAATTAGTCAATTGAACATAATAATATTAAGCAGTGAAATATACGGTTTAAGAGTAAGACTTGAGATCCCTAACAACTCCCCTACCGGTCGGCCTGGTATAGTCAAAAATCAGTTTGCGTATTTAGCAAGTGTTTGAAATTTGACCTTCACAAAGTGTAAAATTAAACTCAAACTGACTGTTTGCCTTTGGATGGGGTCTGGCCAGAAAAACAAAATAATCCTACATAATATAGAATTAATTCGATTCAAACCATCACTCTCACTCCAAATAATCTGAACAAATTCCAATCATTCTGTGGTGGTGGGGAATTTAAGTGCTCCCCTAACGAGAAGCTTCCTTTTAGAACGTCGTTAGGTTCATTCCTTGAGATTGCAACCCCAGGTATTCGACCTGTAGGCACGATGTCAAGGAATAGAGCACGCACGACTTTATTGAACCGTCCGTCAACAATATAAAAAGTCGTACGTACTATCGACCGGCCGTAGGCCCCGGGGCCCCGTCCGAATTCAAATAGACCTGACTTAAAACTTGGCCGTAGGCGACTCGGACAAAGATAAGATAAAAAAAAATAGAATTTTGATAAGCAGAAACACATTCATACTTTATCTATTTAATACCTAAAAAAATCGCTGCTCTGGTCACAATTGAAGCACGCCGAAAACAAACAAAACTTCTAAACGACAAATAAGAGGCTATAATTTCTATTTTCGTTTGAGTAATTCAATTACGAATTATAATGTTACACTTCGATTCGGTACAGTTTGCTTTTGATTTGGTTAGCTTTTAAACACATAAAAAAATTATTGTAAACGATAAAAATATAAAAAAAAATATGATAATGAAGAACTTCAAAACGCAGACAGGTTAAATAGGACAAATAATTTCGCTTACGTATATGTCAATTATTTTAAAACACAAAACATATGTTGCGATCGATCTCTTAAATGGAGACCTTAAAAAAAACACGTCAATTACAAATAATAATAAAATCCATCCACAGTATTCCATCTTAGTCCTCTGGGTTGGCAACGCATCTGCACTCTCTTTGTTGTTGCAGGTGTCTATAGGCGGTGGTGATCACTTACCATCAGGTGACCCACTTGCTTGTTTGCCGTCCTATGTTGTATTAAAAAAAAAAACTATTCTATCACTTAGCTTCGTCCAATAACATGCTGCTGATCATGAAAATGAAAATGAAAATGAAAAATTTATTTTGCAAGTAGGCCATATAGGCTCTTTTACATGTCTGAATCTACTAGCGCTTCGGAAAATGGAAGAATCTGCTGAGAAGAAACGCCGCAAGAAACTCAGCAGTTTATCTTTTTTTTCTTCTCTTTTGAAAACAAGATTACAGAGCAATATACACAATCATAACAATAGTTCACATAAAGTGTGAGAAAAAAAATAAATAGCACAGCAAGCTTTAAGCATATTGAACGAACTGGCACTAGTACAGATTGACCAAGAGATGTATAGGGTCCCCAGGTCAAAGAAATTAGAATCGGGATGTATGTGGTCCCTGATCAAATACTTAGTCTTAGTCATGCGGTAATCCAAATGAAAATTGAGTCCGTAACACCAACACTAATTAAGTTCATAAAGTTCATAAAGTCCACTAGTAAGCTAACACTTAATATTTTTCACTAATTATCACTGACTTAACAGATTAAAATAAAATACGTTCACGTCGCGAAACTAAGTCTTTTGAAAAATATCGGTATCTCGAGAGACAATCGTGTATTCTAAGACCAATTCTAAAACAGATCCCAAGACCGATTGTAAGACCAACTCGAAGACCCTGTTATCCTTTGTTCATTAGCTTTTATACTGACGCCAAATTACCCCACCCATGACTCTAAACACCATCGATGCTTACTGAACAGTTTGGTAAAAGTTGTGCCAAGCGCGAAACGAAATAGCACACCCTGAAGTTCCGTGGTTACTCAAAACTTTCTCTATTCCTATAACTGAAATTTTATATTTGCTATCCAAATACAAATACATATAGTATATAGCTTAACTACCATTAACATTATATAGGAAAACTTTTGTAGCTTTTGTAAGTTTATTTACTAATAAATAATTAATGATTACTCGACCTAACAATACTCTTCGCCCTTTCTAAGAGTAAGCTAGCAGATAACACATTTATACGCCAAGGTCACCTTATGTAAATCTGTAATCCTTTAATCGGATACAATCAAAATTATAGTGCAAAAACAAAAGTAATATACATAACTTATAAACGGTAAAACGGAATTAAAAAAATGAAACATCGTTTATATTATATTCTCTATTGAAAGCAAATCAATTTCGATCTTACAAAATACAAAAATTATCATCAAAAATGTAACGTCATATACAGACAAACATACACATACCGAATAACGCCGCGTTTTACTGTTGACACTAAGGAACCCTAACAAACTCTGATGACCACTTGAAATGTGTTTGAACGCTGCCCTGTGCGAGAGTGGAAAAAAAGGTCATGAACTATCTGAATTTATTGCCAGTGAATTCTTAAGTTTCAAAGTTATAGACGGCACTTGTGCGCACATGTAAACCAAAAGAATGTAAGTAAAAAAAGGCCCTACTAAGGATTTGTTGTGTATCTAAAATTAGCAGTCTAATACATATATACTTTTAAACTTAAAATTAAAAATTAAATATAATTCTATATACTAATCTACTAGCATATGCCCGCGGCTTCGCCCGCGTGGCCTACAGGAATCCAATGACATATTTTTCTTTAGAAACAAACATTATAAGCACTTTCACCCTTTCTCAAACTTTAACCCCCCGTTTTGCCCACTTCAAATTTGAAAATTCAAAAAGCTTGAGATACGTCCTTGTTTATTTATGATGAGTGTAGCTATAATTGCAATTTTAAAAAAATGATACACCTACACATACTTTTCAACGCCCCCCCCCCCCCTTCGCCCGTTTTCCTCCTCCTTAAAATCTGAAGATCCAGAATCGTTGATAAAAACAATGCCAATTTCCTAGTTCTCATCATTAAAAAAACCGCCACCCATATAAACTTTCTTCCCCGTTTTCCCCCTTGAATCTAAAAGCCCTGAAACACATCATTATTTATTTGTGCTCTGACTTCCCCACGTGAAAATGTGAAATCTAAAGACTCTAAAACACCTCATTATTTCTTTCTCATGATGGGAGGCAAGAATTTTAATATTTATGTTTATATCTTTAAATAACCGATGCATCGATAAAAACTTTTACTTCTCGTTTCTCTCCCTTAAAATGTGTAAATCGAAAATCCTTGAAACACTTCATCATTTACTTGTGCTCAGTATTAGCTGTTATTGCAATTTCGAATTACCTACCTTTAAAAAACCGTTGCCCAGAAAGTAATTTTAACTCTCCATTTCTCCCCCTATGTGAAAATCTAAAACCCCAGTAATACGTCACTATTAGTTTATGATGAATAAAATTAAAAAATCTAGATCCTATTTTTAAAAAAGATACATCCAAATAAAACTTTACCTCATGTTTTTTCCCCGTACAATGCAGAAATCCAAAAACACTTTATTATTTATTTGTAATAGCTTATGCCCGCGGCTTCGCTCGCGTAGCCTACAGGAATCAAATGACATATTTTTCTTTACAAACAGACATTATAAGCGCTTTCACCCTGTCTCAAATTTTCACCCCCGTTTTATCCTTTTCAAATGTGAAAATCCAAAAATCCTGAAATACACCATTATTTATTTATGATATGTAGCTGTAATTCAGTTGTTGAAGTTCTTATTTAAAAAAGATCGATACCTACATACAAACTTTTACCTCCGTTTCACCCTCTTAAAATTTCAATTGAGGCAGCCAAGGCGTTAAAAGATGATTTGGAGTGTTAGAGCCACACTGCAGCCAGTTACAGTTGTAGTAGTAGTGTGCTGGTCCGACCGGGGTAGTATTCCACTCTCACAGAATGCCGACGTGAAGTAATAGCTTGCTGCTGGGTATCGGACAGTGAGTGAAAGATCCAGGAGGCCCACAGGGAGGGGGGACCTAAAGGTGGGCAACGGATCAGCGACTCTCTTGAAAACGTTAGTTTCCGAGGGCGGCCTGCCTATCAGTTACTCACATGCTCGTTTTTCTCCGTATTCCATAAAAAAGATCAAAACTGTATATATATAGCTTAATATGTAGTAATTTTTCTTTCACCGCATAATCCTTTTTTTTAATTTTTTCTTTGCAACAGCACTACATGCACCAAATTTTAGAGCACATAATCGTGTAGTGTAGGTTATCTAAATCTACATATAGGCATCCAAAAGAATCGAAGTACAAACCTATTAATATTGATATCAAAAGATGGTGAAACGCGTCATTATTTATTTATTATGAATAGCAACAGTTCCAATTTCCAAGTTCTCATCATTAAAAAAACCACCACCCACATAAACTTTCTTCCCCGTTTTTCCCCTTTTTTCACCCTCCGTTTCTCCCCTATGAGAAGATCCAAAATCCCAGTAGCAAGTCAGTATTTATTTATGATGAGTATAATGAAAACTTTCAAGTTCCTATAAAAAAAAGATGCCTCCAAATATACTTTCACCTTCTGTTTCACCCCCTTAAAATGCAAAAATCCAAAACACTTCATCATTTATCTATGAAAGTAGCTAAACTTTAAAAGTTTTAAGTTCTTATCTTTAAAATAAACTGCACCTATACAAACTTTCATCCTCCCTCTACCTCCCCCCCCCCCCCCTTAAAAAGTAAAAATCCAAAAACCATGAAACACAATTTAATTTATCTATGCTCAGTAGCTCTAATTCAAATTTAATTATTATGTTTCTAACTTCAAAGAAATTTCATACAAAGTTCGACCACCACCCAGTTCCCCCCTTTAAAATCATAATTTCCAAAAGTCCTTTCTTATCGGATGCCTACGTTATAAAACAAAACTATATTCGAAATTTCAGTTTTCTAGCTTCAGTAGTTTCGGCTGGGCGATGATCGCCAATCTGTCAGGACGTGTTTGGGCATGGCAGACAGATATACAGACGCACAGACGGGCGGCAGTAGAGGCTTAGTTAATAGCACGATACACGTTTACATTATTTTTACTTTGAATACAAAATTTAGTGACTTATCAACTTAAATACAAAATTTCATCCCCCTTTTTACCCCCACAAGGGTTAAAATTCCAACAAAACTGATTTCCGTAGCGTTACTTTCCAACCATAAGCCTAAGTAATAAATTAAGTGATTTTTACTTAGAAAATGAAGGACTTTTCCATACACAAATTCATCCCCCTTTTCATCCCTTTAGGGTTAAAATTATCAAAAACCCTGAAACAGGTATAAACTCATTTTCAATCATCAGTCTACATACAAAATTTGATAATCGTAACTTCAAAACTGAGGGACTTTCATACAAACTTTCATCCCCTATTTTACCCTCTTAGGGGTAGAATTTTTAAAAATCCTTCCTTAGTGGATGCCTACACTGTATAAGGTATCTATGTTTAAAATTTCAAGTCTCTAGGTCCAGCGGTTTAGGCTGTGAGTTGATATATCACCCAGTCAGTCAGTCAGTCAGTCAATTTATCATTTTATATATATAGATTATAACATCGGTTACACTCAAATTCAAATTCAAATTCATTTATTGTATGAAAACGGGTACAGAAGGAAAGATGGTAAAATATAAATTAAGTAAACATGACCGTAATCTACCATAATGTCATGGTGTACAATATTTTATGGTCAATTTAAGTAATTTTTACTAAGTTCAATACTAAGTTACAATGAATGTCAGAAACAATAAAATAGATATGATTTACGGATAATGTCAAGAGGTTATAATTATATGATTTACAGGTAATGTCAAGACAATGTAAACAATAAATACATCAAAAATTTCCATTATAACTAGCAATAAGTCCAAACTATATTTAAAACTAAGTGGCTTTGTGGTTGAGATATTCACTGATTGTGTAAAAGCAGTGAAACATGAGCCATTTATGAAGCGTGGACCTAAATGAAGTGCCTTGTAGTACCTTAATGTTATCTGGCAGGGCGTTATACACTTTTATGCACATGTTATAGGCCTTTATTTTGTAAATATCTGAGCGACAGAGTGGTTGCAGCAAAAGATTTCGGTACTGTGATCTCTTGTTAATTCCAATACCCTGACGAGCTTTAAAATATTCAGGATGCGCTTTTACAAAGATACAGACCTTGCGCACGTACATGCAAGCCAAGGGCAAAATGTTTAGCTGTTTGAACATAGGCTTATAACTATCCCTAAACCAGGCATTAGTAATTGCACGTATACATTTTTTTTGAGTTTTAAAAACCCTGTCTACTGCTACAGAATTGCCCCACAAGATAAGCCCGTAATTTAGCACCGATGATACGTGTCCATGGTAGGCTGTGAGTGCTGCGTTGACAGAGACAGTTCTTCTAAGTTTTGTCAGGGCAAATACAAAACGATCCAATCTAGAGCATACAGAATCTACGTGACCCTTCCAATTTAAATGCTTATCTATAGAAAAACCAAGGAATTTAAAACATTCAGTCTCTTCGACTTTAACATTATCGTAAGTTATGTCTAGTTGTAGCGGTTTTGTCTGATAGGAGTGAAATTGCATAAACTTTGTCTTGCTCATATTTATCTTTAGTCTATTTTGTATAGTCCATGAATATAGTTCAGCAACAGCCTTATTTATGCTCGACTTATAAGAGTCCGTCACATCTCCTTTTATTAATATTGTGGTGTCATCGGCATAAAGTAAGCATTTAGAGGCAGTAGCTAGAGGAAGGTCATTGACATAGATCAAAAATAGCAATGGTCCTAAATTGCTCCCTTGTGGTACGCCCGAATGAACACTACGCGACTCAGATCTAAAAACTGCCTTATTAAATATGTTCCCGACTTCTGCTATTTTCGTAATCTCAGTACTTTGTTTTCTATCTTTCAAATAACTTTCTAACCAGCTAAGAGCCAGACCCCTTACACCACATGTATACAACCTAGACAAAAGAATAGAGTGATCAACTAGATCAAATGCTTTAGTCATGTCAAAATAAATTGACATAACTGGTATCTTGTTGTTATTTGCCTCAGTTATAAGTTTAACAAAGTCAAAACAAGCTAACTCAGTTGAATAACGCTTACGAAATCCATACTGTTCAGGTTGCAAGATATCGTGTTGAGTAAAAAAGTTATTCAACCTATTGTACATAGCAATCTCCATAATCTTAGCCAAGATAGGAACAATAGTTATTGGTCGGTAGTCATTGGGATCTTCTCTATTGCCTTTTTTAAATATAGGCTTCACAAGAGAGACCTTCAACTGGTCAGGGAAAACTCCTTCATTGTAGGAAAGGTTCATAACATGTGCGAGCGGACGGCTTAAGCATTCTGCGTTAGCGTTTACTATTTTCGTTGATATGTCATCATACCCAGTGGTGTTACTGTTTTTTCGTGACATGGTTATTTTACATACCTCTTTTTCGTCAACCGGTACTAGAAATATCGATGACGGGATATTGCGTTGCCTGTTTTTGTAACAGCTTCCTTTTGAATTTTGTAAATGACTTATATTAATAAAGTAGTCATTGAGAAAGTCACAACAAGATGCACAAGGAAAGACTTGAGCATTTGGCAAGTAAAGTATCTTTACCTTAGAAATCTTGTATTATCTTTTTAAACTATAATAATAGTCTAGTTGACTCATTTTCAAAGTAGCCCTAAAATAATTGTTCATTGTTCTATTAGATCAAAAAAATACTACCATATTTTTTGGGACCTAAAAAACCGCAAAACTTTATTTTAAAAGTTAACTTTTCATAAACAGGAGAAAACGGCGTCCGCCATATTAGTCTGTATATTATCTGTGCTGTGACCTCATACGTCTTGTAAACAATCATTTGACATTTTATCCAACATTCGCCGTTTTAGAAATCGCAGTTTTTTATTAAAAATCATGGCTTCCACTAGTTTACGCGAAAAGTATAGTAATTATCATTATTGTATGTACACTGTACTTACATAGAAGTTTTGACATTCCTCAACTCGGTGAAACAAAAGTCGGAGTTTAAAGCAAAAAAGTTACCGACCATTAGTGAGTCGATTCTTGGCAAATTTATATTTTCCGCTTTCATGAATCCAACATCTATGATTGTTTTATAGATTAAATGGGAAAATAGGAATAGCACAACGTAGACGAGAATTTTTACAACTTCTAAAACAACAAGATGACGATCACAACCACCAGAAATATCTATGACGAGCATATGAAAATGAAAATGAAAATGAAAATGAAAAATTTATTTTGCAAGTAGGCCATATAGGCTCTTTTACATGTCTGAATCTACTAGCGCTTCGGAAAATGGAAGAATCTGCTGAGAAGAAACGCCGCAAGAAACTCAGCAGTTTATCTTTTTTTTCTTCTCTTTTCAAAACAAGATTACAGAGCAATATACACAATCATAACAATAGTTCACATAAAGTGTGAGAAAAAAAAAAAAGATAATAAATAGCACAGCAAGCTTTAAGCATATTGAACGAACTGGCACTAGTACAGATTGACCAAGAGATGTATAGGGTCCCCAGATCAAAGAAATTAGAATCGGGATGTATGTGGTCCCTGATCAAATACTTAGTCTAAATAACTTAGAGATGTATAGTCTCTAAGGGTCAAAACAAATTAATTACCTTAATCTATGCTTAGCAGAGGTGTAAAACGCCTCCACGGTCAAATTGTACAATATTACTTGGAGATGTATAGTCTCCGAATGTCAAAAGAATATAAGAATAAAAATATTCATGTCAAAAAAAAAAAAATTGGTGAAAATCCAACAAAATCAGTAATATAGCAATAACAACTCAATATATATCTATATTTAGTTATATATATAAATATAAATAAATAGACAACACGATGAAGTCTCCCACATCAAACCGCATTTAAGTACCTACATTTTAGGCTTTTTGAGAATTACATTAGGTTATTATAAAACGTCCGTCTGACACATCATTGACCAGTGTTGCCAGCGACAATTTTTTTACTGCCGTGTTCGATAAGGAAAATTGCCGTGTTTTAAAGGAAAAGCTATTTTCGGCTGCCGTAGCAAATAAATTAAATAAAATATATTTATTATACAATTGTATTGAATCATTTTTATTTATTTACTTTTACTTATTTACGAATAGCAGCGGAGAAAAAAGGAACTATAGAATTTCAATACCTACAAATAACATGATACAAGCGCCACGCGCAACTGTAAAGCTAAATTTGTGGCTAGTCATGAAACAACAAACGGGGAAAGATACGCATTATTTTTTTTGCGTTTTCTGGCTTGGAACCTTACCAAAATACGACTTTTCAAAATTGCCGTAGATTTTGCTACGGTAATAGATTTGCTGCCGTAGGCCGTAGATTTCCTTTTAATTATGTCAAATTACCGTAGAACGCGGCAATTGCCGTAGCAATGGCAACACTGTCACTGACATTAGTTTGTTTACAAGATTAATGGCTTCAAAACATAACCGAAAGCGTTTAAAGCGTTTAAAAAATATATTAAAAATTTAAATTTTTTCAATTTAAATTATGTAACCATCGTGGACTTAAATTATCTGAAATCGATATATTTCAGTTTTGTAAGTCAAACACTGCCGGAAATATTCAATTATTGCGCCAAAGATATGAGTCAACTAGCCTATTTACCCTGCATTCGATCTAATAGGTATTGTCCCTACAATAATTTTCCTACGAATGTCAGCTAGGTATAGTTAACTTACAGATCTATAGTTAGTACCTATGATTTTTTGTTTTATCTAAGCATACCCTACACCCGGTTTAACGGCGCTTGTCCCTACTAAACAATGCGTTGCGAGTGTTAGCTAGGTATAGACTTAAAGATTCTTTTTGTTTATTATTTTTTTTTTTTTATTTGTTGGGTGTCTAATTGATAAGAACTGAACTTTAACTAAAATCTCGCTCTACTAGTTCGCTTTGTTCTCTAACCGGCATTAATAGCCGGCTACAATCGATCTGCGAGTAGCAATAAAAAGATTTAAATCAATATATAATCTATTCCTTGCTTCCGTATGTAGTGATAACTATTATAAACATTCAATCATTCATACCATAACTTATGACTACTGTCATTCAACCATTCATTCTGGAGTCGCTCATTGGTCTTTCGTTCGGCCGGCCATTTCGAAGACTGTACGTTGGTGTACAATATAAAAGAAAGACTTTGGTAAGATTCTCTTATTGATAATAAAAGTACAATTATTACCAAGAGTGGTTTATTTGAAGAGCATCCTTTGAACCTGTTCTACATATCAGAAGTGGGATTATCAGCAAAACAGACTGTTTTGCTACGCCCACTGGATCAACAAGGTAACGATATGATTTAATTATGTTGTTATTTCGTATGAGCCTATTTAAATCCACAAACAATCACTGTCTTACTACAAAAAAGTTAAACATCTGTTGACCGTGTGTTTATAAAAAGTGTTACCACGAAATTGCGTCTAAGGGTTGCTTTGAGATAAACACTGTTTAAGCACTGTTTAAATTTAAACACCCAAAAACGCTAGTTTAGCAAGTATTTAGGCTTGTGCTGTTGTTAGTTGGTAACGCAGTTCTCGTTGAAATTTCTCGGATTTATTTATTAAAGTGTAGAGTTTGTGTTGAGTTTGTGTATTTTATGATGGATATCATAGAATTCTTGGATTTTATCGATGAAGAGGACATGGAATACATTGGAAGCCGGCGCAGTAGTCAAACACCCCGTGTGCGAGTAAATCCTTTTGAACATTTTGATGAAGAAAAATTAAAAAAGAAATATAGATTTAGCAAAGCTTTTGCCAATAAAATAGTGGATTTAGTAAAAGACGACTTACACAGTGATCGTCGTGGTAGTGCAATAGATCCTCAGATACACGGAAAAAAAAATCTGGTTACTGTAACGAAAATTCGGTAATCCCTACAAATTTTTTCGTAGTATATGTGACAACTCTACGGATAGTAAACCCTACTATTCAATTCTCGTAAAAAATATATAGTATAGCTGAGTATACATATGGTATATGCAACAATGTATATAATGCGCATTAAGACTCAAATTGTAAATAATGAAGGTTATTATTGTTGACATAACTACGGCCTATTGTACCCTTCACTAAAAATATGTTAACTCTAACACACTGCCTCGTAACGCCTAATTCGTAATTTGTTTCAGCAACATTACTGTTTAATAGTACTTACTAAATAATTTCGGAGTGTCTACTACATTACTTTGTGGTGTCTACTATGTTATATTGTAGTAAATACTATATTATTGTTGTGGTATCTACTATATTGTTCTGTAGTGTCTACTATATTATTGTATCTACTATATATTATTGTAATGTTTATTGTTTAGATTGTTATATACAGGTTGTTTGGAAACTCGATGCAATCCTTTTCAGGGGATATAGGAGAACTCATTTGCAATGAAAAAGGTCATGCAGTACCCTGTCGAGTTTTTTTAGTTTCCAGATATTGGTCATTTTAGTTTCAATTTGAATATTTTTTTTATGAGGCTTTACAAGTCATAGTCATTTTATCGAAAGCATTATGTTTATTAGAAACATCATCAATAATTACATATTGTGTTTGAAAATATTCAAACACAATATATAATTATTTTTGATTAAATTACTATAAATATGAGTAATCAAAGAGCAAAATAAAAACTAAAATGACTAATATCTCTGAAACTAATATTATTTGGTTAGGGTGCTATATGATTTTTTTTTATTGCAAATGAGTTCTCCTATATGCCCTTAAAAGGAATGCATCGAATTCCCAAACAACCTGTATTTTAAGTTGGTTTCAATATTAATATTTTGTAACAAAAAGCATAAGTTACAATTTAAACAATAACAATAACAAAATTAATGACGACTTAGGTTGGGAAACTTAATGCTAGCATTAAAAACAAAATTTGAAATTATATTTTTATTGGTAATCTTAATCTTAATCAGCATGTTATGCCTATCGATAGTATTGGATGCTTATCAATAGTATTGGATTTTAATAATTATCAATAACATCAATACCATCGATAGGCCTATCGATATTGTGACTAATTTTAAACGTCAACTATTGATAGTCAAACTATCGATAGTGTTGCAATCCGAAAGTTGATATTCTGACAATAGTCCAACAATCCATAGATTGTTGGACTATCGACAGCCTATCGATCGGCATAATTATATTTAATACTACACAACATACAAAAATTATATTTACCATATCAATCACAAGGGAGATCTTAGAACAACTTTAGTCCTATTATTGGACGTTATTACTTTAGTATTCGGTATATAACAATAAATTGAGTCATAATTATAAAAACTAACGCTATCAGTCAGCTCAACATCGTAACAATAAAGCTTCTCATCAAAACACAATGTGTTAAATAAACTTAATTCAAAAACAACAATTTTCGTTTCAGGCATAATGTAAATACACTCAATTAAACCAAACTTTGGTAAGAAGCCATTACATTATATTTATAGTCATAACCATATTTTTTGAGTATTTAGTTCCTTGGAAAGGCTGAAATGTTAAGTTTAAGGATTGTCTTATTTTTTGTGCAGTACTATCTGTTACTATTTTTTTTTTTCCAAATTCTATAATCTCATCGAGAGCGCCCTTTAAAAAGGTTTCATTTCATTGTAACTGATGTTTGATTGCCAATGTTTTACATGGATTCTTTCTGTTACTAGATACATTTGCAGCCAATTTCGATATACGGTGTTTAGCTTCATAACACATTGACCATATCGACACTAAAGGACCAAACTTCCGTAACATGTCATTGTAATGAGTTAAAAAATGAAATTTTGGAGTTAAAGACTTTTTACTGTACATCAGATATAATGTCTGGTGTTCGGTAACTAAAGATTGTAACAAATCACAACTATCTTCATGTACAGCATTAGATGTAACTATATCCATTATTTTCCTTAAAACTATGTATAACTCCCAAATACAATGACTGGATGGAATAAAATCACCTACGAGCAGCCCAAAGTATCTCAAAAAGCAAAGTGTTTCTGACGCAGACATTTTAATAGTATTTTTTTTTAAATGTTCCAAAGTAATTAACATAGGTTTATTACATGCATCCGGGCCATAGTTAAAAGATGCGATTCTTGCATTTAATGTTTCCAAAGAGAACAGTTTAAATTCTGTCACATATGTTAGAATAATAAAGGCTAAATCATATTTACACACACCCTCCAGCAAATCGTGCATAACATCAACTCCTACATGATCAATTACTGAAAAACCATCGACATCATGCCAAATGCATGCTTCCTTAATTCCTGTCATCGACACATTTCCGAGATTAACGTCTGATAAATATTGTTCCATGGTCCTGATAAGCTGTTGATCACTTGACACTTGATATTTCATTTTTTCTTTGGTTACTTTACACATTCTACAAGGGAAGTTGCAGGAAAATGATTCAGCGAAACCTGTAATGGAATGGATACCTAAATTGTCACCCAAAACTATAGCTAACTCAAAAAATATTTATTAAAGTAATTAAAGTTTTATTTCCAAAATATTGCCTGTCTGCGGAATGGAAAAGCGACATTAAAAATATGTTTTGTAATCTTGCTCTATAATGAGGTGGAAGGCAAAGAACAGTTACATAAGTAGCACCTAATTTATGGATCCCTGCATGGCTACCCAGAGGGTATCCTATTTTATAATCATCATAAAATAATGCTAGTGGTAAAACAATCCTTCGCTGCTGTGAACAAATTTTTTTTTGCCACGCACTGCCTTGCACAATGTTTTGTAAAATACCATTGCTTATGGATTCTTTTGCTTCGTTATAATATTCAAGGGTGTCTTTAAGCACATCTTTTAGTTCAAAAAATTTTTGTAAAACAGATCTCAAAGGAATATAATGTCCTGTTATAGGCGTTGGTTCAATGGATTCAGATCTATATCCTAAAATATATTCTATAGGTAAAATAAATGTGCCATTCTTTTTGAAAAACTGAAATCGTGAATGCTCAGTATTTAACTGTTTGAAATTGTTTTTTATTGAATTCAAGTGATTAGATATAGGTATACAACATTCTGAAGTAGAACTTTGAGCAGATTTTGATAATATGGATGTGACAGGATCCACTATAGAATGGTTTACAAATTTTTCCACGTTCGACATAACAATTTGTACGACGTTTCTAGGGATTAATGCTGTGCCTCCTGTGATAAGTGATACAAGTGTAAAATCGTCATTTTACAGGAGCGCAAAAATAAGATTAAAAAAAATCTGGTTCGTGAGCCAGGGGGGCTAGCATTTACCGAAGCACTTTTTTTTATAGATAAAAATATATTCTATAAAGTAGCATTTAATGTTTTTCGGTAAAAACTGTAAATTCGAAGAAAATCGCGAAAAACCTGCGAGTTGTACCTATTGAAATGTTTAATATGAGTAAATAATATGTGTTAGATGATACAAGTTGAGTTATATCATGGTGCACCCCTGGAGCACCCATAATATCTCGTGGTGTAAACTGATATACATGAACTTGTAAAATCCTATAACTCGCGTTATAATGTTCCCAGCTCAATGTTGCTTGAACTAAAGTAAAACATAAAACCTTGGAAAATAGATTTTTTAACTTTGTACCCCGTTACAAATAAAATTTACCTAACTTATATCAGTTTGCCAAAATTATAGCCCTGTGAAAAAAAGTGTTAAAAGATACAAGTCAAGTTATACCCCTCGCTAACATTCATATTTATTGTGTAAATAAATATAAGTATTTAGAAACATAATCAACGTTTATTAAACTTAACCAAAATGAATAATTAACTTACATTTAATGCACATATTCATCACAATTCTTAACAAAGGTAAGTTGAGACCTTATAATCATATTTTTTGGTAAATTGGGACAAGGATAAAGCTGACTTCTGCCTCTGTAGGAACTTATAAGTTTCAAAATACTTGGATGAAAATTTAAGTAGGTTTCTTAAAAACTAAGAAATGGCTTGGTTCAAATCTTACAAGTAAGTATTATGATTAGACGTGTTAAAGTTATTAAATACAAACAAAGTATCATAATCATTGTCAGAGTCATAAAAATCTAGAAAAACTAATATACTTCACAAATAACAAACTGGAACAAATTAAGAGTACTTTGCTACTCCGCAAAACCACTGCCGTGCTCGTGCAAGATAGCTGCATCTGTGCAACATATATATCTTCATGACAAAACCTATCCTCCTACGCCTCTACACGAAACAACAGTCATATATCACACAGACTCAACTATACACCACCACCACTTAATACTAAAACAACACGATCGACGCGCGTTTCGCCTCTGTACTAGGCATCATCCGGATCAAATAGTACGACCGTTCGCTACTTGAACGAATCACGTACTGACAAACTAAAACCATTTTTTTTAATCTCGCCTACCGCCAACATTTTTGCACCTACCCTTTAAAAACACAAAACTCGTTTAATGTTCCCCCAAAATTGAAAAACAAACCAAAAGTACCCCCATATATTATTATGTCTCACAAACTACCCACATACTTTTTCTCAATCTAAACTACCCCCAATGACAATCCTTTTTATCCATTATGACAATATTAATGATAGAATTTAAACACACCCGCAATAAAGGAGATGAAGGAAAATTAACCTGTTCATTCAAAGTCAAAGTCAAAGTCAAAATATTTTATTCAGATTAGGCTTACAGGTAGCACTTATGAATGTCAAAAAATTTACCACCGGTTCGGAAAAACCTCTGATTAGAAGATACCGGCAAGAAACTCAACGAGGTGTAATTTTTTAAATAACTCAAAATTACAATTGACAATGAACCCCGCGTTGTTGTACCTATTTCCAAATGCTGCAAAACATTCAGACGAAATCCCTTCCCGCAAAAGTGTAGTATTTCATAAGAAGGCACTCTCCAGTACTCGGCTGTACGTTGCGAGGAGTGACCGGACATTCGTTATGCTTTTCTGGCAGCGATTCTTCTATTAGTTCTCTCACATTGGATCCAGCGTCATCATCACATGCATTTTCTTCTGTTTCTGCAATTCCCGCTTCAATATTGCTTTGAGACGTCGTTTTTGCCATATTGAAAGTAGCTAGCTAAAGCAACGCGAGAATGGGGAAATGACACCTGGAATAAAAAACCGTTTGATGTGTTTTGATAAGTACATGATCCAATTTAGTATTTATAGTCATTTAAGAAAGTAGTTTGTAATAAGGAGTAGATAATAAAGTAGTTTAAGTAGTACCTACCTAACAGTAAGTAGCATAATTAATAGCAAAGGTGTTAGTCTGATAAGATCGTAATTGGCTTATTTTTTTTATTAGCTAATAGAGCTAAAAGGAATTTGTGCCAGCATAGGTAGAGGTAGATAGTAATCAAAACAATCATAGCACGGACACAGTATCCAAGTATCTCTGAAAAGTTAGATTGACACTTATGATCAAATAAGTACATTAAGCAAAATACAAAAAAAGAAAAAAGAGCTACCTTGGCTGTGACTGTATTGTTTACATAACATTATTTCGTGTCAATTGATATATTTCAATACTTAGACGAAAAATTAAAATATATGGAAATTCGTGTAAAATGATACAACTATGAACTTACGCGTCGATCCATAGTGAATTCCGACGTAACCACGCCTTGTCACACCTAGGTCCCGCGCACCCCCGCTCCCGCGTCACCTCGCCCCCGCGCAGTCCCACCACACTCTTTATGCTCGCACTTGTATTACTTAACACAACTGCTATTGCATAAATATTTTACGGGAATAATTTGACTTTTAGATATAATTCAATTTGTATTCCTTTACACTTAAAAAATTATTTGTGAAAAGTGATTCATGACGAGATGTATCACTTATCACAAAAAAATGTATCAAATTGGTCTCGCATTGGTAGGTACATGTTGAGTTGTACCCTGGTCTGGTTTTAGAAAAGTTGGTCAAAAGTGATGTAACTGTAGATATATCAATTTTTCTGAAAAAAATACCGAAAAATAAAATGTAAAAATAAATTCAATTTCACTTATACCACAAAGCACGAAAATAGCCTTAAGAGCAGTCACATAAAGGGGGTTACAACTTGATATATATCAATCTGCACCATTTTTTTGCCGAAATGCCGTTACTTGTATCACTTTTCACAAAATTATCTCCGAAACTATAGCTCCTAGAAGTACTTGACATAGACCAAAAAATTCGTAATTTTTTTCTGATTATTTCTAAATAAAAAAACACAAAAGGGTACAAGTCGAGTTACATCACTTATCACAGGAGGCACAGAATGGATTAGCATACATGCTGGCCGTAAAAATTGAAAAATGATCTAACGCTGACCCCACAGTTGAAGATAACAAACAAGCCTTATCTTGTTCTATCACAGATGTAATATCGGAAGCATTACTATCACTTGAATTTGTTGGAGGGCATGTATAATCTATAATTTCGCTTGAAGCACTACTTGTAGTGCTAGTATAAAATGTATCGTTACAACCCTTCTTATCTACGTGCTCGACTAAATTTGGTAATTTTTCGTGAGTTGCCAAATGTTTTTTAAATGAATTGAGTAAATAATATTTCCTATTACAATTTGTTTCTTGACACTGGTAACAATCAACTTGAATATTCCTATGAATTATTTTAATATGACTACACAAGTCTTTTATATTTGGCAAATTCAACTTACACAAAAAACATTTAGGCATATTAATCAATGGCAATTCCAAGGTCTGTTATTAAAGAATTCACTGATACAAATTGTTTGTCATATGGCGTTTGCAAACTATAAAAACCTTTCTGGATGAATTGCCAGGTTGAGGAGCATTCAATTGGGTATCTACAATTTAATGCATGGAATATTTTGAAACACACATCTACTGCATCAAGGATTGAATAGAGCAGATAACGTGTGTCATTAACCACTACGTAATAATTATTAATGGCGGTATAGTCTTGGCCAACTATGATAATGAAGGGTTGTAAGGTCACGTTCAGTTTGAAGAATTTTTCTCTCCTGCTTGAAATTGTGGTTTGTAGTTCACCAGCGGTAATAATGTGAGTAATGAATCCTTCCCTGCTTTCTTGTTTAGATGGACGCCAACTGCTTTTCTTTACTTTTGCTAGGGGATTGCCTAACAATAGCGGCAGTACCATGAATGCTGTAACTGTTTCAGCTTCATTGGTTCTGATGTTGTCAACTTCTGAAAGCAAACCATGATGATTATGGGTCTAGAGCATAACTGAGTAAGTTTCTGCGGTTCATGAGGGTTTCTGACGGTTGGTTATGGTGCGGGAGGGATGTGGTGACCGCAGGAACCCACTTAGTTAAGACTTGCTACAGATTCCAATTTTAATAAATATATAATTTCTGTCTTTGATTTAGATCAGTGGTTCCCAACTGGCGGTCCGTGAGTCTCAGCAGTGGTCCGCAAGACGATTGACCCACTTATTTAAAAAAGTTGCTAATAAAATATGTAATGTTCGATTTAAATGTTAAAAGTAATATGCGTGGAACACATCTACATATGCCAATAACATCTGGAGGCTACACAGAAAGAACATGTCTAATCACTTTTTTTTAAATAGTTTTTATCTAAAAATGTAGTTCATTTCGAACTCGACGTTTTAAGATTAAAGTACAGAATAAATAATAGTACTAAACGTACTACTCTCTTTTACTACCGCGATTAAACGAATTCCAACTTTATTAACACGCTCAAATAGTTCGTATTACTTCATACGCCATGCGCCAGGCGGTGCGAGTCAAAAAAACGCGCCGCCCGCGCCCTCCTCCCCCCCGCTGCTCCCGGCGACACGCTAGGGTTGCCAGGCATTCGTTTTCAATTGCACTGACACGGCGGGGGCGAGTAAGCGAGCGCGCGGCAAGCCGACAGCCTACTGCGATTTGCCAATGCCATAGGCAAGGCAGTCGAGCGTACCTACAGTGCGGAGTGGAACCCCCTGATTAAAGCTTCATTTAAAAAAGAGAATTGACATTTTGTTTTAGTGTATCATTTATCTGCTTTAAGGAATTTTAACGAAATTTGAACAAATAAGTGAATATATTTGATTAAAGTTCATTTTCAGCTAACAAAAAAACTGTCAAAGGGGTCCTTTATCATTTATCATACAAAAGTTGGAAACCACTGATTTAGATAATACTCAATGTCAAAGTTTTTAGAATTATCAATATTTTGTTGAAATGGGTATGTTAATAGTATCAATACTATTGATAAGCAATACTATCGATAGTATTGATGCTTATCAACAGTATTGTATTTTAATTATTATCACTAGGTATCGATATTGTGACTATTTATCAAGAATATGTTGCAACACTGAAACATTTCTTTTTATAGAACATAGAAAGGAAAATGAGCAAGTTGGTCCCCTGACGGTAACTGATCACCACCGCCCATAAACACCCGCAACACCAAAGAGATCGCAGACGCGTTGCCAACCCGGAGAGCTAAGATGGAATACCTCTTGTGCCAGTAATTACACCGGCTGTCTTGCTCTCCGCGCCGAAACACAACAGCGCGAGCACTGCTGCTTTGCAGCAGGATTAGCAAGCAAGATGGTGGTAGCGATCCGTACGAACCTTGTACAAGGTTCTAATAAAATAAAAATAAATAAATAAAAATAAAAAATAAATAAAATAAAATACCGGCAAATCTAAAACCACTGTCCAACGCTGAATTTAAAATTAAAATTAAAACTTTATTTTGTAATGCCTGCTTTTATACTACTGACGAGTTTTTTAACCATAAGTTTTAGTTGAGAATGGAATGCATTTATGTTACGGACATGTATGAGCAACAATAATGTAAATTAAGTATTTAAGAATAATTTACAAAATAATTACATTCAATTTTATATTCTAATTTTATTCTAATTTTATTCAATTTAATATGTACCTATTCTAATCAAATGAAAAAATTTAACTGACATCACAATCACTAATGGAAATGCATTCGGTTCTAATTCTAGTTTTAATTATGATTCTGACTTATATTTAAAATTTGACACTATTGTGCGTCTAAATAATAATAATGCTTGATATTTTGTAATATTTTATAGGTAATGAATTATGCTCACTTGAGAATCATGCATGGAATTATAATTGTAAATATTAGTACTGACAAACGCAACAAATATTAAAGATATTAAAATGAAAGCTTAAGTTTTCAAAAATTTCACATGCCTAACGGCCGAATGTATCATGGATCTCTAATATACATGTAACATCATTTAAACCATATGTTCTTGTGAATAAACATCATTTCATTTCATTTCATTTCATTTCATTTCATTTCATTTCATTTCATTTCTACCACCCGCGAATATATAACTATTTTTTATATTAAATAAATAAATATCTCTGGACAATTCACACCAATTGACCTAGTTCCAAACAAAGCAAAGCTTGTGCTATGGGCACTAGGCAACGGATATACATACTTAAATACCTATTGTGACAATGTGTAGGGGGTTGAATTTTGAGGATCGGATAGAGGTACTCACGGGGTGGCGATTTCGGCGTAAGTCCTTAAACTGGCACAGGTCACGTGATCACATTTGCGTTCGTAGGCTTCACTTGCTTCGTTCTTTAGGGTTCCTTTTCGGTAACGTAAGAACCTCGCGCGCGTCGCGTCTCGATGCCGTGAGCTGACTGCCCCTCTCGCTCGCCCCGATTGTTTACCTACCCCCTGATTGGATTTGGAAGGATGCGGGTAGTTGGGCACTGCACATTGTCACATCCCCCCCCGCTAATCTTGAACAGTATGGTTTTAACTGTGAAACATGTACCTTTTTATTTACGTTAGAATTCAGCTTTGTTAACAGAGCTTGCCCATTTGTCATACTCTTAATAGTGTAAGGACCGGACCACCTTGGACAGAACGCAGCGCATACACCTCGATCAGTGTTTGTTTTTGGAAAACATTTTGCAAGCACTTTCTGATTAACGTAAAAGGCATTTGGCCTTCTCCTGTTATTATAGTAAAATTTTTGTTTTTCATGTGCTTTGGATAACCTGTTTTTTACCATACTTAGGTTTTTTTCTTCCTCCCCATTGTAATCTGTAATTATTCGATCCAATTCCCATTTGTTTTCTAAAGGGCTCCTAACGTCTCTTCCAGTAAATAAGCGAGCAGGTGTACAATTTGAACTCTCATGAACCGCGGTATTAAGGGCTAGTTGAAAATTTGGTAGTAACTCGTCCCACACCGATTTAACTTTTCTACAATAAATATTTAGCATAACACTTACATTGCGATTTACGCGTTCAACTGCATTTGCTTGGGGGTAATACGGAGATATCTTAATATCCTTAATTCCCCACACTCGGCACATATTTTTATAAACGTCGGCTGTAAAATGTGTAGCGTTGTCAGAAACGAGTGCTCGCGGCGGTCCGTAGCGTGCCCACACGAAACGCGCTAGCGAACGCACGGTGTTAGCGGCAGTCGCTGCGCGTACAGGGATTAATTCTACCCACTTTGAGAATCCATCCATAAGTACCAAAATGTATTTGTTCCCACTTTTAGTTGTTGGCAATGGACCCTTATAATCAATGTACACGCGCTCCCATACCCCAGAGGGTACTTCTGATGACATTAACCCCGCTGGTTTTTTATTCAATGGTTTCGCTGTTTGACACAAGAAACACGAGCCTACATAGTTTTTTACGTCATTGTGTAAATTTCTCCACCAAAAAATTTTCGCTAATCTGTTACACGTTTTTGTTATGCCTAAGTGTCCCGCTATATCCTGGTCATGATAATAGTTTAAAATAACGTTCTTTAAATGAGTTGGTAGTACTACTCTCCACTTGTTTGTTTTTCCTATCTGACGGCATAATAGTTCATTCTTAATTTTATATTTTGGTATTTTATTGTTATTGTTTAGTTGTATTATTAATTCATTACAGAATTGGTCATTTAATTGGTGTATCTTTAATGAACCACTGGTTACCGGATAGTCTTGGAGTGCAGAACATTGGGTCTCCTCTGTTCCTTCGTACATTCTGCTTAAACAATCCGCTACGTTGTTATTACTACCTTTTATGTGTTTAATATTAAATTTGAACCTGGACAGTAACAGTATCCATCTTCCTAGCTTCCCGATCTGTTTCGGGTGCTCAAACAGCCATGATAATGCTGCGTTATCCGTCTGTAGTTCGAACGGTGCGACCTCGAGATATTGCTTGAACTTCGTGACTCCGAAGACGGCGGCGGCACACTCGAGCTCGTACACGGTGCGGCGACGCTCGGCAGGAGTAAGAGCGCGGCTTGCGAAGCACACTGGCGCCAGTGCGCCGTCGACTTCCTGCTGCAGCACTGCGCCGAGGGCACTCCCGGATGCGTCCGTTTGCAGTATAAACTTCTTGTTGAAGTCTGGGAATCGTAGAACATTCGGTGAAACTAATTCCTGCTTCAAGCGTGTGAACGCCTCGTTCTGATCGGTTCCCCAAATAAATCCAGCGTCCTTCTTCTTTAACCAATTTAGCGGTTCCGCGATTTCGGCATATCGTGGAATAAATTTGGCGTAAAAACTAGTCATTCCGAGAAAGGTTTTTAGTTGCTTCAAATTATTTGGTTGAGGGTAATTGACGACGACACTTATTTTATCGGGGTCGACTGACAATCCGCGCGGGCTAATATTATAGCCTAAAAATCGTACTGACTCTTGGCATAGTTTAAGCTTACTTGGATTTACTGTTAGCCCTGCCTCCTTGAGCCTAGTGAAAACTTCGTCTAGATGGCGAAAATGGGATTTCTTATCTTTCGAAAACACACATATATCGTCCACAAAGGGAATTATAAACTTATACTTAATGTCTCCGAACACGGTGTCGACTACCCGGTTGAGCGACTGCGGGCTCACACATAATCCAAACGGCACATATTTGTATTGATACAAACCAAAGGGAGTAATGAAGGCAGTCACCACTTTCGATTCCTCACTTAAGGGTATTTGATGAAATGAACTGTTTAAGTCTATTATAGTAAAATATTTCGCTCCTCCTAGATACTGAAACACCGACTCAATTGATGGCATCGGGTAACTATCATAAATTATCTTTTTGTTGATTTGCCTATAGTCACAACAAAGTCGTTTCCCGCCACTGGCTTTGTCTATCAAAAACGCTGGTGACGCGTACGGTGACTTTGATTTTTCTATAATCCCTTTGTCTAACAGCTGAGCAATATGGGATTCCATTTCAGCAGCTTTAGGCGGCGACAGGGGATAGAACCGTGAACGAACCGGAACTTGATCGATAAGATTTATTTCGTAATTTAAAATATTTGTTTTGCCCAATGTTTCTGTAATAACGTTTTTGTGTTTTTCTAATAGTTCATTTATTTTTTTGTTAGTATCGTCATCAATTTGCAGACTATTTAAGTTACACTTTGTTTGTTTTTCATTTTTTAATAAGTTAATTTTATACTGCGGCATGAATCGGAAACAAATATGACCTTCGAATATATTTAGAATTAGTTTAGTTTTACTGATAAAATCGCAACCTAGTATAACGGGTACTATTAATTTCGGAGCCACCATAAAGTTAAATTTCCAAGTCAACTTCCCTATTGAAATTAATAACGTTATGACCTCATCTGCCGTAAAACTGTCTTGACAGGCCGTAGTGCATAAAATTTCGCATTTTGAAAAATAAACTTTTCGTCTGTTTTTGAGTGTATCGGCTAAATGTCGAGTAATAAACGATCGAGACGCGCCCGAATCGACGAGAGCGGGCACCACATAATTACTTATTATGACTTCTATACACGGCTTACTATAGTACTTATAATTAGTTATTTTACCACCATCTTTTACTGTAGCGAGAGTAAGTTGACGGTGGTCTACTTGACTTACTCCCTGTTCGCGTTTCCCGGGTTGTTTTGTTGCACGCGTCTGCGACGCTGCTCGCAGTCGCGGCCGAGGTGCCCGTAATTATTGCACTCGTAGCAACGCGGCCCGCGAGCGGCCGGGCGCATGTTCCAGGTATTCGCGTTCGACGGCATCGACCCGTTGTCTCGCTCTTCTCCGTCGCGCCCGCGCGCTTCGCCGCTCCCACGTGAGTAAGACGAATGCTGTCCGCGCGCCGGATAGTGTCGAGTATATGGCCGATGTGTAATAACCCGGCTTGTACCTACGACAGGTTGACTGCGTTGATAATATTGTGTAGGTACTTGGCCGTGCATCTTGTCCCGTAAAATTGCGCCTTCGATCTCACTACTTGTTTGCGTTAGTTGTATAATAGATTTTATATCGGTAGGATTAGCTCTCAAATAATAATATGTCCTCGGGGATATTCTGCTCAAAATGGTCTGAATTAGTGTTTCTTCTGACCAGCCGAGATTTAGGGCTTTCGCTACTGCGTCCACGGAATGCGCAAATTCTAATAAGGTTTCCGAGTCGTACTGATAACGCAAACACATTTCATTTTTTAATGTTTCGATATGGATGGGCGACAACACTTCTTTTAAAATATGTATTTTAATACTTTGCCAGGTATCGAACTGTTCCACTCTTCGAAACCACCAGTCCGCCAGGAACCCCGTGGTCCGGGTCATGATCCAAGCAACGTATTCGGACTGTGGGACTAGATTTAACTGAATTAATTTATCTATTTCTATAATAAATTTAATAAGTTGTTTGGCTCCTTTCCCGTCGCAAATTGTAACCTCTGATAACATGTTTTGTAATATTTTAGCTTTGTTTTTATTTATTGCGCACGGTTCACCTAGCGACGCCGCTGGCGGCAAACAAGACCCTTTTTCTTGTTTACCTACCGTCGCGCTTGACGATTGTGAATGCGCTGCCTCTGATTCCAAGTTATTAATTCGGCTTTGTAATTGAGTAATTTGAGTGCATTGTGATTCAATTTTTTCTTCTAATTTTTTTATTGCTGGATTCAAACTTTCTAAGTGCAACGACTTAAAATATTTAAACATATCGGATACTCTAGTAACACCCTGCTCTTCCTCATCGGGCATTTTTTTTTATTTATTTAAAATGCTCTGATGATTGACAGACAACCTAAACTGGGGCTTTTAGCACCTCCACCAATTTGTGACAATGTGTAGGGGGTTGAATTTTGAGGATCGGATAGAGGTACTCACGGGGTGGCGATTTCGGCGTAAGTCCTTAAACTGGCACAGGTCACGTGATCACATTTGCGTTCGTAGGCTTCACTTGCTTCGTTCTTTAGGGTTCCTTTTCGGTAACGTAAGAACCTCGCGCGCGTCGCGTCTCGATGCCGTGAGCTGACTGCCCCTCTCGCTCGCCCCGATTGTTTACCTACCCCCTGATTGGATTTGGAAGGATGCGGGTAGTTGGGCACTGCACATTGTCACACTATGACATCCAAAACTTTGGTATAAACATTCATATTCATCATACAAACATTTGCCCCTGCCGGGAATCGAACCTGGAACCTCAAGCTTCATAGTCAGGGTCACTAACTACTAGGCTATTCGGTCGTTAAAGGTTTCAAAAATTTAAGAAAACCTATCCCATTTAAAGTATCATGATTGTTTGAGTAGCATTGTGAGCCTAAGATGTGGTATAATAATACTTTTGTAATACAGTTGTCATCATCATCAGAGATAGGGTGGTAGTTTTAGACAAAATTCAAGTTGAGTTCGGTTTATAACTATTAATTGGATAATTTAAAAAAAAAATACTTTTCTTTACTAGTTTGAAACAAAATATATAGAAAAATATACAGTTGCATAGGATGCATGAAACTATGTCATAAAAACAAAAATTATGTGTCCCCAAAAATTTTTTTTTGTTACCACAACACATTGAAAATTGGTAAGAAACTGGACATTTTCTTGAAGGTATTTTGGGGGACACATTGAGATTTTTGTTTTTATGACATAGTTTCATGCACCCTATGCAACTGTATATATACTTTTTTAAGTTAGTATTTTTTAATTTTTTGCATATCCCCAATAACCACCCTAAAACTTAGTCGTAAATAAATAAATATATATACATAGTATCGTATAGTTACAGGCAAACATCTTGAGCATAAGTCGAGTGGAAGGGGTACGTTTGCGCATACAGATTTGTACTAAAAACCGCCACTGCTCAAGATGTTTGCCGGGAACTGTACGAGGTGGTACTTACAATGGGGTAAGTACTGTTTGATATAAATTACTATAGCAAAATAATACAGTCTCCAAAATCACCTTCTGAGTAATTTTCGAGTTCTTGGATGATCTTTCTCACTGATTCATCGCGTATAGCTTTTTGCTTCGCGTGTTTTAAAATGCTGTCCTTGTACAAACAAAATTTTTCATGCAGCAAACTTTCTTTGCCTGAATAAAGCACTTTGAAGTCTTCTGTCAGAAGAGTATAACCAGCTGGATTCTTTAAGGCGGGAAATTCATTCATGTACTGTGCAATTGTTTTGTCACTCGTGTCTAAGCACTTTAGTCTGTATGTGGCTGTTTCTCGCCATTTTTTCTCTACCATTTGCCACGGTTCAATCGAGTTCCGAAGCCAGATTAAGTGTTGTTCTACATCTAAAATATAAAAAATATTTATATAAACGAACCGAGAGCAGTGGAAGCGTTGGGGGGACGCCTTTGCCCAGCAGTGGGACACAGTAGGCTCATAATAATAAAAAACAATTAATAATCTTTCTTTACAGAGTATAAAGCTGTTCACTATTAATAGGTACAAGTGGAAGTCTCCTTCTAACTCCTTTTAATAGAAAGTGATTTCCGCTTGTATTACTAGTTACAAATTACTGTGCAACAGAGGCCTGATTTCTAATTCCTTTTTCTTAAGAGGAGTGTGAAAAAAGCCCAAAATAGCGCTTCCCATACAAACGGCGATAACGTTTTCCTTAACGTACAAAAAATCAGGGCTATAGGTTAAGGTTTAGAGGGTGGCAAACGTTATCGCCGTTTGTATGGAGAGCGCTGGGTACACACTTCTCTTAATAAAAAAGAGAACGAGAGAAACAGACACAAAAATGAGCATTTCCTTACCCTCCTGTTTGTCATTTTGATTCAAGTTTTGTTTTTGATCAGTCGTTTGTTGAGCTTTTAAAGTATTATTTTTCTTTTCTGCCTCTCTGTATTCCCTTTTGCGGTTGTGGAGGCAGTCATAAAGTTTACCTTTAGCACACGTCTTAACCTTGATTTTGTTGTTATTTACGTAGGGAACAAAATACGTGCGTATATTTTCCTTTTCAAATATATCCTTAATTTCTTGTGCGATACTAAAAAGTGTCGCATGCGCAACCCTTACATTGCAGTCTTCCGACAGTAAATCTTCCACAATAATATTGCAAATGGTCCTTCTACTATTGCTCGACAAAATTCCTTCTTCTTTGTGTAATTTCAGCAAGTTTCTGCCCTTTGTAGATTTATTTAGTAGGCATAGCAGTGTCTGTAATCAAATTAAATAGTAAAATATTGAAATTTTTCATTTTTAGAGTTCCGTAGGTACTTCAAAGGGAAAAAACGGAACCCTTATAGGATCACTTTGTTGTCCGTCTATCTGTCCGTCTGTCTGTCTGTCACGACCCTTTTTCTCAGGAACGCGTGGATCTATTGAGTTGAAATTAATACCAAATACTCAAATCTGTAGTCCATTGAAGCCGTGACAAATCAAACTTCTAAGTCAATTAAAAGATACGGCCGTTTATGCGGCATGTTTCATATATTCGCACTTAAAAACCTATGGGGTACTTCGCGTTGACCTAGAACTATGAAATTTGGCAAGAAGCAAGGTCTTACAGCACAAATAAAATAATAAATCTGAAAACCGTAAATTTGTAGTTAGAACACACAAAAAAGGTTTGCTGTTACAAACCAAAAATGGCGCTATCCGTCACTAGATGTCACCCATAGACGTGGACGTGTTTATAGTTCTGCTATCCGACGCGAATGTCGCTGCTAGTTGCAAACACCTTAATTTGTAGATTAATTACAGACAGCTTAATTAATTTGTAGCAGATTAATTTGTAGTTATTTACATCACAAATAAAATATTAATTTGCGATAACAAATTTATATTTGCACTTGGTAAACTGATCGCGATCTACGTCGATGTATAGGGACAACAGTTTCCCAATGGCAAAGTCACGTTTGTTCCTCAATCCAGTTTATCTTTTCGTTAGAGAATTGTTCGGTGCTTTAAGCTTGTACGGAACCCTTGGTGCGCGAGTCCGACTCGAACTTTGCCGGTTTTTTTTATTTTATTATACAAGTAGGCAAATGAACATGCGAGTCCCCTTATGAGAAGGTTGTTGGTTAGGTTCAGAAGGCTAAGGCAGGAGCATAGCGTAGCGAATCCCGCCTTAGACTTCGATGTCAGGTTTTTTTTATATGCCTGCAAAACTATGCCTGTTGTTAAATACCAAAAACAGTACTTAATTTACTCATTAGTTCCTTATGTAGGTGGTAAGGTCCACATTCTAAATAAATCTATGTGGCTTATAAAACACCTGAAAGAGGTTAAGTAACGTATTTCGTCTAATACACATAAGTAATAAATAAAGTTATATTCCTGGCAGATTTCGGTACTCAGATATGTACCTCTTGTAGCTTTGTAGCTCTAAAAATTACGATACTTCCATACAACTTTCCATCCATATTAATAAAAACGGATCACTCACATATTTTTAAGTCGAGATTTGCCCGACATGTTTCGGACCAGTGCGTGGCCCTTAATCAAGAGTTCATGAGCCCTGACGGCTCGGCTGCTCGGTACAGGCGGCGAAAAACTACCCTCGTTTGCTTCATTATTTTTATTGTCAAATAAAAATAGTCTCACGGTAGTTTTGTTTAAACTTTTCACCCCCCTTTCAACCCTTTATTAGCCTATGTCCTTTCTCAGGCTCTAGACTATGTGTGTACCAAATTTCATTTAAATCGGTTCAGTAGTTTTTGCGTGAAAGCGCGATAGACAGATAGACAGACAGTTACTTTCGCATTAATAATATTATATATAAAATATAAAATATATAAATATAAATATTATATATATATATATATATATATATTTATATATAGTTAGGAAGTTAGGATACTTAGTTAGGATTTGAAAAACATAAATCTTACTTGACGGCTAGGCGTTGTAGATTGCGTTGAAAAAGTTGCGCTGCTGGTGGATGGGGATGCATGCTGTGCACTGCACTCGTAATCTTTACTTGTAGACGGCTCCACATTAGGTGTCTCATCTAGTGGTAGGCTTTCATTTCCAAAGTTGGTGAGATCTGTTAATGGTGGCAAGTTACGATGTTTTTCGCTTAGTACATCAACAAATATGTCTATATCTGTATCCTAAAAAAACACAAATTGATTATTATTGACAAAAGCAAAAAAAAAGCTTTTATCTGTTTTGTTTCTTTTCTATTGTCTGGTTCTTTTTTTAGTTTTAGCACCATACCATTGTTCATACATAACACTAATTGAAATAAATAAATGCATTGGGATTTTTTTTACATCAATTGAATTAGTCCCAGATTAGGTTACTAAAGCTGTTGCACTATGGGTTAAACATCAGATATACACACTTAAATACAAACAAGCGAAGTATTCTGCCTTGGAGTCGGTAGGTATACAGGTGGGTATACGACTTTATACTGGTTGCAGTTGGAACAGCAGGACACAGAGGCACAGAGGCTCGAGATCCCAATTTTTGTATATGAAAACTTATTAAGATTGGGGCAGAATTTTGATTTGTATATTACGTTTATGTATGTATGTATGTGTATTTTTATTGAATAAACCATTATACAAGATTTAAATACAAATAACATCCGCAAGTCACATACACTATCTGCTATCTGGTTTTAAAGTAGGTGTCTACTGCTTACTTCTGTTTAAAATATGTTTATTTCTACATTCTAAAATTAAATTATGTTAATATTGAAGTACCTGTGGCAGTGGTGTTCGTGGTAGTGGAATGCACACATCCACGTCGACCTCGTGTCTTGAAATTTGTCTCTAAAGTTTTAAATTTTGATTAAATCTTGCACGATCTCCTATAGGCTTAATAAGCTCTTTAATTAGATCCTGGTCCAATATATTTAGAGTGTTAACGTCAATCTTATTTTCTATAACAGAAAAATTGCAGCATGTAATAAATCCATGTATGTACAGTCAAATTTATAAACATATATATGTATATACATAAAAATATTAAGACCCCACTATGACACTGACAATAAGGTTAGTGTTTACAATATATTTGGGCCAATGGCTGTATGGATATTTATGACATTGACTGTACCACCATAACTTTATAATTTTGCTGGCTAGGAAGTTGCTAAGGTTGTCATTTCTTGGCAAGTCTAACTTATTTAAAGTTTATTCACTAGTCAACTTTAGGCGACTAACGCTGTACTTAACTGGTAGTAAGCTGTAAAACTATGTGTGCTTTCAACATACTCAAAAATATATACCAATGTAAATAGATTCACCATTCTCATTACATTAGTAAATTGGTGCTTACAATCTTTTGAGTATGTTGAATGAACCCATATTTTTACATGCAACTATACATGATTCCGTTTTGACTGCGATGTACATACACAGCAAAATATGTATTGAGATATAATCTACCCAGTCAACAATTTCTGCTAGAAGACGTGAATTATGACGTGAATTTTTGGTGATTTTTTTCAATTTTACGTCTTATGGAAATAAATGACGTCAAAAATCACGGCGAAAAATTCCATTTGTCGGCATACGTCTGAAAACGACGTCACTAATCACGTCGTAAATTATTGTGTTCCGTCATAGGTCTGAAAACGACGTTGCAAATCACGTCGTAATATGTCGTGTTTCGTCAGTGGTATAAAGATGACGTTGTAAAACACGTCGAAGGGGGTCGTATGTCGGCATACGCCTTAAAGTGACGTCGCTGATCACGTTATAAATGGTTGCGTTCCGTCATAGGTCTGATAACGACGTTGCAAATCACGTCGTAATATGTCGTGTTTCGTCAGTGGTATAAAGATGACGTAGTAAAACACGTCGAAAGTTTCCGTACGTCGGCATACGTCTGAAAACGACAACACTAATCACGTCGTAAATTATTGTGTTTCGTCATAGGTCTGAAAACGACGTTGCAAATCACGTCGTAATATGTCGTGTTTCGTCAGTGGTATAAAGATGACGTTGTAAAACACGTCGAAGGGGGTCGTATGTCGGCATACGCCTTAAAGTGACGTCACTGATTACGTTATAAATGGTTGTGTTCCGTCATACGTCTAATAACGACGTTGCAAATCACGTCGTAATATGTCGTGTTTCGTCAGTGGTATAAAGATGACGTAGTAAAACACGTCGAAAGTTTCCGTACGTCGGCATACGTCTGAAAACGACGTCACTAATCACGTCGTAAATTATTGTGTTCCGTCATAGGTCTAAAAACGACGTTACCAATCATGTCGTAATATGTCGTGTTTCGTTAGTGGTTTAAAAATGACGTTGTAAAACACGTCGAAGGGGGTCGTATGTCGGCATACGCCTAAAAGTGACGTCGCTAATCACGTTATAAATGGTTGTGTTTCGTCAGAGGTATAATTCTGACGTTACCAATCACGTGGTATTATATCGTGTTTCGTTAGTGGTTTAAAAATGACGTTGTAAAACACGTCGAAAGTTTTCGTACGTCGGCATACGCCTTAAAGTGACGTCGCTAATCACGTTATAAATTGTTGTGTTTCGTCAGAGGTATAATTCTGACGTTACCAATCACGTCTTAATATATCGTGTTTCGTCCATGGTTTAAAAATGACGTTGTAAAACACGTGGAAAGGGGTCGTATGTCGGCATACGCCTTAAAGTGACGTCGTTGATCACGTTATAAATGGTTGTGTTTCGTCAGAGGTATAATTCTGACGTTACCAATCACGTCGTATTATATCGTGTTTCGTCAGTGGTTTAAAGATGACGTTGTAAAACACGTCGAAAGTTTTCGTTTGTTAACATACGCCTAAAAGTGACGTGGCTAATCACGTTATACATTGTTGTGTTTCGTCAGAGGTATAATTCTGACGTTACCAATCACGTCTTAATATATCGTGTTTCGTCCATAGTTTAAAAATGACGTTGTAAAACACGTCGAAAGGGGTCGTATGTCGGCATACGCCTTAAAGTGACGTCGCTGATCACGTTATAAATGGTTGTGTTTCGTCAGAGGTATAATTCTGACGTTACCAATCACGTCGTATTATATCGTGTTTCGTCAGTGGTTTAAAAATGTCGTTGTGAAACACGTCGAAAGTTTTCGTACCTCGGCATACGCCTTAAAGTGACGTGGCTAATCACGTTATACATTGTTGTGTGTCGTCAGAGGTATAATTCTGACGTTACCAATCACGTCGTAATATATCGTGTTTCGTCAGTGGTTTAAAGATGACGTTGTAAAACACGTCGAAAGTTTTCGTTTGTTAACATACGCCTAAAAGTGACGTGGCTAATCACGTTATACATTGTTGTGTGTCGTCAGAGGTATAATTCTGACGTTACCAATCACGTCGTAATATATCGTGTTTCGTCAGTGGTTTAAAGATGACGTTGTAAAACACGTCGAAAGTTTTCGTTTGTTAACATACGCCTAAAAGTGACGTCGCTGATCACGTTATAAATTATTGTGTTTCGTCAGAGGGCTAATTCTAACGTCGTAATATATCGTATTTCGTCAGTGGTTTAAAGTTGACGTTGTGAAACACGTCGAGAAGGGTCGTATGTCGGCATACGCCTAAAAGTGACGTCGCTGACCACGTTATAAATGATTGTGTTTCGTCAGAGGGCTAATTGTAACGTCGTAATATATCGTGTTTCGTCAGTGGTTCAAATATGACGTTGTAAAACACGTTGAAAGGGGTCGTATGTCGGCATACGCCTTAAGGTGACGTCGCTAATCACGTTATAAATTATTGTGTTTCGTCAGAGGTCTAACTCACGTTACTAATCACGTCGTAATATATCGTGTTTCGTCAGTGGTTTAAAGATGACATTTGTAAAACACGTCGAAAGTTTTCGTATGTCAGCATACGCCTAAAAGTGACGCCGCTAATCACGTTATAAATGGTTGTGTGTCGTCAGAGGTATAATTCTGACGTTACCAATCACGTCGTAATATATCGTGTTTCGTCAGTGGTTTAAAGATGACGTTGTAAAACACGTCGAAAGTTTTCGTTTGTTAACATACGCCTAAAAGTGACGTCGCTGATCACGTTATAAATTATTGTGTTTCGTCAGAGGGCTAATTCTAACGTCGTAATATATCGTATTTCGTCAGTGGTTTAAAGTTGACGTTGTGAAACACGTCGAGAAGGGTCGTATGTCGGCATACGCCTTAAAGTGACGTCGCTGATCACGTTATAAATTGTTGTGTTTCGTCAGAGGTATAATTCTGACGTTACCAATCACGTCTTAATATATCGTGTTTCGTCCATGGTTTAAAAATGACGTTGTAAAACACGTCGAAAGGGGTCGTATGTCGGCATACGCCTTAAAGTGACGTCGCTGATCACGTTATAAATGGTTGTGTTTCGTCAGAGGTATAATTCTGACGTTACCAATCACGTCTTAATATATCGTGTTTCGTCAGTGGTTTAAAGATGACATTTGTAAAACACGTCGAAAGTTTTCGTATGTCAGCATACGCCTAAAAGTGACGCCGCTAATCACGTTATAAATGGTTGTGTTTCGTCAGAGGTATAATTCTGACGTTACCAATCACGTCGTAATATATCGTGTTTTGTCAGTGGTTTAAAAATGACGTTGTAAAACACGTCGAAAGGGGTCGTATGTCGGGATACGCCTGAAAGCGACGTCGCTGATCACGTTGTTAATTATTGTATGTCGTCAGAGGTGTAATTCTGACGTGATCATTCACGTCGTGTTTCGTCAGTGGTTTGAAGATCACGGGGGCGATTTTTGAATGTAACCGAGTGACTTTACACCAATGAAATGGCTGATTTCCAAAAGATCGCGTTGATGAAAGTCACCGGTGACAATTTAGTTCTCATTCCTATGATCTAGACATGAGAATTAAATTGTCACCGGTGACAATTTAGTTCTCATTCCTATGATCTAGACATGAGAATTAAATTGTCACCGGTGACAATTTAGTTCTCATTCCTATGATCTAGACATGAGAATTAAATTGTCACCGGTGACTTTCAACAACGCGATCTTTTGGAAATCGGCCATTTTATTGTGGTAAACTCACTCGGTGAGATTCAAAAATCGCCCCCCAGGTTGTTAAACACGTCGAATGTTCTCGTGTCGGCATGCGCCTGAAAGTGACGTCGCTTATCACGTCTCCAGAGGTCTGATTATGACGTTGCAAATGGGTTAATATGGAGAAGTCAGAGAGATAGCGAATTGTTCTTAGGAACCATGGCATCAATTTAAGATTTAATAAAAATGGCAATCAACTTTTTTTTTAACTCTCATACCTAGTTTAACCTGGTCAAAACCTTATAGGGATTAACCTGGTCAAAATCAATGCCATAAATTCTGCAAGTTTATTCGCTGTAATCGTTGATGCTGTGAAATTGTGAATCATAAGTCACAAGGAACATTTTTGGAATATTGTCTGAATAATTGAAAGAGAAACTCAAAAATAAGATCAACAATTAATAGAAGCGTTTTACCTACCAATAAAACGCATATTAATTTACTTACCTTATTCGAAGCTTATTTAATTGAGATAGGCAGCACGTTTCCCGCCGTATTTGCTGTCTCTTTCTAACCATCTTCTGTCTCTTTTACTCGCTCCCACCACCTGGCAGTGGGGATACCACCCGACCTGTTAGTCTTTTAGATCTTATTCTTCATTGGTTCGAAATTAAACCAGGCAGGACTTACTCATAAGCTTCGAATAAGGTAAGTAAATTAATATGCGTTTTATTGGTAGGTAAAACGCTTCTATTAATTTGACTTGACCGTTATTCGAAGCTTATTTAATTGAGACCTGTTTGTTATCGCCTGGTGGTGGTGCTGATGCCAATGTGATTCGTAAATGTGTAAGTTGTTAGGTACCTAATAGGTATCACTTTGATCAAATCAAACATAGGAAAAAGTTTATAAAAACAAAATATAATTTAGGATTGTAATAATTAGGAACATAAGCAGACACTGTGTGCCCATTTCAATTAACACTAGAAAAATTAAATCATTACCACAAAAACAAAATGTAATCAGTATTCTGACCATAAGTATCAGTGCTAAGCAGGCACATATTTTAATTTCACAATTGTAAAAGTTTGGTGACTGTTCTAATTAACACCAGAAAAATATAAATCATTCCATCAATAACAAAATGTAATCCAATTGTTATACAGTAAATTAGCACATGTTTTTAATCCACGGCATTAAACAAATGAGCTATATTTAAAGAGTAGTCTGCGGTTGAGCTAGGTATAACCTCGCGTCTGTAAAATTTGCTGAAGGTATTACCTGAGCGCCAATTCCCTCGTGACAAAATATCTTCCACGGGATAATTGTCAACCCAATTCTTTGAGGCAACGGCTGCTCGTATGCTTCCAGGTGTGGCGGATATACCTGCGTCTTTAAGCAAGGTTTTAATCCATCCCGCAATAATAGCGCGAGAGGCTCCTTTTACTTCACCTCTGAGCGTAATAAAAAGGCTTTTGCAATTAGCTGAATCTCTCTTATCTTTGTGTAGGCGAATAAGTTGTTTTATCCAAAACACCGGGTCCAGACTCTGAGAAGTGGTATTACTTAACAATTTCCAGCCTGATTGTCTATAGCTAGCACAATCTGTCTTAGACCCGTATATTGGCCAAAACACAATAAAATCGTCTTCTATTACACAATGCTTCGGATCGATATTAAGTAGCGTCAAATCATGAATTCTTCTGCCTGAACAGAGAAGAAGTAATAACGCTGTGCGTCTGCAAGACTCAAAAACATTATCTGGATTGATTTTTGCTGTGGCCAGGTGTTCTATAAGTTTGTCAATATTCCAAATAGGGGCTTTTGTGTTAGTTGGATTCTTTAAGGCTATTGCCTTTAGTATTTGTTTTACTAGAACGTGAGAGCTAATACGTTCCGTCACATGTGTGTTACACAAGGTTGAAACCACTGACTTGTACAAAAGAATAGTATTGAAAGATAATTTATCAATTAGGTGGAGATCAGATAAGTATTGGGCAACATCCGAACCCGATGGTTTATTGGGATCAATGTTATGCTGAGTAGACCATTTTAACCATTTTCCCCAAGCAACGTTATAAGTCTTACGCGTAGAAGCACGCCACGAGCCTTGGAGAAGGTTGGTCTGATCCGTATTCCATCCTGTCAATTCCTTTGACCACCCCCACATCTCCAGACCTCCAACACCATTTCCTGGACACCCGGGGGTGGTAGTCCCGTAGTCATGTCCACTAGGGACTTGTCCAGATGCCGTAGTGTAAACGGGGGTGCTAGCGCACGTGCTTTGAGATCTGCTCTCCAAAAAACTCGATCCCAGCGCGGGACTATCAATAGGTAGATTCCCTTGAATAATTAATAGATTCAGGCGTTACTTTGCGGAGGTCCATATTAACAAACTGGAACAAATTACCTTGCTACTCCGCGAAACCAGTGCCGGGCTCGTGCAAAATAGCTGCGTCTGTGCGACACATATATGTTCATGCAAAAACCCACCCTCCTCCGCTTCCACACGAAACAACATATATCACACAGACTCAACTACACACCACCACCACTAAACACTAAAACTACACGATCGACGCGCGTTTCGCCTCTATACGAGGCATCATCAAGATCAAAGAAACAGTACGACCGTTCGCTACTTGAACGAATGGCGTACTGACAAACTAAAACATTTTTCTTTAATCCCGCCTACCGCCAACATTTTTGCACAACTACCCTTATTATTTTTTTCAAAGCCTACCCTCAAAATTTAAAAACAAAACAAAAGTACCCCCGTATATTATCACAAACTACCCACATAATTTATCTCAATCTCAGCTACCCCCATTGTTAAAGACAGAATTTAAGCACACCCGCAACAAAGGAGAAGAAGGAAAATTAACCTGTTCATTGACAATGGATCCCGCGTTGTTGTACCTAACTATTTCCAAATGCTCCAAAACATTCAGACGAAATCCCTTTTTGCAAAAGTGTAATATTTCATAAGAATGAGCATCTGATAATGTATGATCTGTGTCTATCAAATGTTTTGCAAAATTGGACTTCTCTGCGTGCTTATGCCTATAAGATGAAACATGCTCCTTGTATCTAATATTAAAACTACGACCGGTTTGTCCTATATAAACGCTACTACAATCGTCACAAGTGAGCTTATATAGTCCTGATCTACTCCCTCTGATTGCAAATTCAAATGGCTACACTGAGACAATGGTAAATAGTCTGGTTAAAAAGAAACAGAGGCGTATAGCTGATAGCATGTTATATAGCGGCCCGTCTACTGAACATACTAACAAATATAAAGCAAGTATTAATTACGTTGGCCCTTTGTCAGATAAAATTTATAATATTTTAAAATCAAAGGAAATAAATGTTGCTTTTAAGACTAATAATTCTTTGTATTCTAGACTATGTAATGGTAAGGATAAAGTAGAAAGAGGGAGTAGATCAGGAGTATATAAGCTCACTTGTGACGATTGTAGTAGCGTTTATATAGGACAAACCGGTCGTAGTTTTAATATTAGATATAAGGAGCATGTTTCATCTTATAGGCATAAGCACGCAGAGAAGTCCAATTTTGCAAAACATTTGATAGACACAGATCATACATTATCAGATGCTCATTCTTATGAAATATTACACTTTTGCAAAAAGGGATTTCGTCTGAATGTTTTGGAGCATTTGGAAATAGTTAGGTACAACAACGCGGGATCCATTGTCAATGAACAGGTTAATTTTCCTTCTTCTCCTTTGTTGCGGGTGTGCTTAAATTCTGTCTTTAACAATGGGGGTAGCTGAGATTGAGATAAATTATGTGGGTAGTTTGTGATAATATACGGGGGTACTTTTGTTTTGTTTTTAAATTTTGAGGGTAGGCTTTGAGAAAAATAATAAGGGTAGTTGTGCAAAAATGTTGGCGGTAGGCGGGATTAAAGAAAAATGTTTTAGTTTGTCAGTACGCCATTCGTTCAAGTAGCGAACGGTCGTACTGTTTCTTTGATCTTGATGATGCCTCGTATAGAGGCGAAATGCGCGTCGATCGTGTAGTTTTAGTGTTTAGTGGTGGTGGTGTGTAGTTGAGTCTGTGTGATATATGTTGTTTCGTGTGGAAGCGGAGGAGGGTGGGTTTTTGCATGAACATATATGTGTCGCACAGACGCAGCTATTTTGCACGAGCCCGGCACTGGTTTCGCGGAGTAGCAAGGTAATTTGTTCCAGTTTGTTAGATTCCCTTGGCCTGATTTAGATGTATCAGTACTTTTGGTATGAGATATGGTGGAGGGAATACCCATGCTAGATTGTAAGACCACGTCTGAGAGAAAGCGTCGTGATACAGAGCTTTGTGATCGTTTTGATCTATTGAAACATAATTGAACACTACGTGCGCTCTCCTGGATGCGAATAGGTCTATCAGGGGTACTCCCCATTTGGAGAATATTATCTGTGTGCATTTGGGAAGAAGATGCCACTCTGGAGGTGATCGAAGCCTTGACAGATGGTCTGCGTGACTGTTGTATTTTCCTGGAATGTAAAACAGGTTTAAGTGTATCTTGTACTGCTCTAGAATATGGTAAACTCGGTAAGTTATTTCCAAAAGCTGGGTCGATTTCGTTCCTCCCTGGTTGCGCAGGTAGGCTATAACAGTCTTGTTGTCGCTTTGCACAAGGACAGTAGAATAACTCAGGCGCTGAGCATGACCTTCTAAAACTCTCAGAACCGCCAGCATTTCTTTTTGATTGCAGTGTAAGGGCTGTTCCGACTTGGTCCAATGTCCCGACAGAGATTGTTGGTCTAATTGTGCTCCCCAAGCCAGGTCGGATGCATCTGTTGTTAAAAAGTGTGCCGGTGGGGGCATGTGAATCGGTGAGGGGTAATGGCAATTGTGAAGCCACCACTTCATATTGTCTCTGGCGTTTTCGGGTATAGTATACCTTTTCCTTGAAAACTCTGGTATAGCGTTTAGGAGATTTAATAATGCTCGGTAGTTCAAACTCCCCAGTGGAACTGTGAAGCTGGCAAAATTCAGTAGGCCTACCAATTTCTCTAACTCTTTTCGAAGTGTCTTGTTGCTGGATAACATTTGAAGAACTTTTGCGATTAAATTTGGTAGTTTCTCTGCGGGGAGACTCTTTTGATTGTTCCAAGGGTCCCAATATACACCCAGATACACCAACGCTCTCTGAGGGGTCAATACCGATTTCTCGTAATTGATTATCCATCCCAATACCTCCAGTTTTTTTGTGACTATGTTCACATGATGGCAAAGAACCTCCTTGTCCTGATGGGCGATCAGAAAATCGTCGAGATAAACTATGATTCGTATCTCCAGTTCTCTTAGAGTCTGTGCTACCCAGTTGGTGAACGTAGCGAAGACTTTCGGGGCCGTGCTTAGGCCGAATGGTAAACAAGTCATTTCCAATAGTTGTTGGTTGTAGATGACTCGTAAGAAACGCCTGTGCGCTTGGCTTATTGGTAAATGAAAATAAGCTTGAGATAGATCTACTTTGCAGAGCCAATCCTTCGGTTGGATAAAATCCGGTACGCGGTGTACATTTAGTAACTTGAATTTCTGTGTTATGACAAATTTGTTCAGAGCCTTGAGATTGAGGATAGGGCGAAGAGCGCCGTCGTTTTTTGGCACGAGAAATATTGTTGACAAATAACTGGGTGAAGGCTTGATCGCTTCTAGTATACCTTGACTTTTCATTTGATTGATGACTAACGTCATTTCCTGAGAATGTGGGCATTCGAAAGGGTTTTCGATCAAAGCTGGGTAATTTAAAGGCGGTTTCTGACAAAATGGTATTCGATACCCTTTTATTATTTGTAGTAGATGATTGGGAGCCCTCATCTCCTCCCAGACATCGTAAAACTGTGCCAGACGACCGGCTCTGAACCGTCTCGAGTCAATATTTACCTCGCTTGTAATTTTTGTGTCTTGGAGGAGATAATTGACGCTTCCGTCCTCCTCTGGCTTGTGACTTTTGCTGATTATGGCTTGGTTGTCGGTTTCGAAAGGAATTGCCGTTGCTTGGCCTCGCATTATAGCGTGCCGTATTAAAAGAGTTATTATACCCTTGCGAAGGGTAGTTATGATGACCAACACCCCGCGGGGGTGGAAAAGGCTGTGTATAGGCATTGTTGTGATTATCTTGAACCATGCCTGATGGATGCATTGGATTCCATCTAGTACCTTGCGAGAGTCCTTTACGAGGCGCCATTCCCTGCGAGGGGGCGCTTGTGGCTTTAGAGGAGCCTGCTTGCGAAGCAGGGTATTTTTGTACAGGCCAAAAGCATTTCCGGACACCGCCGTACTTTTCGATAGCGGACGAGAACTCGCTTTCGTTGAATAAAGATGTTCCCGACGGGGGTATTTTGCGCAGCACTGATTTAACAAGCGGGTCCTTGACATGCTTCGTAATTCCATTACGCCTCATTTGTAAAACTTCTGTTCTGTGACCACAGATCAACTGTAAAAAGTCTTCAGAGACTTTATAAAGGTCCCCACCTACAAAAACACTGTTTAGTTTATCCCGTAGGGCCTCGTGAGTAAATTCTTCGATGGTGCGTGCCCAAACAAGAACATCCTGTATCGCCGCATGCAACGCTTCCTGCTGCCTCAGCGCACAAAAAGTGAGAGCACCAAAAGCCCTGTCTGACTGAACCAAGTGCGGATATAGGTCATATTGTTTTACCTCGTCATTAGCTTCCAAATCAGTATAACCTGGAGAGTGATTATAATTTTTCTGTAAGTCAGCATAACGAACATTGTACCATTCTTTATTGTTTAGGCGTTGCATCTCACATAGCAATTTTAACTGCTCCTCGGAAGTGTGGGGCATCGCTGGTTCTTTCAATTTGGTTTTAAGATTAAAACTAAAAGGTTCCACCGGATTGGACGGCGGCTCATTTTCTATATAAAGGTCTCGGCTACAATCTGAAACCATTGAAAACGCGTCGCAGGAACGATTAATATCGTTACCGCTAGCTACCTGTGCTGTGGTGTGTGGAGTCGGGAGTAAAATGATTAGTCCAGGTTTCGATATAGACTGTCGTTTATTAGTGAATACGTAAGTTATATATGGTTACACACACACGGGAAGTGCAGGTGCATACATCTACACACTACACCTCCCTTCTTATAGAAAAAAAAAACTTTTAAGTATGTTTTTTTTTTACAATGAAAATAAGTACACTTAAAAGAATTTAGAAATTAACTCTAAGCTCTACTATTGTTACAATAAAACATAATCTAAAGATTACTAATTTTTTTTTTTTTTAAGTGTTTTTAAACTCTGCTTAAAATGAAATTTAAATCGCAATAGTTATTATTCTAAACCTTTAAGAATATAAGTACAAAATATTGAAAATATGCAGAATATATTATTTAATCAAAAAAAAACATGAAAACAAATTTCAATTCCTAATTTTTAATTTAATGTAATTTTAAGTAATGTATGAACAATTTCATGTAGCATATAACTATTCTAATAAGAAATGTATGTCAACACAAAGGTTTGACATCAGTATTAAATACAACGGTACACTCAGAAGAATCAAGAATCTTCTCTTCATTTCCTTTTTTTTTTTAACAAACATTTCTCATTTGTACTTCTTAAAATGGATCACATCTAACATAAACATTTAAAATCTTAATTAAAAAATATAACTTCTAAACGTGCACGCGTTGCTGACGAGACATAACATAGGCAATAGGGTATCGTTTATCTGGTACAGTTTATAAAATACAGTGGTTCTGTAGTCTTAAAAAATTTTTATTTCAATAACCACATTCTGAAAACATTATTTTTATTTATCTTTGTGAAATCGTTACGTATTCCATAGTAAATCTTATTAGAACATTTAATGTCGCATTTAAAAAAAATTACGTAAATTTATATACAGTGTTCATAACCTTCAAACCTTTATAATGTCATGACTTTGATTTTAGACTTCTAATTTACCTTTCCATTTCTCTCTTTAAAACTATCCCTTCAGTGTATCGTTAGCAACCTCTACTAACCGTACGTAAGTACTGTTCTTACATGTACTATATAATATACTCGTATTCTTTGTCAATCATATCATAATCCTAACTTACTAGCTAGGTACTAGTCTTAATCTTTTATTTTATATCACAACAATGTTTTTTTTTCCTCATGCTTGCAAGACTTTCTTTTTATAGTTATTTAGTTACTTATTCCTATGACGTCATATTCTTTCATACTTCTCTTTATAACTCTGTAACTTTAATAAGTATGCAACTTTGGCATAACTTTTATGCAATGCAACACATGGCAATGCAATACAATACAAGGTACACAGCACATTATATTACGTGGTCGGCCGACCTTAACTTATTCATTTATTTATTCATTTGTTCAGGATACAAGGATTTTTTATTTATTTATTTTCGTGCGCGCACATACATAATACCCATTTATAACATTATTCATTCAGGCAGTTCTTTTAACACTTCTTTACTTCTTAGTCATACCGTGTGTCCAAGTCTCTTCACGATTGATGCTCGATCGAATCATGATCAGAAGGCAAGGATTCCGTGCCTGCCTTGTATCCTGGTGTACCTTGTTTAATACCAGGTCGCTCAATAGCGCATCTCGGGCTACTATTGATTACGACTGATATTTTCCTACTTCTACTCTACTTATAACACTTATATTACCATCTCCTTAATAAAACACCGTTCAAAATCCCTACCAAAATACTCATACAAATGGAAACCTTCAGCTTATAAGAATTCCAATAACTCTTAGGGGGCCCTCCTAATCGTTCATTGTAATCTTATTTGCTTCCGTCTTCCCAAACACTTGGCTTAAAACACCCTTTCAAAACTAAACTATTCCTACTCTGTTAAATAAAATCCTTTCATTTCCTGTCTCTATATACCTCGTACAAAATCTATACAAATCCAATCTTTATTTATTGACCTTTCTTAAATCACTCAGAATAAAATATTCTTAACCGATATTAATAAAAAAACTGTATCTATCATCTGTAATTCTAACAAAGACCTTTACTTGCAGTGCTAATAAAAACAAAATGTATTAATACTTCATACCATTTTTTATCATCAAATTCGAAAAATTGGCTTTATCTTTATTAATGTTAATTTATTTACCTTTTATTAATAATCAGAAATGGCAACTAGATGATCAGTCCAGAGCAAAGTCAAATTATTATAAGATCTTCCTATTTAATCTGTCTGCAGCAGGCTAAAAAGAATGACAAGGCATATATAAATTCACATTGTATTGAAGAAAAAAAAACTTTCTGATTACACGTTTTATACTAACTTTTTGGGAAATGCACCTAATTGCAATCAATGTCGACAAAAAGATTTTTCATACATTTCCCGACCAAATACTTTTTTTTTTTTCACTACGTAAATTTCCTTTTCTGATTACCTTAATCTAACAGACATAATAAATGTTTAAAATCCATCTTTAGTTTTCTATTCTTCTATTCTTATCTTAGCTCATATTCAAAACTTTCCAGAAACCTTCAAAACCAAACATTTTCATCATTCTGTTTATGTATTGTCATCATTTCAGCAACTTTCAAGTCGCACTTCACCTTCTACTATGTTTCAACTTCATTAAAGAAAATCACGATAACGCTAGTTTAGTTTTTTACAAAGAAACTTTTAATAATTAGTATTCAATCTTTTCCTGATTTACTTAACCCTCTCTTTATCCAAAACTCCGTTAATAATTGCTAAAATGCAATTTCAATAAAATACTTATCTTTTCTTAGATCAATAATATTTAACTATTATTTACTGTTCGTTATCTTTTGTCTCGTCCGTGTATAATTATGTCATTTCCGATTGATAATCTAAATTAAGAAGAAAACAAATATGTTTCTAAATACCAATACTAAATGAGATAAGTAACGCTATGTTTAAATTAAATATTTAAAACATATGAATTATATTTCTGATCTGCCCTGATAAACAATGTAAAGTATTAAATAATTTCATAACGCAATAATTTAACTATCGTTCAAAGAGAGCGTGGTAACTATCTTACCTTAGGTAATTTGAGCTGTAATAACAGACACTGCAGTTGTTGGAATTCATTCCCGATCTATTTGATGACTCAATGTGATCATCTTTCTGCGATGCGCTCTGACTGTAAACATGTAATGCATTTCTGCGAATTGGACTCAGTATAAATTATTACCGTGGTATAGAAAAAATATATGAAATATATGTAAACGTAAATTATAACTAATAATGTAAAGATTTCTTACGCTTTTACGTTTTAACATAAAAATAGTATAAAGTTATGAGCAACTGTTAAGGTTCTAAACAACAAGGATGCGAATTGCAAAATTTTAGATATGTAACGTTTAATTATTTATTTTTTTAACCTTTGTTTTTTCATCACGCTGTTTTACGAAAATTAATATATAAGTTTTTTTTTTTTTTAAGCACATCTAAAAGCGGTAATATGGTAATTTAATTCCTACAAAATTATTAGCGTTTTTAATATAGTAAGTTTGTTACATTAACTGATAACTTTCATTTCTTAAAATAAAAAAAAAATCGTTTCCGGTGTCTTACGAAACCAAAATATGTGGAGGAGTTCTTCACATTAACTGATATAATTTATACATAGTATCTGACGCTTGTCATACATAATAGTTGAAAGGTACATAAACAGGCAATATAATTTAAGAAAAATAGTCACTAGTCACCTACCTTGGTGATGACTTGAATGTTGTACCATCTCCATAATATCTAAAAAAACTTTTTAACTGTAGTTTTATATCTCGTCAACAAGCGGCTAAAACATGATATACCTGCTAATATAAAAGTAGACATTATATTATGTAATGTCTTAATAAAGTGTATATAAAAATATAAAATTATAAAATTTTAAACAAATTGAAATAAAGGTTATACCCAGTTATCATTACGATTCTACACTAATTTACTTAATCTTAACATGATTTACGACACATTTAATTGTATATGACAATATATGAAAACATAGCTAATAACACCCTTTGAGAGAAAAAAAAAACTGCATATTACAGGAAATCGTAGGCAGTGACACTTTAAATTGTATATGTATGAGGTATGATGTATGAAAATGTACCAGGTAATAAAAACTTCATTCGAAAGAAAAATTGTATACTAAGGGCAATCGTAAGCAGTATGTATATTTTTTTTTTCATTATGTAGCATTTTAATTTGACGTATTTAATGTTATCAAATAAGTTTAAAATTCATAGTATGCAGATACTAGGTGATTCCCCAGGTAGTAAATTATTTATTTTATGAGTAGTTTACGCGAATAAAATATATCGTACACACATCTTGTACTTACTATTATTTAAAAGAAACTGGCATTCATCAGGTAATAAATGATATAGGATTTAATTACATACCAAAATATTTTACGTTACGTAATTTTTCTCTTTAATTAAAATTTCTGCTTTGGCTCCGGTCCCACATTCAGCGATGACCTCGTACGTCCTTTCGTCCGACACCAACAACTCCCGGCAGCAACACCAATACTTCTGACTGCATATTCCTCTATAGTTTTCTTCTTAAATTTCTCGTTATTATTTTTCAAAATGTTGTTATTATTTTTTCTTCTTTCTTCTTCAGTATCTTAAATCTTCTTTAGTTTTCATAATTCCTTTCTGGTTCCTTCTATCATTATTCACCATCTATTGGGCAGCAGGTTACGATTTTAAGTTGTATATGTATTTATTAAAATTTAATTTGAAATTGTAAGTTTATTGTCTTTCTTGTCTGTAGTTTTCTACGATTCTGTCTGTATTTTTTTTTTTTTCTTCTTCCAATTAATCATTCTTCTTTTTCGGTAGCTTTCTTAGTCACATTTTTTAATACTTTGTATATTTTATTTTAATTTCATCATGGACTTAAGTTTTATGTTGGAGGAAATTTTGGTTCTTGATTACTGTTTAAAAGTAATTGTATATAAGTATATTATATAATTAGTCTAATTTATTTATTTCATATTGTCTTTTCTTTTATCTTCACTTCACTAGTCCTGTTCACTCACTGAGTTAGTTTAGGTCCTTAAATTTTTCACTTAATGTTCGTCACGTTATTTTTGGCTGGCGCGGCGCGCCGCCAGTGCCGCGCGAAGGCAGCACTGGCAGGGTCGCCATGTGGTGTGTGGAGTCGGGAGTAAAATGATTAGTCCAGGTTTCGATATAGACTGTCGTTTATTAGTGAATACGTAAGTTATATATGGTTACACACACACGGGAAGTGCAGGTGCATACATCTACACACTACAGTGCGCGTAAGTCTTTCACCTGCTTTGTGAGCTTATGTAGTTGCCTGCGATCAGCCTTTTTTGTGCCCCCCCCCCCCCTTTTCTTTGCCTTGCGATGACGCCGACGCTTTGAGGACGACTCTGAAGAACTTGAGGAACTGCTGCTACTAGAGCTGCTTGAACTAGAGCTATGCGAGCGTTTCCGCGCCCGCGACGTGGTCGGCTTTGTAGTACCTGACGGCGCAACAGGCTGCTCATCGACATCATCCATAATTCTATATTAAAAAGGCACGTTAAAAACATCGAAATACTATCTGAATCGAACGGTAAAACCGTTAGCTACCCAACCAATTTTAAGTGCAAAATTGGAGGGTAGGTAGATATTAGGCTCACTGTTTGAACAATGCTGTAATTAAATGTGGTACTATTTATTACAGCTGAATACGGAACCTCATTTAAAGAGCATATTAATTTTTACTTACGTGAATGATTTGTCACAATTTGTGATCTGAAAGTCTTTGCAATATTCCGATACTCGCCCCGAGTTTAAATTATAATATTGCACTCCGTTTATAAATAGTACACTTAACAAAATGAACTTAGTACTTTGTAGATTACGGGTCGTGTTTCATTTTACCACGACCTTTCACGGCGGGAAACTAGACGCCAATGAAGAATAAGATCTAAAAGACTAACAGGTCGGGTGGTATCCCCACTGCCAGGTGGTGGGAGCGAGTAAAAGAGACAGAAGATGGTTAGAAAGAGACAGCAAATACGGCGGGAAACGTGCTGCCTATCTCAATTAAATAAGCTTCGAATAACGGTCAAGTCAAATTAATTAACAAAATAAAATATTTATAATAGTACATTTATTTATTTAACAAAAGAAATTTACAATGCCAGTAAATCTATGCTAAAACTAATTAAACTTTAACTTAAAACTAAATAAGCTCTTTTAAAGTAATGGATATACAATTATTTACCTAAAAGACTGCTAGCTTACCAGTACCTAATCATATTTTCCCCATATTCAAGACTGAAATGGCACATATAAATTATCAACTTTTTTATTTTGATCATAATCTGGGTCAGCATCACTAAACAAGCAGATTTTCTTGCCTGTTAAATACATTTGTAATTTTGTAGCTAAATTTGGGTATTATATTTTTAGTAGATTCTTGATTTAAAAAAATCTAAAGTTTGTTCTGCAAGTAGGCCGCAAAGGGCTCTTTTATTTACGTGTCTTCTTGATTCTACCAGCTCTTCGGAAAGACCATCATTGCCTAAAAGCATGCGCCGCAAGAAACTCGGCAGAAAGTTTTTTTTTTTTAAATAAAATAATAATTACAAAATACTTACCGTCTTATACATAAATGCTTGCCCAGACTCTGATAGTTATAGTATGCTTTGTCCTTTTCTGTTGAGTTCAAATGTCACAATGACAGACAAGGTCAAATCATAATTTAACTAACAGAGGATGAGCAAGCGTTTATGAATAAGGTGGTTAATCACTAACACAAAAATTACAATCTAAAAAGCATTACATAATTATATTATTGTAGGCATGTATAGAATCCCCAAGTATGTAGTAATTTAAAGATTAAAAACTAAAAACAATTTATAAGTTTACGTATGGTTTGTATGGTCAAAGAAATATATTCCGGAGCCAGGATGCAACCTTTGTGCTACTAATGTCATGCTGACATCCCATATAATTGTGAGATTTATTATGAAAAAACTCCCTCCTGGGTTGGGAATATATTCCCTCAACCGTAGATTAGTACATAAATATAGTTTTAATGTTTTGGATTTTGTATATGCCCGACCCAGTATGTTCTTGTATTGGCACTAATGGGATATTTAATTACTGTTATAACTTCTTCAAATATTTCATCTGGGGAACCAGCAATCATTGGGTACTTAGTTGGGTAAGGTCATTATTTTTTGTCCCTGATTGAGCAGTTCAATTTAACAAAAATTTAATCAGTTCCGTGTGTGTATTCATGTGAGTGAGTGTGTTAGACAATAAGGCTTCGGGATTGCCCTTGGATAAGTCTTTTGCTGTCATATATTTTAGACTACTCCCAAATCTTGATGATTGTTTTTTTTTTCACTAGCACTCCGTTGCAGTGCATAATGGGTTCCTCATTTTGACGATCCACATTAGAAATGATATTGCGTGCTTACAGCCAACTTGTGAAGCAACACAGTCATGACACTGAACAGTCAGAACATCTTCTTTATCAACAACTAGTGTGAATCCATATAATTTTCTATCCACTTTGTTTTCTGGACATGTCTTGCACTTCACTGCACACAATTTGTTTTGACGCCTAAGCTGCACAACATAGTTTATGGCGTCATCGCCATACATATGAAGCTTGCGAGGACCTGAAAATAAGGTAAAGTTGAGTCGAGATAACGTTTGTTTACACTTTGCAAATCTAACCTCAAAACCAATAATTATCAGTACAGTACGTATATTGTCACAACAACAGGTAATTTTGTCTTAAGAAACTGAAATAGAAATGTACTACTGTAAGCTTAATTTTTTATACATACTTTGAAGTTTTAACATTGCATTGCGGAACTCCGAATATCAAGTCACTGAGATGAGATGATACGAAAAACTTGCTGAGCATGACAGTGTCAATTTTGGGCAAATTACTGATTCCATCTATGATTCCATAGTGAATTTCACCTGTCTATCAAGATATCACTAAAAAACCTGGTTGTTCTTCTTCTTCAATAAGGAAATTAGCTTCCCTGTTTATGGCAAATGGCAACCGGTACTCTAAAACTTGTTACTTACTAAAAACTATTTACCAATTTTACCAAATATAAAACCGCTGTGTTTTCTACTTTTTCTTCTTTAATTTGTTGTTTTTTTTCCGCAAGGGAAAAGGCAAAGGCAAAGGTTTGACACCATACAGCCAAATCTTCAATACTAATATTTCTCTCTTCTTGGTAATGTTTTAGTAAGGCCGAGGCCAAATCTTTAGTCAATTAAGTGCTCGTATTTGTGATTTGTAAAAGCTTCTATAACCCATTCTTCTACTTCTATAACCCATGCCAATAAATAATGAATTCTAAAATGGTTTGCCGAGTCTCGCGCCATCTCGCTCACATCATAGTGCTACTGTATTCACATTCACACAACGCGGTATGATGAACAAAAAAAAAATGGTATGATTTTATTGCTCACCTAATAAATCCATTTTCGGTCACAATAAATTATATTGATTTCTAGAATAGTAGATCTGTCACCTAAATTTAATAACGAAATTTAATAATATTAAAACGGTCATCTAAATATTAATTAAAAATCACCCGGAAATAATATCATTAAATAATTATAAATATTATAATATTGGTTCCTAGAGTAGTAGATCTGTCACTAAAACAGAATCATCAAACTGTTGTTTACATGCGTTATACAGGGTGTTTTTTTTATTTGCTTTAACTTCGACAAATGGCTCAGTTGGTTAATAGAAACTGTCTGGTAAGTTTAAAAAAAAAAAAAAAAATATTTATTTTTGGCTAAATTTAAGCAAAAAAAAATTTTTTTTTTACAATTTTTGCTTATTATAACCATTTCAAACTTAATTTGGTCCGAGCGCTTCGCCGGCCGCTCGTAAGTACCTACATTGTTGTATCTAACACTCCTCCTTGCTTTGCTCACCGTCGTACCTAATTTTTCTGAACCTTAAATGGAGCAAGCTGATTGGTCACTTTTCATTAAATTAAGGAACCGATCTATTTATTAGGTGACAGATCTATTACTTAAGATACCTAATTACTAATTACATTATTTTGATGATCTAGACTTAAATATAAAAAAATAAAATAAAAATTATTTATTTCAGACCACAGTCGATCCATAGTGTGTTAGTAACATTAAACTTAAAACTAAATTAGTGATTTTTACTACTATCCTAAAAATAACACAAGAAATAACACAAAAATAAAATTAAATAAGAAATTGAGCTACACCCTTGACCTGTCCCACCCAAAATGCAAGAATGGGACAGTCATATCTGCCCGCAATTGCCGTCATTGCCTTTGCCATTGCCGCAATTGCCTGTTTCATTGAGTTTGATTGTGATTTTGTTAAGTTTATTGTCATTATGTTGTTTTAATTGTTCATATTTATTAATATTTTTCAACTTTTATCTAATTCATCAAGAAACGGTGACATTGATTAGCCTCAAGATCCCGGGTTTTAAGAGCTCCGAACTTTTTTCTGTTGGGCTATCTAAAGAGACATGTCTATGCTGACAAGCTGATGGAAAACACATCCCATCAAAAACATAAACTGTAAAAAAAGCCAAGTCTCGCTATGCAATCTTTCCACCGTAAAAAGTTGTGAGATCTCATGACAAGTTTTTTCTATTATTATTTTGGTCAGTGTGTAAGTACCCATTCAACAAGTAGTGATTGTATCGATAATAGACGCTGTTCACTCACTACACTTTATTAACTTGGAATAACACTGCACTGATTAACTTTATACTCATTTAATGCAAAAAAACAGGTGAGGCCATATAGAGCGCCAGAAACACAGCGTTATCCAGCTGCGTTAAGCTAACAGCGCCATCTATGAGGGCTTCTGAAACTAATTTTTGTACAAGCATTTGACGGATGTCTTAGGAACACAGCGTTACCTAGATGCACCGCGGAGGCGGCGCCCTCTCTGGGGCGTTGTGTACAACTACATATAGAAAACATGGAAGTTTAAACATTACCGGGCCCCAAGGACGACTTGTCCTTTAGAGGAATTGAAAAAAGAACATGAAAAAATAGAACACTGGTAACCAATTGACTTGCGACCAGGGATCTAGCAACTTAAGATCAAATAAAATTTCTAATGACTTAGGGTACAACTAATTAAGAGATAATTTGTCTTCAAAAATTTATAGTTAAGAGTCCAATGGTAGAGGACAGATCTTGGTGATCGGCCTGCGAAAGGTATTGTTTTTAAATTTAAGTGTAACGACTCGAGTCAAACCATCTCTACCAGGATGCTTATCTATAACACGGCCTAGAAGCCACTTTCCAGGAGGAAGTCTCTCATCTTTAACCAAAACGACTGTTCCAATTTCAGGATCTGGATTCTTATCCGTCCATTTATAGCGATTCTGCAGGGTAGTTAAATATTCAGAGCTCCAGCGAGCCCAAAGAGATTGCAACATTTTTTGAAGCATTTGCCACCGATCTAATCGAGAAGCAGTGACAGATTCGAGACTTTCTTCCGGAACAGTAATCGGAGGTTCTCCGATAAGGAAATGTCCGGGTGTAATCGGAGAAACATCATCGATTGAGCTACTTATAGGGGACAAAGGTCGGGAATTCACACAAGACTCGACCTGAGTCAACAAAGTGGTATACTCTTCAAACGTGAGAAGAGTCTGCCCAATGACACGCTTCAAATGGGCTTTAACGGACTTAACTCCGGCCTCCCAGAGTCCTCCAAAGTGGGGAGAGCCAGGAGGGATAAAGTGCCAAGTAGTGTTGTCATTGGCAAGAATTTCGGCTATCTCTCCGACAGCTTCCGACTTTCTGTTTTTAAACATAGTGTCGAGTTCCTTAGATGCCCAAATAAAGTTGGTGGCACAGTCACTCCACAGGTCGCTACAATGTCCGCGCCTGGAAGTGAAACGGCGAAAAGCAGCTATAAAAGCCGCAGTGGAAAGGTCACTCACGAGTTCTAAATGAATAGCCTTGGACACAGTACATACGAACAATGAGATGTACGCCTTACAGGTGCGATTACATCTACCAGGATACAATTTTAAATTAATGGGACCAGCGAAATCCACGCCACTTTTGCGGAAAGGTTTAGCTGGCGTAACACGACAGGCGGGCAACTGACCCATCAGTTGGCTAATCGGCGCTGCAGATTGTTTGTAACAAGGAATACATCGACTTAAAACTCGTTTGACTAATTTCTTAGCGCCGATTAGCCAATATTTATAGCGGATGAAATTCAGCGTCAGCTGAGGACCACCGTGTAAACAGTGCAGGTGAGCATCATTGACAACAAGCAAGGCCAAGGGACACTTCGAGGACAGAACTATAGGCGACATGGCATTGAAGTTCACCTGAGCATTGCGCAGTCGTCCTGTTACACGTATAAGACCGTTTGGATCTATAAACGGGGTAAGTGAGTGCAATGTACTGGACTTTGGGAGACGACGCTCCCTTTTAAATAAGTGCAATTCGTCTTGAAACCAAATTTCTTGTGAAAGGCGAAGACAAACGTTAGTGGCATATCTTAGTTCGCTAACAGTTAAGTGCTGAGGAAATGGGACCACCTTTTGGTTCCGTTTGGCTTCAACACGACTCTTACAAATCTTTGCAAATCTGATTACGTACGCAGTGACGCGAATAAGTTTGGTCAGTGACGAATATCTAGTGAGGTAACTAAGCCTCTCATCATCCTCACTCGATACACCAGCTGACAAAACAGTGAGAGTCTTTTCTTTACTTGTGGATTTTTCTTTAGCTTCTAATTGTGTGGCGGGTATGTCGAGGGAGGAGGAACGACTGTCATCAAAGTCAGTGTTTTCATGCAGCATTTTCGGTCCGATCCACCACAACTCGCAGTCTTTCATTAAATCGGGGCGAATGCCACGCGAAGCGACATCAGCAGGGTTCTCTGCGGATTTAACGTGGTGCCACCGGCCACTGCTTACATTGTTAACTATTTCTGTGATGCGGTTAGCTACATAAGTTTTCCAAGTTTTTGGACTTCTTCTAAGCCAAGCCAAAACAATCATCGAGTCTGTCCACGCAAAAACAGCATCCTCAGGAAGTTGAAGACTTCTCTGAACATCTTTGAGTAGCTTAGATAGCAGGACCGCACCACACAGTTCTAGACGAGGAACTGAAACTTGTTTTACAGGCGCTACTTTAGTTTTAGCTATAACTATCGAAACCTGGATACCCTGTGAAGAGATAACCCTTAGACACACGACAGCAGCATAAGCTAAACAAGAAGCGTCACTGTACCCATGAACTTCCACTCTCTCAGTACCATCCTTTTGAGTATGAACCCAACGTTCCAAGTATAGTGTTGGCATGTGAACTAGCTGATCACGGTAACTTGACCACTCGGAGGCAAGTTCCAGGGGAAGCTCATCGGTCCAATTGATGCCGCTCAACCACAGTTTCTGCAAAAAGATCTTAGCAGTAATGATAACCGGTCCTAGAAACCCTAATGGGTCAAAGGCTCGTGCAATATCCGACAGTACCGAAGTTTTAGTGAAGCATTCGGTGGGTTCAGAGATTTCAAGCTTGAGTTCGAAGACATCGTGATGTGAGTTCCATTTAATTCCTAGGGCTTTGATTGTATCATCAACCGTAATGTCAACGCTTTCTTTGTTACTTTTGGCAAAGTTTGGAACTCCACTCAAAACCTCGGGACTGTTGGATGCCCATTTGTGCATTTCGAATTTGCCTTTAGCCATAACTTTTGAGATTCGACTTTGAAGCTTCGCAGCTTCGGCCTCGTCACTCGCACCAGTGAGCAAATCATCCATGTAAAAATCGTTATTAATGATATCAACTAATTCTGGGAAATTAGATCTTTCATCTTGTGCAAGTTGTTTTAGGGTGCGAATGGCAAGGAACGGAGCACACGAAGTACCATACGTAACGGTGAGCAAACGTTTCTCCACGATCTCATCTTGTGGCGAAGCGCGCCAGAGAATGCGCTGATAATCGACATCTTCCTTTGCGACTAGAATTTGTCGGTACATTTGCTTCACGTCTGCGAGTAAACAAATTTTGTGAATGCGCCAACGAATGATTAGGTCTCGCAGATCCTGTTGTAGTGGTGGTCCAACGAGTAATTCGTCATTAAGAGCTGATCCATCTGAGGGTTGTGCGGTTCCATCAAAAACTACTCTGAGCTTCGTAGTAGCGCTTGACTCTCGTATGATGGCGTGATGAGGAAGATAGTAAACCTTGTGAGTTGGCTTTTCTTGTGTATTTACGTCCTCCATGTGATTGAGTGATTGATACTGATCTATGAAGTCTGTATAGTCCCGTTTAAATTCTGGTTTATGTGTGAATCTTTTCTCCATGTGTCGTAGTCTATGTAAAGCAATTTGACGGGAATCACCCAACTTCTCTTCGTATGTGTCCTTGGACGGCAATCGTACAACGTACCGTCCATCTTCCTGTCTATAGTGTGTCTTCTGATAGTGTTCTTCGCATTGTTTATCGAGTAGTGTCATCGGTTTCTCATTTGGCTGGTACTCTTCGGTTTCCCAAAACTTTCTTAGTAACTGATCTACCTCTAGAAGTGTGGTCGAAACGGTTATATTGGATGAAGGTAGATCGGTTGCTGACTTCGTAGTACCGGACACTAACCAACCCAATCTGGAGTTTTGTGCGAGAAGAGAATCGTATTTGTATAGTCCTTTAAGCAAGATGCAAGCGTAGACGTCGGCGCCCAACAAAACATCAATTGGCCTAGGTTTGTGCATGTGAGGATCTGCTAACTTTACTTGTGATAGGGCAGGCCATTGAGTTATGTCGAATTCTTTAGTGGGTAACAATGGTGTCAATTTAGTGAGTACGTGCGCATTTACTTGCATCACATGTTGAGTATCAATTGGTGAGTAAATATCCAAATTTACTATGTGGCGTGCCTTTACCGCGTGCTGACCTATGCCCGTTACATTTGCTGTAAGTGGTGTCTTCTTCAAATTCAGTAACTGCGCTGCCGACTCGGTTATGAAGGTCGCCTGTGAACCTTGGTCCACCAGGGCTCTTAGGTAAACAATAGCACCTCGTCTATCCTTTACACCAATTTGTGCAGTAGCAAGTATTACTTGGTTGTCACTTATGGAAACTTTCATACTTGTGATTTGTGAATTTCCAGCGCTTTCAGCGTCCGTTTGTGGAGTTTCCATAATAAGTGGCTTTGCAGTAACATTATTGTAGTGTAGAAGCGTATGATGTTTGCGATTGCAGGTTCGGCATGACGTGACTTGTCTGCAGTTCTTTATGGAGTGTCCTTTAACAAGGCAGTTGAAGCATAAGTTATTGTTCTTAACAAACTCCTTTCGTTTATCTACGTCTAGTTGTGTAAATTCAGTGCAGTGACAAATGTAGTGATTCTTCTGACAATATGAGCATTCCGTAGTAATTTCTGTAGCAAAGGCTTTGACCATCTTAGATTTTTGTGCTATCGATGGTGTTTGGTATGATGGTTCTTTTCTTTCCTTCTTCTGTGTTGTTGGTATCATTTCCATTGCCCGAAATCTACCTTCCAAATAAGAGGTTAGCTTTTCATATTTAGGTAGATCTATCGAAGACCCAAGCGATTGCTCCCAACACTTGTGGGTTTCAGTGTCTAGCTTAGATACTACAAGGTGGACAATAATCGCGTCCCAAGAAGTAATGTCTATTTCCAAATTTGACAAGCTGCTCAGACATTGATTTGTAGTATCTAGAAGATCCTTAAGTCCTTTAGGGCATTCAGTTGTGAGTTTCCTTTGATTTACCAAACGATTCAAAATGGTGTTGACTATCACTCTGGTGTTGTTATAGCGATTGACTAAAGCATTCCAAGCTTTTCCATAATTCGCAGCCGTTACATCAAAGTGACGTACTAGCTGTTCGGCTTCTCCTTTTAAACTCGAACGCAGGTAGTGATGTTTATGAATATCGCTTAGTCCTTTATCATTGTGTATCATGGAAAGAAATAAATCCTTGAAGTTGAGCCATTCGTGATAGTTACCCGAAAAGGTGGGTATGTTAATAGGTGGTAATTTGGTTACCGTGGGAATCGATTGAGATGTGGGCAGTGACTCATTTTGCTTTAAAGGTTTTTCCGCTATCTGTTCTTTCAAAATAGTTTTAAATTCTAAGTAGTAGTCTTCAACCTTGTTGTAAATTTCTTTTAGTTTAGTTTTCTCTTCTTTAGCCACTTTATCATCTTTCAACATGTTCCTATGGTCAGTCACAAATTTTAACCAATAGTCTTCAAGTAAATCTCTTCGTGTTTCTAAGTAACTAATTGTGTATCGTGATGTTGAAGTTTTCTTAAAATTCGAATACAATCTTTGAATTTGTTCAAATAGTTCTCCTTGTGACGTTAATTCTGCCATTGTTTATGAAAACCAATTTTATCCGTAAGTGTTTTATAACAATTTTTTGTAAGTGTCTCTGTAGAAAAGCTTACAAGTTTTATTGTTGCACAACTTTGCTGAGTGTTTTTATCACAAATTATTATAAGTGTTTTTCCACATGTGAAATTCGCTAAGTGTTTTTTGACCGAAAATTTTCTAAGTCTTTTGATGCAAATTATTCTAAGTCTATGACACTTTGATGCGAAATTTTCTAAGTCTTTTTATTACACGAACAGACTGTCTTTTTATTTGTAACGCGAATTTTCTAAGTCTTTATCACTGAACACGAATTATTCTAAGTCTATATCACTTCACTTTTTCCAATGTCACTGTACTCACGGTTATCCGGTTCGAAGGACCAATGTTCACTCACTACACTTTATTAACTTGGAATAACACTGCACTGATTAACTTTATACTCATTTAATGCAAAAAAACAGGTGAGGCCATATAGAGCGCCAGAAGCACAGCGTTATCCAGCTGCGTTAAGCTAACAGCGCCATCTATGAGGGCTTCTGAAACTAATTTTTGTACAAGCATTTGACGGATGTCTTAGAAACACAGCGTTACCTAGATGCACCGCGGAGGCGGCGCCCTCTCTGGGGCGTTGTGTACAACTACATATAGAAAACATGGAAGTTTAAACAGACGCCTTTATTTCCAAAATAACTATAGTGACTTGGCAATCGCACCGTTACAATAATTATTTGTCTACCTAATATTTATTTACTTCTGTGAACATAGTTTTCTGACAGCCGACTTTATTTACAATATTAAATATTGGGAGTGCGATTGCCAAGTCACTATATTTATTTTGGAAATAAAGACGTCTATTATCGATACAATCACTACATGTTGAATAGGAACTTATACACTGACCAAAATAACTAACTTGGCTGTACTGTACATGAGATCTCACAACTTTTTATGGAGGAAAGATTGCATACCGAGACTTGGCTTTTTTATAGTTTATGTTTTTGATGGGATCTCATTTCTTTTTGTAGTTAGTTTTCCTTATAAGAGACGTGAGGATATCAACCGTGAAGTAAAAGTACCTATTACGACTTGTAACTGCCGTGCCCCTATACTTACTGTACTTACCTATATCCACTATTTATCTACCTACCTATCGATTAAGAGACGGAAAATTGTATGAACTGCACAAGTAACTTTGTATTCGCATGTAATTATATAGGATTACAAAGTTACTTATGTAGTCCGTATACCAGGAAACGGGTTTGAAATTGCGGAATGTTTGAGTTTTCTAGAGCTTTATAGGCTAAAACTCACTGTGTTCCAAATTTGAAGCTTCTATGTCTGCTAGAAGTACCTTAGACTTTTGATGATCGGTGAGTCAGTGAGTGAGTGACAAAATTAAGAAACTTTGACTAGTTATAATTCTTAAACTACTGGTTCAAATTGAATGAAATTTGAAACATACTGTGTTTATACAGTGCCGCTTTTTTGCTCGACTTGGTGGGGGCACTGACGTGCCTCCAGATATCCGCAACTAAACACTGTTAAGCTGGATTCACAATGCAAAATTTGCGGCGATAAATCGCGGCGATAATCACGCACGCGAGCAATATTTTCTGTTCCGACCAATCAGAGGTAGCGTTCTGACGTTCTGATTGGTCGGAACAGAAAATATTGCACGCCCGCGTGATTATCGCTGCGATTTATCGCCGCAAATTTTGCATTGTGAATCCAGCTTTACTGAGATATCGCTGGAAATATGCGAAAATCTGATGAAAAGGGTTCACATCTACCATGGTGCTAGAGGTGGATATTTAGCTGGCATTTTATTCCATGTGTATTTGTTAACCCTGAATAATATGTTTTTGAATAAATACTTCATGATTTTTATATTTTATTAGTAAAACCTAAAAAATAAAGTCTGTACCTTTAATTTGCCCACCCTGGTATAATCATTTATTTACATAATGAAGACAATGTACAATGATAATAAAACTGCTAAAATACACCATCACAATCTGAGAACTTGTTTTGCTGATGGTACCTTGTGTCATTCATAGTACAAACAAGCCACCATCATAAAATACATCGAAAAGTAAAATTTTAAAATTAATATTTAAATTTTATTTGTGTGATTGTAGGTTCGTTGATTGTAGGTAATACCAAGTAATACTTTTAGTTTTAGGGCCACTTGCACCGTCCAGGGTTAAAAAATTTGCAAGCTTAATGCAAATGTTAAGCTGGATTCACAATGCAAAATTTGCGGCGATAAATCGCGGCGATTTAACGCGCGCGAGCAATATTTTCTGTTTCGACCAATCAGAGGTAGCGTTTTGACCCTTTTGATTGGTCGAAACAGAAAATATTGCTCACGCGCGTTAAATCGCCGCGATTTATCGCCGCAAATTTTGCATTGTGAATCCACCTTTATGCAACGATGCGCGCCAGCAATTTTTCCCATTCAGACTTGATTCTGACCAATCACACGTCATAATCGTTATCTCTGATTGGTCAAAAGCTCGCGGGCGTAAATTCGCCGTGATTTCACGCCAGTCACATTGTTTTGTGAATCTAGCTTTAGTCGTTTCCGGGGTCACTTTAGTGTTTTATAATGGTATTAAACTATAACCTTTACTTGAAGTTTATATAGAATAATGTGAAAACCTAAGAACAAATATTTTATAACTATTTTATTACTTAATAGCAACCAGGAGCTCAATTAATTAATACAATTTACAAACACCGTTTTTTTCGCGCCAAAACTAAAAACCAACCACAGCCGACCGTCGTCTTGGCGCCATAAATGGTTGCGTTGCATCATCCATAAGGCTGTCCCACGTTTACTTGGTGGGCTAGATGTCGATCGATATTCGATAATAAAACTATTAATTATTATCCTATTATCTAACCTCAAGAAAGCAATTTTGAAAATATTAACATATGTATATATGTTTTTTTTTAATTTTTCATGATTACAAATTGAGACAGTTCCTCAAATACACAGGTACAGGACTTGATAGAATAATTTAGCACAGAATAGGGTTCCGTAGCATGTCTTGAGTGCCTACTCAATAACTAGTATTTTTTGTGAAGAAAGAACAACTTTTACTTAAACCCCGAACTCATAGACATTGTAATGTAGTCAGAGATCAATATTATGCTGGTTAATAAAATCGCAGGCCGCTATTGCTGCCGTGTTATCGATATCAGCAGTAAGTCTGATTTTGCCAAAGGCCAAAAACAAGACTTACTGCTGATATCGATAGCACGGCAGATTTTGTGTCTTTATGTCTGTCTGTGGCACCGTAGCTCTTAAACGAGAGGACCGATTTATTATTTTATTTGAAAGCAGGTTTTCTAGCGATGGTTCTGAGACATGTTTTATGAAAATCGGTTCAGCCTTTTTTGAGATATTGCACTTTAAAATGACAATCTCGGGGGTTTTCCTACTTTTTGTTGGTTAGTTTAGGTTATTAAACTTCGTTTCTTTGTCTTTGGTGGATATTATACAAAATACTTAGTGTCACACGTTTATCTGTCCCGGAATTTTTATTAATTTTAAGATATAAATAACTATTTGATGCTTTGGAAATATTTCTTTGCATGTTGTCATCGAGCGTTGATCTATCGATATCGATATCGAATTATTTTGCGCGTCCTCACGCAACGCACTACACTACACTAGCTCTGGCTCGCGCGCTTCGCATCACATCACACCCGCACCGCACCATCACCATCTCTATCTCGCGAGTTCGCAACGCAAAATAAGCAAATTGTATGTTGAACTATGTTGTATGTAGTCAGCATATGCCTAGTGGTCTTCACCAGACTGTAATTCAAACGACTTATCTGTTAACACGGAATCAAATCATCGTTAACATCGAGTACTGGGTAAGTTACGTTTACAGTCTTGTCTTGTGTGGAGTGTTGTATTTAGGTAAATGTAAAATATGTTTGTAAACCTTTAGGTTGTGTGTGCTGGCTTGTGCGGTTTATTTTGTGGTGTCTGTTGTGAATTACCTACTACATCTACTGACCTAAGGTATGGACGACAAAGGCACTTATATCGTCGCGGAAGAAGATGGTGACGACCATAATATAGTTATTGTCAGCAGCACTTGGTTGACACCTAAAAAAGCAGAGTCTTATTGGCCGAGATTCAAACATGCTGCTCAATATAATAAATCGTTGACAAAGCACGATACACCCGATCAAACATGGCAGTTAATAACCCTTAAAAGAAAGTTCTACGAAACGGGTAAGCAATACTTCCCAAAATCTGATAAAGTGCGCTAGCACGGGCGTAGCCAGAGGGAGGGTTTTGGGGGTTCAAACCCCCCCCCCCCTAAACTCGAAAAGTTCAGATGTTAATTCATAGAATTAAAATAATACTACAACCTGGCTACGCCCGTGTCCTGTGCCCGTTGCGTCGGCGTCCTGCCCGAAGCGTAGTCAGAAAAAAAGTGGTCTACCACTTTTGACAAAACCTATGGGTCCTGTTTAACCCAAATTTCGCTAAGCTAAGGTTGAGCCTGTCAATGCTATAACATTATTGTAAGGGAAAATCAACCTTCTGGCACCTTCTGGTTTTATGACGTGGTAATGAACTTCAACTGTAGGATAGTAGACCATATTATTGGCCGACTGTACTTTATTCTGACCAGTTTCGTTTACATGGAGTTAGATCCACCCGCCACTGTCAGAAATTGATTAGGAGTGGACTGCCTACATCCATGTTATATCGATCGGGTTAAGGTAACAAAGGGATTCCGCATAGTTTTTTTTTCCATAACCTATTTTCTTTGGAACCCCCTTTGGCCTTACCCACACTCCAAATCGGTGCCTTTTTATTAATTTTTTATCCTCTAGCCAATGTTTCAACCATTTCACCCTAATATGGGCTGTTTGTCTTTGCAGAAGATTTAATTACAGCCCGTATAAAGGCAAAACAAGCCGAATCAAATAGTGATGTCAATGATTATGATGAAGTAGGCAAAAAACGAAAGACGAAGCCTATTCGAGCATATGACTCTGACGCTTCATTGTCATCTGAACCTGAAGAAGGTGCCCTGGATATGTTTAAGATCGGTGAGTTATTTACACTTATATTCACTAACTATTGTCTAGTACCCATAGCATAAGCACCTTTAGTTGCTTAATTTGGGACTAAATCAATTGGTGTAAAAATTTACCCAAGATTTAGTTAATATTTATAGAAACTTTTGGTAAATTTTCTCATTTGGAACTGTTCTATCTAGGTGAGGTACAAAATGGAGTTTCTTAAACAACATTGGATAGCAATTAGTAGGTGTGTTGACTACTCTTTACTACATAGGTACAATGGAACACAGAAGGTAAATGTGTTTGGCATGATGGCTTGTTTTTGCCTATTGGCATGTCGGTGCTTGGTGTTACTAACATTTTTTAAAATTACTAACTTGTTTTCTTGTGTGTCTGTTTGGTAGAAATCCTTCTAACAATTTTAATTATTAAATTCACAATATGTAGCTGCATAATATTTACTATAAGATTTATTTTTATTTGCTTGTTGACATTGCAAATCTGAAACTAAATAGGTATTTGTCTCTGCACTTTGGTAGGTAGGTTTCTACATTATAACCTAACCAACAAAAAGTGGGAAAACCCCCGATACTAATTTCAAAGTTCAATATCTTAAAAACGGCTGAACCGATTTTGATAAAACATGTCTAAGAACCATTGCTAGAAAACTTGCTTTTAAATAAATAAAAAACGCTTTCAAATCGGTCCACCCGTTTAAGTGCTATGGTGCTACAGACAGACAGACACACATAGCGATCAAACTTATAACACCCCTCTTTAATATATAAGACTTGGTTGTGTCTCAGTGCTCCTAATTCATAGGATTATGGCTTTAAGTTACATTTTATTTTTAGGTAATGCAGCAGGGACCTGTGAAAAAAATAAACAAAATGACCAAAACAGTGAAGGTATAGATAAAAACTTTGTCAAAGCAATATTCATTGTCACATACTTAACGTACATACCTTCGAATCCCCCCCCAAGATCCCAGTCCAAAGCTATACTGTTCAAAATAATATAAGGGCCACTTGAGTTTCATCAGAAAAACGGAAATGCAAATAGGTAAATAAGATTATTTCCAATATTCCTTGTCTGAAATAGGGTTTAATGCAATATAATACCTACAATACAATTAAATATTTTTTTGCCTTAAATGTATTTGATAAAAAAGCAAATTTAGAATTTTCGTTTTACGGATGAAATTCAAGTGGCCTTTATATTTTTTTGAGCAGTATATATATTTCTTTCTATGTATTTTCTGTGAGTTTTGTTATTTACTTATCATATACATTACATACTTATGTTGGTAATATAAATCTTTTGCTTTTAGGTATACCCTGTTACAATCCATTTAAATCTAATAAAAGTCCGGAAAAGCAAGTCCCTAATTTAGACGGGCCATCAGCATCAACATCAGCAGATCATCGTACCCGGAAGGATTCAACTGAAACAGACTTTACAATCACACCTAAGTCTACGGGTATGTTATGTACTGCCCATACTGGATCTTTTGTTTGCTGCGGTAGAGATCTTGTATGTATGTTCTTGGTCTGATGCTGCAGCCGGGATATCCAGCACACTAGTACAGTCAGTGTCAAATATATAGGACTTGAAACAACTTGAAACTTGGTACAGATGTGTAGTTTGGATGAAAATGCAAGTACAGTCAACAGAAAGTACAGTCAGCAAATAAAGCTTGTATTAAAAACTCACATTTATGTTTTGGTTGGGATTACTATCAAGTTACAAAGTTACTGTACCTACAGATAGAGTATTGTTATGTTTTGTATTTCAACTTTTTTTTAATCTGAACTAAATTCAATTCATGTTTGTAGGTCATCAGCATAAGATTATGCATTTGTTGACAACTCTGGTTGAACAGAACAACCAAATTTTAACATGGATTAGAAGCCAGAATGAAAATTATCAAATTATGAAAAAAAAAGAACCTTTAAAGCTTCCTGTGCAGTTACCTATTTCTGACGAAAATGAATTATCAACACTGGAAGAATATCTCAATAATGATGTAAATTTTGGAGAAACGGTAAGTGTCTATCTACTACTATATAGTACAGTCAGTGACATTAGGCGAGGGCCACACGGAGCGGTGCGAAACCGCCTGCCGCGGCGGCGCGCGGACCGCCCGACCGCGCGGTGCGCCGCTTCACCGCACGGCAGAGACGAAACGAGCCCATTTGAGCTCATTTCAAAAACGGACCCCGCGGTGGTAGCATCGATAGCGTCAATTTGGTTACTATACCGGCTAAAACAGCGACCATATTGGGTCCGCTGCGGACGGAACCGCGTCAACCGCGTGTGTGCAGCACCGCTCATCCGCGCGGTGGCGCAGCACCGTATGCGCAGTGTCAGCGGATTACCTATATCGTCATACAAAATTTCGATCCGCTTGACCGCGCGCCACCGACCGCGGTAGGCGGTGCCGCACCACTCCGTGTGGCCTTACCCTTATTATTATTGTATTTTGCACTACTTTAAGTTGAGCCCTAAGAAGTAAGAGCGCCAGTTATGCAGGAGGCTTAGCAAAACTGGTTGATATAGGTAGTGCCACCAGAGTTAAAGTCACGCACACAACAACATGTCATGTAATGACAGCGGGATTTTGAAAGTACCGTTTTTTTTTTACTGATAGCTAGTTCAAGAAGATTGACCAAAAAGTTTATTTAAACTATTTTGTTAAGTATTATTTACAAAAATACATAATTATCAACGAAACAGAAAATAAAATATTTTGATTTATTTAAATATTTATAGACACCGATTCAAATAGTTTTATTTAAATAAATGAGTTATTAATAAATAAATTTTGCTCGACTTGGCGGGGGCACTACCGTGCCCCCAGATATGCGTATAAATATGTGTAGGTATATGAATATAATATTAATCTTAAAAATCAAAGAGAATTGGCTATGTGCGAAGCGGGTGGTGCACGTAGCCAATAATAAATTGCCTTTTTTTTATTTATATTTACATTCACTCATTCATTTCATTCATTCACTTTATTTGCAATTAGTACTTCATGTAGCTGTGTGTGTTCACTTCAACTCTCGTGGCACTACCTATAGTTTACATCAATTCAGTGTTTTACAGTTGTTTATTTTAATTTGTTTTCATTCATTGTGTTTAAAATAAATCATCTTGTAATTTGAAAGGTTTGTTATTTTATGTGTACGAAATTTTAAAAGCACGTTTACATAGATAGCATTTTGAAATCAGTATGTTTGTTTTTAGCATTTATAATACAGTGAGCTTTTTTCTTGTAGTGCAATTACATGATATCCCTCTGCGGGAATTCTCCAACGAGCTCGGTGAATCAAATTATGAGACACATGATTACTAACGAACTTGCATCCAAGTTTAGCTATCGTGGCAAGAAAGGAAAGCGTCCCTTTGAACAACTAAACTTAAAATTAGTACTGATACGTAAGTATTACAATTAGGTACATTAATTATTATGATACATGAGGCAACCAGTGTGGCTCACTCAGTTGTGGCATTTCCAGCTGAGCAGATGTTTTAATGATGAATGCAAATATCTGGTTTGGGTGTTAGTTGTCCTTGTATGATGCTGCTCGCCTGAATGTGCCAAAGAGTGCGAGGCCATTAAATTGTAGATACTTCTTGAATAAGCAAATCTGTTATAACGGTTTTTCTTTATTTCCTCTCATTTGTGATTAAAAGTAGAAAGTTCAACTCGAGTGTAGATGATCAATGACACCCTCAAACTATAAGCAACCTCGCTCGCTTTGCTCGCTCGTGCGCCTAAATATTTCTGGTGTAATTGATAACTTACGACCCTTGTTTATCAATCTACTATTAATCGTTACGTAGCAGAATATCTAAAATCAAATGTTATAAGTTCGATTTGCATACTATCAAAACTTTAAGTCTTATTATTTTAAATGCTCTTGTTGTTTCAGGAACTGTAAAGAAACACTTCAAATTACCTGCTGAAACATCAATTGAAAACGACATTAAAGTGTGGCTCAAACACGCTCCACAAAGATTGAAAATGGTTATGAAAAAACTGAATAGTTCCAAGGATAGTTCTAACAAAAACAATTAATAATAATTATACTAGTGTGTACAATGTCGAGCAAAAAAGTGTTAAGTAAACGCCAAATTTATCGAAGAATAGCTCAATCTTACAGGCAAAATGAAATGACGCTTAATTGTCAGCAACATTGTGATAAACAATTCCAATTGAACACAGACCAGCGTGTATTTCAGTCACAAACTTCTGATACTGAAACAGTAAATATAAGTACCCCTGACGATTCTAATGGCTATCTGCAGTCCTCTATCGATCATGTCGAAAACTTTCCCAATTTGACCGCACTTAGTAATTCAACAAATAATACGGAGATCTTAATGCACGATGCGCCCATGTTTTCTAATGCAAAAGATGACCAAGAGGACTTACAAAGTTTCTTAAGATCTTAGTCTGTACAATATAATATTTCACATGTTGCATTATCTTCGCTGTTAAAGTTCTTAAAATTACAATATCCTGAAATCCCTTCTGATGCAAGAACACTAATGAATACATCAAATAAAAGTACCTATAACATATTAGTTTTAGAGAATGGTGAATTTTTATACTTCGGCTTCAAAACTTTGTTGCAATCAATTTTACCAATTGCATTTCAAAATGCTGTAAATGAGATAAAATTATCATTTAATATTGATGGATTACCGATTTTCAAAAGCTCTAACACGCAATTTTGGCCAATTTTAGCTGATGTTTATGGTTTTAAAGATAGCGTTTTTGCTATAGGTATCTTTTGCGGAAATTCAAAACCTTCTCCACTTGCAAATTACTTGAAACCCTTCATTAGCGAATTGAAAGATCTTATGCAATCTGGAACTTATTATAATGGAAAACTATTTACTGTTTCGGTCAGATGTTTTGTTTGTGACATGCCTGCTCGTTCATATTTAAAATGTGTAAAATCTCATAACGGGTATTCTAGTTGCGATAAATGTATTTGCAACGGAAATTACGTAGAACGTCGTGTAGTACTCGACGATCTTGACAGCGCGTTGAGAACAGATGAGTCATTTCAGTTGCAGTCTGACGATGACCATCACCTTGATATTTCTCCCTTAATCGAACTAAATATTGGCATGGTCACCTGTTTTCCCACAGATTATATGCACAGTGTTTGTCTTGGTGTAATGAGAAAACTGTTACATTCCTGGGTCAAGCCTACTAAAGGAGATGCTAAGCATGTAAAGATGGATTCTCGATCCACAAAATCTCTCAATGATAGGTTAAACCATGTGCGGAATTACATCCCCGTTGAATTTAATCGCAAACCCAGAGGAGTAAATGAATTAGATCATTGGAAGGCGACTGAATATAGAACATTTCTTCTCTATGTTGGGCCAATCGTTCTGTTTAAACTACTAAAGAAAAATGTTTATGATCATTTCATGTTGTTGCACAGTGCTATATATATTTTAGTGTCAAAGAATCTAACTTCTCGATTCTCCAATTATTCCCGAAATGTTTTGAAACAATTTGTTGAGCAGTGCATAACAATTTATGGTAGACAGTATTTAATATATAATGTGCACTCTTTGATACATATTGTTGATGATGTAGAGAAGTTTGGTTCATTGGACACGTTCGCGGCATTTAAATTTGAAAATTATTTGGGTTCACTGAAAAAAACATTAAGATCGCCATACAAACCTTTACAACAAGTAGGTAACCGATTGTCAGAGAAAGATATACATCCAATGCTTTGGAGTAATGTTATATCCTATAATTGTATTAAACAAGAACATTTAGATGGCCCTGTGCCACCGCAGTATGTGGGTAAACAGTTTCGTAATTTGATATTGGGCGAGTGCAACTTTATTTGTAATTCTAAAGCTGATAGTTATTGTATGATCCGTAACAAGACTGTTATTTTTATAGAAAACATTTTAAATATTGCGGGTAACATAATGTTGTATGGTAAAGCTTTTAAAAAATATGAGAATTTTTATAAAAAGCCTTGCCCTTCCTCAAATTTTAATATATTTTTGGTTGACGAACTCTCACAATGTTTTTGCACAGTTCCCGTTCAAGAAATTTATTGTAAGTGTGTGTGCATACCCTTCTATAAAAAAATGGTTATTTTACCATTAGCTCACGTGTTGTGATTTTGTAAGCATTTTATTTTTTATTTTTAGTAAGTTGTATTGTAATTATGTAGTGTGAATAAGACTGATAGGTTCAGTTGCGGGTCGATTAACAAAATAACCAAGTTAGGATTTTGAAATGGGTGCCGTTCAATCGTCATACAAACTTTTAGCATAATTTCATTTCACTACGTTCAAAAATCATAATGTTCAATTAGCATAAAAACGGATTTCATATTTTTACCGAGCATAACCTTTAAATATTATAACATTCATTAGTCATAACAACAATCTATATAGTAGTAGATAGACACTTACCGTTTCTCCAAAATTTACATCATTATTGAGATATTCTTCCAGTGTTGCTAATTCATTTTCGTCAGAAATAGGTAGCTGGGCGTTTTTCAAAAAAAGTGTACATCTTCCTTTTTTTTTTCAGAACATGGAAATTTTGGGTTTTTCTTACTCAGAATCATGAGCACTATTCATTTTGATGAAAAAAAAAATATGTCCCCAATTTTCCATACAATTTTTATGTATCCGTTTTGTCACGAGCCATATAAACTGTATGAAAAAATTGTGAAGAAACGGAATCAAAAAATTGGGACACTTTTTTTTCATATAGAAATGGATAGTGCTCGTGATTCTGAGAAAGAGGAACCCAAAATGTCCTCTTTCTGGAAAAAAAAGTTGAAATGTACACTTTTTGTGGAAAACGCCCAGCTGCACAGGAAGCTTTAAAGGTTCTTTTTTTTTTCATAATTTCATAATTTTCATTCTGGCTTCTAATCCATGTTAATATTTGGTTGTTCTGTTCAACCAGAGTTGTCAACAAATGCATAATCTTATGCTGATGACCTACAAACATGAGTTGTAGTAGTAGATAGACACTTACCGTTTCTCCAAAATTTACATCATTATTGAGATATTCTTCCAGTGTTGATAATTCATTTTCGTCAGAAATAGGTAGCTGGGCGTTTTCCAAAAAAAGTGTACATCGTCCTTTTTTTTTCAGAACATGGAAATTTTGGGTTTTTCTTACTCAGAATCATGAGCACTATTCATTTTGATGAAATAAAAATATGTCCCCAATTTTCCATACAATTTTTATGTATCCGTTTTGTCACGAGCCATATAAACTGTATGAAATAACCTAACCAACAAAAAGTTGGGAAACCCCCGAAATTTTTATTTCAAAATTCAATATCTCAGGAACGGCTGAACCGATTTTGATAAAACATAGAACCATCGCTAAAAACCCCGCTTTTAAACAAAAAAAACCGCATCCAAATCGGACCACCCGTTTAAGCGCTACGTTTCCGCAGACAGACACACAGACAGACACACAGACAGACAGACAGACAGACAGACAGTCAGACAGACACACATAGCGGTCAAACTTATAACACCCCTCTTTTTTTGTCGGGGGTTAAAAATTGTGACGAAACGGAATCAAAAAATTGGGACACTTTTTTTTCATATAGAAATGGATAGTGCTCGTGATTCTGAGAAAGAGGAACCCAAAATTTCCTCTTTCTGGAAAAAAAAGTAATAAATGTAATTGTATTTGTGTTTTGTAATTGTTGAATTGTAATTGTGTTTAATTAATAAATGGATATTTTTATTGCATACACTGGTTTTGTTTCAGATATACAATTAGGTCTTTGGGAACATGTCCACGAACGACTTTGAAAATGCTAGCACGAACGTTACGCGACGTCACTAGAGTCGCCATTAGGTCATTAGGCCATTTGTTATTAGGCATGGCGTGATGTTTTCTGTGACGTTGCTGGCGGTTTTCAACGAAGTCTGTAGATGTGTTTCCAATGACGTCTACAGACGTCATCGGGATGGCATGACGTCGATAAACGTGTACACTATGACGTCGACAGATGACAACCCAATGACGTCTAAAGACGTCTTGCCAGTGGCGTCGTGCGACGTCTATTAACGACGTCGTGTGACGTCTATTAAAGACGTTACACCACGTCATCCCAATGACGTCATTCGACGTGAACTCACAACGTCGTGTGACGTCCATTAAAGACGTCATACCAACGTCATCACAATGACGTCATACGACGTGAACTCCCAACGTCGTGTGACATCCATTAAAGACGTTACACCACGTCATCCCAATGACGTCATGCGACGTGAACTCACAACGTCGTGTGACGTCCATTAAAGACGTTACACCACGTCATCCCAATGACGTCATGCGACGTGAACTCACAACGTCGTGTGACGTCCAGTAAAGACGTTATACCAACGTCATCCCAATGACGTCATGCGACGTGAACTCCCAACGTCGTGTGACGTCCATTAAAGACGTTACACCAGCGTCATCCCAATGACGTCATGCGACGTGAACTAACGACGTCGTGTGACGTCCATTAAAGACGTTACACCAGCGTCATCCCAATGACGTCATGCGACGTGAACTAACGACGTCGTGTGACGTCCATTAAAGACGTTACACCAGCGTCATCTCAATGACGTCATGCGACGTGAACTAACGACGTCATGTGACGTCCATTAAAGACGTTATACCAGCGTCATCCCAATGACGTCATACGACGTGAACTCCCAACGTCGTGTGACGTCCATTAAAGACGTTACACTAGCGTCATCCCAATGACGTAATACAAGCGTCAACATGTGTATCAAAATGACGTCAATAATGACGATAAATTTGTGACATCGTCACGTGAAACATGACGTCAGTACTTACGTCATGTAGACGTGAACTATAACGACCTCTCGACGTCTTTCTAGGACGTCTTAAATCACGTCAACATATGTGTCAAAATGACGTCAATAATGACGTTTAATTTGTGACATCGTCACGTGAAACATGACGTCAGTACTTACGTCATATAGACGTGAACTATAACGACCTCTCGACGTCATTCTAGGACGTCTTAAATCACGTCAACATATGTGTCAAAATGACCTCAAGTAGTGACGTCAATAATGACGTTTAATTTGTGACATCGTCACGTGAAACATGACGTCAGTACTTACGTCATATAGACGTGAACTATAACGACCTCTCGACGTCTTTCTAGGACGTCTTAAATCACGTCAACATATGTGTCAAAATGACGTCAAGTAGTGACGTGCATAATGACGTTTAATTTGTGACATCGTCACGTGAAACATGACGTTTGCAATCACGTGATGCGACGTCAAAAATGCCCATTAATTCACGTCAATAATGACGTGACCTTGCTGTCTGGGTAGTGATTAAAAATTTATCAGAAATACTATGCTACAACTAGTACATAATGCCACAAAGGCTACAACCATTATTTTATACTGTACTTCATCCATTTTTTTTATACGGCATCTGTCCTTCTTTTATATCAATTTTGAAAAAGTCTATCTCTAAATCTCAATTAGCGCAAGGACGCAAAAATATTAAATAAAAATCTTACGTACAAGAAAAAGTACCCAGCGAAATCCCTCGGGAACTACCAGACAGACAATTTATTTTGGTACCTACTTTAACGTTAAGGTTTTATAATAATATAAATTGTGCGGCTCGCCTATAGCTCATGTCTGCCTTAGAGGCCCCCGGATCCAAATGTTTGTGCATCCCTGGGTTAGAGCGACGACGTTGTGAGGTGATTGCAGCCTTAATAATTCGATAGCAAAACTGCCAAAGACCACATGGAAACCATTTACATGCGAAGAAAATATTCCAACATTTTCTTCGAGTGACAAAAATAATATTACATTGGACTTTCTCATTAATGTCAACCTGTTAAGGTTACATACCGCATAGTGCACTATCAAAATTATACCTACTTTAAATACCCGAATCAAGAATGACGCGGAAATGCAATCACATCCACAACCTCCATCTTGGCACGATACAAATAGAATTCTGATTCTGTAAGTTAATTCAATAATTGACTTCTAGAACGGAGTCATCTTGGTAAGATGTCGGGAATGTTTACTAACACTGTACTTACTATTTAGAAAGGAAGAGAGGGAAATCTACATGTTTTCATTTCGTTGAGACAGATATTATCACGTTTCATTATCTATTAAAATTGGGAGCAAAGATGTCCCTGCTAACTTACCTCTAAAAATATCCACATACTGAGCTAATAACCCCTCGTTCAAAATGTTAATTATGTCTTGATCCATACTTAGCACAATAAACACAAAACACAAACTTCGCAACGCACGCGCACTCTGCTAGCGATCAAGCGCCAATACCGCCATATTGTACTAACACTCACCCGCCCGCACCCCGCGCCCCACCGCTTACCACGAACTTAGTTGGGACAACAGTGCATATTGTAAACGCAACGATACTATCGTTATTGTCACTTGCGTATTGTTGGTGTTAACATTTATACAGTAACCCATACAAGCTTTCAAGTTACTAGAATTGAATATTGCCCGTTACAAGCAAATTGCAACCTTTACAAACAAAATAAGATGGTTGTACAACAAAATTGTTGGTCGTACGATAAAATTTGTCAGGAGAACGAATTCCCATTTACTATAATTCTGGTAGTATTGTAGAGATATTTTTTTTTCCGTGTACAGGTGGCCTGTGCTTTGCGGTGTTGGGCCCGTCATCAGGTAAGTAATTGTAATTATCATTTAATTATTATTGTTATGGTTCCGTACCTCAAAAACAAAGGAACCCTTTTAAAGTGACTAGGATGTCCGTCTGTCTGTCTGTCCGTCCTCTTTTCTCAGGGCGCGTAGAGGTATCGAGTTGAAATGAATATCAAATATACTCAGATTTGCAGTCCCTTGAAGCTGCGACAAAATCGAACTTCTGAATCAAAGCAATCAAAAGATACAGCCGTTTATGACGCATTTTTCATACATTCGTAAGGGAATTGAAAACCTACGTTAGGTGACTTAGGTGCTTATTAAGTTTGTACGGAACCCTCAGTGCGCGAGTCTGAAGTATTGAATCACATAGATGCGAGCGGCCCCTAGCGTTTGTGTTTTATAGTACATGTTTTCAGAGTATATTCATAGATGGAGTTAGTATACACGAAATTTTACTTAATTTAGAAATAATAAAAATCAAAATAACAATTCTGGTAGCTTCTAATGTGTTAGGTAACTTAGTAACTAACATTTTACATACGTGCGTTGCCTACAATTCCGCCCCCTTAGTGCTGACAAAGCACTAACAAGCAACGGGGGACAGTAAGGCGACGCGTGTGACCGGGCGCTGCAGCGGCCCTGAGCGTGTGCGCACGTTTACCACTCTGACGCGGCCGTCGCGCCCAGTGTGTGCCGCGCTCACTACTCCGTGCCGCCATGAACCACGTTCTAAATTGGGATCGACCAGTACTACGTAATCGCCTACTTGCAAAGACCTACTTTCTTTTGTCCACTTCTGTCTAGAGAGCAGCGTTGTTAGGTACTCCTTAATCCACCTAGCCCAGAACATATCAGTGAGCCGTTGAGCTACGCGCCACCTTTTTCGTAGGCAAAGATCTGTATCATAGTATTTACCGTAAGGGGTTCCAGACGATGAGCTGCCTATTAAGAAATGCTCCTAACCATTTCTTAATAGGCAGCTCATCGCCTGAGTGCTCCAGGATAGCTCAGGTCCATCGATACGTAGGTGATGGGACGGCTGTTTATCAGGGCTTCTACTTCCGCCATTAACGTAGAAAGAGTTTCAGGATGTGGGGCGCGTTCTTTTAACACGACCTTTAAAGCCGTTTTAACAGTGCGAATCATTCGCTCCCACGCCCCCCCTCCCATCTCCGGACTCCCTGGGGGGATGAAGCGCCATTCAATTCCTTGCACAGACCCATCCTTATGCAACTTATCGGCATTTAGCTCTTCTAAGCTCTTCTTTAGCTCGTTATCCGCTCCTCGAAGGTTAGTTCCGTTATCGGAGAATATTACCTCAGGCGTACCTCGTCGGGCTGACATTCTTCTAAGTGCCACAATAGCAGAGTCCGTACTAAGTAACTCAGTGATCTCTATATGGACAGCACGTATAGTGAGACAAGTAAACAGCATGCCGTACCTTTTTTCCCTTGAGCGGCCTATCGTGGTCTCCATTGGGCCAAAAAAGACGACCCCGGTGTAGGAAAATGGTCGTCGATTGTGCTGCAAACGATCAGCAGGAAGGTCGCCCATACGTTGGGGTTGTGGCTTTGCTCGCCGATAGCGACAAAACAAGCATCGCGCTGCAACGCCGCGTACCGTCGGCCGTAGGTTTACAATCCAATAGAATTGCCTTAACTCGTTGATTACATGTTCGTGCGCCATATGCAATGCTTGACGGTGATAGTACTCGACCAGCAATCGAGTGATTTTATGTTTACCGTCCAGTATTATAGGACGCCTGGTAGAATATTCAATACTCACAGTCATGTCTATGCGTCCTCCTACTCGCAATAACAAATCATCGTCCAAATATGAGGACAGCTTCAGTAGGCGACTGTTTGACGGCAGTGGTTCGCCGTTTTTCAAGCACGCAATTTCTGCAGCAAAGGTATCACTTTGGCGGTGTTGCCATTCAACACCGCTTCGATGCACGTCTTGGATAAGGGTTTACTTTTTATGGTAAAAGGCGTTAAAAAACCAAGTATATCATAAACAGACGTTATAATGCTGAGCATTTTGGCCTTCGTGGGCGGTACCATTTAAAATATCGAGGGGAATTTGATCTATGGACACCTTTATACTAAATGTTTCATCGGCGGGATGCCACATCAAACCGAGAGTGCGCTCAGTCATGTTCGTAGCTCCGTCTTTAAATTCTACAGCGGACTGGGCGAGCGCATCTGCTGTAGCCCGTTTCACGAAGCTACAAGTTACTATTTTACAAGTCTAAACCGGCAACATTGGTCAATAATGACCAATGGCAATGGGCATAATGACCAATGTTGCCGGTTTAGACTTATAAAATTGTAACTTGTAACTTAGTGAAACGGGCCACTGGTATCGCTCTCAATACTTGACCAATTCCGAATCTCGAAACCGCCCTGCTTATGTATGTACGATATATCGCTTCTTAGTTTAATAGCGTTTTGCTCACTTGTTGTGGAATAATAGCAATCGTCCATGTAGTGAGAATTAATTATCACTTGAACGGCTTCGGGATATCGGTCGTCGTATTTGAGCGCGTTTTTATTTTTAATATGCTGCGCAATAAACGGGGAGCATGTTGCACCAAAAATCAGACTTTGCATGACGTATGTTTTCAGCGGAGCCTTTGAAGATTTTTGCCATAAAAACCTAAAAACATGCTGATCTTCTGGGCGAATTTTAATACGTGAAAACATGTCTTTAATATCACCTATAATAACGAATTCGTTCTCACGAAACCTTAGCATGATATCTAATGAGTTATATAAATCGGGCCCAGTGAGTAAATAATCGTTTAAACATTTATTGTTTACTTTGGCTGCTGCATCGAACACCAATCGCAATTTACCTGGTTTATTGGGATTTTGAACTCCAAAGTGCGAAATGTAGCATGTCGCTTTGCCGAAGGTTCATTTTCCTGTAACTCTCGTGCAGACCCTTCGGTTAATAATTTATTTATTTCCTTCTCGTACCTATCGGCGTAAGCGCAGTCTTTTTCGAACATACACAATAAAGTTTGCATACAAGATAGTGGTAGTATAGTTGTAAGTGTTAGGCATATTGAAGTTATCCTGTTTAAATGGTAGGCCTACTTCCCAACGACTACCCACTTGACGTGCAGATTCATTTAAAATCTCCACAGCGCGTAAATGTGCCGCATTGTCACGGCGCAAGGTCGAAATTCCTATAGATTCTAAAGAAAAAGAATGTTTTATTAATTCATTTAGTGCATTCATTTCAAGAGAAGTATGGTCGATCCCAACGTCATTCATTAGAGTGAGCGGTGTGGCAAATGAGCGCAACCACAGTAGCCATGTATGCTCCGTCCGAGCCGACAGCGGGTGCCGTATGGGGAATTTCTGTTGCCGTGAGTAGTAGGGATTCGCCGGTTCTGGATCACTTTTTTGTCGCTCAAAATGGCGGCTTGGGGGGCAACGATTTCTAAAAAAAAAAAAAAACACCCCATTTAAAGCGATTGGACGGGGTCTCATCACGCTCCGCCCACTCTTTCTGGTATATATGTACTTCCATTGCAACATAATAGCAACACCTAATCACATACTGATAAAAGGATAGAGACCCTTTCCTTTGTTTCCGACTCACCCTTTGTTACGTTCAACTTCTTACCTGCGACCACTCGGGGTTCGGTGCCTACCTTTTTTTCCTGGGTACCTGATCGCCCGCCACGGTCCGTGCAAAAAATACCATGTGTTTTCGTAAGTCAGCTTTCAATTCATTATTCTATCAGCGCATAAATATCCTATCGCATTATTCGCAGAGGACTTTTATTCGTAACCTATATCTTTTAGGACTATCATAAATCTAACCTAACCTAACCTACATTTTGGAGAAATTCAAACCTAACCTATCCTACATTTTGGACAAATTCAAGCCTAACCTAACCAAGGTTTTGGAGAAATTCATAAGCCATAACTTTCAGGACTATTTTAAATCTAACCTAACCTAACCTACGTTTTGGAGAAATTCGTAAGCCATAACTTTCAGGACTATCTTAAATCTATCCTAACCTACGTTTTGGAGAATATTGTCACGCTATATAGTACTTGGTTTGTACTTTTGATTCGCAACTCGATGTTTCGTGGACATATCTTTTGACAAATTCTTATTTTGCAAACTACTTATTTTATTCTGAATCCATAACTTTCAGGACTATCATAAATCTAACCTAACCTAACCTACGTCTTGGAGAATATTGTTACGCTAAATAGTAAATGGTTTCAGTTAAAAACAAGAATTTTGTTGCTTTATTGCTTTTCACTTCTAATCTTATTAAGTACTCCTTAGAAATACTAGTTTTAACGTGTTTGTTACGCAATTCGATTATTTAAATACTAGTCAAAACTTGTAGGATTGCACTATGTACAAAGGATATTAAGAACGCAGCCTTGTGTTTCGCTTACACAGTAGGTACTATCCTACATTTTGTGGACATATTATATAGCTAAAGTTTATATTATGAATATACATATAGATAGAGAGTTTACATACCTAATACAGTAAACGGTTTCAGTATCTTTATTGTTTTCTTTGTATCAAACGCACCACGATCTTTTATTATTTAATTACTTAACATCAATACACTATGCAAAGAGAGCTTTTGAAAAAGCAGCTAGTTTGAACGTATTCACTAGGCGAACCGTTTATTTACCTGACCGTCGTCAATAAGAGGAGCGTTATGTTTTTTTGAGTGTATGTCTTTGAAGATACTGGTTTAAACCTGTTAAATTGCACTACGCATAAAGGACCTCAAGAACGCGGACGGCATTGTATAATTGCTTTATTGTTGTCTTTTGTTATTCAACAAACCGCGTCTGGAGAATACGAGTTTATACCTGTTCACTAAGCGAAGCCCTTCTTTAAAAAAATACGTGTCCCAACTTGTAGGAATTGCGCTAGGTATAAAAGCCCGCCATCACATCTCGACTTTATTGCGCCCCAAACAATTCTCCGAGCAAGATCTTCGAGTAGAGTCGTGAGTCGTGAAGTGTAAAAAGTTAAGTGCAAGGTTGCTGAAAGCAGTGTTTCGTTGCTGAAATGGATGTAAGTATGTAGTCATAATTTAATGTGTGCCCACTTATTTCAGATTTTGATTGATTGTAACATAACCTTCATCTATTTTTGTGTTTACCATGTAAATCTACTTTGAAGGACCGTTTGAATAATGTTTTAATATTGTTACAGGAAAACACATTTAACAATTATTATTATCCCGACGACGAAGCAAGTGATGAAGAAGGAACGTTGGCCTATAAAGTCAAAAAAGCTATTGCTAACACTAACAAGAGGCCTAATAACAGCATAGATGGCTTCTTTGAAAAACGGAAGAAAAGGAAAGTTGCAGTAAAGTCGTCGAGCGTCAGCCAAGCCACTGCGGAAGGCGTGGCTTTTATAAAGTCCAATAAAGACGATGCATCATACGCCTCACATCTTATAAAAATTGAGGTGTATGATGCGCGGAAAATAAAAAATGTTCCGCCAACGGAGCATTGGAAACATGCGGAAGTGCGTGTAAAATACTACGCTTACTCCGAAGAGGACGCTCACGTGGAATCCACAAGAGATGTGATTTACCAAATCACCAAACAGTTAGCGGACAAAAGTGATTGTGTCAATTACGTTATAGACAATACAAAATAAGTGTAAAAGTAGTTTTAAGATCTTAATTTGTTCCTTTTATCTTTTTTTACTCGATTGTTTGTTTAGAATAAGAATAAGAATAACTTTATTTTGTAAAACATAGGTACAAAAAAGATCTTATAAATAATTGTCCTAGAACCTTGTATGTTTTGCCAGATGGCGTACAAATATTTTTTTTTTTAATAAAAATTAAAATTAAAAACTTAATCCATCTCTAAATTTATACATGTCAATAAAATATATATCGGTATTCAAATTATTTTAAAATTGGATTAAATTAAACAATTAAGTAACGGTCAAAATAAATAATAACAAAATACAATCAAAAATTAACAGGTTAAACAATAAAAATAAAAAAGATATGTCCGTAGGTACAATAATTATGTCAATGTCAAAATTAAAAAATAAATTATAAAGAAAAACTAAAACATAAAATAATTATAGATCTTTATCATTTAGGTAGTCATTGACACTATAGTAAAATTTTTACACAGCAGAGATGTAAACTTTTTTTTAAATTGAGGCAATTTCATTTCCTTAATCCGCTTTAATTGCTTTATAACTCGTACCGAACATTTTTCTTTGTATAGCGAACACCTTTTGTATTCTAAGCTTCCTTTCTAGTTATTTTTTTCCGACAAAGAGTCATTGTCTTTCATATTAGATAAGTAACACAAGTTCCAAGCGCCGATGTTCATAGTATAAATAGACCATAGCCCGCTTAAAAAAAACACATTCTAACGAAGACGTAATAATGGACAAACAGAGCTGCAACTTCTTCGACCAACAACTTGAACAGCTTACTGAAGACCAAAGGCTATACGAACTCTGCGAAAAAGTGGAACAAGAATATTTTAAAACGTAGGTTACTTACCTTTGTTATAATACTGCTTTTGTTATAATTGTGCTATTGTCATAGATATCCATCCTACTGAATCATGCTTAAACTCATTTGATGCTAATAGTTACCTTTGTTATATTGTGTCATTGTAATGGATACCCATCCTACCGAAACATGTTTCAACTCGTTTTTTGCTAGTTGTAGCTGGTAGGGGGTGGATTTTAAGGTATTTAAACCGAATGCTAGTTGCTTCAAATCATTTGTTACTTTTCTCGCGACGGCATAGGACTAGTTCTATTTAAGATGTATTTCAATTTGGATCTATCTCAAAGTGAAATTACAAGCCTAGATAAATCTTTGATCTTGTCCAAATTCCATAATTTGATACGATTATGGTATTTAAAAAAGGTTTTACCAGTTTCGTGGTTAGAGGATACGGAGATTATGCCATATTTCACACCATGCAGTGGACACATCATACACACTCATCAATCTGACACATCCGATAAAATTGATGGTGTACTGCCAATGCAAGCATATTGCTTAAATTGTAGACGACAAATGAGTTAGTATTAAACTTTTAGGTGTTTTCGTTTATGTTATAATTGTCAATAATTTGTAATATTAATAATTGTTTTATTTTTGCAGATCTTTACAAGTTGGCCGAGGAGGAATAAATAAAAAAAGATCAGCAATGTCAACTGTGACTGCCGAACCACCAACAAAGAAAAAAAAACCTTTGAACAATTCAACTAGCTACGCTGCTGTGGCAACGTCAACAGTATCAGTTGGACACCAAAACGTGAGTACAGAAAGTAATCACAAAATTGAATGTTCTGTGTGTCACGTGTCAGTATCTAGAAGATATTATTCCAACCACTTGAAAAGTAATACTCATAAAAACAACGTGATAAGTTCTGACAAGGAATTTACAAACGTTCTGTTAATTGAAAGCGCGTTCGGGAACAGAATAGTTACTTACAGAATTTTACCTGATTCCGTTACTACCAATGCATTTGAAACACCAGAATTATTTTTGCATAATATCAAGGGAAAAGTGTTTAAATTACTAGAACAATCCATAGCAGAACAAACTGTTGTAAAAGTAAATTTCATTCTTAATGCAGATTTTACACAACAAACTAAGCAAATTAATAATATTTTTGACTTTCAATCGTTAAATTACGTCGTTTGCAAGGGGGACGCCACAGATGATATTTATGCATCACTTTTAACTGAAATTGTTAACAAAGTAACCAATTTTGAAAAAAAAGACAGCGGATGGAGTTTAGTTAAAATTAAATATTTAGACATGAATAAATTCAATCCTTTGCGTGGTTCATCTTACATAAACTTACCATTGGATATAAAAATCAAAAAAGCAGTTATCAACGTTAAAAACAAAGACCATGAATGCTTTCGTTGGGCTATACTGTCAGGTTTATATGAGCCAAACAACAACTCTAACAGGGTCTCGTCGTACAAATTGCACAGAAATAAATTGAAATTTGAAAATCTTTCCTTCCCAATAAAAATAAACGATATTCATAAATTCGAGAAAATGAATGATCTAAGCATTAATGTTTTTGGCTTGGAGTACGATTCGAAAAGCAAGCAAAATAAAGTTATTGGTCCGTTACATTTAACGAAAAGTAGGAAAACTATCCATTTAAACTTGCTGTATTTGAATCACGGTACTAAGGGTCATTATTGTTACATAAAAAGTCTTTCGCGATTAGTATCAAAACAAATGACAACGTCAGAGCATGCAATCCACTTATGTGATGGTTGTTTAATTTATTTCACTTCACATGAAAATTTGCAGAAACATCAAAAACATGACTATTTTCATGTATGTACAAACTTACCCTCTGAAAATGATAGTAAAAGAAACTGGTTTAATGAATTAGTTCCCACTAACCAAATATCATTCAATAACTACGATCGTTAATTGAGGGTCCCATTTGTTATATATTGTAACAAACCCCCCCCCTAAGCTCTTTTCTCTGACCTAATAAGACCTAATTTGACCTAACCTAAATTTAGACCTATTAAGACCTAGACTACACTACTGCTATAGCTATGAAGCTATAGGTGAATTCTACCCCTAAGCTACGATAGGCTATATAGTATATATAACTGGCAAGCGGCTTCTCTGATGGTAAGTAAATATCGAATACCTAGTCTGAAACGCACGTTCCCAAGTAATGCACGCCCTAATCTATATGTTTTTCCGTCCCTAGTACAATACTGACTGAATTAATATACATACGAATGATTTGGCCAAGTGATCGTCTAGTTACCCTGCGTTGTGTCCTACGGTAGTAATCCAAGTTCTTTGAAATGTATGTAAGATCGGTTCACTCGCTATTCCCTAAACTTAACCTACCTTAACCTATCATACGTGCTATCAAATACTAATAAATACCATGTCCTAATTGTCCTATTATTTAAAACTGAATCCTATATTGTTGGATGCTGCTTCTAAAGAATGGCTACGCCGATTCCGATGAAGTTTATAGCAAAATAATTAAATAGTAATAATGACTGTTATGTACTCGCATAAATAGAGAGGTCCGACCTTTGTTCTGCTTCCTATTTAATATAAACTTAGGCCGAATAACTAGCTACGTTTAGTATGTATACGGGGATAACTGTGCATATCGTAATTATGTATGTTTGTCTGCACGCTATGAAAATAAAGATATTTCGTAACTCATTCAAAGTTCTGTGGCTTTTAAACCTAAGTTATAAGTATACCAAAGTAAGAAACCTCCCAACTGACCTCCTATTCCACGCTTTAGCGGATATTGGACTTACGTTAATTACGATGGTAAGTAATAAGTAATGCCTCATTGGAACACTAATAATAATTAGATAAGCGATCCGTTTCGTAAGAAATAACTGTAGATACAGTGGAGACGCTAACTGGCTGTCGTACGAAAACTACAAAAGTTATGTGGTAATTACTGAGTTGGATAATCGTCCCTGGATAAACCGGGATCCACTGGACCCCGGAAGATCACACCACCACCCCTTTGACCTTCACCATCGCCTCCTAAATACACTTCTCCGTAAAGAAATGTATTGTTAAGGAACTACGTTAAGCGCTAACCACGGCGCATCACAAAGAAAAGTTATGAGATTCTTATCACAACTCGTTAAAATAAAAATATACATTATAAGTTATCAGACACAATAATCTACGTAAGGAAGCATATTGCTATGTTGACAAAGTTAAGGTTATCTAGCGCAGACATATTTAAAAAGCTCGATACTTTAGAATGATTTCTCTCACGAAGCTGAGCCATAGTCGTAACCAGGCCTTCTTTTACAGTCAGTGACTCGAAGATTGGGCATATCCCGTGGGACAGTGGCCCGTGCTACTTGTAGCACAAGAGTATGACTACGGATACTTGTACCCGTTAATAATAACTTCATGATCCAAATCAATCCTTAGATCGATAGTGATGCAGCAATTTTAATAAAGACATAGTTAAGTTGCCATAGCAATATACTTGAGAGCACTTATACTTATAAATCAGAGTTTCCTTTTGCTGTTAAATTAAAAATAGCTTTATGAACAAATCAATCCTTAGACCGACAATAATGATAGTAGCCTTAGCTATAAAATACCCACAAAGTAATTATATTACAAACACAGTCAAATAGTTATAAAAATAAAGTCAAGAGTGGTAAAAATGTGGTAAATAACCTGAAGCAATCTTAATGAAGACCTGGTTAAATAGTTAAAACAATATAGTTACGAGTGGTAAAATATGGTAAATAACCTGAAGCAATCTTAATGAAGACCTGGTTATATAGTTAAAACAATATAGTTACGAGTGGTAAAATATGGTAAATAACCTGAAGCAATCTTAATGAAGACCTGGTTAAATAGTTAAAACAATATAGTTACGAGTGGTAAAATATGGTAAATAACCTGAAGCAATCTTAATGAAGACCTGGTTATATAGTTAAAACAATATAGTTACGAGTGGTAAAATATGGTAAATAACCTGAAGCAATCTTAATGAAGACCTGGTTATATAGTTAAAACAATATAGTTACGAGTGGTAAAATATGGTAAATAACCTGAAGCAATCTTAATGAAGACATGGTTAAATAGAAAAGAAATAGTTATAAGTCGAGAAATAAAGTAAATAAGTCTTAAAGTAAACGTAGGTAGAAATCAACCTTAGCTGAGCCTATAAGAAGTATAAGTAAAGAATAAACCATGTCTTAAAACCGTACTATACCCTACAAAACAGTGTATCTACCTATACCTATTCTATAGCCCTATTCTCTGTTTTGCAAACTAGGAGATTTTCTCCACATTTACTGTTAAACGTGTAATGTGTAATGTATAGCTTTCCGGAATGACAGGGAAAACTCCTAACTTAACTAGCTGAACGAAAGAAGGTGGCTGTGGCGTAACCATGTGTCTAATAAGCCATGTGTGCGTTGCTCTCAACACCATGTCGAAACTATGGATCGGCGCGAGAGCAGAATACCTAAGGGGTGTAATATATATATAAATACCAATAAGACCGACTGCAATAAACCACATACGCAGATTTACGGGTGCCTAAGCATCGGTCCGTCCACTGGGTCCGCCCGTACCTTGTATATGTGTTTTAGGGAGCCGGGGCCTGGGCATGGCGAGGGTGCTAAAATACCCCAGCATAACGCCATGAAAAGGGTCCAGCCAGTACCCAATTTTAACCCGCCTTCACAGACTCTAAAACCAGGAGCTTCGTTAACACCGCATGGTATCAACTCCTAGCCGGCACTTCGCCGCACAAGCTAAATTCCGTAGATAGCATGAAGACTCCTCAATCCTTAACAAGTGCTTCTAATTAACACAATCCTACCCCATTATTAAGTAAAATAAATTAAACCCACAACACAAAATGAAATGCAAAAACTTACGCGAGCCCAGTTACGTAATAGAACCAAAAGCACTGAATTTAAAGAACACTTGCAATAAAATAATAGAAATATATCGCAATCCATTATTACTTAAATACAGCACAAAATGAAATGCAAAACGTACGCGAGCCCAGTTACGAGATAGATAATTACAACCAAAACTCACTGAATTTAAAGAACACTCACAATAAAACAAAAGAAATATAATCCTTAACAAGTGTTTATAATTAACGCGATCCTACCCCATTATTAAGTTAAATAAATTAAATCCACAACTCAAAATGAAGTGCAAAACTTAAACCAAAACTCACTGAATTTAAAGAACAATAAAATAAAAATAAAATAATAGAAATATAACAGCAAACCGGCAGAGCTTTGCCGTAAGCAAGTAATTAAGCACACCTGTTGAGGATGGAGCAGAGTCTCCGATGCTCGATGAGTGAAGAATGGAAAAAGCCCAGATTCTGCTCAACCCTCGTCTTTTATACCACTTGCCCCGCTGGTCGCAGACTTATGATGAACCCTCTTCACCGACAATCCTTGGTTTGCCGTCATATCTATTTTTACTGACTAACCTAAATCTTAGCACCTTAGGTTTAGGACTGAATTTCCAATGTGGCCTGATGGCACATAAACTCTTTAATATCTCAAGCACGGCTGTTTACTACCCTATCTAAGCTAACTCTTAACGTTATAGAAATAAGGATGAATTTCTAATGTAGCGTGATGGCTTATAATCTCTTTAAAAATGTACCACCTGATATGTGCGCTCTGCTCACTACCCTCATTTTGTTTTAACTTAGAGATCCTTAAGACTGTATTTTTAGTGGTAAGAAAACCATTATTCTACAACACATTTCTAAAAGGTTCCGTCAACGTATTTGTAAATAATTATATATTTTTTTCTTCTCTTTAAATAAATATAGCTCTATCTGAACCTACTAAGACCATTTATAATTAAATAAATAAATAAATCCTATAAGTTTGTGAATTAAACGGCCAAGCAGAGGCTGGACCGTTACAATATGCCGATTTCGAAGCATTTTTAAAACCCATTGAAACTTGTATCAACGATCCGAATAAATCCTCAACAACCAATGTTCAGGAACATGTAATGTACAGTTTTGGATACTATATTAAATGTTCATATGATGACAGTTTATCTGTATATAGAACATACACAGGTCAAAATTGTGCCGAATCATTTATGAAATTATTAAAAAAAGATTTAGAGAACATTTGCAAAAAGAACACTTTTGTAAAATGTCCTTTACTCTTAACGGAACAAGATAAAGTAACCATAGCACAAAGTGATACCTGTTTCATTTGTGAAAAAAAATTAAACGAAGAATTCATTGTGTCTCATAACCAACATACCGGTGCTTTTGAAGGAGTCGCTCATCCATCCTGTTCTGAGAAATATCGAACCCCTAATTTCTTACCTGTGTTTTTACACAATTTGAGTAGCTATGATGCTCATTTTATTGTACACGGGGTTGGATTTGAAGAGGGGGTCATAGAAGTTATCCCACAAAACAAAGAAAAATATATTTCTTTCTCCAAGCAATTTGACATCAATAATCATGTAATGAAATTAAGATTTCTTGATTCCTTAAAATTTATGAGTAGCAGTCTTGATAAGTTAGCCAAAAATTTACTGCCCGATCAGTTTCATGAACTTCGGTTAAATTTTCCATCTGAAGAAGACTTCAAACGCTTAATACGAAAAGGAATATATCCATATGAACATATGACATCTTTTGAATCATTAGAATTGGTTAGTCTTCCCAATCACGATGATTTTTACAGCTCATTAAATGATAACCACATTTCAGAAAATGATTATAAACATGCACGTGACGTATGGAATCACTTTAAATGTAAAAACATGGGGGAGTATTCAAATCTTTACTTAAAAACTGATGTTTTGTTGTTAGCAGATGTGTATGAAAATTTTAGAAATGTTTGTAAAGAAACATATGGATTGGGTCCTGCACAATATTACACGGCACCTGGATTAAGTTGGGATGCTATGTTAATGTCTACTAAAATTAATCTAGAACTTCTAACGGACATTGACAAAATTTCTTTTATCGCAAACAACATAAGAGGTGGTATTTCTCAATGTAGTAACAGACATGGGAAAGCTAATAATATATTTATGTCTGAATATGATCCTACGTTACCATCTTCATTTTTGATGTATCTAGATGCAAATAATCTTTATAGTTGGGCAATGTCACAATGCCTTCCCATTGGCAAGTCTGAATGGGTGGATAATAATACTGATTTTAATGTTTCTGATGATGCTGAACACGGATACATTTTAGAAGTTGATTTGGAATACCCAAATAACTTACACGATTTTCATTCTGATTTACCATTCTGTCCAGAAAACGTTTGTTTAGGTGATACCAAAGAAAAAAAGCTGATTCCTAATTTAAATAACAAAGCGAACTATGTGATTCACTATCGAAATCTAAAACAATGTTTAAAATCTGGTTTACAATTGCTAAAAATTCACAGAATTTTAAAGTTTGAACAAAAGGCATGGTTAAAGACTTACATCGATTTAAATACACACATGCGTTCGTTGGCCAGATCAGAATTTGAAAAAGACTTCTTCAAACTCATGAACAATTCTGTTTTCGGTAAAACTATGGAAAATATAAATAAAAGAGTGAATGTTAAATTACTTAACCACTGGCAAAACCACGGAAAAACTCAAGGAGTTCAATCTTTAATAGCAAGACCTGAATTTCACAGCCTTTCTATATTTTCGGAGAATTTGGTTGCAGTACAGTTGAAAAAAACAAAAGTCTTGTACAACAAACCTTTTTATTTAGGATTTTGTATATTAGATTTGTCAAAAACTTTAATGTGTGAATTTCACTATGACTTCATGAAAACCAAATATCCAGATAAACTGAAATTGCTTTACACGGACACGGACAGTTTGGTATATCAAATATTTACGGATAACTTTTACGCTGATATACTAATAGATCTAGAATCTTACTTTGATACTTCTGATTATGCTCCTGACAATCAATACGGTTTGCCATTAGTAAATAAAAAGCAATTAGGTTTTTTTAAAGATGAAAATAATGGTAAAATTTTTAAAGAGTTTATTAGCCTTCGATCAAAAATGTATGCAATGGATGTACAAAACGAATTTATAGCAAAAGCAAAAGGAGTTAATAAATGTATTACTAAAAAATTTCACATTGACAATTACAAAACATGTTTGTTCAAAAAAGACAATTTGTTGTGTGAAATGATGCGGTTCAGGTCTATAAAACATGTTATATTTACACAAAAAATAAACAAAATATCTTTATCACACAGTGATACAAAACGATATTTATTAGAAAATTCCACTGACACGCTTGCTTGGGGCCACTACAGAATAAAGGACATTCAGTGTTAATATTACTTTTCTGTACTTGCGACTGTTCCTAAATTTGTAACATTTTTTTGTAATTATTGAGTATGGACTGGTAATAAGATAATAGAAAGTAGTAATTTATGTATAATTATAAAATTTCAGAATGTTTTTAGACATTTTTTATAAATTTAAGTTTTTTATTTGTAGTATTATGCATGGACTAGTTATAAGATTACAGAAAGACGTAGTTAACTCTTTTTTTTTTAATTAAATAAAATGTTTAGATAAACTTCATGTGTTTTTATTTAAAAATTTATTCAGGTGTGACAAAACTATATAACCTTGTTTGTGTAGGGTAGCTCGTAAGACTAGAGTAACTGAACTATGTGGGTAGACCAATAAATCAGTCAATTGCCAGCTCTCGTGTTTGATTACGTTGCACTGGCGACGAGTCTGGGTTTTAACACCATAAATTCTATAAATCACGCGTGTTAAGTGTGTGGTGACGAGATAAAATGAGACAACTGTTCGCGGTTATAGTTGGATTTATTGTGTGTTCTCTTACAATACAAACATATTATATATTGTCAAGCATGAGAGAGTGTGCGTGCAGTGCACCACACTACACCTCCCCTCTTCAAAAGAAAAAAAAAACACATAAGTTCCACAAATCCTTACAATGTTTTTTTTTTTTACATTTCCAATCTAAATTAAGTTTACGTTAAATGATTATAAAACTCTAAGTAAAGAAATTAAAACAAATTTACAAGTAATGTAGGAATGATTCTTATTGAAAAAATTTAAATATAAAACTGTATGAGAAATAAACAATTAAAATCACTCGTATTATACTCAAGCTTTGTCCTCGAGATTAGCAGAGATCACATGTAGTAACACATATGGTGTCGCCATCACGCACTTTATTTTAGAGGCTGTATAGACAGCAACCCCTTTACTTTTTTTTTTTTTTACTATTTTATTTGTGGGTACCGAGCCTTCTCGTTTTCTACCCGACTTTATACCATCCATTCACATTTTAGTGCTCCGCCACTCCGCACGTAATAATTGCCGCCGTGCCGCGTAAAATGGGTAAACGTACTCGCTTAGATTCCAACGATTACGAGTGTATTGCGAAAAAGTTTAAAAAACTAGAACGCAAGTTATTACGCGCCCGGCGCAAACATCGCGATCGACAGCCACAGCAGCGGTCTTCATCGTCATCGTCCGACACGTCGTCGTCGTCGTCGTCGTCGCGGTCCAGCTCGGCGTCGTCGCGCGCCCGCTCGCCGCGTGGTTCCTGTTCGTCCCCGCTGGAGCCGTATAACAATGAAGGTACGAGAAACGCTCGCCTACCCGTATTATATTCGTCGTAAATCAGTATTGCGGTTAACTTTTGGGGTTCTCACTTTACTGATAAACGAATATATATACATGTGGTAATAAAGCAAAAAATTAGTAATGCGGTCAGCTTTTGGGGCTTTCACTTTACTAATATTGCTTTTAACAATAGTTAGCATTGCAGTCAGCATTAAGGCTGATATCTTTGCTACTACAACGCCGTGGATCATAACGATTCCCAGACGTACCAGAGCGTATTCTTTCATCAATACAATAGAGCATTGCAGTCGGCACTTAAGGCCGACATCTTTGCTATTTACTATTGTAACGTCTAATCATTGCGATTACAGACGTGCCAGCAATCGAATACAAGGATTCTACTAGCGCCGCCCCGCCGGCTCAGCCATCGACAAACTACGCCGCGTCGGCGCACCCGTCCACGAGCGCCGCCACGTCCGCGCACCCCGTAACGAGCGCCGCCGCGCCCGTCCCACCGTCGTCGCCGACAAGGCGCGCTGCCGATATTCAACGGCCTTCGAATCAGACTACGAGCGCACCAACGCTGGTAACTGTAACAGAACCGCAGCCGGTATTGGATCCCCCTGCGGATGTAGAACTGGACGAAGAAATACTTAAAATACTAGGGGATGACCCATCTCAGTCCAAGATTTACGGTAAAGATATAAGACCAGATCTTGCGGTACGCTTACAACATATAGCTACCGCTGGTTTATCCAAAGAGACTCGCAAAGAGCTATTGCAGAGGTACTTACCTCCGGCCAACAGTACTTTAATCGACGCGCCTACCCTCAATCCAGAAATAAAAGCAGCTATTCATGAACATGTTCTCAAAAGGGACAAAGGCATTGAAATACGACAAAAACAAGTCGCGTCGGCCATTTCCTGCATAGGAGAAAGCCTTACGCTACTTTTGTCAGAACAATCGAAAAACACAACTATAATTCAGTTGCTAATGGACGCTAGCAAAATTTTATGCGATTGCCAGAACGCAGAATCGCTAGTACGAAGAAGCTTTGTTCTTCACAACCTAAAAAAGGGGTTAAAAGAGGAACTACAAACGACAAAAATTGATAAATTCCTTTTTAGTCAGGAACTTGCCGATAAACTGAAAGCAGTTAAGGCGATAAACAAATCGGGAGATGATTTAAAAATTGCACCATCAGTGCAACAACCTAAGAAAAATATTAAACCGCCATCTAAGAATTTAAACTGGCGAGGTCCTCCCCAGATTCAAAGGCCGAAGGGGACTCAGAGGACGAAGGAGCCTGCCCAGAAGAATCGTCGCTACAACTCCTCGAGACAATCGTCGCGTCCAGCATCGACGCGCAGCAGCCGCCGCTAGATACGGTAAAGTTCGCCGGCAGACTATCTCATTTTAGACACCAATGGTCCCTTCTTACCAATGACAAGACCATATTGTCTTGGATTGATGGCTATCAAATTCCATTTTCGAGTCCAGTGACTCAGCAAGCGCCTCCCGTCCCCAGATCGTGCTCAATTTCTGAGAAAAATCAGTTCAAAGACTCTGTTCAGGATCTTTTATTAAAGGGTGCCATTTCTGAATGTCATGCCTGCGAAGGTCAATTTATATCTCCAGTATTCTTAGTACCCAAACCGCACGGCAAGACAAGGTTTATCTTAAACCTGAAAGCCTTAAACAAATTTATAAATACAAATCATTTTAAGCTTGAGGATCTGCGTACGGCTCTAAAACTAGTATCCAAAAATAGTTTCATGAGCACTCTAGACCTCAAGGATGCATATTTTTTGATAAGCGTTCATGATGATTCTAAAAAATATCTTCGATTCACATTTGATGACAAATTGTATGAATTTAATGTGTTGCCGTTCGGTTTAAATACAGCCCCCTATGTATTCACTAAAATTATGAAACCAGTAGTAAGTCTCCTACGATCATGTGGCTATCTATCCACGGTGTATCTGGACGATTTGTTACTTATAGCCCAGTGTCCGAATTCTTGTTCACAAAATATATCGGACACTACAAGACTTTTAGAGTCATTAGGATTTATAATAAACAATGAGAAAAGTAATCTGGTCCCGAATACTATCTGTAAGTTTTTAGGTTTCGTCATAGATACAAAGCACTGAAAGGTGACCTTACCGTCTGAAAAAATTGACAAAATTAAATCGGAAATAAATAAATTTCGCACAATAAACCGTTGCAAGATTCGTGAGTTCGCTCGTCTTGCGGGTTTACTTACCTCTGCTTGCCCCGCCGTTGAATACGGGTGGCTTTATACCAAAGAGCTTGAGAGAAGTAAATATTTAAACTTACTCGATGACGATGACTATGATAAGTATATGAATATACCGTCATCTATCTTGCCAGATCTTGAATGGTGGTCTCGTGCTATTGAACGTCCCACCAATAAAATAAAACAAAACAAGTTTTGCTTAGAAATTTTCTCGGATGCCTCAAATACGAGATGGGGAGCTGCCTGTGGAGAGGAACGCGCTAGTGGGATGTGGACTGAGGATGAACGCTCACGCCACATCAACTATTTAGAAATTTTGGCTGCATTTTTCGGACTAAAAGTTTTTGCAAAATCCTACCGTAACTGTGAAATTCTCCTCAGAATTGATAATACCACGGCAATATCCTATATAAACCGTATGGGAGGTATACAGTTTCCACACCTCACCAGTATCACTAGGGATATATGGCAGTGGTGCGAACAACGTAAAATTACATTATTCGCATCATACATAAGCTCTACCGATAACAAAGTCGCAGATGCCGAGTCACGACGCGTCCACCCGGACATAGAGTGGGAACTTTCGGACTCTGCATTTCAAAAGATCGTAAGATGCTTTGGTGTTCCGGAAATTGACATATTTGCCAGTAGGCTTAATAGGAAATGTAGTAAATACATATCGTGGCACCGGGATCCCGACGCGTATGTAATAGACGCTTTTACAGTATCGTGGTCAGAGCTAAACTTTTATGGCTTTCCACCGTTCGCCATTATTCTTAAGACATTAAGAAAAATAATTAATGACCATGCTCAGGGGATCATTGTGGTGCCACTCTGGCCCACACAGCCATGGTACCCTTTGTTTCAAAGCCTCCTGGTATCTAAACCGTTAATCTTTAAACCGAGTAAAGGGTTAATCGTTTCTCATTCCAGCAACCGAGATGTACACCAGAAGACTACCCTGGTTGCCGGGATGTTATCCGGACGGCGTTTTTAAGACAGAATATACCGGTTTGCTCCATAAACATCATGGTAGCTTCTCTTTCTGATAATTCTCTAAAGCAATATGATACATGCTTTAAAAAATGGTTTTCATTTTGCAGTACACGCAAACTAGAAAACATATACATAAAATCAGTTCCCAATGTTATTTCTTTCTTAACAGAACTTTATGAGTCTGGCGCTCAATACGGAACTTTGAACAGTTGTAGATCCTCCCTCTCTTTAATCCTAGGGTCAGACGTAGGCAACGACGATAGGATAAAACGTTTACTTAGGGGTATCTTTCGCTTACGTCCTCCGTTACCGAAGTACAATACTACTTGGGACACGTCCTTAGTCCTTAATTCCCTCGCGAGCTGGTACCCAAACGATACACTAACCCTAGAAAGGATCTCCAAGAAACTTACTACTCTACTCGCTCTAACAACCGCCCATAGAGTGCAAACTATCTCTAAAATTGACATTAGAAATATAGAATTCCATGTTAACGCTATCCATATAAAAATCCCCGATCTTATAAAAACATCTCGCGCTGGTGCCTCACAGCCAATGCTTGTCTTACCATATTTTCGTGAACGGCCAGAAGTTTGCCCAGTTTTAGCAATGCGTTGTTATCTAGATATAACACAATCTCTACGTTGTAATGACCTTCTCTTCGTGAGTCTTAATAAACCACATAGATCAATAACCTCACAGACTTTAAGCAGATGGATAAAGAGTACCTTGCAAAGCTGCGGAATTGACGTATCTCTTTTTACTGCCCACAGTACAAGACATGCTGCCACTTCTAGGGCTCATAGATTAGGAATAAGCTTGGACACTATACGTAAAACAGCAGGTTGGAGCGGGAGCTCCAATACGTTTGGACGTTTTTACAATAGAATTGTCGACCAAGCCTATAATAGCGATTCATTTGCAAGAAGCATATTAGCTGATTCCTTACACAATAATGATTAAGTTGATTAACAGAGCATTATTAATCAATTGTTGAAGAGTGTAGTGTTAAACTCTTTGTTAAAATTAAAAATTATAACAATAAACCTGGTTATAATTATTATATCGATATTTTTATCTCTCAACATCTACATGTGATCTCTGCTAATCTCGAGGACAAAGCTTGAGTATAATTAATGATTAAACGAACTTACCTGAAGTGAAGTTCTATCATAATTATACAATAGCTTTGTCCGAAGAGATTAGCATCCCACCCTCCCTATATGAAGTCCCAAATAAGAAATATTAACAGGGTAAAGTCGGGGGTGTCTCCGAACTAAATGATGGTATAAAGTCGGGTAGAAAACGAGAAGGCTCGGTACCCACAAATAAAATAGTAAAAAAAAAAAAAGTAAAGGGGTTGCTGTCTATACAGCCTCTAAAATAAAGTGCGTGATGGCGACACCATATGTGTTACTACATGTGATCTCTGCTAATCTCTTCGGACAAAGCTATTGTATAATTATGATAGAACTTCACTTCAGGTAAGTTCGTTTAATCATTAAGTTTATATTACGACAAACTAACTATAACCATTTTTTTTTGTAATATATTTTTATTCTAAGCTTAAATTAACAAAACATATTTTATATGATTAGGAGATAGTATATTTATGAGTTTAAGATAACATTTGCTGTTCATGTATTTTTAAAATATATTTTTTTTTATTTTAGTTTTGAGAACCAAAATTATAAAAATATGCTTTCCCAATGTTACTTTAAAACGTTTCAAATAGTTGCTACAGCCAGGGAGTTATCAAAACTTATAGTATAGGTACCTACTCTTACTTTACTAGCATATATTTTATGATTATGGCACGCTTTGCTGACGCGATTAACATATTAAAACAACATTAATAAACTTATTCCACTTTAAATTAATCAAAATAACCTACCTGTATTTGTCTTTTCCGTGGCTTAATAGTATTTGTCTACTCTGTGACTGATAATATTTGTCTTTTTCATGACTTGCAAGTCTATTCTCAATTCATATTTATTTATTCCTATGACGTCATTTTATTTTCACTTGTAAAATTATATTTATTTTATAAGTATGCAACTTTGGCATTACTTTTTATCCAAGGTACACAACACATTTTTATTATTGGTCGGCCGACCCATTTTATTTATTTATTTATTGTTCAGGATACAAGGATTTTTTTTTATCTCGTGCGCGCACATACATAAATACCATTTATACCATAGATTCAGGCAGTTCTTTTAACACTTCCTTACTTCTTAGTCATACCGTGTGTCCAAGTCTCTTCACGATTGATGCTCGATCGAATCATGATCAGAAGGCAAGGATTCCGTGCCTGCCTTGTATCCTGGTGTACCTTGTCTCATTAACCTCTTCGTTCAACAGCGCATCTCGGGCTACTGTTGATGACGAATGGTATTAGGGGAACTTAATCTAATGTCATTTTTCCATCTCTTAAAAATACCAGTCATAATCACTTTCAAAATACCGAAACAAAACGAAAACCTCGGCTAGTAAGCATTTCAATAACTCCTAGGTGATCAGTCCAGTTGTCCTTGAAACACTTATTTGCCTTAGCTTCCCCAGACTCTTTGCATAATGCACTCTTCCATAACTGTACCATTTCACAACCTCTTTGACATAAATAAACCTTTTCATTTACCATCTCTTCAAAACTTTCCTATGGAATCATAATACTCGCGCTAGACAAACTTCACTTCACATCCACTTCGAGTCTTCACAACCAGAGTCACACCCACTTCGGCCACATGCATAGATAACATTTGTTTAAATTGTAGATATTTAGAGAAAGCTATTATAAGCGGAGTTCGCTCGGACCATAAAGCGCAATTAGTGAAGCTGCCTCGGGCCAAGGGCAGTACAGATCGAATCATAGAAGTTAGGCCGTTAGATAAACATAGACTTGATCGTCTCAAAACCAACATCGCGCAAAAAATTACCAATCTAGAAGTAATCTCAAACGATCCCAATAAACATTTCAAAATACTCCTAAATACCGTGTGTAAAGAATTCGATAAAACCTGTGCTAAAAAACGTATTAAAGTAGGAAGTAAATTAACATTTAATGAATGGGCTACAACTGGAATAAGAAAGAGTAGGAACGTCTTATATGAGCTGTATGATAGAAAATCCTGTACTACTGACGAACGCTTCCACCAAGTTAGGGATTATTCAAAATTATTTAAAATCGTATGTAATAAAGCAAAAGCAGCACACGTAAATAATAAAATAAAATTATCAAATGATAAAGTTAAAACAGTTTGGAAAATAATAAATACCGAAACAGGCCGACGAAAAAACACAGACTCATCTATTTCACTAAAAATAAATAATACTATAATAACGGACGCCGTTAAAGTAGCTGACGAATTTAATACACACTTCTCAGAAATTCCCGCCAAAACGACAAAGTGTCTCGCGTCCTCTTCAAAATTCGCTGAAGCCCTATTAGAACAAAATGTTAGTATCCAAAACATTAGTCAATTCAAATTTACAAAAGTCTCTCCTTTCGATATTCTTAAATCCTTTAAATCATTAAAAATAAAAAAGACGGAAGACTTGTGGGGCGTATCAGTCAAGGTTTTACATGCCATCTTGGACGTCATTGCGCCAACTTTGGCTACCATTTTTAATAACTGTATAGACGTAGGCGTATTCCCCAATCTAATGAAATGTAGTAAAGTAGTTCCTATCTTTAAATCAGGTAATAAGGATACTCCTTCTGATTATCGCCCAGTGTCCATTCTACCAGCGTTTAGCAAAATATTCGAAAAAATAATGCTAACGCAAATGATTTCTCATTTCAATACAAATAAAATCTTACATTCGCAGCAATTTGGATTCACTAAGGGTAGATCTACTACAGATGCAGGTCACAGTTTGATTAAATTTATTTTGCAAGCTTGGGAAGAGTCGCATGACGCCATAGGTGTCTTTTGCGACCTTTCCAAAGCATTTGATTGTGTAGACCATGACACCTTAATTTGTAAATTAAATTTCTATGGCATTCGTGGCATCTCTTTAGATCTACTCAAGTCTTACCTAGTGCAGAGAAATCAGAAGATAGCGATAAATGGAGCAATATCATCGGGATCTGTGGTCGAGATGGGAGTGCCTCAAGGATCAATTCCTGCTCCATTCCTGTACCTTGTTTATGTAAATGACCTTACATATATGGTGAGCCGAAGATCAGGCATCGTCATGTTTGCTGACGACACTTCTTTACTCTTCAAGGTTAATAGGAAAGATACTGAATTCATTGAACCCAACGACACCCTGTCCAAGGTATCTGAATGGTTTGCTGCCAACAACTTGGTATTAAATCCTAATAAAACTAAATGTATTAAATTTTCATTGTTAAATTCAACTAATATAGTTTCAGTCTCAAATATCAAATTAGATGGTCAAACGATTGAATTCATAAAATCAACTGTGTTTTTAGGAATAACACTCGATTCTAAACTGCAGTGGGGTTCCCACGTCACAGCGATAGCAAGTAGGTTGAGTTCAGCTGCTTTTGCAGTAAGAAAAATTCGGCAGCTAACCAATGTAGCGACGGCACGGTTGGTCTATTTTGCCTATTTTAATAGCATTATTTCGTACGGCCTTATTTTATGGGGATCTGCTGCAGATATTGAGTCAGTTTTCATTTTGCAAAAAAGGGCAGTTAGAGCAATTTATAATATGGATACTCGTGAGTCATTAAGGGAATTTTTCAAGGAAATAGACATCTTAACCCTACCGTCGCTATATATTTTTGAAATAATCATGTACGTTAGGAAAAATATATGCAATTTCCCTACCAACGTCGATAAGCCAAAGGCTACTAGAAACACAGGAAAGCTTAAAGTTCCAACTTACAGACTGGCTAAAACCAATAAGTCGTTCATGGGAAATTGTGTAAGATTTTACAACAAAATTCCAAAAAACATAACTGAACTAAATGATACAAAATTTAAATCTATTGTCAAGAAGACATTAATTTCTCGGGCGTATTATAAAATCAATGACTATATCTTGGACAAGGATGTTTGGAAATGATCCCGATCTGTATTGGCGATCCCTGGCCCCAAAGATTGTACACCTGCTGTGTTAAATTGTAAAAATTTTGAATATTTGAGATGTAAAATAACATTGTAATTTTGATTTATTTAAAAAAATTACACCTCGTTGAGTTTCTTGCCGGTATCTTCTCATCAGAGGTTTTTCCGAACCGGTGGTAAATTTTTTGACATTCATAAGTGCTACCTGTAAGCCTAATCTGAATAAAATATTTTGACTTTGACTTTGACATCACTTCTATAAAAAAAATCTATACTTCCTTTTTGACTTTATAAGAAATGTACCTATTTGTATTCCATGCCACAAAAAGATTTTTCCATACATTTCCTAGTATAGCCAAACTTTCTAATAACTTCCTTTTCCATTTTCCAAAATTTTCTTCAAAGCCTTCTATTAGTTACTCTAATATACGTTCAAATGTCTCATCCGATCAATGTCAATGTCAAATCCGATTTTCTAAATCAATAACCCTATAACTACCAAATTGAATAAAATGCTGCTATCAACTTCAACCAATTATTAGAATTCATAAATTAAATATTAAAATATAATCTTTTAAACTTTAAACATAAATGTATTTATAATAAATATTTATTTAAATCTCTGGGACGACACAATATTAGTTATATAAAAGTTTTCATATTTTTTTTTTCTTTGTTAAATAGAAATGTTCCATTACCCATAACGTTTTGCATTTCTAAGAACGCACTATTCCATTATAATGTCACGTAATTCGATCTGTAATAACAGACGTTGGATTTCATTCTATATTTGATGACTCTATGAGATCATCCTTATGCACTGTGCATAAACTGTAAACATAGCTCGTAAGTTCTGAGAATCTGAATATATTTAACTTTATTTTAATTAAGTGGCGTGGGAACAACATTATTTTTTTTTTATGGGGTTATTCCAAATTTTTAAATAAAATGGTATCCTTCTATCTAACTTTGAGATAGAGATTATCTATTTAAAGACTAAAACCTGAAAAGTAGCAATATAAATGATACGTATTATGTGACAAAAACTTTTTTTTTTAATTCATTTATAACTAGTAAACGGCAGCATCAATTCCGATGGGGTTTGTACTAATTGATCAAAATTTAAGTAATAACAAAAGTACATAAAATAAGCTCATTGTCATATACAGTAATCACCTACCTTGAGATTGAATTTAATGCATCACGTCTCCTCTACATAAAATCTGCAAACCTGCTGTATGGATCTAGTTGTCAGAATAAATGAAATCTTAAATTATCTTTAAAACCAAAAAAAAAACCAATAAACTTAGTCATCTCGTCAACAAGCGCAACATAACTACATAACATTCATATTTGTTAAAAAAACATGAGACACATCGTACGAATGTGTTAAAAATATATCAGTTATCTTAAAAAAATATATTTAAAAATAAATTGCTTAAAATAAAATGCTAGCTGCACCAATATAAAATAAAACAAATCATTATCTACCTTAATCCTGGCATTATTATAAATCGTAATAAAATTATGTATTAACTTTTCTGATTTTTTTTTGTTAGTAGTGAAAAAACTTGATGAGAAATAATTTACGTGTCCAATATAGATTTTAAGAACGAAGTATTTATCTATACAATACAGAAAAAAAATCAATAAATTTGTTTAAAAAAAATGATGATAATGTAATAAAAATTAGCTTACAGGACATGGCATATTGCCTAGTTACGTCTCTCGTGCAACCTTCAGCCACCAACACTCCCTGCAGCACTACTTCCGACACCATCAACTCCCGGCAGCACCACTTCCGACTCCAACAACTCCCAGCAGCAACACTTCCGTCTTAAATTAAATCTATTTTCATCGTTAAATTTCTCTTCTTCCTTTTTATATTATTCTATGTTTTTCTCTTCGCTCTTCTTTAATTTCTCCCTTTCTTCCTTTTGTTTTCGTAAAGCTATTTTCTTCTTTGCTTCAATACAATTCATCTTCGATTCTCGGCAATGGGTCTTGAAGTTTAATTTTCTTCTGTATCTGTGTTTTTGGTTCTTTCTTCTGTAGTTATTATCTTCCCTCAATATTGTAAGTTTTTCTAATTAGTGTTTTTTTTGTCCTTGTCGTTACATTTTTCTATATAATTATTCACTTCTTCTTCCGACGCAGCGCGCCGCCAGTGCCGCGCGAAGTCGGCCCTGGCAAGGTCGCCATGTGGTGACGAGATAAAATGAGACAACTGTTCGCGGTTATAGTTGGATTTATTGTGTGTTCTCTTACAATACAAACATATTATATATTGTCAAGCATGAGAGAGTGTGCGTGCAGTGCACCACACTACAAGTGTTATAATAATGCCGATCGGTAAATTAGAACCGTTTAACCTAAGTTCCAAACAGTGGCCGGCGTATATACGGCGAGTGAAACAATACATATTACTTAACGAGGTTAAAGCGGAATTGCATGTTCCGATGTTAATAACCGTGGTCGGCGAGGCGACTTATGCATTGATGTGCGATTTGTGCTCACCTGCGCACCCTGAAACAAAAAAATTTGACGAGCTGTTCAAGTTGGTGTCAGATCACTTAGAGCCACAGCGCTCAGAGATCGCAGAGCGACACGTGTTCCGGCTGCGTAGACAACTGCCGGGTGAATCTCTGACCACCTACTTACAGGAACTTAAACATCTTGCAACGACGTGTAATTTTGGATCAGCATTACAAGAAAATTTACGTGATCAGTTCGTGTCTGGGCTCGCAAACGAATTGATGCGGTCGTGGATTTTCGCTGAAAAGAATATCCAATACGAAAAAGCTGTGGAATTGGCTCTGGCGCTCGAGGCCGCGGACAAGCATGCAGAGGTGAGCGGTGCCAGCACGACGGCGGCTGCGACCTCAGGCGGGGGCGGCGAGGCAGGCGATGGCCTGCACCATGCGAGTGCATGGCGCGCGGCGGCACCGCGGGCTGGACAGAGCGGCGCGCCGCGCCGCGGTGGCGGCGGCGGCGGCGGCGGCGGCGGCGGCGGCGGCCGCGGCGGCTTTGGAGCGACGAGCCTGCAGTGCTGGCGATGTGGCAAGGCACATCGGCCGGATAGGTGCCGTTTCGCCCAATATAATTGTGATGAGTGCAATCAACGTGGGCACTTGCGGGTAATGTGTAAAGAAGTGCGTTATCCGGGACGTGCAATGGGCCGTCAGCATTTTGTGAGTGAGGAGGATCCCGAGGACGATGATTTTTTTAACATCGACTTATCAACCAAAGGTAACAAACCCTATTTTATTAAAGTTGAGATCGACGGACATTCAGTAGAGTGTGAAGTGGACACCGGTAGCCGCATTTCAGCGATCAGTGAGAACTTTTATCATCGTATGTTTTCGCACAAAATTATTACACCGGATAATTTAATTTTACGCTGCTACAGCGGCTCACGGATCGAGTCACTCGGCTCGATTGTGGTCGATGTTAACCTCGGCTCACGCGTCGCTAAGGGGTTAGATTTACACGTAATTAAAAGCGGGGGACGCCCACTGTTGGGTAGAGAGTGGATACGAGCTCTAAAAATAAAACAATTAAGTTTTAACGAAATCGATGAAGACGGTTTTGTTAGTCGGCTAGGGGCCGAGTTCCCAGAGGTTTTTACAGAGAATTTGGGAACATGTAAAAAAACCATCCAACTACAGCTGTCAGATAACGACCCCGTTTACGCGCGGGCGCGGCCGGTGCCTATCGCACTGCGTGCGCGCGTCGAAAACGAGCTCCGGCGGCTCGAACAAGAGGGCACTATTTACCGCGTTGATCACTCTGAGTACGGCACGCCTATTGTTCCGGTCATAAAGGACAGTGGCGATATACGGATTTGTGGTCATTACAAGATCACTGTTAATCCGAAACTCAAGCGCGATTACTATCCTTTACCGCGAATTGAGGAGTTGTTTGCGACTCTTAGCGGAGGGGAGGAATTTTCAAAACTAGATTTGAAACATTCATACCAACAAGTGCTACTAACAGAAGATTCGCAACCTTACACTGCAATCACTACGCACTTGGGTACATTCGTGTATCGTCGCACTCCTTTTGGGTTATCTTGTATACCGGAAAAATTTCAGAAATTGATGGAAGAGACACTGAGAGGCGTGCCGGGCACAGTAGTGTTCTTAGATGATGTTTGTATAACGGGAAAGACGCGACAGGAGCACTTGAGCAATTTAAGGGCTGTACTTGGACGGTTACGAGATATGGGTTTTACGGTTAAACTAAATAAATGTAGTTTTTTACAACCAAGTGTGAAATACCTAGGTTTTATTATTGATAAGTTAGGATTACATCCCGACCCCATAAAATTAAGCGCTATTGCAGATGCTCCCACCCCCACCGATGTGTCTCAATTGAAAAGTTTTTTAGGAATGATCAACTACTACGGTAAGTTTATACCGAAAGAAACGCGATGGGAGTGGGATTCTGTATGTGAAAAGGCTTTTGAAAAGGCAAAATGTGCACTGCTGAGTGAGCGAGTGCTGGCACATTACGAGGAGGGGCGGCCGCTCGTTCTGGCCGTCGATAGCAGCGCCTACGGGCTCGGGGCGGTCCTGGCGCACCGGTACCCCGGAGGGGCCGAGCGGCCGGTTAGCTGCGTGTCGCGAACTTTAAACTCCGCGGAGAAAAATTATAGTCAGTTGGACAAAGAGGCGCTGGCAATATTCTTTGGAATCACGCGACATCACCAGTACCTGTACGGGAGAAAGTTTGTGCTTCGTACTGACCATCAACCGCTGAGCTACATCTTTGGCGCTAAGGGGGGCATCCCGCAGACTGCCGCGAGCCGCTTGCAGCGCTGGGCTGCGCGGTTAGCCGCGTATGACTTTAAGGTGGAATTTGTAAGATCAAAAGACAACGGTCCAGCGGATGCGTTATCGCGCTTACCGCTCCAGCACGAGCGCCACCCGCCCTCAGATCAACCTGTGACTTATGTAAATTTGGTAAAAGAATCGTTGCCTGTGAATTTTAAAGATATCAGTAGAGAAACAAAAACGGATCGAGTTTTGTGTAACATTGTGGGTTATATTATGTTCGGTTGGCCGTCGGGACCGAGTTGCGAGGCCGAAAAGCCTTATTTTGCCAGGAAAGATGATTTAATTGTTGATCTAGGATGCCTCGTCTATCGGTTTAGGATAGTTATTCCACCAAGCTTACGTCCTTTGGTTTTAAACGAGATTCACGAAGGACATCTAGGAATTGTAAAAATGAAAAATGTGTCTCGAAGTTACGTGTATTGGCCGGACTTAGATAAGGACATTGAAAGCGTGTGCAGAAATTGTGAGGCGTGCCGCGCTGTGCGAGACGCGCCGCCGCGCGCAGCCTTGCACCCATGGGAGTTCCCGCTGGCCCCATGGCTCCGCCTGCATGCGGATTTTGCCGAATGTGCGGGCCGAAAATATCTAGTCGTCGTAGATGCACATTCAAAATGGGTCGAGGTCATGCTAATGGCTCGCACCGATGCCGACACTACGATCACCACATTTCGGTCAATATTCGCGAGATTCGGTTTACCCTCGCAGCTCGTTACCGACAACGGCCCACCATTTCTTTCAACGGAATTTAAAAATTATTGTGATAATAACAATATAAGACATGTCACTTCGGCACCCAACAGACCGCAGGGGAACGGTGCCGCAGAGAATTCCGTAAAGATGGTTAAAAAAGTAATCAAGAGGGCGTTACTAGAAGGCGAGAAAGTATCTGACGCTTTGAATAAATTTTTGTTTCAATACCGGAATTGCGAGCATGCGACAACTGGCGTCTCCCCTGCGGTGGCGTTGGTAGGGCATCGACTGCGCGGACGCCTGGACGCGCTGCGCCCCGACCGGGCGGCAGCGGCCCGCGCCGCGCAGCAGCGACAGGTGGCCGGCGCGGGCGGAGCGCCGGCGCGCGAGTTGCGCGTAGGCGACGCTGTGCTCGCCCGGGATTATACGGGGAAGGCGCCCGCATGGGCAGAAGGGCGCGTGACAACTAGAACGGGACCGGTCTCATACACAGTTGAGACAGAGAACGGCAAGGAATGGCGGAGGCACCAAGATCAGATAATCCCATTGAATCAAAGGCCCCGCTATTCCTTGACGCGAACTAGCGGGGATAGGGACCCCGAGAAAAACAAAGAGCCAGTCGAAAACGATGCCGAAGAGACTTTTGAAGACGCGTTTGGCGACCTGGAACCGGGGAACGGAGAGACACCGCAACAGGGCTCGCCGAGTGCAACACACGAGCAACCAGCTGCCCCGGCCTCCCCGGGCTCCCCGGTCTCCCCGGTCTCCCCGCCGCAAAACGCGTCAGCTCGTGCATTGCGTGCACATCTACGGGCTAAACGTAAATAGCAGTAGAAACCTAGAACTTAAACTTATGGAAGAATACTTGTTAGTTAGAAAGGGAAAGGTGTAGGGTAGCTCGTAAGACTAGAGTAACTGAACTATGTGGGTAGACCAATAAATCAGTCAATTGCCAGCTCTCGTGTTTGATTACGTTGCAGTTTGGACTTTAAAAAAAATCATTAGTGTTTTAGTACTTTTAGATTCAACACGTATAACAGATCTATATAATGATTCACTTTTGTCACCCTTTTACGGCCATTGTTGCTGGTCCCAGTGGGTGTGGAAAATCAAAATTTGTCACAAACTTTTTAAATGATTGCAAAGTACTATGCGATGTAAATTTTTCGGAAGTTATTTGGTGTTATGATGAAATGCAACCTTTGTACAATCTGGAAAATGTTAATTATAGTCAAGGAATACCTGATATTAACATGTTTGATGGGAAGCAACCTAAACTTCTTACTATCGATGATTTGATGAGGGAGTCAGATGGACGGATCGTTGACATTTTCACGAAGGGTAGTCACCACAGAAACTTAAGCGTGTTTTATATTACACAAAATATATTTCACCAGGGACGAAGTCAACGTGACATCTCGCTAAACACAAGTTACATTGTATATTCTAAAAATCCTAGAGATAAAACTCAAATACGATACTTGTCGCGACAAGTTTATCCTGAAAATTCAAAATTCGTGGATGAAGCCTATAAAGATGCTACTAAGGATGCCCATGGATATCTCATGATAGATCTGAAACAAAATACAGATGACTTATGTCGTTTCAAAACTAAAATATTTCCGTTCGATAAATATTGCACAGTTTACATTCCTAAAAAAGGATTTAAATATAACAGGAATCAACAAGTTTCAGTCAGTTCTAAATGATGCACTCGAGTGTGAGCACATATAAACACTTACTTGAAGAGTTGCAAGTACTTAAACCAAAATATCGCACGGTTTTACTCAAAGCTTGTGATGATGATGAAATCAATATTATTTGCGAGTGTATTTATAACGTGCTAAAAGGAAAAATTCCCTTAGAAAAAAAAGAAAAATCTAAATTAAATAAACACAAGAACATATTACGCAAGCTAGTTTCAAAGGGAAAACAAAAACTAAGAAAAACTATCATCATTCAAAAGGGTGGTGCATTTCTACCTGTTATTTTAGGTGCAGTTTTAAGTGCTTTAATAAACTCATTATAACCAAAATGGAGAACACAAAAAAAATGCTTTTGGTAGAACAAGATTTTATTGAAAGACTTAAAAATAATGAGCTATCAGAGAACTCATCGTCTCGTCTGGATAGAGAGATGAAAAAAATATTGAAAAGTAAAATGGATGATCGTGAAAAATGGGCATTATATTCCCAAGCACTGCAGCGATTTTAACATTTTGCCGAAGCAGATCGAAAGCCTTTCAAAATACCAATAGTAATGGATGGAGTTGATCACTTAGACAACCTCAACAGTGACTTAGATTCAAAGTTAAAAAAGCAGGAAAATGTAAATAATGACTCAGTCGCAAGCCCAACTTTGCTGGAAGATGATGTTCCTGCTACACCACCACTTGATAAAACGAATCAATACTATCCTGTGGAATTAACTCCATCTCATATCGTACAAGGAATACGGAAATCTTATCGATCGAAAACCCAAACTTTAATGGACATTATTATCCTAATTAAAATAAAATTTGGTGGAAGACAGGAGGGGAAGTTGTGTTAAACAATCGAGTGATCCCAAATAGCAATATTGTCGATCTGATAAACGATGTAATAAGACCTCTAAAACGCGCAAAACCAATAGGTTAGGAAGAATTTGCATTGGTTTTAAAAGATATAAGAGTTCCTACATTTTGTATTGGTAATCCTGCTAACTTGGAGTATATGAAGAGAGATTACACCAACGAGTTTCGCGCATCATCATCATCATCTTCTAAAAATACAAGGGATTCATCATTTAAAGTAAAAAACGCATCTACACCTATTTCTGCTAAAACAATTGAGTCGACCAAAAAGAAATTAGATTGGGTAAAATGGACCCCCTATTAGATATAAATAAGATTTACTACGATGTGTCCAACCCAGCTGGTTACAGTAGTATAGATAAGTTAGCGAAGGAAATGAAAGGCAATATGAGCAAGGAGGAAGTAACAAAATGGTTACAGTCTCAGGAAACGTATACTTTACATAAACCTGTCCACCGACGATTTACTAGGAATCGATACATCCTATCTAATTATAATGAACTCTGGCAGGCTGATCTCAGTGATATGCGTACTTATAGTCAGTATAATGATGGATATAAATATATTCTTTGTGTTATTGATGTTTTTAGTAAATATGCTTTTGCAAGAGCCATGAAAAAGAAGGATTCAGAAACAGTTAAACAATGTTTTGAAAGCATATTTGTAGAAGCCAAATCTACCCCTCGTCACATCCAATCCGATAAAGGCACAGAATTTGTTTCAAAGGTGGTAAGAGACTACTTTAAAAGCAAAAACATTAATTATTACACCACTAATAATCCAGACATTAAAGCAAGTATATTTGAAAGGTTTCAAAGAACTCTTAAAATGAAAATGTGGCGTTATTTTACTCATAGAAATACTTACAACTACACTAATATATTACAAGATCTTCTTCACTCTTATAACCATAGTTATCATTCTAGTATCAAAATGCGACCAATTGATGTTAATTTTAATAATATCATGGCTGTTTGGTGTAACTTATATGATAGAAAAAAAGACAAACAAATTTCATTAGAAACCACACAACTGAATGTAGGTGATCATGTTCGAATAACTAAATATAAACACATATTTCAAAAGGGTTATGAAACTAATTGGAGTGATGAAATTTTTATAATTGATGCAATCATTAGACGATCTCCGAGACTTGTTTATACCTTAAAGGACTTGGATGGTGAACCAATCGTAGGTACATTTTATTCTAAAGAATTACAAAAAACAACTTATCACCCCTCCATGAAGTATAAAATTGATAAAATAATACGCTCTCGTCGTGTTGGTGGCAGAAAGGAAGTGTTAGTGAAGTGGCAAGGTTATCCGAGTAAATTTAATTCTTGGATTCTTGCGTCAAACTTAGAAAAAATATGAGTTAAGGAAGTTTTTATATAACTTTGTTAAGCAATAGCTCGATGGCTTATTATACTGATAATACAACAGCACATTTTATGACCAAACTACCTAAGACCGTTAAATTAGAAGGAGAATGGGTCGTTGGTTTAGTGGAATTTCAATACCCACGTTCCATGTACAATGTTCAAGATCAAGAAAATATCATCTATATAAAAAAGAAAGTACGATTACCTAATGACAAGTTTGACAAAATCATAGATATAAAAACTCACATACCTGCTATTACATATGATAGCGTTGACACTTTCCTTGACGCGTTCAATGAAAACCCGCAATTAAAAAATAAGGTGAAATTTAGGTGTGATAAAATATCAAAAATGGTGGCTATAACTGCAACTGAAGATATAACATCTATCATAACATCACCGATACTGAGTTTGCAGTTAGGTTTCAAACCACGATCTAATTTAAAACAAATTTCAATTGGGAAAAATCCAGTAAATTTGTATTTAGGGTTACCATCACAAATATTTGTGTATACCGATATCATTGAACCGCAAGTAGTGGGGGATGTTATAACATCATTGTTGAGAATAATTCCATTGGATCCAACTCAGTTCGTTTATGGAGCTTACAAAATGCATGTCTTCTCACCTGCTCATTATGTACCTGTTTTACGTAGAGAGTTCGATACGATTGAAATAGATATAAAAACGACTACCGGTGCCAGAGTACCATTTCAATTTGGATCTTCTTGTGTGAAGCTACATTTTCAACGAATAAAATGACTCACAAACGATCGTCTGCCTCTTGTTCATATGAACATTATTATTTACATCAAGCTGGCTCTAGTGTAGGAATTGTCTATAAAGGTGTTCCATTTCAACGAGGTCATGGGATTGGAAGCTTTTTGGGTGGGCTATTTAGGTCTGTGATTCCTTTGTTATCCAGTGGATTTAGGGCTGTAGGGAAAGAAACATTAGATGCGGGGATCGGCCTGCTGTCTGATATGGTAAATTCACGTCCTATGGAGAGTTCGATTAAGTCTCGATTCAAAGATGCAAGTGCTAACTTAAAAAGAAAAGCTGATGAAAAAAATGATTCTCTAATGTCAGGATCTGGGTATAAAATGTCAACTAAAAGACGAGAACGACTCATTCCGTTAAAAGCATCACGACGAAGAGGAAGTAAAAAAATTAAAAAGTATAACGTCGAAGATATATTTTCATATTAAATAATGTCATTCTTACATAATCATTCATGTGAATGTGCAAAATCTGAGTTAGATATATTTGCCTTGCCGTCAACTCAAACCAGTATTAAAAGTGGACAGTGGGTTCATTACAAACCAATTTCATCTTTAAACGACGACGGCCCTATAGAATTTCAAGTTCCCGGATCAGGTGATGACTATATTGACTTGTCACATACGTTACTGCATGTCAATGCAAAAGTATTGAATCAGGATGGCACAAATTTAAAAGCAGATGCCCAAGTTTCGCCTGTTAACAATTGGTTGCATTCCCTTTTCAATCAACTAGACATATATTTAAATCAAAAACTCATATCACCTCCGAACAACACATATACCTATCGTGCTTATTTGGAGAATCTTCTTAACTATGGTCCAGCAGCCAAAGAATCTCATCTCACTTGTGGATTGTGGTACGAAGATACTGCACATCATATGGATGCCGTTGACGCAACGAACAAAGGGTTTCACAAAAGAATGGAATTTGTCAAAGAGAGTAGACAAGTTGAAATGATTGGTCACTTGCATGGTGACATGTTTAACCAAGAGAAATTTTTAATAAATGGCGTAGAAATGCGTGTTAAGTTAGTGCGCTCAAAAGAAACATTTAATCTCATTTGTCATCAAGATAAAAAATTAAAGTACAAATAACGGATGCTAGTCTTATTATAAGAAGAGCAAGAGTCAACCCTAGCGTTTTGTTAGCCCATCAAAAAGTACTAGCGTCAACAACTGCAAAGTATCCTATAACAAGAGCGGAAGTTAAGGTTCTGACAATACCAGCAGGTGTGCAAGGTAAAACATTAGATAATATATTCCTTGGACAAGTTCCTAAAAGATGTATTGTCGGTTTTGTCTTAAATTCAGCGTTTAACGGTAATTTAGCATTGAATCCTTTCAATTTTCAACATTTTAATATGAATTCATTCAGTTTGTATGTAGACGGTCATGAAATACCTTCTAGAACATTAAAACCATCATTTAGCTCTGGTTTAATAGCATCACCATATCACACTTTATTTTCTGGGACTGGTATTCATTTTCACAACGAAGGTAACGCAATAAATAGAACAGACTACGGAGACGGATATTGTTTGCTATGTTTTGATTTGACTCCTGATTTATCTGCTAGTTCAACGTCACATTGGAATCTCGTCAGACATGGAACTGTACGGTTAGAAGTTCGCTTTGATTCGTCTCTAAGTCAAACTGTTAACTGTATTGTATACGCAGAATTTGATAATGTAATTGAAATAAACAAGAATCGTGACGTAACTGTGGATTATAACAGTTAATAAATACTTTGTTTTTAATAGGGATACATCATTTGATCTTAAACGTTGTTAACAGAATCATTAATAAGCAGCTAAATTTATATTTATCATGGATACAAATGAAATACAGCTCTGTATGAATAAAATAAGTTCCAGTTTTAAATCAAATGTTTTTGCTGCAAACCGATTGCCTATTTGGGTAAATTTACCTGCTTATATTTTAAGCAATTTAGATCCCGACTCAAAACCGGGGTCTCACTGGATAGCTATACACATTGATATTAATGGCATTGGTGAATATTTTGACTCATTTGGTCGAAAACCTACAGGTAGTCATAATATTTTTGAAAAGAAATTCCAGGAGATGGGTTTATAACCACAACTCATTTCAAAATCCTTTTACCTCGGTCTGCGGGGAATATTCTTTAGCCTATCTGTATTTTAAGATTAAAGGAAAAACTATGTGTGACTTGGTAAATTTGTTTACTGAGAGTTCTCTATGTAACGATCTAATTGTAAGAAATATGTTTAAGTCTATTTTTTTGAAATAAACAATTAAATATAAAACAAACTCTTTTATTGTTCTAAGTTAAGTCTACATTTTCGTCAAGGGAAGTGTATTTGTGAATAAAACATAAAAATTAAAACATGGTATTCATTAAAACTTTATTCAAAGTCAAGGCTATGGTCTATTTATACTATGAACATCGGCGCTTTGAACTTGTGTTACTTATCTAATATGAAAAACAATGACTCTTTGTCGGAAAAAAAAATAACTAGAAAGGAAGCTTAGAATACAAAAGGTGTTCGCTATACAAAGAAAAATGTTCGGTACGAGTTATAAAGCAATTAAACAAACAAAACGCAAACAATCGAGTAAAAAAAGAAAAAAAAGAACAAATTAAGATCTTAAAACTACTTTTACACTTATTTTGTATTGTCTATAACGTACTTTACACAATCACTTTTGTCCGCTAACTGTTTGGTGGTCCTCTTCGGAGTGAGCGTAGTATTTAACACGCACTTCCGCATGTTTCCAATGCTCCGTTGGCGGAACATTTTTTATTTTCCGCGCATCATACACCTCAATTTTTATAAAATGTGAGGCGTATGATGCATCGTCTTTATTGGACTTTATAAAAGCCACGCCTTCCGCAGTGGCTTGGCTGACGCTCGATGACTTTACTGCAATTTTCCTTTTCTTCCGTTTTTCAAAGAAGCCATCTATGCTGTTATTAGGCCTCATGTTAGTGTTAGCAATAGCTTTTTTGACTTTATAGGCCAACGTTCCTTCTTCATCACTTGCTTCGTCGTCGGGATAATAATAATTTTTAAATGTATTTTCCTGTAACAATATAAAAACATTATTCAAACGGTCCTTCAAAGTAGATTTACATGGTAAACACAAAAATAGATGAAGGCTATGTTACAATCAATCAAAATCTGAAATAAGTGGGCACACATTAAATTATGACTACATACTTACATCCATTTCAGCAACGAAACACTGCTTTCAGCAACCTTGCACTTAACTTTTTACACTTCACGACTCACGACTCTACTCGAAGATCTTGCTCGGAGAATTGTTTGGGGCGCAATGAAGTCGAGATGTGATGGCGGGCTTTTATACCCAGCGCAATTCCTACAAGTTGGGACACGTACTTTTTTAAAGAAGGGCTTCGCTTAGTGAACAGGTATAAACTCGTATTCTCCAGACGCGGTTTGTTGAAGAACAAAAGACAGCGGCGGTTCTTTCGATACAAAGACAACAATAAAGCAATTATACTATGCCGTCCGCGTTCTCGAGGTCCTTTATGCGTAGTGCAATTTAACAGGTTTAAACCAGTAACTTCAAAGACATACACTCAAAAAAACATAACACTCCTCTTATTGACGACGGTCAGGTAAATAAACGGTTCGCCTAGTGAACACGTTCAAGCTAGCTGTTTTTTCAGAAAGCTCTGAAAAGCCCCAGGTGCAAAATTTCATCCCGATCGGACAAAAAAAATTTCGGCCGCCATTTTGGATCCGCCATCTTGAATTTTTTTTGAGTCGTCCATATTTCTCCCCTCCCCTTGAGTGACATTTGGTCGAGCACCCCCCCAATAAGTCGTACGGTTTTCGAGATATTCCCGTTTAAAGTTTGTATGGCGACCATCTTGTTTCGGCCATTTTGAAAAAATTTCGACCGGCTCACCCATCGGCTGGCAGTTCCCTACGACTTTTGTTTTGGAACTTGGCCGTACCTATCAAGGTTTCCGAGATCCGCACCTCACATCGAGTCCCTTTCCACGTTCAGGTCGGTTTCGTATTTTTCCTCTACTCGTTAGAGCACCCTCTATTTGACAGTTCACACCCCAGCTCGCCCTTCGGGCTCGCAAGCGACTCGAGAGCACCGATGGGACGCTCCGGCGCAAGCGCCTACGCGGAGCTCGCCCTGCGGGCTCGCTTTCAAAACTCCCTTGTATGGCGGCCATCTTGGAAAATGGCGGAATCGAAAAAATTTTCCCGGAATCGGAACCGGCGGCCCCCAGAGCCCCCGGGTGCAAAATTTCATCCCGATTGGACAAAAAAAAATTTCGGCCGCCATTTTGGATCCGCCATCTTGAATTTTTTTCAACTCCATCAAATTTTCTCCCTCCCCCTGACTGACGTTTGGTCGAGCAGCCCATCTCTATCTCTAATGGTGCTCGAGATATTCCCGTTTAAAGTTTGTATGGCGGCCATCTTGTTTCGGCCATTTTGAAAAAATTTCGACCGGCTCACCCATCGGCCGGCAGTTCCCTACGACTTTTGTTTTGGGACTCGACCGTACCTATCACGGTTTCCGAGATCCGCACCTCACATCGAGTCCCTTTCCACGTTCAGGTCGGTTTCGTATTTTTTGTCTACTCGTTGGAGCACCCTCTATACGATAGTAGCTCCAATTTATCCCCACCCCTTCACATCTCTCCAAAACAGCATGTCAATGACCCAGTCAGTCAGTGAGTGAGTGGTAATCGAGCTTTATATATAGTAACTAGATGTCGCGTGGGGGCCGCGGGCCCCACGGGGCCCGCGGAGGGTGTCGTGCTATTGGTCTGTCTATCAAGCTTCACATTCAGTCGTAAAGATGGCATCGAGACGAATCGAAAGAGTACCAACACGAGGGGTCTAGCATTTTTGGTTTCCGACATAGAGCCCAGAGAAAGTAGGGCTGCCTTAGGAGGGGGGAGGAAGGGGGGGGATGAGTTCCAACTTCACACTGCAGCTCGCCCTCCGGGCTCGCAAGTGACTCGAGAGTATGTCGCGTTCAGTGGACGCTTCGGCGCACGCGCCTACGCGGAGCTCGCCCTTCGGGCTCGCTGGGAGGGGGGGGGGGGGAATTCCAACTTCACACCCCAGCTCGCCCTTCGGGCTCGCAAGCGACTCGAGAGCACCGATGGGACGCTCCGGCGCAAGCGCCTACGCGGAGCTCGCCCTGCGGGCTCGCTTTCGAAACTCCCTTGTATGGCGGCCATCTTGGAAAATGGCGGAATCGAAAAACTTTTCCCGGAATCGGAACCAGCGGCCTTCGGAGCCCCCGGGTGCAAAATTTCATCCCGATCGGACAAAAAAAAATTTCGGCCGCCATTTTGGATCCGCCATCTTGATTTTTTTTCAACTCTATCAAATTTCCCCCCTCCCCCTGAGTGACATTTGGTCAAGCACCCCCCCTATATCTCTAATGGTGCTCGAGATATTCCCGTTTAAAGTTTGTATGGCGGCCATCTTGTTTCGGCCATTTTGAAAAAATTTCGACCGGCTCACCCATCGGCCGGCAGTTCCCTACGACTTTTGTTTTGGAACTCGGCCGTACCTATCACGGTTTCCGAGATCCGCACCTCACATCAAGTCCCTTTCCACGTTCAGGTCGGTTTCGTATTTTTTGTCTACTCGTTGGAGCACCCTCTATACAAAAGTGTTTCCAGTTGTTCCCCACCCCTTCACATCTCTCCAAAACAGCATGTCAATGACCAAGTGAGTGAGTCAGTGAGTGGTAATTAAGCTATATATATAGTAACTAGATGTCGCGTGGGGGCCGCGGGCCCCACGGGGCCCGCGGAGGGTGTCGTGCCCTCAGGTTTGGCCTCATTTTCGGATTCCGAGATAGAGCCCAGAGAAAGTAGGGCTGCCTTAGGAGGGGGGGAGGAAGGGGGGGGATGAGTTCCAACTTCACACTGCAGCTCGCCCTCCGGGCTCGCAAGTGACTCGAGAGTATTTCGCGTCCAGTGGACGCTTCGGCGCACGCGCCTACGCGGAGCTCGCCCTTCGGGCTCGCTGGGAGGGGGGGGGGGGGGAAATTCCAACTCCACACCTCAGCTCGCCCTTCGGGCTCGCAAGCGACTCGAGAGCACCGATGGGACGCTCCGGCGCAAGCGCCTACGCGGAGCTCGCCCTGCGGGCTCGCTTTCAAAACTCCCTTGTATGGCGGCCATCTTGGAAAATGGCGGAATCGAAAAACTTTTCCCGGAATCGGAACCAGCGGCCGCCCGAGCCCCCCCGTGCAAAATTTCATCCCGATCGGACAAAAAAAATTTTCGGCCGCCATTTTGGATCCGCCATCTTGAATTTTTTTCAACTCCACCAAATTTCCCCCCTCCGCCTGAGTGACATTTGGTCGAGCACCCCCCCTCTATCTCTAATGGTGTTTGAGATATTCCCGTTTAAAGTTTGTATGGCGGCCATCTTGTTTCGGCCATTTTGAAAAATTTTCGACCGGCTCACCCATTGGCTGGCAGTTCTCTGCGACTTTGGTTTTGGAACTTTTCTCTGGGACTCTTACTTTCCGAGATCCGCACCTCACATCAAGTCCCTTTCCACGTTCAGGTCGGTTTCGTATTTTTCCTCTGGTCGCTGGAGCAACCTCTACGTGGATGTAGTTTCAGTTTTTCCCCACCCCTTCACATCTCTCCAAAACAGCATGTCAATGACCCAGTGAGTGAGTGGTAATCGAGCTATATATATAGTAAACTAGATGTCGCGTGGGGGCCGCGGGCCCCACGGGGCCCGCGGAGGGTGTCGTGCCCTCAGGTTTGGGGGCCCAACTTCACATTAAGTCGTAGAGATGGCATCGAAACGAATCGAAAGAGTACCAACACGAGGGGTCTAGCATTTTCGGTTTCCGAGATAGAGCCAAGAGAAAGTCGGGCAGCCTTAGGAGGGGGGAGGAAGGGGGGATGAGTTCCAACTTCACACTGCAGCTCGCCCTGCGGGCTCGCAAGTTACTCGGGAGAACTGCCTCAGAAGGGACGCTACGGCGCACGCGCCTACGCGGAGCTCGCCCTTCGGGCTCGCTGGGGAGGGAGAGGGGGGGGGGGGCGGTATTCCAACTTGCTGTCCTGCCCTCAGGTCTGGAGGCCCAACTTCACATCCAGTCGTAAGGATGGCATCGAGACGAATCGAAAGACTACCAACACGAGGGGTCTAGCATTTTTGGATTCCGAGATAGAGCCCAGAGAAAGTAGGGCTGCCTTAGGAGGGGGGAGGAAGGGGGGGGATGAGTTCCAACTTCACACTGCAGCTCGCCCTCCGGGCTCGCAAGTGACTCGAGAGTATTTCGCGTCCAGTGGACGCTTCGGCGCACGCGCCTACGCGGAGCTCGCCCTTCGGGCTCGCTGGGAGGGGGGGGGGATAAGAATTCCAACTTCACACCCCAGCTCGCCCTTCGGGCTCGCAAGCGACTCGAGAGCACCGATGGGACGCTCCGGCGACAGCGCCTACGCGGAGCTCGCCCTGCGGGCTCGCTTTCAAAACTCCCTTGTATGGCGGCCATCTTGGAAAATGGCGGAATCGAAAAACTTATCCCGGAATCGGAAGCGGTGGCCCCCAGAGCCCCCGAGTGCAAAATTTCATCCCGATCGGACAAAAAAAAATTTCGGCCGCCATTTTGGATCCGCCATCTTGGATTTTTTTCAACTCCACCAAATTTCCCCCCTCCGCCTGAGTGACATTTGGTCAAGCACCCCCCCTCTATCTCTGATGGTTTTCGAGATTTTCCCGTTTAAAGTTTGTATGGCGGCCATCTTGTTTCGGCCATTTTGAAAAATTTCGACGGGTTCACCCATCGGCCGGCAGTTCCCTGTGACTTTTGTTTTGGAACTTGGCCGTACCTATCACGGTTTCCGAGATCCGCACCTCATATCAAGTCCCTTTCCACGTTCAGGTCGGTTTCGTATTTTTCCTCTACTCGTTGGAGCACCCTCTATACGAAAGAAGCTCCAGTTTATCCCCACCCCTTCACATCTCTCCAAAACAGCATGTCAATGACCAAGTGAGTGAGTGAATCAGTGGTAATCGAGCTTTATATATAGTAACTAGATGTCGCGTGGGGGCCGCGGGCTACCGGTCTGGGTGCCCAACTTCACATTAAGTCTTAAGGATGGCATCGAGACGAATCGAAAGAGTACCAACACGAGGGGTCTAGCATTTTCGGTTTCCGAGATAGAGCCCAGAGAAAGTAGGGCTGCCTTAGGAGGAGGGAGGAAGGGGGGGATGAGTTCCAACTTCACACTGCAGCTCGCCCTGCGGGCTCACAAGTTACTCGGGAGAACTGCCTCAGAAGGGACGCTACGGCGCACGCGCCTACGCGGAGCTCGCCCTTCGGGCTCGCTGGGGAGGGGGTGGGGGGGTTCCAACTTGCTGTCGTGCCCCCTCAGGTCTGGGGGCCCAACTTCACATTCAGTCGTAAAGATGCAATCGAGACGAATCGAAAGAGTACCAACACGAGGGGTCTAGCATTTTCCGTTTCCGAGATAGAGCCCAGAGAAAGTAGGGCTGCCTTAGGAGGGGGGAGGAAGGGAGGGGGATGAATTCCAACTTCACACTGCAGCTCGCCCTCCGGGCTCGCAAGTGACTCGAGAGTATTTCGCGTCCAGTGGACGCTTCGGCGCACGCGCCTACGCGGAGCTCGCCCTTCGGGCTCGCTGGGGGGAGGGGGGAGGGTATTCCGACTTGCTTTCGTGCCCTCAGGTCTGGGGGCCCAACTTCACATACAGTCGTAAAGATGGCATCGAGACGAATCGAAAGAGTACCAACACGAGGGGTCTAGCATTTTCGGTTTCCGAGATAGAGCCAAGAAAAAGTCGGGCTGCCTTAGGAGGGGGGAGGAAGGGGGGGGAAGAGTTCCAACTTCACACTGCAGCTCGCCCTCCGGGCTCGCAAGTGACTCGAGAGTATTTCGCGTCCAGTGGACGCTTCGGCGCACGCGCCTACGCGAAGCTCGCCCTTCGGGCTCGCTGGGAGGGGGGGGGGGGGGTAAAAATTCCATTTTCAAACCCCAGCTCGCCCTTCGGGCTCGCACTCGAGAGCACCGATGGGACGCTCCGGCGCGAGCGCCTACGCGGAGCTCGCCCTGCGGGCTCGCTTTCAAAACTCCCTTGTATGGCGGCCATCTTGGAAAATGGCGGAATCGAGAAACTTTTCCCGGAATCGGAACCAGCGGCCCCCAGAGCCCCCGGGTGCAAAATTTCATCCCGATCGGACAGAAAAAAATTTAGGCCGCCATTTTGGATCCGCCATCTTGAATTTTTTTTAACTCCATCAAACTTCCCCCCTCCCCCTGAGTGACATTTGGTCGAGCACCCCCCCTCTATCTCTGATGGTTTTCGAGATTTTCCCGTTTAAAGTTTGTATGGCGGCCATCTTGTTTCGGCCATTTTGAAAAAAATTCTACCGGCTCACCCATCGGCCGGCGGTTCCCTATGACTTTTGTTTTGGAACTTGGCCGTACCTATCACGGTTTCCGAGATCCGCACCTCACATCAAGTCCCTTTCCACGTTCAGGTCGGTTTCGTATTTTTTGTCTACTCGTTGGAGCACCCTCTATACGATAGTAGCTCCAATTTATCCCCACCCCTTCACATCTCTCCAAAACAGCATGTCAATGACCCAGTCAGTCAGTGAGTGAGTGGTAATCGAGCTTTATATATAGTAACTAGATGTCGCGTGGGGGCCGCGGGCCCCACGGGGCCCGCGGAGGGTGTCGTGCCCTCAGGTTTGGCCTCATTTTCGGATTCCGAGATAGAGCCCAGAGAAAGTAGGGCTGCCTTAGGAGGGGGGAGGAAGGGGGGGGATGAGTTCCAACTTCACACTGCAGCTCGCCCTCCGGGCTCGCAAGTGACTCGAGAGTATTTCGCGTCCAGTGGACGCTTCGGCGCACGCGCCTACGCGGAGCTCGCCCTTCGGGCTCGCTGGGAGGGGGGGGGGGGGGGGGAAATTCCAACTCCACACCTCAGCTCGCCCTTCGGGCTCGCAAGCGACTCGAGAGCACCGATGGGACGCTCCGGCGCAAGCGCCTACGCGGAGCTCGCCCTGCGGGCTCGCTTTCAAAACTCCCTTGTATGGCGGCCATCTTGGAAAATGGCGGAATCGAAAAACTTTTCCCGGAATCGGAACCAGCGGCCGCCCGAGCCCCCCCGTGCAAAATTTCATCCCGATCGGACAAAAAAAATTTTCGGCCGCCATTTTGGATCCGCCATCTTGAATTTTTTTCAACTCCACCAAATTTCCCCCCTCCGCCTGAGTGACATTTGGTCGAGCACCCCCCCTCTATCTCTAATGGTGTTTGAGATATTCCCGTTTAAAGTTTGTATGGCGGCCATCTTGTTTCGGCCATTTTGAAAAATTTTCGACCGGCTCACCCATTGGCTGGCAGTTCTCTGCGACTTTGGTTTTGGAACTTTTCTCTGGGACTCTTACTTTCCGAGATCCGCACCTCACATCAAGTCCCTTTCCACGTTCAGGTCGGTTTCGTATTTTTCCTCTGGTCGCTGGAGCAACCTCTACGTGGATGTAGTTTCAGTTTTTCCCCACCCCTTCACATCTCTCCAAAACAGCATGTCAATGACCCAGTGAGTGAGTGGTAATCGAGCTATATATATAGTAAACTAGATGTCGCGTGGGGGCCGCGGGCCCCACGGGGCCCGCGGAGGGTGTCGTGCCCTCAGGTTTGGGGGCCCAACTTCACATTAAGTCGTAGAGATGGCATCGAAACGAATCGAAAGAGTACCAACACGAGGGGTCTAGCATTTTCGGTTTCCGAGATAGAGCCAAGAGAAAGTCGGGCAGCCTTAGGAGGGGGGAGGAAGGGGGGATGAGTTCCAACTTCACACTGCAGCTCGCCCTGCGGGCTCGCAAGTTACTCGGGAGAACTGCCTCAGAAGGGACGCTACGGCGCACGCGCCTACGCGGAGCTCGCCCTTCGGGCTCGCTGGGGAGGGAGAGGGGGGGGGGGCGGTATTCCAACTTGCTGTCCTGCCCTCAGGTCTGGAGGCCCAACTTCACATCCAGTCGTAAGGATGGCATCGAGACGAATCGAAAGACTACCAACACGAGGGGTCTAGCATTTTTGGATTCCGAGATAGAGCCCAGAGAAAGTAGGGCTGCCTTAGGAGGGGGGAGGAAGGGGGGGGATGAGTTCCAACTTCACACTGCAGCTCGCCCTCCGGGCTCGCAAGTGACTCGAGAGTATTTCGCGTCCAGTGGACGCTTCGGCGCACGCGCCTACGCGGAGCTCGCCCTTCGGGCTCGCTGGGAGGGGGGGGGGGATAAGAATTCCAACTTCACACCCCAGCTCGCCCTTCGGGCTCGCAAGCGACTCGAGAGCACCGATGGGACGCTCCGGCGACAGCGCCTACGCGGAGCTCGCCCTGCGGGCTCGCTTTCAAAACTCCCTTGTATGGCGGCCATCTTGGAAAATGGCGGAATCGAAAAACTTATCCCGGAATCGGAAGCGGTGGCCCCCAGAGCCCCCGAGTGCAAAATTTCATCCCGATCGGACAAAAAAAAATTTCGGCCGCCATTTTGGATCCGCCATCTTGGATTTTTTTCAACTCCACCAAATTTCCCCCCTCCGCCTGAGTGACATTTGGTCAAGCACCCCCCCTCTATCTCTGATGGTTTTCGAGATTTTCCCGTTTAAAGTTTGTATGGCGGCCATCTTGTTTCGGCCATTTTGAAAAATTTCGACGGGTTCACCCATCGGCCGGCAGTTCCCTGTGACTTTTGTTTTGGAACTTGGCCGTACCTATCACGGTTTCCGAGATCCGCACCTCATATCAAGTCCCTTTCCACGTTCAGGTCGGTTTCGTATTTTTCCTCTACTCGTTGGAGCACCCTCTATACGAAAGAAGCTCCAGTTTATCCCCACCCCTTCACATCTCTCCAAAACAGCATGTCAATGACCAAGTGAGTGAGTGAATCAGTGGTAATCGAGCTTTATATATAGTAACTAGATGTCGCGTGGGGGCCGCGGGCTACCGGTCTGGGTGCCCAACTTCACATTAAGTCTTAAGGATGGCATCGAGACGAATCGAAAGAGTACCAACACGAGGGGTCTAGCATTTTCGGTTTCCGAGATAGAGCCCAGAGAAAGTAGGGCTGCCTTAGGAGGAGGGAGGAAGGGGGGGATGAGTTCCAACTTCACACTGCAGCTCGCCCTGCGGGCTCACAAGTTACTCGGGAGAACTGCCTCAGAAGGGACGCTACGGCGCACGCGCCTACGCGGAGCTCGCCCTTCGGGCTCGCTGGGGAGGGGGTGGGGGGGTTCCAACTTGCTGTCGTGCCCCCTCAGGTCTGGGGGCCCAACTTCACATTCAGTCGTAAAGATGCAATCGAGACGAATCGAAAGAGTACCAACACGAGGGGTCTAGCATTTTCCGTTTCCGAGATAGAGCCCAGAGAAAGTAGGGCTGCCTTAGGAGGGGGGAGGAAGGGAGGGGGATGAATTCCAACTTCACACTGCAGCTCGCCCTCCGGGCTCGCAAGTGACTCGAGAGTATTTCGCGTCCAGTGGACGCTTCGGCGCACGCGCCTACGCGGAGCTCGCCCTTCGGGCTCGCTGGGGGGAGGGGGGAGGGTATTCCGACTTGCTTTCGTGCCCTCAGGTCTGGGGGCCCAACTTCACATACAGTCGTAAAGATGGCATCGAGACGAATCGAAAGAGTACCAACACGAGGGGTCTAGCATTTTCGGTTTCCGAGATAGAGCCAAGAAAAAGTCGGGCTGCCTTAGGAGGGGGGAGGAAGGGGGGGGAAGAGTTCCAACTTCACACTGCAGCTCGCCCTCCGGGCTCGCAAGTGACTCGAGAGTATTTCGCGTCCAGTGGACGCTTCGGCGCACGCGCCTACGCGAAGCTCGCCCTTCGGGCTCGCTGGGAGGGGGGGGGGGGGTAAAAATTCCATTTTCAAACCCCAGCTCGCCCTTCGGGCTCGCACTCGAGAGCACCGATGGGACGCTCCGGCGCGAGCGCCTACGCGGAGCTCGCCCTGCGGGCTCGCTTTCAAAACTCCCTTGTATGGCGGCCATCTTGGAAAATGGCGGAATCGAGAAACTTTTCCCGGAATCGGAACCAGCGGCCCCCAGAGCCCCCGGGTGCAAAATTTCATCCCGATCGGACAGAAAAAAATTTAGGCCGCCATTTTGGATCCGCCATCTTGAATTTTTTTTAACTCCATCAAACTTCCCCCCTCCCCCTGAGTGACATTTGGTCGAGCACCCCCCCTCTATCTCTGATGGTTTTCGAGATTTTCCCGTTTAAAGTTTGTATGGCGGCCATCTTGTTTCGGCCATTTTGAAAAAAATTCTACCGGCTCACCCATCGGCCGGCGGTTCCCTATGACTTTTGTTTTGGAACTTGGCCGTACCTATCACGGTTTCCGAGATCCGCACCTCACATCAAGTCCCTTTCCACGTTCAGGTCGGTTTCGTATTTTTTGTCTACTCGTTGGAGCACCCTCTATACAAAAGTGTTTCCAGTTGCTCCCCACCCCTTCACATCTCTCCAAAAAAGCATGTCAATGACCCAGTCAGTGAGTGAGTGGTAATTAAGCTTTATATATAGTAACTAGATGTCGCGTGGGGGCCGCGGGCCCCACGGGGCCCGCGGAGGGTGTCGTCCTATTGGTCTGTCTATCAAGCTTCACATTAAGTCGTAAGGATGGCATTGAGACGAATCGAAAGAGTACCAACACGAGGGGTCTAGCATTTTTGGTTTCCGAGATAGAGCCCAGAGAAAGTCGCGCTGCCTTAGGAGGGGGGAGGAAGGGGGGGATGAGTTCCAACTTCACACTGTCGCTCGCCCTGCGGGCTCGCAAGTTACTCGGGAGAACTGCCTCAGAAGGGACGCTACGGCGCACGCGCCTACGCGGAGCTCGCCCTTCGGGCTCGCTGGGGAGGGGGAGGGGGCGGTATTCCAACTTGCTGTCGTGCCCTCAGGTCTGGGGGCCCAACTTAACATACAGTCGTAAAGATGGCATCGACACGAATCGAAAGAGTACCAACACGAGGGGTCTAGCATTTTCGGTTTCCGAGATAGAGCCCAGAGATAGTAGGGCTGCCTTAGGAGGGGGGAGGAAAGGGGGGGATGAGTTCCAACTTCACACTGCAGCTCGCCCTCCGGGCTCGCAAGTGACTCGAGAGTATTTCGTGTCCAGTGGACGCTTCGGCGCACGCGCCTACGCGGAGCTCGCCCTTCGGGCTCGCTGGGAAGGGGGGGGGGGGGGGGTAAAAGTTCCAACTTCACACCCCAGCTCGCCCTTCGGGCTCGCAAGCGACTCGAGAGCACCGATGGAACGCTCCGGCGCAAGCGCCTACGCGGAGCTCGCCCTGCGGGCTCGCTTTCAAAACTCCCTTGTATGGCGGCCATCTTGGAAAATGGCGGAATCGAAAAACTTTTCCCGGAATCAGAACCAGCGGCCCCCAGAGCTCTCGGGTGCAAAATTTCATCCCGATCGTACAAAAAAAAATTTCGGCCGCCATTTTGGATCCGCCATCTTGGATTTTTTCAACTCCATCAAATTTCCCCCCTCCGCCTGAGTGACATTTGGTCGAGCACCCCCCCTCTATCTCTAATGGTGTTTGAGATATTCCCGTTTAAAGTTTGTATGGCGGCCATCTTGTTTCGGCCATTTTGAAAAATTTTCGACCGGCTCACCCATTGGCTGGCAGTTCTCTGCGACTTTGGTTTTGGAACTTTTCTCTGGGACTCTTACTTTCCGAGATCCACACCTCACATCAAGTCCCTTTCCACGTTCAGGTCGGTTTCGTATTTTTCCTCTGGTCGCTGGAGCAACCTCTACGTGGATGTAGTTTCAGTTTTTCCCCACCCCTTCTCAACTCTTCAAAACTGCATGTCAATGACCAAGTGAGTCAGTGGTAATCGAGCTTTATATATAGTAACTAGATGTCGCGTGGGGGCCGCGGGCCCCACGGGGCCCGCGGAGGGTGTCGTACTATTGGTCTGTCTATCAAGCTTCACATTAAGTCGTAAGGATGGCATCGAGACGAATCGAAAGAGTACCAACACGAGGGGTCTAGCATTTTTGGTTTCCGTGATAGAGCCAAACGAAGGTCGGGCTGCCTTAGGAGGGGGGAGGAAGGAGGGGGATGAGTTCCAACTTCACACTGCAGCTCGCCCTGCGGGCTCGCAAGTTACTCGGGAGAACTGCCTCAGAAGGGACGCTTCGGCGCACGCGCCTACGCGGAGCTCGCCCTACGGGTTCGCTGGGGAGGGGGGGGGGGGGGGTTCCAATGTGCTGTCGTGCCCTCAGGTCTGGAGGCCCAACTTCACATCCAGTCGTAAGGATGGCATCGAGACGAATCGAAAGAGTACCAACACGAGGGGTCTAGCATTTTCGGTTTCCGAGATAGAGCCCAGAGAAAGTAGGGCTGCCTTAGGAGGGGGGAGGAAGGGGGGGATGAGTTCCAACTTCACACTGCAGCTCGCCCTCCGGGCTCGCAAGTGACTCGAGAGTATTTCGCGTCCATTGGACGCTTCGGCGCACGCGCCTACGCGGAGCTCGCCCTTCGGGCTCGCTGGGAGGGGGGGGGGTGAAAGTTTCCAACTTCGCACTCCAGCTCGCCTTTCGGGCTCGCAAGCGACTCGAGAGCACCGATGGGACGCTCCGGCGCAAGCGCCTACGCGGAGCTCGCCCTGCGGGCTCGCTTTCAAAACTCCCTTGTATGGCGGCCATCTTGGAAAATGGCGGAATCGAAAAACTTTTCCCGGAATCGGAACCAGCGGCCCCCAGAGCCCCCGGGTGCAAAATTTCATCCCGATCGGACAAAAAAAAATTTCGGCCGCCATTTTGGATCCGCCATCTTGGATTTTTTTCAACTCCGTCAAGTTTCCCCCTTCCCCCTGAGTGACATTTGGTCGAGCACCCCCCCACTAAGTCGTACGGTTTTCGAGATATTCCCGTTTAAAGTTTGTATGGCGGCCATCTTGTTTCGGCCATTTTGAAAATTTTTCGACCGGCTCACCCATCGGCCGGCAGTTCCCTATGACTTTTGTTTTGGAACTTGGCCGTACCTATCACGGTTTCCGAGATCCGCACCTCACATCGAGTCCCTTTCCACGTTCAGGTCGGTTTCGTATTTTTTGTCTACTCGTTGGAGCACCCTCTATACAAAAGTGTTTCCAGTTGTTCCCCACCCCTTCACATCTCTCCAAAACAGCATGTCAATGACCCAGTGAGTCAGTCAGTGAGTGGTAATCGAGCTATATATATAGTAACTAGATGTCGCGTGGGGGCCGCGGGCTACCGGTCTGGGTGCCCAACTTCACATTAAGTCGTAAGGATGGCATCGAGACGAATCGAAAGAGTACCAACACGAGGGGTCTAGCATTTTCGGTTTCCGAGATAGAGCCCAGAGAAAGTAGGGCTGCCTTAGGAGGGGGGAGGAAGAGGGGGGATAAGTTTCAACTTCACACTGCAGCTCGCCCTGCGGGCTCGCAAGTTACTCGGGAGAACTGCCTCAGAAGGGACGCTACGGCGCACGCGCCTACGCGGAGCTCGCCCTTCGGGCTCGCTGGGGAGGGGGGTGGGGGGGTTCCAACTTGCTGTCGTGCCCTTAGGTCTGGGGGCCCCACTTCACATTCAGTCGTAAAGATGCAATCGAGACGAATCGAAAGAGTGCCAACACGAGGGGTCTAGCATTTTTGGTTTCCGAGATAGAGCCCAGAGAAAGTAGGGCTGCCTTAGGAGGAGGGAGGAAGGGGGGGATGAGTTCCAACTTCACACTGCAGCTCGCCCTGCGGGCTCACAAGTTACTCGGGAGAACTGCCTCAGAAGGGACGCTACGGCGCACGCGCCTACGCGGAGCTCGCCCTTCGGGCTCGCTGGGGAGGGGGTGGGGGGGTTCCAACTTGCTGTCGTGCCCCCTCAGGTCTGGGGGCCCAACTTCACATTCAGTCGTAAAGATGCAATCGAGACGAATCGAAAGAGTACCAACACGAGGGGTCTAGCATTTTCCGTTTTCGAGATAGAGCCCAGAGAAAGTAGGGCTGCCTTAGGAGGGGGGAGGAAGGGAGGGGGATGAATTCCAACTTCACACTGCAGCTCGCCCTCCGGGCTCGCAAGTGACTCGAGAGTATTTCGCGTCCAGTGGACGCTTCGGCGCACGCGCCTACGCGGAGCTCGCCCTTCGGGCTCGCTGGGGGGAGGGGGGAGGGTATTCCGACTTGCTTTCGTGCCCTCAGGTCTGGGGGCCCAACTTCACATACAGTCGTAAAGATGGCATCGAGACGAATCGAAAGAGTACCAACACGAGGGGTCTAGCATTTTCGGTTTCCGAGATAGAGCCAAGAAAAAGTCGGGCTGCCTTAGGAGGGGGGAGGAAGGGGGGGGAAGAGTTCCAACTTCGCACTGCAGCTCGCCCTCCGGGCTCGCAAGTTACTCGGGAGAACTGCCTCAGAAGGGACGCTACGGCGCACGCGCCTACGCGGAGCTCGCCCTTCGGGCTCGCTGGGGAGAGGGGGGGGGGCCCTATTCCAACTTGCTGTCGTGCCCACAGGTCTGGGGGCCCAACTTCACATACAGTCGTAAAGATGGCATCGAGACGAATCGAAAGAGTACCAACACGAGGGGTCTAGCATTTTCGGTTTCCGAGATAGATCCAAGAGAAAGTAGGGCTGCCTTAGGAGAAGGGTGGAAGGGGGGGGGGGATGAATTTCAACTTCACACTGCAGCTCGCCCTCCGGGCTCGCAAGTGACTCGAGAGTATTTCGCGTCCAGTGGACGCTTCGGCGCACGCGCCTACGCGGAGCTCGCCCTTCGGGCTCGCTGGGAGGGGGGGGGGAGGGTAATTCCAACTTCACACCCCAGCTCGCCCTTCGGGCTCGCAAGCGACTCGAGAGCACCGATGGGACGCTCCGGCGCAAGCGCCTACGCGGAGCTCGCCCTGCGGGCTCGCTTCCAAAAGTCCCTTGTATGGCGGCCATCTTGGAAAATGGCGGAATCGAAAAACTTTTCCCGGAATCGGAACCAGCGGCCCCCAGAGCCCCCGGGTGCAAAATTTCATCCCGATCGGACAGAAAAAAATTTCGGCCGCCATTTTGGATCCGCCATCTTGAATTTTTTTCAACTCCATCAAACTTCCCCCCTCCCCCTGAGTGACATTTGGTTTGGCACCCCCCCTCTATCTCTGATGGTTTTCGAGATTTTCCCGTTTAAAGTTTGTATGGCGGCCATCTTGTTTCGGCCATTTTGAAAAGAATTCTACCGGCTCACCCATCGGCCGGAGGTTCCCTATGACTTTTGTTTTGGAACTTGGCCGTACCTATCACGGTTTCCGAGATCCGCACCTCACATCAAGTCCCTTTCCACGTTCAGGTCGGTTTCGTATTTTTCCTCTACTCGTTGGAGCACCCTCTATACGAAAGTAGCTCCAGTTTATCCCCACCCCTTCACATCTCTCCAAAAAAGCATGTCAATGACCCAGTCAGTGAGTGAGTGGTAATTAAGCTTTATATATAGTAACTAGATGTCGCGTGGGGGCCGCGGGCCCCACGGGGCCCGCGGAGGGTGTCGTGCCCTCAGGTCTGGGGGCCCAACTTCACATTCAGTCGTAAGGATGGCATCGAGACGAATCGAAAGAGTACCAACACGAGGGGTCTAGCATTTTCGGTTTCCGAGATAGAGCCCAGAGAAAGTAGGGCTGCCTTAGGAGGGAGGAGGAAGGGGGGGATGAGTTCCAACTTCACACTGCAGCTCGCCCTCCGGGCTCGCAAGTGACTCGGGAGAACTGCCTAAGAAGGGACGCTACGGCGCACGCGCCTACGCGGAGCTCGCCCTTCGGGCTCGCTGGGGGGAGGGGGGGGGGGGTATTCCGCCTTGCTTTCGTGCCCTCAGGTCTGGGGGCCCAACTTCACATACAGTCGTAAAGATGGCATTGAGACGAATCGAAAGAGTACCAACACGAGGGGTCTAGCATTTTTGGTTTCCGAGATAGATCCAAGAGAAAGTAGGGCTACCTTAGGAGGGGGGAGGAAGGGGGGGGGGATGAGTTCCAACTTCACACTGCAGCTCGCCCTCCGGGCTCGCAAGTGACTCGAGAGTATTTCGCGTCCAGTGGACGCTTCGGCGCACGCGCCTACGCGGAGCTCGCCCTTCGGGCTCGCTGGGAGGGGGGGGGGGGGGTAAAATTTCCAACTTCACACCCCAGCTCGCCCTTCGGGCTCGCAAGTGACTCGAGAGCACCGATGGGACGCTCCGGCGCAAGCGCCTACGCGGAGCTCGCCCTGCGGGCTCGCTTTCAAAACTCCCTTGTATGGCGGCCATCTTGGAAAATGGCGGAATCGAAAAACTTTTTCCAAAAACAGAACCGGCGGCCCCCAGAGCCCCCGGGTGCAAAATTTCATCCCGATCGGACAAAAAAAAATTTCGGCCGCCATTTTGGATCCGCCATCTTGAGTTTTTTTCAACTCCACCAAATTTCCCCCCTCCCCCTGAGTGACATTTGGTCGAGCACCCCCCTTCTATCTCTGATGGTTTTCAAGATTTTCGCGTTTAAAGTTTGTATGGCGGCCATCTTGTTTCGGCCATTTTGAAAAAATTTCGACCGGCTCACTTATCGGCCGGCAGTTCCCTACGAATTTGGTTTTAAAACTTTTTCCTAGGACTCTTACTTTCCGAGATCCGTATCTCACATCAAGTCCCTTTCCACGTTCAGGTCGGTTTCGTATTTTTCCTCTGCTCGTTGGAGCACCCTCTATACAAAAGTGTTTCCAGTTGCTCCCCACCCCTTCACATCTCTCCAAAACAGCATGTCAATGACCCAGTCAGTGAGTGGTAATCGAGCTTTATATATAGTAACTAGATGTCGCGTGGGGGCCGCGGGCCCCACGGGGCCCGCGGAGGGTGTCGTGCCCTCAGTTCTGGGGCCTCAACTTCACATTCAGTCGTAAGGATGTCATCGAGACGAATCGAAAGAGTACCAACACGAGGGGTCTAGCATTTTCGGTTTCCGAGATAGAGCCAAGTAAAAGTCGGGCTGCCTTAGGAGGGGGGAGGAAGGGGGGGGGTGGATTCAAACTTCACACTGCAGCTCGCCCTCCGGGCTCGCAAGTGACTCGAGAGTATTTCGCGTCCAGTGGACGCTTCGGCGCACGCGCCTACGCGGAGCTCGCCCTTCGGGCTCGCTGGGAGGGGGGGGGATAAGAATTCCAACTTCACACCCCAGCTCGCCCTTCGGGCTCGCAAGCGACTCGAGAGCACCGATGGGACGCTCCGGCGCGAGCGCCTACGCGGAGCTCGCCCTGCGGGCTCGCTTTCAAAACTCCCTTGTATGGCGGCCATCTTGGAAAATGGCGGAATCGAAAAACTTTTCCCGGAATCGGAACCAGCGGCCCCCAGAGCCCCCCCGTGCAAAATTTCATCCCGATCGGACAAAAAAAATTTTCGGCCGCCATTTTGGATCCGCCATCTTGAATTTTTGCAACTCCACCAAATTTCCCCTCTCCCCCTGAGTGACATTTGGTCGAGCACCCCCCCACTAAGTCGTACGGTTTTCGAGATATTCCCGTTTAAAGTTTGTATGGCGGCCATCTTGTTTCGGCCATTTTGAAAAAAAATCGACCGGCTCACCCATCGGCCGGCAGTTCCCTATGACTTTTGTTTTGGAACTTGGCCGTACCTATCACGGTTTCCGAGATCCGCACCTCACATCGAGTCCCTTTCCACGTTCAGGTCGGTTTCGTATTTTTTGTCTACTCGTTGGAGTACACTCTATACGATAGTAGCTCCAGTTTATCCCCACCCCTTTACATCTCTCCAAAACAGCATGTCAATGACCCAGTCAGTGAGTGAATCAGTGGTAATCGAGCTATATATATAGTAATAAAATAATAACTAGATGTCGCGTGGGGGCCGCGGGCCCCACGGGGCCCGCGGAGGGTGTCGTGCTATAGGTCTGGGGGCCTAACTTCACATTCAGTCGTAAGGATGGCATCGAGACGAATCGAAAGAGTACCTACACGAGGGGTCTAGCATTTTCGGTTTCCGAGATAGAGCCCAGAGAAAGTAAGACTGTCTTAGAAGGGGGGAGAAAGGGGGGGATGCGTTCCAACTTCACACTGCAGCTCGCCCTGCGGGCTCGCAAGTTACTCGGGAGAACTGCCTCAGAAGGGACGCTACGGCGCACGCGCCTACGCGGAGCTCGCCCTTCGGGCTCGCTGGGGAGGGGGGGGGGGGGTATTCCAACTTGCTGTCGTGCCCTCAGGTCTGGGGCCCAACTTCACACTCAGTCGTAAGGATGGCATCGAGACGAATCGAAAGAGTACCAACACGAGGGGTCTAGCATTTTCGGTTTCCGAGATAGAGCCCAGAGAAAGTAGGGCTGCCTTAGGAGGGGGAAGGAAGGGGGGGATGAGTTCCAACTTCACACTGCAGCTCGCCCTCCGGGCTCGCAAGTTACTCGGGAGAACTGCCTCAGAAGGGACGCTACGGCGCACGCGCCTACGCGGAGCTCGCCCTTCGGGCTCGCTGGGGAGGGGGGTGTTGGGGTTCCAACTTGCTGTCGTGCCCTCAGGTCTGGGGGCCCAACTTCACATTCAGTCGTAAAGATGCAATCGAGACGAATCGAAAGAGTACCAACACGAGGGGTCTAGCATTTTCGGTTTACGAGATAGAGCCCAGAGAAAGTAGGGCTGTCTTAGGAGGGGGGAGGAAGGGGGGGGATGAGTTCCAACTTCACACTGCAGCTCGCCCTCCGGGTTCGCAAGTGACTCGAGAGTATTTCGCGTCCAGTGGACGCTTCGGCGCACGCGCCTACGCGGAGCTCGCCCTTCGGGCTCGCTGGGAGGGGGGGGGGGGGGGGAGTAAAAGTTTCCAACTTCACACCCTAGCTCGCCCTTCGGGCTCGCAAGCGACTCGAGAGCACCGATGGGACGCTCCGGCGCAAGCGCCTACGCGGAGCTCGCCCTGCGGGCTCGCTTTCAAAACTCCCTTGTATGGCGGCCATCTTGGAAAATGGAGGAATCGGAAAACTTTTCCCGGAATCGGAACCAGCGGCCCCCAGAGCCCCCGGGTGCAAAATTTCATCACGATCGGACAAAAAAAAATTTCGGCCGCCATTTTGGATCCGCCATCTTGGATTTTTTTCGAGTCGTCTGAGTTTCCCCCCTCCCCCTGAGTGACATTTGGTCGAGCACCCCCCCTCTATCTAAAATGGTGCTCGAGATATTCCCGTTTAAAGTTTGTATGGCGGCCATCTTGTTTCGGCCATTTTGAAAAAATTTCGACCGGCTCACCCATCGGCCGGCAGTTCCCTACGACTTTTGTTTTGGAACTTGGCCGTACCTATCATGGTTTCCGAGATCCGCACCTCACATCGAGTCCCTTTCCACGTTCAGGTCGGTTTCGTATTTTTTGTCTACTCGTTGGAGCACCCTCTATACAAAAATGTTTCCAGTTGTTCCCCACCCCTTCACATCTCTCCAAAACAGCATGTCAATGACCCAGTCAGTGAGTGAGTGAATCAGTGGTAATCGAGCTTTATATATAGTAACTAGATGTCGCGTGGGGGCCGCGGGCCCCACGGGGCCCGCGGAGGGTGTCGTGCCCTCAGGTCTGGGGGCCCAACTTCACATTCAGTCGTAAAGATGGCATCGAGACGAATCGAAAGAGTACCAGCAAGAGGGGTCTAGCATTTTTGGTTTCCGAGATAGAGCCAAGAGAAAATCGGGCTGCCTTAGGAGGGGGGAGGAAGGGGGGGATGAGTTCCAACTTCACACTGCAGCTCGCCCTGCGGGCTCGCAAGTTACTCGGGAGAACTGCCTCAGAAGGGACGCTACGGCGCACGCGCCTACGCGGAGCTCGCCCTTCGGGCTCGCTGGGGGGAGGGGGGGGGGATATTCCAACTTGCTGTCGTGCCCTCAGGTCTGGGGGCCCAACTTCACATACAGTCGTAAAGATGGCATCGAGACGAATCGAAAGAGTACCAACACGAGGGGTCTAGCATTTTCGGTTTCCGAGATAGAACCAAGAAAAAGTCGGGCTGCCTTAGGAGGGGGGAGGAAGGGGGGGGGATGAGTTCCAACTTCACACTGCAGCTCGCCCTCCGGGCTCGCAAGTGACTCGAGAGTATTTCGCGTCCGGTGGACGCTTCGGCGCACGCGCCTACGCGGAGCTCGCCCTTTGGGCTCGCTGGGAGGGGGGGGGGGGTAAGAATTCCAACTCCACACCCCAGCTCGCCCTTCGGGCTCGCAAGCGACTCGAGAGCACCGATGGGACGCTCCGGCGCAAGCGCCTACGCGGAGCTCGCCCTGCGGGCTCGCTTTCAAAACTCCCTTGTATGGCGGCCATCTTGGAAAATGGCGAAAGCGAAAAACTTTTTCCAGAAACGGAACCGGCGGCCCCCAGAGCCCCCGGGTGCAAAATTTCACCCCGATCGGACAAAAAAAAATTTCGGCCGCCATTTTGGATCCGCCATCTTGAATTTTTTTCAACTTCATCAAATTTCCCCCCTCCCCCTGAGTGACATTTGGTCGAGCACCTCCCCTCTATCTCTAATGGTGCTCGAGATATTCCCGTTATAGTTTGTATGGCGGCCATCTTGTTTCGGCCATTTTGAAAAAATTTCGAACGGCTTACCCATCGACCGGCAGTTCCCTATGACTTTTGTTCTGGAACTTGGCCGTACCTATCGCAAGTTACTCGGGAGAACTGCCTCAGAAGGGACGCTACGGCGCAAGCGCCTACGCGGAGCTCGCCCTTCGGGCTCGCTGGGGAGGGGGGGGGGGCGGTATTCCAACTTGCTGTCGTGCCCTCAGGTCTGGGGGCCCAACTTCACATACAGTCGTAAAGATGGCATCGAGACGAATCGAAAGAGTACCAACACGAGGGGTCTAGCATTTTCGGTTTCCGAGATAGATCCAAGAGAAAGTAGGGCTGCCTTAGGAGAAGGGAGGAAGGGGGGGGGGATGAATTCCAACTTCACACTGCAGCTCGCCCTCCGGGCTCGGAAGTGACTCGAGAGTATTTCGCGTCCAGTGGACGCTTCGGCGCACGCGCCTACGCGGAGCTCGCCCTTCGGGCTCGCTGGGAGGGGGGGGGGGGGGGGTAATTCCAACTTCACACCCCAGCTCGCCCTTCGGGCTCGCAAGCGACTCGAGAGCTCCGATGGGACGCTCCGGCGCAAGCGCCTACGCGGAGCTCGCCCTGCGGGCTCGCTTTCAAAACTCCCTTGTATGGCGGCCATCTTGGAAAATGGCGGAATCGAGAAACTTTTCCCGGAATCGGAACCAGCGGCCCCCAGAGCCCCCGGGTGCAAAGTTTCATCCCGATCGGACAAAAAAAATTTCGCCCGCCATTTTGGATCCGCCATCTTGAATTTTTTTCAACTCCATCAAATTTCCCCTCTTCCCCTGAGTGACATTTGGTCGAGCACCCCGCAACCAAGTCATACGGTTTTCGAGATATTCCCGTTTAAAGTTTGTATGGCGGCCATCTTGTTTCGGCCATTTTGAAAAACTACGACCGGCTTACCCATTGGCCGGCAGTTCTCTGCGACTTTGGTTTTGAAACTTTTCTCTAGGACTCATACTTGCCGAGATCCGCTCCCCACCCCAGGTCTGTTTCCACGTCCAGGTCGGTTTCGTATTTTTTTCTGCTCATCAAAACGCCCTCTACCTGGATTTTGTTCTAGTTTTACCCCACCCTTTCACATCTCTCCAAAAAAGCATGTCAATGCTTGTTAAACTCCCTTGTATGGCGGCCATCTTGGAAAATGGCGGAATCGAAAAACTTTTCCCGGAATCGGAACCGGCGGCCCCCAGAGCCCCCGGTTGCAAAATTTCAACCCGATCGAACAAAAAAAAATTTCGGCCGCCATTTTGGATCCGCCATCTTGAATTTTTTTCAACTCCACCGAATTTCCCCCCTCCCTCTGAGTGACATTTGGTCGAGCACCCCCCTCTATCTCTAATGGTGCTCGAGATATTCCCGTTTAAAGTTTGTATGGCGGCCATCTTGTTTCGGCCATTTTGAAAATTTTTCGATCGGCTCATCCATCGGCCAGCAGTTCCCTATGACTTTTGTTTTGGAACTCGGCCGTACCTATCACGATTTCCGAGATCCGCACCTCACATCGAGTCCCTTTCCACGTTCAGGTCGGTTTCGTATTTTTTGTCTACTCGTTGGAGCACTCTCTATACAAAAGTGTTTCCAGTTGCTCCCCACCCCTTCACATCTCTCCAAAACAGCATGTCAATGACCCAGTGAGTGAGTGAGTGAGTGAGTGAGTGGTAATCGAGCTATATATATAGTAACTAGACTAGATGTCGCGTGGGGGCCGCGGGCCCCACGGGGCCCGCGGAGGGTGTCGTGCCCTCAGGTCTGGGGGCCCAACTTCACATTCAGTCGTAAGGATGGCATCGAGACGAATCGAAAGAGTACCAACACGAGGGGTCTAGCATTTTCGGTTTCCGAGATAGAGCCCAGGGAAAGTCGGGCTGCCTTAGGAGGGGGGAGGAAGGGGGGGATGAGTTCCAACTTCACACTGCAGCTCACCCTCCGGGCTCGCAAGTGACTCGGGAGAACTGCCTAAGAAGGGACGCTACGGCGCACGCGCCTACGCGGAGCTCGCCCTTCGGGCTCGCTGGGGGAAGGGAGGGGGGGATTTTCCGACTCGCTTTCGTGCCCTCAGGTCTGGGGGCCCAACTTCACATACAGTCGTAAAGATGGCATCGAGACGAATCGAAAGAGTACCAACACGAGGGGTCTAGCATTTTCGGTTTCCGAGATAGAGCCAAGAAAAAGTCGGGCTGCCTTAGGAGGGGGGAGGAAGGGGGGGGGGATGAGTTCCAACTTCACACTGCAGCTCGCCCTCCGGGCTCGCAAGTGACTCGAGAGTATTTCGCGTCCGGTGGACGCTTCGGCGCACGCGCCTACGCGGAGCTCGCCCTTCGGGCTCGCTGGGAGGGGGGGGGGGTAAGAATTCTAACTTCACACCCCAGCTCGCCCTTCGGGCTCGCAAGCGACTCGAGAGCACCGATGGGACGCTCCGGCGCAAGCGCCTACGCGGAGCTCGCCCTGCGGGCTCGCTTTCAAAACTCCCTTGTATGGCGGCCATCTTGGAAAATGGCGGAATCGAAAAACTTTTCCCGGAATCGGAACCAACGGCCTCCAGAGCCCCCGGGTGCAAAATTTCATCCCGATCGGACAAAAAAAAATTTCGGCCGCCATTTTGGATCCGCCATCTTGAATTTTTTTCAACTCCACCAAATTTCCCCCCTCCCCCTGAGTGACATTTGGTCGAGCACCCCCCCACTAAGTCGTACGGTTTTCGAGATATTCCCGTTTAAAGTTTGTATGGCGGCCATCTTGTTTCGGCCATTTTGAAAAAATTTCGACGGGTTCACCCATCGGCCGGCAGTTCCCTGTGACTTTTGTTTTGGAACTTGGCCGTACCTATCACGGTTTCCGAGATCCGCACCTCATATCAAGTCCCTTTCCACGTTCAGGTCAGTTTCGTATTTTTCCTCTACTCGTTGGAGCACCCTCTATACGAAAGAAGCTCCAGTTTATCCCCACCCCTTCACATCTCTCCAAAACAGCATGTCAATGACCAAGTGAGTGAGTGAATCAGTGGTAATCGAGCTTTATATATAGTAACTAGATGTCGCGTGGGGGCCGCGGGCCCCACGGGGCCCGCGGAGGGTGTCGTGCTATTGGTCTGTCTATCAAGCTTCACATTCAGTCGTAAAGATGGCATCGAGACGAATCGAAAGAGTACCAACACGAGGGGTCTAGCATTTTTGGTTTCCGACATAGAGCCCAGAGAAAGTAGGGCTGCCTTAGGAGGGGGGAGGAAGGGGGGGGATGAGTTCCAACTTCACACTGCAGCTCGCCCTCCGGGCTCGCAAGTGACTCGAGAGTATGTCGCGTTCAGTGGACGCTTCGGCGCACGCGCCTACGCGGAGCTCGCCCTTCGGGCTCGCTGGGAGGGGGGGGGGGGGGAATTCCAACTTCACACCCCAGCTCGCCCTTCGGGCTCGCAAGCGACTCGAGAGCACCGATGGGACGCTCCGGCGCAAGCGCCTACGCGGAGCTCGCCCTGCGGGCTCGCTTTCGAAACTCCCTTGTATGGCGGCCATCTTGGAAAATGGCGGAATCGAAAAACTTTTCCCGGAATCGGAACCAGCGGCCTTCGGAGCCCCCGGGTGCAAAATTTCATCCCGATCGGACAAAAAAAAATTTCGGCCGCCATTTTGGATCCGCCATCTTGATTTTTTTTCAACTCTATCAAATTTCCCCCCTCCCCCTGAGTGACATTTGGTCAAGCACCCCCCCTATATCTCTAATGGTGCTCGAGATATTCCCGTTTAAAGTTTGTATGGCGGCCATCTTGTTTCGGCCATTTTGAAAAAATTTCGACCGGCTCACCCATCGGCCGGCAGTTCCCTACGACTTTTGTTTTGGAACTCGGCCGTACCTATCACGGTTTCCGAGATCCGCACCTCACATCAAGTCCCTTTCCACGTTCAGGTCGGTTTCGTATTTTTTGTCTACTCGTTGGAGCACCCTCTATACAAAAGTGTTTCCAGTTGTTCCCCACCCCTTCACATCTCTCCAAAACAGCATGTCAATGACCAAGTGAGTGAGTCAGTGAGTGGTAATTAAGCTATATATATAGTAACTAGATGTCGCGTGGGGGCCGCGGGCCCCACGGGGCCCGCGGAGGGTGTCGTGCTTTACATCTGTCCATCAAGCTTCACATTAAGTCGTAAGGATGGCATCGAGACGACTCGAAAGAATACCAACACGAGGGGTCTAGCATTTTCGGTTTCCGAGATAGAGCCAAGAAAAAGTCGGGCTGCCTTAGGAGGGGGGAGGAAGGGGGGGGGGGATGAGTTCCAACTTCACACTGCAGCTCGCCCTCCGGGCTCGCAAGTGACTCGAGAGTATTTCGCGTCCGGTGGACGCTTCGGCGCACGCGCCTACGCGGAGCTCGCCCTTCGGGCTCGCTGGGAGGGGGGGGGGTAAGAATTCTAACTTCACACCCCAGCTCGCCCTTCGGGCTCGCAAGCGACTCGAGAGCACCGATGGGACGCTCCGGCGCAAGCGCCTACGCGGAGCTCGCCCTGCGGGCTCGCTTTCAAAACTCCCTTGTATGGCGGCCATCTTGGAAAATGGCGGAATCGAAAAACTTTTCCCGGAATCGGAACCAACGGCCTCCAGAGCCCCCGGGTGCAAAATTTCATCCCGATCGGACAAAAAAAAATTTCGGCCGCCATTTTGGATCCGCCATCTTGAATTTTTTTCAACTCCACCAAATTTCCCCCCTCCCCCTGAGTGACATTTGGTCGAGCACCCCCCCACTAAGTCGTACGGTTTTCGAGATATTCCCGTTTAAAGTTTGTATGGCGGCCATCTTGTTTCGGCCATTTTGAAAAAATTTCGACGGGTTCACCCATCGGCCGGCAGTTCCCTGTGACTTTTGTTTTGGAACTTGGCCGTACCTATCACGGTTTCCGAGATCCGCACCTCATATCAAGTCCCTTTCCACGTTCAGGTCAGTTTCGTATTTTTCCTCTACTCGTTGGAGCACCCTCTATACGAAAGAAGCTCCAGTTTATCCCCACCCCTTCACATCTCTCCAAAACAGCATGTCAATGACCAAGTGAGTGAGTGAATCAGTGGTAATCGAGCTTTATATATAGTAACTAGATGTCGCGTGGGGGCCGCGGGCCCCACGGGGCCCGCGGAGGGTGTCGTGCTATTGGTCTGTCTATCAAGCTTCACATTCAGTCGTAAAGATGGCATCGAGACGAATCGAAAGAGTACCAACACGAGGGGTCTAGCATTTTTGGTTTCCGACATAGAGCCCAGAGAAAGTAGGGCTGCCTTAGGAGGGGGGAGGAAGGGGGGGGATGAGTTCCAACTTCACACTGCAGCTCGCCCTCCGGGCTCGCAAGTGACTCGAGAGTATGTCGCGTTCAGTGGACGCTTCGGCGCACGCGCCTACGCGGAGCTCGCCCTTCGGGCTCGCTGGGAGGGGGGGGGGGGGGAATTCCAACTTCACACCCCAGCTCGCCCTTCGGGCTCGCAAGCGACTCGAGAGCACCGATGGGACGCTCCGGCGCAAGCGCCTACGCGGAGCTCGCCCTGCGGGCTCGCTTTCGAAACTCCCTTGTATGGCGGCCATCTTGGAAAATGGCGGAATCGAAAAACTTTTCCCGGAATCGGAACCAGCGGCCTTCGGAGCCCCCGGGTGCAAAATTTCATCCCGATCGGACAAAAAAAAATTTCGGCCGCCATTTTGGATCCGCCATCTTGATTTTTTTTCAACTCTATCAAATTTCCCCCCTCCCCCTGAGTGACATTTGGTCAAGCACCCCCCCTATATCTCTAATGGTGCTCGAGATATTCCCGTTTAAAGTTTGTATGGCGGCCATCTTGTTTCGGCCATTTTGAAAAAATTTCGACCGGCTCACCCATCGGCCGGCAGTTCCCTACGACTTTTGTTTTGGAACTCGGCCGTACCTATCACGGTTTCCGAGATCCGCACCTCACATCAAGTCCCTTTCCACGTTCAGGTCGGTTTCGTATTTTTTGTCTACTCGTTGGAGCACCCTCTATACAAAAGTGTTTCCAGTTGTTCCCCACCCCTTCACATCTCTCCAAAACAGCATGTCAATGACCAAGTGAGTGAGTCAGTGAGTGGTAATTAAGCTATATATATAGTAACTAGATGTCGCGTGGGGGCCGCGGGCCCCACGGGGCCCGCGGAGGGTGTCGTGCTTTACATCTGTCCATCAAGCTTCACATTAAGTCGTAAGGATGGCATCGAGACGACTCGAAAGAATACCAACACGAGGGGTCTAGCATTTTCGGTTTCCGAGATAGAGCCCAGAGAAAGTAGGGCTGCCTTAGGAGGGGGGAGGAACGGGGGGGGATGAGTTCCAACTTCACACTGCAGCTCGCCCTCCGGGCTCGCAAGTGACTCGAGAGCATTTCGCGTCCAGTGGACGCTTCGGCGCACGCGCCTACGCGGAGCTCGCCCTTCGGGCTCGCTGGGAGGGGGGGGGGGGTAAAAATTCCAACTTCACACCCCAGCTCGCCCTTCGGGCTCGCAAGCGACTCGAGAGCACCGATGGGACGCTCCGGCGCGAGCGCCTACGCGGAGCTCGCCCTGCGGGCTCGCTTTCAAAACTCCCTTGTATGGCGGCCATCTTGGAAAATGGCGGAATCAAAAAACTTTTCCCGGAATCGGAACCAGCGGCCCCCAGAGCCCCAGGGTGCAAAATTTCATCCCGATACGACAAAAAAAAAATTCGGCCGCCATTTTGGATCCGCCATCTTGAATTTTTTCCAACTCCACCAAATTTCCCTCCTCCCCCTGAGTGACATTTGGTCGAGCACCCCCCCACTTAGTCGTACGGTTTTCGAGATATTCCCGTTTAAAGTTTGTATGGCGGCCATCTTGTTTCGGCCATTTTGAAAAAAAATCGACCGGCTTACCCATCGGCTGGCAGTTCCCTATGACTTTTGTTTTGGAACTTGGCCGTACCTATCACGGTTTCCGAGATCCGCACCTCACATCAAGTCCCTTTCCACGTTCAGGTCGGTTTCGTATTTTTTGTCCACTCGTTGGAGCACCCTCTGTATAAAAGTGTTTCCAGTTGCTCCCCACCCCTTCACATCTCTCCAAAAAAGCATGTCAATGACCCAGTCAGTCAGTGAGTGAGTGAGTGAGTGGTAATCGCGCTGTATATATAGTAACTAGATGTCGCGTGGGGGCCGCGGGCCCCACGGGGCCCGCGGAGGGTGTCGTGCTACAGGTCTGGGGGCCCAACTTCACATTCAGTCGTAAGGATGGCATTGAGACGAATTGAAAGAGTACCAACACGAGGGGTCTAGCATTTTTAGTTTCCGAGATAGAGCCAAGAGAAAGTCGGGCTGCCTTAGGAGGGGGGAGGAAGGGGGGGATGAGTTCAAACTTCACACTGCAGCTCGCCCTGCGGGCTCGCAAGTTACTCGGGAGAACTGTCTCCAAAGGGACGCTTCGGCGCACGCGCCTACGCGGAGCTCGCCCTTCGGGCTCGCTGGGGGGGGGGGGGGCGACTCCAACTTGCTGTCTTGCTCTCAGGTCTGGGGCCCAACTTCACACTCAGTCGTAAGGATGGCATCGAGACGAATCGAAAGAGTACCAACAAGAGGGGTCTAGCATTTTTAGTTTCCGAGATAGAGCCAAGAGAAAGTCGGGCTGCCTTAGGAGGGGGGAGGAAGGGGGGGGGGGATGAATTCCAACTTCACACTGCAGCTCGCCCTCCGGGCTCGCAAGTGACTCGAGAGTATTTCGCGTCCAGTGGACGCTTCGGCGCATGCGCCTACGCGGAGCTCGCCCTTCGGGCTCGCTGGGAGGGGGGGGGGGGGGGTAAAAATTCCAAGTTCACACCCCAGCTCGCCCTTCGGGCTCGCAAGCGACTCGAGAGCACCGATGGGACGCTCCGGCGCAAGCGCCTACGCGGAGCTCGCCCTGCGGGCTCGCTTTCAAAACTCCCTTGTATGGCGGCCATCTTGGAAAATGGCGGAATCGAAAAACTTTTCCCGGAATCGGAACCAGCGGCCCCCAGCGCCCCCGGGTGCAAAATTTCATCCCGATCGGACAAAAAAAATTTCGGCCGCCATTTTGGATCCGCCGTCTTGGATTTTTTTCCACTCCACCAAATTTCCCCCCTCCCCCTGAGTGACATTTGGTCGAGCACCCCCCCTCTATCTCTAATGGTGTTTGAGATATTCCCGTTTAAAGTTTGTATGGCGGCCATCTTGTTTCGGCCATTTTGAAAAAAAATTGACTGGCTCACCCATCGGCCGGCAGTTCCCTACGACTTTTGTTTTGGAACTTGGCCGTACCTATCACGGTTTCCGAGATCCGCACCTCACATCGAGTCCCTTTCCACGTTCAGGTCGGTTTCGTATTTTTCCTCTACTCGTTGGAGCACCCTCTATACGATGGTATATCCAGTTTTACCCCACCTCTTCACATCTCTCTAAAACAGCATGTCAATGACCCAGTGAGTGAGTGAGTGGTAATCGAGCTATATATATAGTAACTAGATGTCGCGTGGGGGCCGCGGGCCCCACAGGGCCCGCGGAGGGTGTCGTGCCCTCAGGTCTGGGGACCCAACTTCACATTCAGTCGTAAAGATGGCATCGAGACGAATCGAAAGAGTACCAACACGAGGGGTCTAGCACTTTTGGTTTCCGAGATAGAGCCCAGAGAAAGTAGGGCTGCCTTAGGAGGGGGGAGGAAGGGGGGGGATGAGTTCCAACTTCACACTGCAGCTCGCCCTCCGGGCTCGCAAGTGACTCGAGAGTATTTCGCGTCCAGTGGACGCTTCGGCGCACGCGCCTACGCGGAGCTCGCCCTTCGGGCTCGCTGGGAGGGGGGGGGGGGGTAAAATTTCCAACTTCACACCCCAGCTCGCCCTTCGGGCTCGCAAGTGACTCGAGAGCACCGATGGGACGCTCCGGCGCAAGCGCCTACGCGGAGCTCGCCCTGCGGGCTCGCTTTCAAAACTCCCTTGTATGGCGGCCATCTTGGAAAATGGCGGAATCGAAAAACTTTTTCCAAAAACGGAACCGGCGGCCCCTAGAGCCCCCGGGTGCAAAATTTCATCCCGATCGGACAAAAAAAAATTTCGGCCGCCATTTTGGATCCGCCATCTTGAATTTTTTTCAACTCCACCAAATTTCCCCCCTCCCCCTGAGTGACATTTGGTCGAGCACCCCCCCTCTATCTCTGACGGTTTTCGAGATTTTCGCGTTTAAAGTTTGTATGGCGGCCATCTTGTTTCGGCCATTTTGAAAAAAATTCTACCGGCTCACCCATCGGCCGGCGGTTCCCTATGAGTTTTGTTTTGGAACTTGGCCGTACCTATCACGGTTTCCGAGATCCGCACCTCACATCAAGTCCCTTTCCACGTTCAGGTCGGTTTCGTATTTTTTGTCTACTCGTTGGAGCACCCTCTATACAAAAGTGTTTCCAGTTGTTCCCCACCCCTTCACATCTCTCCAAAACAGCATGTCAATGACCCAGTGAGTGAGTGAGTGAGTGAGTGAGTGAGTGAGTGAGTGAGTGAGTGGTAATTAAGCTTTATATATAGTAACTAGATGTCGCGTGGGGGCCGCGGGCCCCACGGGGCCCGCGGAGGGTGTCGTGCTTTACATCTGTCCATCAAGCTTCACATTAAGTCGTAAGGATGGCATCGAGACGAATCGAAAGAGTACCAACACGAGAAGTCTAGCATTTTTGGTTTCCGAGATAGAGCCCAGAGAAAGTCGGGCTGCCTTAGGAAGGGGGAGGAAGGGGGGGATGAGTTCAAACTTCACACTGCAGCTCGCCCTCCGGGCTCGCAAGTGACTCGGAAGAACTGCCTCCGAAGGGACGCTACGGCGCACGCGCCTACGCGGAGCTCGCCCTACGGGCTCGCTGGAGAGGGGGGGGGGGGGGTATTCCAACTTGCGGTCGTGCCCTCAGGTCTAGGGGCCCAACTTCACACTCAGTCGTAAAGATGGCATCGAGACGAATCGAAGGAGTACCAACACGAGGGGTCTAGCATTTTCGGTCTCCGAGATAGAGCCCAGAGAAAGAAGGGCTGCCTTAGGAGGGGGGAGGAAGGGGGGGGATGAGTTCCAACTTCACACTGCAGCTTGCCCTCTGGGCTCGCAAGTGACTCGAGAGTATTTCGCGTCCAGTGGACGCTTCGGCGCTCGCGCCTACGCGGAGCTCGCCCTACGGGCTCGCTGGGGGGGGGAAGGGGGGATTATTTCTAACTTCACACCCCAGCTCGCCCTTCGGGCTCGCAAGCGATTCGGGAGGCCGAATGGGACGCTCCGGCGCAAGCACCTACGCGGAGCTCGCCCTGCGGGCTCGCTTTCAAAACTCCCTTGTATGGCGGCCATCTTGGAAAATGGCGGAATCGAAAAACTTTTGCCGGAATCGGAACCAGCGGCCCCCAGAGCCCCCGGGTGCAAAATTTCATCCCGATCGGACAAAAAAAAAATTCGGCCGCCATTTTGGATCTGCCATCTTGAATTTTTTTCAACTCCATCAAATTTCCCCCCTCCCCCTGAGTGACATTTGGTCCAGCATCCCCCCTCTATCTCTAATGGTTTTCGAGATTTTCCCGTTTAAAGTTTGTATGGCGGCGATCTTGTTTCGGCCATTGTGAAAAAAATTCTACCGTTTCACCCATCGGCCGGCGGTTCCCTATGACTTTTGTTTTGGAACTTGGCCGTACCTATCACGGTTTCCGAGATCCGCACCTCACATCAAGTCCCTTTCCACGTTCAGGTCGGTTTCGTATTTTTCCTCTGCTCGTTGGAGCACCCTCTATACAAAATTGTTTCCAGTTGTTCCCCACCCCTTCACATCTCTCCAAAACAGCATGTCAATGACCCAGTCAGTGAGTGGTAATCGAGCTTTATATATAGTAACTAGATGTCGCGTGGGGGCCGCGGGCCCCACGGGGCCCGCGGAGGGTGTCGTGCTATTGGTCTGTCTATCAAGCTTCACATAAAGTCGTAAGGATGGCATCGAGACGAATCGAAAGAGTACCAACACGAGGGGTCTGGCATTTTTGGTTTCCGAGATAGAGCCCAGAGAAAGTAGGGCTGCCTTAGGAGGGGGGAGGAAGGGGGGGATGAGTTTCAACTTCACACTGCAGTTCGCCCTGCGGGCTCGCAAGTGACTCGAGAGTATTTCGCGTCCAGTGGACGCTTCGGCGCACGCGCCTACGCGGAGCTCGCCCTTCGGGCTCGCTTAGAGGGGTGGGGGGGGGGGTAAAAATTCCAACTTCACACCCCAGCTCGCCCTTCGGGCTCGCAAGCGCCTCGAGAGCAGCGATGGGACGCTCCGGCGCAAGCGCCTACGCGGAGCTCGCCCTGCGGGCTCGCTTTCAAATCTCCCTTGTATGGCGGCCATCTTGGAAAACGGCGGAATCGGAAAAAATTTCCCGGAATCGGAATCAGCGGACCACAGAGCCCCCGGGTGCAAAATTTCACCCTGATCGGACAAAAAATAATTTCGGCCGCCATTTTGGATCCGCCATCTTGAATTTTTTTCAACTCCACCAAATTTCCCCCCTCCCCCTTAGTGACATTTGGTTGAGCACCCCCCCTCTATCTCTGATGGTTTCCGAGATTTTCACGTTTAAAGTTTGTATGGCGGCCATCTTGTTTCGGCCATTTTGAAAAAAATTTGACCGGCTCACCCATCGGCCGGCAGTTCCCTATGACTTTTGTTTTGGAACTTGGCCGTACCTATCACGGTTTCCGAGATCCGCACCTCACATCGAGTCCCTTTCCACGTCCAGGTCGGTTTCGTATTTTTTGTCTACTCGTTGGAGCACCTTCTATGCGGCAGGTCTTCCAGTTTATCCCCACCCCTTCACATCTCTCCAAAACAGCATGTCAATGACCCAGTCAGTGAGTGGTAATCGAGCTTTATATATAGTAACTAGATGTCGCGTGGGGGCCGCGGGCCCCACGGGGCCCGCGGAGGGTGTCGTGCTTTACAGCTGTCTATCATGCTTCACATTAAGTCGTAAGGATGGAATCGAGACGAATCGAAAGAGTACCAACACGAGGGGTCTAGCATTTTTGGTTTCCGAGATAGAGCACAGAGAAAGTCGGACTGCCTTAGGAGGAGGGAGGAAAGGGGGGATGAGTTCTAACTTCACACTGCAGCTCGCCCTCCGGGCTCGCAAGTGACTCGGGAGAACTGCCCCTCCGAAGGGACGCTACGGCGCACGCGCCTACGCGGAGCTCGCCCTTCGGGCTCGCTGGGGGGGGGGGGGGGGGTTATTCCGACTTGCTGTGGTGCCCTCAGATCTGGGGCCCAACTTCACACTCAGTCGTAAGGATGGCATCGAGACGAATCGAAAGAGTACCAACACGAGGGGTCTAGCATTTTTGGTTTCCGAGATAGAGCCCAGAGAAAGTCGGGCTGCCTTAGGAGGGGGGGGGGGGGGAAGGGGGGGAAGAGTTCCAACTTCACACTGCAGCTCGCCCTCCGGGCTCGCAAGCGACTCGAGAGCACCGATGGGACGCTCCGGCGCAAGCGCCTATGCGGAGCTCGCCCTGCGGGCTCGCTTACAAAACTCCTTTGTATGGCGGCCATCTTGGAAAATGGCGGAATCGAAAAACTTTTCCCGGAATCGGAACCAGCGGCCCCCAGAGCCCCCGGGTGCAAAATTTCATCCCGATCGGACAAAAAAAAATTTCGGCCGCCATTTTGGATCCGCCATCTTGAATTTTTTCCAACTCCACCAAATTTCCGCCCTCCCCCTGAGTGACATTTGGCCGAGCGCCCCTCCACTAAGTCGTACGGTTTTCGAGATATTCCCGTTTAAAGTTTGTATGGCGGCCATCTTGTTTCGGCCATTTTGAAAAAAATTCGACCGGCCCACCCATCGGCCGGCAGTTCCCTATGACTTTTGTTTTGGAACTTGGCCGTACCTATCACGGTTTCCGAGATCCGCACCTCACATCGAGTCCCTTTCCACGTTCAGGTCGGTTTCGTATTTTTCCTCTACTCGCTGGAGCACCCTCTATGCGATAGTAGCTCCAGTTTTTCCCCACCCCTTCACATCTCTCCAAAACAGCATGTCAGTGACTATGTCAGTGAGTGAGTGGTAATCGAGCTTTATATATAGTAACTAGATGTCGCGTGGGGGCCGCGGGCCCCACGGGGCCCGCGGAGGGTGTCGTGCTACAGGTCTGGGGGCCCAACTTCACATTCAGTCGTAAGGATGGCATTGAGACGAATCGAAAGAGTACCAACACGAGGGGTCTAGCATTTTTAGTTTCCGAGATAGAGCCAAGAGAAAGTCGGGCTGCCTTAGGAGGGGGGAGGAAGGGGGGGATGAGTTCAAACTTCACACTGCAGCTCGCCCTGCGGGCTCGCAAGTTACTCGGGAGAACTGCCTCCAAAGGGACGCTTCGGCGCACGCGCCTACGCGGAGCTCGCCCTTCGGGCTCGCTGGGGGGGGGGGGGGTGACTCCAACTTGCTGTCTTGCTCTCAGGTCTGGGGCCCAACTTCACACTCAGTCGTAAGGATGGCATCGAGACGAATCGAAAGAGTACCAACACGATGGGTCTAGCTTTTTGGGTTTCCGAGATAGAGCCCAGAGAAAGTAGGGCTGCCTTAGGAGGGGGGAGGAAGGGGGGGGGATGAATTCCAACTTCACACTGCAGCTCGCCCTGCGGGCTCGCAAGTTACTCGGGAGAACTGCCTCCAAAGGGACGCTTCGGCGCACGCGCCTACGCGGAGCTCGCCCTTCGGGCTCGCTGGGCTCCAACTTGCTGTCTTGCTCTCAGGTCTGGGGCCCATATTCACACTCAGTCGTAAGGATGGCATCGAGACGAATCTAAAGAGTACCAACACGAGGGGTCTAGCATTTTCGGTTTCCGAGATAGAACCCAGAGAAAGTAGGGCTGCCTTAGGAGGGGGGAGGAAGGGGGGGGGATGAGTTCCAACTTCACACTGCAGCTCGCCCTCCGGGCTCGCAAGTGACTCGGGAGAACTGCCTAAGAAGGGACGCTACGGCGCACGCGCCTACGCGGAGCTCGCCCTTCGGGCTCGCTGGGGGGTGGGGGGGGGGGGGGGTATTCCGACTTGCTTTCGTGCCCTCAGGTCTGGGGGCCCAACTTCACATACAGTCGTAAAGATGGCATCGAGACGAATCGAAAGAGTACCAACACGAGGGGTCTAGCATTTTCGGTTTCCGAGATAGAACCAAGAAAAAGTCGGGCTGCCTTAGGAGGGGGGAGGAAGGGGGGGGGGATGAGTTTCAACTTCACACTGCAGCTCGCCCTCCGGGCTCGCAAGTGACTCGAGAGTATTTCGCGTCCGGTGGACGCTTCGGCGCACGCGCCTACGCGGAGCTCGCCCTTCGGGCTCGCTGGGAGGGGGGGGGGGCGGGGTAAGAATTCCAACTTCACACCCCAGCTCGCCCTTCGGGCTCGCAAGCGACTCGAGAGCACCGATGGGACGCTCCGGCGCGAGCGCCTACGCGGAGCTCGCCCTGCGGGCTCGCTTTCAAAACTCCCTTGTATGGCGGCCATCTTGGAAAATGGCGGAATCGAAAAACTTTTCCCGGAATCGGAACCAACGGCCCCCAGAGCCCCCGGGTGCAAAATTTCATCCCGATCGGACAAAAAAAAATTTCGGCCGCCATTTTGGATCCGCCATCTTGAATTTTTTTCAACTCCACCAAATTTCCCCCCTCCCCCTGAGTGACATTTGGTCGAGCACCCCCCCCACTAAGTCGTACGGTTTTCGAGATATTCCCGTTTAAAGTTTGTATGGCGGCCATCTTGTTTCGGCCATTTTGAAAAAAAATCGACCGGCTCACCCATCGGCCGGCAGTTCCCTACGACTTTTGTTTTGGAACTTGGCCGTACCTATCACGGTTCCCGAGATCCGCACCTCACATCGAGTCCCTTTCCACGTTCAGGTCGGTTTCGTATTTTTCCTCTACTCGTTGGAGCACCCTCTATACGAAAGTAGCTCCAGTTTTTCCCCACCCCTTCACATCTCTCCAAAACAGCATGTCAGTGACTATGTCAGTGAGTGAGTGGTAATCGAGCTTTATATATAGTAACTAGATGTCGCGTGGGGGCCGCGGGCCCCACGGGGCCCGCGGAGGGTGTCGTGCTACAGATCTGGGGGCCCAACTTCACATTCAGTCGTAAGGCTGGCATCGAGACGAATCGAAAGAGTACCAAGACGAGGGGTCTAGCATTTTTAGTTTCCGAGATAGAGCCAAGAAAAAGTCGGGCTGCCTTAGGAGGGGGGAGGAAGGGGGGGATGAGTTCCAACTTCATACTGCAGCTCGCCCTGCGGGCTCGCAAGTTACTCGGGAGAACTGCCTCAAAAGGGACGCTACGGCGCACGCGCCTACGCGGAGCTCGCCCTTCGGGCTCGCTGGGGAGGGGGTGGGGGGTTCCAACTTGCTGTCGTGCCCTCAGGTCTGGGGGCCCAACTTCACATTCAGTCGTAAAGATGCAATCGAGACGAATCGAAAGAGTACCAACACGAGGGGTCTAGCATTTTCGGTTTCAGAGATAGAGCCCAGAGAAAGTAGGGCTGCCTTAGGAGGGGGGAGGAAGGGGGGGGATGAGTTCCAACTTCACACTGCAGCTCGCCCTCCGGGCTCGCAAGTGACTCGAGAGTATTTCGCGTCCAGTGGACGCTTCGGCGCACGCGCCTACGCGGAGCTCGCCCTTCGGGCTCGCTGGGAGGGGGGTGGAGGGGGGGGAATTCCAACTTCACACCCCAGCTCGCCCTTCGGGCTCGCAAGCGACTCGAGAGCACCGATGGGACGCTCCGGCGCAAGCGCCTACGCGGAGCTCGCCCTGCGGGCTCGCTTTCAAAACTCCCTTGTATGGCGGCCACCTTGGAAAATGGCGGAATCGAAAAACTTTTCCCGGAATCGGAACCAGCGGCCCCCAGAGGCCCCGGGTGCAAAATTTCATTCCGATCGAACAAAAAAAAATTTCGGCCGCCATTTTGGATCCGCCATCTTGAATATTTTTCAACTCCATCAAATTTCCCCCCTCTCCCTGAGTGACATTTGGTCGAGCACCCCCCCACTAAGTCTGATGGTTTTCGAGATTTTCGCGTTTAAAGTTTGTATGGCGGCCATCTTGTTTCGGCCATTTTGAAAAATTTTGACCGGCTCACCCATTGGCCGGCAGTTCTCAGCGACTTTAGTTTTGGAACTTTTCTCTAGGCCTCATACTTGCCGAGATTAGCCCCCGACCCCAGGTCTTTTTCCACGTCCAGGTCGGTTTCATATTTTTTTCTGCTCATCGAAACGCCCTCTATCTGGATTTAGTTCTAGTTTTACCCCACCCCTTCAAATCTCTCCAAAAAAGCATGTCAATGCTTGTAAAACTCCCTTGTATGGCGGCCATCTTGGAAAATGGCGGAATCAGAAAACTTTTCCCGGAATCGGAACCAGTGGCCCCCAGAGCCCCCGGGTGTAAAATTTCATCCCGATCGGACAAAAAAAAATTTCGGCCGCCATTTTGGATCCGCCATCTTGAATTTTTTCCAACTCCACCAAATTTCCCCCCTCCCCCTGAGTGACATTTGGTCGAGCACCCCCCCACTAAGTCGTACGGTTTTCGAGATATTCCCGTTTAAAGTTTGTATGGCGGCCATCTTGTTTCGGCCATTTTGAAAAAATTTCGACCGGCTCACCCATCGGCCGGCAGTTCCCTACGACTTTTGTTTTGGAACTTGGCCGTACCTATCAAGGTTTCCGAGATCCGCACCTCACATCGAGTCCCTTTCCACGTTCAGGTCGGTTTCGTATTTTTTGTCTACTCGTTGGAGCATCCTCTATACAAAAGTGTTTCCAGTTGCTCCCCACCCCTTCACATCTCTCCAAAACAGCATGTCAATGACCCAGTGAGTGAGTGAGTGAGTGAGTGAGTGAGTGAGTGAGTGAGTGAGTGGTAATTAAGCTTTATATATAGTAACTAGATGTCGCGTGGGGGCCGCGGGCCCCACGGGGCCCGCGGAGGGTGTCGTGCCCTCAGGTCTGGGGGCCCAACTTCACATTCAGTCGTAAGGATGGCATCGAGACGAATCGAAAGAGTACCAACACGAGGGGTCTAGCATTTTCGGTTTCCGAGATAGAGCCCAGAGAAAGTAGGGCTGCCTTAGGAGGGGGGAGGAAGGGGGGGATGAGTTCCAACTTCACACTGCAGCTCGCCCTCCGGGCTCGCAAGCGACTCGAGAGTATTTCGCGTCCAGTGGACGCTTCGGCGCACGCGCCTACGCAGAGCTCGCCCTTCGAGCTCGCTGGGAAGGGGGGGGGGGTAAAAATTCCAACTTTACACCCCAGCTCGCCCTTCGGGCTCGCAAGCGACTCGAGAGCACCGATGGGACGCTCCGGCGCAAGCGCCTACGCGGAGCTCGCCCTGCGGGCTCGCTTTCAAAACTCCCTTGTATGGCGGCCATCTTGGAAAATGGCGGAATCGAAAAACTTTTCCCGGAATCGGAACCAGCGGCCCCCAGAGCCCCCGGGTGCAAAATTTAATCCCGATCGGACAAAAAAAATTTCGGCCGCCATTTTGGATCCGCCATCTTGAATTTTTTCAACTCCACCAAATTTCCCCTCTCCCCCTGAGTGACATTTGGTCGAGCACCCCCCCCACTAAGTCGTACGGTTTTCGAGATATTCCCGTTTAAAGTTTGTATGGCGGCCATCTTGTTTCGGCCATTTTGAAAAAAAATCGACCGGCTCACCCATCGGCTGGCAGTTCCCTGTGACTTTTGTTTTGGAACTTGGCCGTACCTATCACGGTTTCCGAGATCCGCACCTCACATCAAGTCCCTTTCCACGTTCAGATCGGTTTCGTATTTTTTGTCTCCTCGTTGGAGCACCTTCTATACGATGGTATATCCAGTTGGACCCCACCCCTTCACATCTCTCCAAAACAGCATGTCAATGACCCAGTGAGTGAGTGAGTGAGTGAGTGAGTGAGTGAGTGAGTGAGTGAGTGGTAATTAAGCTTTATATATAGTAAACTAGATGTCGCGTGGGGGCCGCGGGCCCCACGGGGCCCGCGGAGGGTGTCGTGCTATTGGTCTGTCTATCAAGCTTCACATTAAGTCGTAAGGATGGCATCGAGACGAATCGAAAGAGTACCAACACGAGGGGTCTAGCATTTTTGGTTTCCGAGATAGAGCCCAGAGAAAGTAGGGCTGCCTTAGGAGGGGGGAGGAAAGGGGGGGATGAGTTCCAACTTCACACTGCAGCTCGCCCTCCGGGCTCGCAAGTGACTCGAGAGTATTTCGTGTCCAGTGGACGCTTCGGCGCACGCGCCTACGCGGAGCTCGCCCTTCGGGCTCGCTGGGAGGGGGGGGGGGGGTAAAAGTTCCAACTTCACACCCCAGCTCGCCCTTCGGGCTCGCAAGCGACTCGAGAGCACCGATGGGACGCTCCGGCGCAAGCGCCTACGCGGAGCTCGCCCTACGGGCTCGCTTTCAAAACTCCCTTGTATGGCGGCCATCTTGGAAAATGGCGGAATCGAAAAACTTTTCCCGGAATCGGAACCGGCGGCCCCCAGAGCCCCCGGGTGCAAAATTTCATCCCGATCGGACAAAAAAAAATTTCGGCCGCCATTTTGGATCCGCCATCTTGAATTTTTTTCAACTCCACCGAATTTCGCCCCTCCCTCTGAGTGACATTTGGTCGAGCACTCCCCCTCTATCTCTAATGGTGCTCGAGATAAACCCGTTTAAAGTTTGTATGGCGGCCATCTTGTTTCGGCCATTTTGAAAAAAATTCGACCGGCTCACCCATCGGCCGGCGGTTCCCTATGACTTTTGTTTTGGAACTTGGCCGTACCTATCACGGTTTCCGAGATCCGCACCTCACATCAAGTCCCTTTCCACGTTCAGGTCGGTTTCGTATTTTTTGTCTACTCGTTGGAGCACCCTCTATACAAAAGTGTTTCCAGTTTATCCCCACCCCTTCACATCTCTCCAAAACAGCATGTCAATGACCCAGTCAGGCAGTGAGTGAATCAGTGGTAATCGAGCTATATATATAGTAACTAGATGTCGCGTGGGGGCCGCGGGCCCCACGGGGCCCGCGGAGGGTGTCGTGCTACAGGTCTGGGTGCCCAACTTCACATTAAGTCGTAAGGATGGCATCGAGACGAATCGAAAGAGTACCAACACGAGGGGTCTAGCATTTTTGGTTTCCGAGATAGAGCCAAGAGAAAATCGGGCTGCCTTAGGAGGGGGGAGGAAGGGGGGATGAGTTCAAACTTCACACTGCAGCTCGCCCTTCGGGCTCGCTGCGAGTGGGGGGGGGGGGGGTGAAAATTCCAACTTCAAAGCCCAGCTCGCCCTTCGGGCTCGCAAGCGACTCGACAGAACCGATGGGACGCTCCGGCGCAAGCGCCTACGCGGAGCTCGCCCTGCGGGCTCGCTTTCAAAACTCCCTTGTATGGCGGCCATCTTGGAAAATGGCGGAATCGAAAAACTTTTCCAGGAATCGGAACCAGCGGCCCCCAGAGCCCCCGGGTGCAAAATTTCATCCCGATCGGACAAAAAAAAATTTCGGCCGCCATTTTGGATCCGCCATCTTGAATTTTTTTCAAGACCATCAAATTTCCCCTCTACCTCTGGGTGACATTTGGTCGAGCACCCCCCCACTAAGTCTGACGGTTTTCGAGATTTTCGCGTTTAAAATTTGTATGGCGGCCATCTTGTTTCGGCCATTTTGAAAAATTTTCGACCGGCTCACCCATTGGCCGGCAGTTCTCTGCGACTTTGGTTTTGGAACTTTTCTCTAGGGCTCTTACTTTCCGAGATCCGCCCCCCCACCCCAGGTCCGTTTCCACGTTCATGTCGGTTTCGTATTTTTCCTCTACTCATAGGAGCACCCTCTACGTGGATGTAGTTCCAGTTTTACCCCACCCCTTCTCAACTCTCCAAAACAGCATGTCAATGACTATGTCAGTCAGTGGTAATTAAGCTTTATATATAGTAACTAGATGTCGCGTGGGGGCCGCGGGCCCCACGGGGCCCGCGGAGGGTGTCGTGCTATTGGTCTGTCTATCAAGCTTCACATTAAGTCGTAAGGATGGCATCGATACGAATCGAAAGAGTACCAACACGAGGGGTCTAGCATTTTTGGTTTCCGAGATAGAGCCCAGAGAAAGTCGGGCTGCCTTAGGAGGGGGGAGGAAGGGGGGGATGAGTTCCAACTTCACACTGTAGCTCGCCCTGCGGGCTCGCAAGTTACTCGGGAGAACTGCCTCAGAAGGGACGCTACGGCGCACGCGCCTACGCGGAGCTCGCCCTTCGGGCTCGCTGGGGTAGGGGGGGGGGGTGCTATTCTAACTTGCTGTCGTGCCTTCAGTCTGGGGGCCCAACTTCACATTAAGTCGTAGAGATGGCATCGAGACGAATCGAAAGAGTACCAACATGAGGGGTCTAGCATTTTCGGTTTCTGAGATAGAGCCCAGAGAAAGTAGGGCTGCCTTAGGAGGGGGGAGGAAGGGGGGGGATGAGTTCCAACTTCACACTGCAGCTCGCCCTCCGGGCTCGCAAGTGACTCGAGAGTATTTCGCGTCCAATGGACGCTTCGGCGCACGCGCCTACGCGGAGCTCGCCCTTCGGGCTCGCTGGGAGGGGGGGGGGAGTGAAATTTCCAAATTCACACCCCAGCTCGCCCTCCGGGCTCGGAAGCGACTCGAGAGCACCGATGGGACGCTCCGGCGCAAGCGCCTGCGCGGAGCTCGCCCTGCGGGCTCGCTTTCAAAACTCCCTTGTATGGCGGCCATCTTGGAAAATGGCGGAATCGAAAAACTTTTCCCGTAATCGGAACCAGCGGTCCCCAGAGCCCCCGGGTGCAAAATTTCATCCCGATCGGACAAAAAAAAATTTCGGCCGCCATTTTGGATCCGCCATCTTGAATTTTTTCCAACTTCATCAAATTTCCCCCCTCCCCCTGAGTGACATTTGGTCGAGCACCCCCCCACTAAGTCGTACGGTTTTCGAGATATTCCCGTTTAAAGTTTGTATGGCGGCCATCTTGTTTCGGCCATTTTGAAAAAATTTCGACCGGCTCACCCATTGGCCGGCAGTTCCCTACGACTTTTGTTTTGGAACTCGGCCGTACCTTTTACGGTTTCCGAGATCCGCACCACACATCGAGTCCCTTTCCACGTTCAGGTCGGTTTCGTATTTTTTGTCTACTCGTTGGAGCACCCTCTATACGATAGTAGCTCCAGTTTATCCCCACCCCTTCACATCTCTCCAAAACAGCATGTCAATGACCCAGTCAGTGGTAAGTGAGTGGTAATCGAGCTTTATATATAGTAACTAGACTAGATGTCGCGTGGGGGCGCGGGCCCCACGGGGCCCGCGGAGGGTGTCGTGCTGCAGCTCTGGGGGCACAACTTCACATTAAGTCGTAAGGATGGCATCGAGACGAATCGAAAGAGTACCAACACGAGGGGTCTAGCATTTTTGGTTTCCGAGATAGAGCCAAGAGAAAGTTGGGCTGCCTTAGGAGGGGGGAGGAAGGGGGGGATGAGTTCCAACTTCACACTGCAGCTCGCCCTGCGGGCTCGCAAGTTACTCGGGAGAACTTCCTCAGAAGGGACGCTACGGCGCACGCGCCTACGCGGAGCTCGCCCTTCGGGCTCGCTGGGGAGGGAGGGGGGGGGGGTATTCCAACTTGCTGTCGTGCCCTCAGGTCTGGGGGCCCAACTTCACATACAGTCGTAAAGATGGCATCGAGACGAATCGAAAGAGTACCAACACGAGGGGTCTAGCATTTTCGGTTTCCGAGATAGAGTCCAGAGAAAGTAGGGCTGCCTTAGGAGGGGGGAGGAAGGGGGGGGGGGACGAGTTCCAACTTCGCACTGCAGCTCGCCCTCCGGGCTCGCAAGTGACTCGAGAGTATTTCGCGTCCAATGGACGCTTCGGCGCACGCGCCTACGTGGAGCTCGCCCTTCGGGCTCGCTGGGAGGGGGGGGGGGGGGATAAAAGTTCCAACTTCACACCCCAGCTCGCCCTTCGGGCTCGCAAGCGACTCGACAGAACCGATGGGACGCTCCGGCGCAAGCGCCTACAAGGAGCTCGCCCTGCGGGCTCGCTTTCAAAACTCCCTTGTATGGCGGCCATCTTGGAAAATGGCGGAATCGAAAAACTTTTGCCGGAATCGAAACCAGCGGCCCCCAGAGCCCCCAGGTGCAAAATTTCATCCCGATCGGACAAAAAAAAAATTTCGGCCGCCATTTTGGATCCGCCATCTTGAATTATTTCCAACTCCACCAAATTTCCCCTCTCCCCCTGAGTGACATTTGGTCGAGCACCCCCCCTTTAAGTCATATAATTGTTGTCGATGAGTTCGATCGGACGTGTTTACTTAATAATAAAATAATATAATTATTCACTTGCAAATTCGTGACCTAGCTCTACTCGTACGCTGTGTCATTCGGCTCTCGTGTTAAGTGTCTTAGTTTTTAACTTATAAACTATAATGTTTTAGTGAATGGGGATACTACTCTAAAAAAAAAAAAAAAAAATAATGAATGACAGCCCCTTTAACCGGACCGCGCTTACGCAGCGCAGCCCTCCGTCCACGCCTCCGCCCGCGCCTCCGCCGCCCGCCCAACAAGAAGAGGATCTTCCTGGAATGGTGCCCACCTCTGAGATCCAAAACTGGATGAGTTCAATTCAACAGTGCCTGAATGAGGTGTGCACTATATCCTCCGAAGGTAAATTGAACTCTGACCAGAAGCTGAGAATTAGCAGTTTGTGCCGTAAAGTGGGTCACGGGACATCTCAAATGGCCGTGCAGTACCAGTCCCTTAAACAAAAAACGATTCAGACCCATATCACCCTTCAAGCCCTTATAGAAAAAAATGACCTGTCACAGCGACTCCAAGACCTCAAACAGTGCATTGAAGAATCCTCAAAGCCTGCTTCGGGAATAGTTTCCTTCGCCGACATGGTTAAAAAAAGTCCAAATAATTTTATCCAGCCTAACAATTTTAGCTCTTTAGCTATCTACCCGACTGATAAGTTGAAGTCGAGCGAAGAAACTAAGTCCCTTGTTCAGCAAATTATTAGACCTGAGGAAATGAAGCTGCATGTGAGAGGTCTACGCAAGACCAAGAACGGCGGCGTTATCATCAGCACCGACACCAAGGGGGACATCGAGAAGCTTAAGCAGTCGACGCAGCTATCAACCTCTGGCCTCACTGTGGATGAGCCGCACAAGCGCAAGCCCAGAATCGTTGTCGTCGGAGTTCCCTCGTCCATGCAGGAAACGGAGGTATTCAACTGCTTATTCCAACAAAACTTAGCCGACAAGCATCAAGGTATGACACTTGAAACATTTTTGTCCTCGATTAAGCTGAGTCACAAATCGGGAAGGAAGGATGCCGAGATCTGCAACTATGTATTAGAAGTCCCTGCGCACATGCGCAAGGCCTTGATTACTCAGGAGAGAGTGTTCATAAACTGGTCGTCGTGCCCAGTGAGAGATTTTACTCTGGTAACAAGGTGCTTCAAGTGTCAGCAGTACGGTCATGCGGCCAAGTTCTGCCGGGAAGAAGCCAACACCTGCGGTCATTGCGGTGAAGTGGGCCACGCTATAAAGGAGTGTACCAAGAAGGCCGAACCACCTAAATGCGCTACGTGCTTGCACTTCAAAAAGCCCTGCAATCACAAAACTGGCGAATCTGACTGTCCTGCTAGGAAATCTGCGGAAAAACGGTACATAAACTCAGTAGATTATGAAGGCGCCTAAGAGCGCCATTTTTAATTTTTCTTTTTAGTACTTTTCGCTTTATTTAAGTATTATGGCAAATAGATTGATCTCTGACCTAGATAGTTTCTCTGTATCTGAGTCAGCTACTTGTGATGTGGAAAAGTGCAAACAGTATATTTCTGCTTACAGTAATCCACTAACGATACTAACACAAAACATACGCAGTATTTTTAAAAATTTTGACAATTTTAATACTTTCCAGCAACGTATAAACATTAATTGTGACATAATTGTTTTAACTGAGTGTTGGCTAGGTAAACATGCTAATTTACCACTCATGCTCGGGTATAATATGTACAGTAGCAAAGCAAATTTTAATCAAAACGACGGGATAGTGGTTTATGCTAGAAATAATCTAGATATCACAGTCGAAGAGCCTAACATATCAGACTGTAATCGACTACTTATCAAAATTGGAACTGATTTTGCAGTTTTAGCTTTGTATAGACCCCCATCCTTTAGAAATGCCGATATTTTTCTTAACTCCTTAGATGAAACATTGCCTTATATATCTCCCTTTAAAAATGTAATATTAGTAGGAGACATTAACATTAACATACTCCCTGAAAGTATCGATTCTACTGCTCTGGACTACCTAAACTTATGCTCCTACCATGGCTTACTCCCTGCCCATACGCTTCCCACACATCAAAGCGGGTCTTGTTTAGATCATATCATGCTTAAATCCAGTTTCCCCTCCATAGCGCTTGTCACTAACTCGTCAATAACCGATCATAACGCTGCCCTACTAACCTTAAAACGTAAATTACCTAATCTAAATCGCTCGCAAATAATATCTAAATTAAATATAAATAAACTTGAAGATGATTTACGCAACATTGACTTTAGCCCAGTTTACAATTCTGATGACGCGAATACTTGCATGTCGTACTTAATAAAAAATATTCAACAAGCGACTATAAGAAACACGACGTACACTCGCTTAAGTAATAAAAATTACAATATAAAGCCTTGGATAACACCAGGGCTCATTCGCTGCATGAGACATAGAGACAAATTACATAAGAAGGCCAAGTCCAATCCAAACAATCTGGTATTACAATTATCATATAAAAGATATCGAAATTTCTGCAACACCCTTCTTAAAAAAATTAAATGTTGTTATGATAAAAATGAATTGGAAAAGGCTGGAACAAACAGTAAAAAAGTATGGAATTTCATAAAAAATGTAACGTATATCTCAAAACAGCATGAATCATCTTCAGGATTATTTCAAGGTCATGCCTCACAACTGACATCTGCAAACAGCGCAAATGACTTTTTCGTAAATATAGGTAAGAATTTGGCAGAAAAAGTGCAGAGTCAGTCGCTTATTACGCCTTCAAACCAGCCTCAACCGAGTAGTTGTCTAAATTCATTTGTGCTATCAGATACTGATGAAGTCGAGGTTGAAAGAATCATCATGGGTCTAAAGGACGCTTCAGCGGCTGGTTGGGATAACATTTCAAATAAAACGCTAAAACGTTTCAAGCATATCTTGGTCTCTCCACTTACTTATATTTTCCGGAAATGCCTGGCCGAAGGAAGCTTTCCAAAATGTTTAAAAAAAGCTATAGTCGTTCCCGTACACAAAGCTGGCAGTAAAGACCAAATAACGAATTATAGACCTATTTCGTTATTACCAGCAATATCAAAAATATTAGAAAAAATCATAAATAACAGACTTGTTCAATATTTGGAAAAAAAATCAATTTTGTCGAAAGCTCAGTTTGGTTTTAGATCAAAATTATCGACTGGTGATGCTGTGTATCAACTTACTGACTATGTAGTACAGTCCCTGGACAAGGGCAAGCGGACGGTGGGAATATTTCTAGACCTTGCTAAGGCTTTTGACACAGTTTCCATACCCATTCTTTTGCAGAAGCTTGAATCCTTAGGTATAAGAGGCACCCAGCTTAAATTATTCGCAGATTATCTGAACGAGCGTAGCCAATGTGTAAAAATTGATAATATTATTAGCTCTGAACTAAAAAATACCTCTTTTGGGATTCCTCAAGGAAGTATTTTAGGCCCCACTCTATTTTTGGCTTACATAAATGACCTCTGTAACCTAAAATTAGATGGGGGTAGAATTATATCTTATGCTGATGATACTGCTCTACTGTTTTCTGCAAACTCAGACCAAGAGGTCTATAAAATGGCACAGCAAGGCTTCAATGTTGTAAATAATTGGCTCCAGCAACATCTACTAACACTAAATGCGGAAAAAACTAATTATGTACAATTTCGTATGCGTAGATCAAGTTTCACCTCAACTAACCCAAAGCTCTACGCGCACTATTGCAAGGACACTGCGAATAACTTGTGTAAGTGTCCAAGTATAGCTATTACTAACAAGATAAAGTATTTAGGTGTCATAATTGATGAAGCACTCTCATTTAAATCCCATATCGAAGCTTTAAGTGGTAGAATCCGTAAGTTAATATTTGTTTTTAAGAAACTACGCACTATAGCGGACTCAAAAATAATCAGGCAAGTTTACTTTGCCTTAGGCCAATCTATATTAACTTATTGCATTACGTCATGGGGTGGCACATCTAAAACCTCATTACTAACCCTAGAAAGAGCCCAGCGTGCAGTGCTTAAGGTTTCCACATTCCGTCCTTTTCTCTACCCCACAGACCTTCTCTACGAATCTTGTAAGGTGCTAACAGTTCGGCAAATATTTATAATGAGCACAGTCCTGAAACAGCACGCTGCTCTCCCCTTCAGCACTGAAACTACTAACAAAAGACGGAAAGATATAGTTTGCCCCCGAAATATGGGAAAAAAACATGCCTTCTCTTCCAGATTTTACGTATTCTTAGGACCATTTCTTTACAATAGATTAAACGCCAAGTGGGACATTTATCCTCTTACTAAGCAAAGATCTTTCCCGACATTGTTTGGATCAAAAAAAAGTTTTTATTTTTATTTTTGAAGATAAATTTTATTTTATGTTATAACGCTAATAATTCCAAGAAACAAAAATGGCACCAAATGCCGTGAGAATAGTATGTTCTAAATGCGTTAAGGAGATAAAAACCAATGAATATTTAAGATGTTCAAAGTGCCTTAAATATTACGACATCGAATGCACTACAAATGTTACGGCAAAAAGATTTTATATAATGTCAAAGGAACACAAAAGTACGTGGAAGTGTAGTGCCTGTCACAAATCGGCAAGTAAAATCAGTCACACTAATATAAAAAAAGTACCTACGAGTAGCTCCAGTAAAGGGATAGAGAGCGCAAGTAATTTAAAAAACTTAATCATTGACGATAGCAGCAGTACGCCTCCCAGAGAATATGTAACGCTAAGAAAGCCAGTGCAAAATAAACAGCACCTCGCTGTAAACGAATTGTCAGATACAGAGTACTCGACAGATATTTCCTTTGAATCGCTACCATCCGAAGCGGATGATTTTGGTACGATATCAGATCCTTTCAATCCAAATAGAAGCTGTCCAGACTTGGGGACAATCACTGAAGAAACACTCAAAGAATACGCTAGCAAGATAACGAGTTTAGAAATGCGGTTACAGTCGGCAGAAAATGAAATACAGGAGTTAATTCTTGAAAATGGGTCATTAAAAAAACATATTGAAGAAAATAATCTAACTATTAAAAGGCTTACTCGCATATGCTCATCCACATCTACACCTAAGAAATATAATAGTAAAACCCCGCAGAAAAGATTCAATCGAACACGATCAGATTTCAATAAGCATGAGAACGTAGAAAGTGATGACTCAAATAAACATGTCGTCGAACTATCATCTAGGCTACTCAGCCAAGCTTCGGGGAGTGTTAGTCCTTTATTTGATAACAGTACTTCGACCACACTGCAGCCACAACAACCAGATACTAGTGAGATTAACCAGAGCAAAAAACCGACAAAAACTAATCAAAATCAAGCACTTGTAGTGAATAAATTGTGCGTCATCAGTACAATGAGTAGTAGAAGGGACCGGAAAATCTTAAATACTATGCTGGATTGCTATGAGGGTTTTCAGTTTTGCCACCTTGCAACTCCGGGGGGTGGAATCCGCGAGCTATTATCTACCTTGCCCATTAAACTTCAAGATTACACAATGCATGATTATTGTATCTTGCTCATAGGCGAGCAAGACTTTCTTCTGCAAGCAGATTACAAGCACATTGCACTCGTACAAGAAATAAGATCAACACTAAAGACAATATCTCATACTAATATAATAGTATGTACACCAACTTATATCTGTGGAGCTCCAATATATAACTACCGTAATACTTTACTGAATCAGAATTTAGAAACTATTAACTGTGCAAGCTTCTATGACTCCAACTTGGAGTTAACATTTGACATGTTTTCTTCGCGTACTGGCAAGATTACTAAGTTGGGAATGAAAAATATATTTGAAAGCGTTAAGAAAAGGCTAGCTGATATGAAATCTTCTCATATGGACTCACAAAAGAGCCAAAAGTCGTCAATAACTCAGTCCTTTCGTGCCTAAACAAAGAAAGTTAAATCTTATGCACCAAAACATAGCCGGCGTATTGGGTAAAAGAGATATTTTTGAGGCAGCAATAACCGATCTTCAAGCGGACCTGGGAAGAGTCGATGTTGTCTGCTTGAGTGAAACGTTTATAAAGGCAGGGTCCACTTCAAATCTGAGCTTAAATGGCTACAAGGTCGCTGCATCATACTGCAGAGAAAGTGAAAAAAGAGGGGGCACATGTATCCTTGTAAAAACAGATCTTGATTTTAAACCATTGGGTTATGTAGGCTCATTATCTCAAAAATACAATTTTGAGGCATGTGGCTTGGAAATTCCTATCTTCAACTTGTATGTAGTTTGTGTATACAGAACTCCAACCTCCAACGTCGAGATTTTCTTTGGCCTGCTCGAACAACTATTACAAAAATTAACTAAAAATAAAACTAAACATGTAATTGTATGTGGAGATTGGAATATTGACTTTATGAAAGAAAATAGGATAAAAAAGGAGTTAGTATCAATCTTGTTAAATTATAATCTTGGTAATCATATATTATTTCCAACCAGAAAAAAATCGTGCATCGATCTGATAACGAGTAATATAACACATACTATACCAAGAATTCATTTTCTGGCTTTATCGGATCATGAGACTGGTCAGACGCTTACATGTAATTTACAAGTTAGGAAGGCGGTAAAAAATAGGCCTCAAATTTGGCATGAAATCGTGAGAGATTATAGTCAAGACAATTTACGAAAGTTCATTGAAAGTATGTCTTCACTCTCTTTTACGGAAATCATAAGCGAGACAGATACAAATACAGCGTTTGACGAGTTTCATGATTTAGTAATTCTTTTCTACAATTTATGTTTTCCTTTAATTAAAATAAAGAGAATTAATAAGCCCGTGATGAATAAAAGGCTTTCGAGAGGAATAAAACGTAGCTGTGTAAACAAGAGAAAATTGTATAGAGTAACAGAGCAGTGTCCAGAAAATAAAGAACATTTAAAGCAATATAAGAGTTACACAAAGCTTTTAAAAAGATGTATTTATAAAGCTAGACAAATTTCTAATAACCGATTCATTAAAAATTCAAAGAACACATGTAGAGCCTCGTGGCAAATCATAAAAAATAACTGGGATACTAAGCCAAACAATAACGAAATTAACGAAATTATAATCGGATCAAATGTAATAAACGACCCTGCAGTTATAGCTGATAGACTAAATACTTTCTTTATTGAATCTACAAATAAAAAAAGTCAGCACCAAACCAAACCATGCTTTTATAATATACAACAAAATATAAACAGTTTATATCTCTCTTCCGTGAGCGCAGCAGACGTTCAAAAAGTAATAAAGGAATTAAAAAACACGACGTCTACAGGTTTTGATGGCATATGCACGAAGGTTCTTAAATCATGTGCTAAAGCTCTATCATTCCCACTAAGTCATATTATAAATATGTCATTTTTACAAGGTGTTTTCCCAGAACGTTTAAAGTACTCTGTTATAAAGCCACTACATAAAAAAGGACTCAAATCGGACATAAGCAATTATAGACCGATTACCCTTATTCCAGTTATATCTAAAGTCATGGAAAAAATTATGTACAATAAACTGCTAAACTTTATTACAAAAAACCAAATTTTAAGCAATGATCAATTTGGTTTCAGGAAAAATTGTTCAACAGCTCTAGCCTGTTTCCATTTAATAAAGAGAGTTACTGAAAGTTTAGATAAACAAGTTCCGATAATTGCAGTTTTATTGGACATGAGTAAGGCGTTTGATTTTGTGGACCATGTGACATTATTAAACAAATTATATAGATACGGTGTAAGAGGACCTGCATGGGACTGGCTCGCCAGTTATCTGACGAATAGGAGACAGTGTGTAGAAACTACTAAATTAATTGGTCATGAGAAAACAATCTTTAAATCTAGTTATAAGCCTAATTTATTTGGCGTACCACAGGGCAGTATTTTGGGCCCATTGCTGTTTTTGCTCTATATTAACGATTTACCTAATGCAATAAATCACAGCTGCGTCCTCTTTGCCGATGATACAACGCTACTTGTAAAATGTAATGATGTTAATTCATTTGAACAACAAATCAATGAGGCTTTGCTAGACATTATACAATGGTTGGATGATAACAATTTAAATATTAATATAGGTAAGACAAAAATGATACACTTTCGAACCCGCAAGAGTAACCATATTAAGCTAGATATTAAATATAAAGACAACAAGGTAGAAGAAGTTGATTCTACTATATTCTTGGGTTTAACTATAGACTGTTTTTGCAACTGGAAGGGTCATGTTGAAAAATTACGTTCTAAATTGGATCGTTTTGTCTATGCATTATACCGTGTCCGCAGCGTGGTCTCGGAATCAGCAGCTCTGTCTGCATATCACGGATATGTATCATCCCTTTTAAGATATGGTCTCATATTGTGGGGAAATTCAGTGGATGCAATAATAATTTTTAAGATACAAAAAAAGTGTATAAGGGCCATATCTGGTTCGGAATTTCGAGAGCACTGCAGACCTTTATTTCGACGCCACAAGATCCTAACATTACCAGCTATGTATATTTACGAGATTTGCATTTTTGTAAAAAAAAATCCTTTGCTATTTAAGTCCATATCTACAAAATCAAAAAGAGGTGCATACAGAAATAGATTGTATGCTCCTAAAGTAAACCTTTCTACAGTCAAGAAAAATGTTTATTGCATGGCGATAAAAATTTTTAATACTTTGACAGATGATTTCAAAGAATTGCCATTCAAATTATTTAAATTAAAATTGCTGGACCATCTGATACAACGTAGTTATTATTCTATTAATGAATTCATGAGTGAATGTAATGTATGACATACTTAATTGTTATTTTTTTTTTTAATTTTGATTTTATTTATTACTAAGTTAACTGACTATTTAAGTATTATTCTGTTAATGAATTCATGACTGAATGTAACGTGACATATTTTTTTTTTTATGTATTGTTAAGTGATAATTATGACATTTATATCTCTTTAATGTTTGATTAATAAACGATTAGTAGATAATTGATTAGTAAACGAATTATGTGTAAACTTGTATAATTTAGAAATATTTGTACACCAAACCATGGTAAAACAAGAATTAGCACTCTACGACATGTAACACCGTTTTATACTCTTGTTTAATGCAAATAAATTGATTGATTGATTGATTGATTGATTGATACTTATAAAAATACTAAGATGATTCTCCAAGATGAACTTCAAAAACTATCCTACGAAGATACAGAGAAACTATTAACTATTTCAAAATGAACATTGTTTTTATAGAGGCATATTTTGTTACTTATATATATTCTATTTATTTTTAGTGTTTTGTAATTAAGCTAAGTAATTAAGATCGATTGTTTTTTGCAAGTGATAATTTAATTTATGATAGTTATGTAAGTCCTTTTTCGCCTGAAACACAGGAACATCCTAGCTCAGGCATAAGTGATTCTTCCCTTTTTGTATGTTAAGACTATAGATGTTATATTGTAAAAATAATTTTGAATAAAGATTTTATTATTTATTATTTATTTATTATTTAAGTCGTACGGTTTTCGAGATATTCCCGTTTAAAGTTTGTATGGCGGCCATCTTGTTTCGGCCATTTTGAAAAAATTTTGACCGGCTTACCCATGGGTTGGCAGTTCCCTACGACTTTTATTTTGGAACTTGGCCGTACCTATTACGGTTTCCGCAATCTGCACCTCACATCAAGTCCCTTTCCACGTTCAGGTCGGTTTCGTATTTTTCCTCTACTCGTCGGAGCACCCTCTACGTGGATGTATTTCCAGTTGGTCCCCACCCCTTCACATCTCTCCAAAAAAGCATGTCAATGACCCAGTCAGTCAGTGAGTGAGTGAGTGAGTGGTAATCGAGCTGTATATATAGTAACTAGATGTCGCGTGGGGGCCGCGGGCCCCACGGGGCCCGCGGAGGGTGTCGTGCTTTACATCTGTCCATCAAGCTTCACATTAAGTCGTAAGGATGGCATCGAGACGAATCGAAAGAGTACCAACACGAGGGGTCTAGCATTTTTGGTTTCCGAGATAGAGCCAAGAGAAAATCGGGCTGCCTAAGGAGGGTGTAGGAAGGGGGGGATGAGTTCCAACTTCACACTGCAGCTCGCCCTGTGGGCTCACAAGATACTCGGGAGAACTGCCTCAGAAGGGACGCTACGGCTCACGCGCCTACGCGGAGCTCGCCCTTCGGGCTCGCTGAGGAGGGGGGGAGCTTCCGACTTGCTGTCGTGCCCTCAGGTCTGGGGGCCCAACTTCACATTCAGTCGTAAGGATGGCATCGAGACGAATCGAAAGAGTACCAACACGAGGGGTCTAGCATTTTTGGTTCCCGAGATAGAGCCAAGAGACAGTCGGGCTGCCTTAGGAGGGGGGAGGAAGGGGGGGGGAAGAGTTCCAACTTCACACTGCAGCTCGCCCTCCGGGCTCGCAAGTGACTCGAGAGTATTTCGCGTCCAGTGGACGCTTCGGCGCACGCGCCTACGCGGAGCTCGCCCTTCGGGCTCGCTTAGAGGGGGGGGGGGGGGGGGGTAAAAATTCCAACTTCACACCCCAGCTCGCCCTTCGAGCTCGCAAGCGACTCGAGAGCACCGATGGGACGCTCCGGCGCAAGCGCCTCCAAAACAGCAAATCAATGCTTGTAAAACTCCCTTGTATGGCGGCCATCTTGGAAAATGGCGGAATCAGAAAACTTTTCCCGGAATCGGAACCAGTGACCCCCAGAGCCCCCGGGTGCAAAATTTCATCCCGATCAGGCAAAAAAAAATTTCGGCCGCCATTTTGGATCCGCCATCTTGAATTTTTTTCAACTCCATCAATTTTCCCTCCTCCCCCTGAGTGACATTTGGTCGAGCATCCCCCCTCTATCTCTAATGGTGCTCGAGATATTCCCGTTTAAAGTTTGTATGGCGGCCATCTTGTTTCGGCCATTTTGAAAAAATTTTGACCGGCTCACCCATCGGCCGGCAGTTCCCTACGACTTTTGTTTTGGAACTTGGCCGTACCTATCACGGTTTCCGAGATCCGCACCTCACATCGAGTCCCTTTCCACGTTCAGGTCGGTTTCGTATTTTTCCTCTACTCGTTGGAGCACCCTCTATACAAAAGTGTTTCCAGTTGTTCCCCACCCCTTCTCAACTCTCCAAAACAGCATGTCAATGACCAAGTGAGTCAGTGGTAATCGAGCTTTATATATAGTAACTAGATGTCGCGTGGGGGCCGCGGGCCCCACGGGGCCCGCGGAGGGTGTCGTGCTATTGGTCTGTCTATCAAGCTTCACATTAAGTCGTAAAGATGGCATCGAGACGAATCGAAAGAGTACCAACACGAGAGGTCTAGCATTTTTGGATTCCGAGATAGAGCCCAGAGCAAGTAGGGCTGCCTTAGAAGGGGGAGGAAGGGGGGATGAGATCCAACTTCACACTGCAGCTCGTCCTGTGTTGTGCTACAGGTTCCGACGTTCGCGCTTCACATAAAGTCCACCATAATTTTGTCATCTTAGTTTTAATTTTTATCTCTATCCAAAGCTTGTTTGGAAGAGATCACTCTCAAGCGATAAGCTCGCCTTTTGGATTCCTATAATTAAGATTTATTTGTAACTGTGAAATTGTTAATGTGGTATTCATGAAGTCGTACGTATGCTATTGAGACGACTCGAAAGAGTACCAACGGTTGGGGACTGGCACTCTTAGATTTAGAGTTGTAGTAGTAGCCAGAACTAATAGTGTAGATTCTTTTGATCTTCTAAATAAGCTACTTTTACTGCTGACCGTATGATGACACTAATAATGCAGAAAACTGGCTTGTTACTTTGTCATACGGTGAATGCATTTGTTTTCTACATAAGGGGGTCTCATTATAAGGTCAATCGCTTAGTACAGCAATACAAGTTTTCAATTCATCACGTGAAATAATAAAAAACAAATTAGTTATATAACATTTATTATTCAGAGATAAGATATTGATATAGTACGTCACTGACAATCATGTAACAAAAACATCATTATACAATTATTTTAGACTTTTAACTAAATAAAAAAAAAAAAACACGGTCATAAATATTTTAACAATTTAGTATCTTATCGTTACAGTCAAATCTCGATTACATCCATTTATTAAGTTTAAAACATAAATGACTACATGTATGTTACAGCATAGTCAAACTTTACATACATACTGATAATTCAAATTGTTGCAAGGAGTATTCCCCAAACACATATACCCATAACATAGCCATAGCATTATTCAAATATTCTGTTTGTTTTAATGGTATGGTACTATGTACCGGAACTATAGGCGGGTAGAGTGTGAGCTGCCAAGCAAGCAAGATTTTCTGGATTGATAAAAAAAAAAACCTAACATCGAAGGCTAAGGCGGGAGCTTCGCTTTCGCTTCGCTCCCGCCTTAGCCTTCTGAACCTAACCTATCCGAGTCGCTTCTGCCCCGATCCATCTTGCTTGCTCGCTTTGCACGTTCGCTACCAAATATGCTTTTTGCTATATTAACATTCGTCGATAATTATGCTAAATGCGTTTCAACTATTCTCAAATAGATGACGCCATTTCATTTTCAAATCAAATTATCAATAATGACAGTACAACACGCGTATAATGCGCTGGTGCCATTGCCTCACCAACTAAAAAGTTAAAGAGTAAATTGATGCTTGTATACGCGTCATACCAAAATTAGTCCATTGTCTGTCAGTCGTATCTGGATCTGTGGGTCAAGCACGCTACGTCTTTGTCAAGGAAATAAAGCTTTTATCCCGTTCTAACCAGTATTCGTGTGCGAGAGGGATCAAAGTGTTTATGTGCGCGATAAACGCTAGCGTGCTACTATAGCTGGGGTGCGTTGCGTGCCAATGTTTTGCATAATGCATTTTAATACATTTCGCGACAAATTTTAAGATAATGTAATGTAAAAGGTTAACTGAAATATTTTCGGTTTCAATAATTGGACATTGCAGTATGTGTAAGAAGGGTTTATCCTTCCTTTCAGCAATACACGGCGGTACACGTAACAATGCATCTTAAAGGGAATACATAATTGTATTTGCATTACAGGGTGGTCACGCACCGTCTTGAAGCGAATTCAGATAGACAGACGGACATCTGACTATTTTTAGTAGGACGCGAGCACATAGTTGCGCATTCAAAAGCGCAATATTGTGTGTCGCGTGGCCGCCGGCCGAGTCTTGCGTAACGTTGGACACGGAGTGACTTCATCAGACTGCAGCTCTTATGATGATCTGGAAAGAAAATTATCGTAATTTGTAAATTATATATTATTTCATTATCATATTTCAATGGTGTCGCAGAATGAGAAGAGGAATGAAATCTATAAAGACAGTAAGTATTGTGCGACTCGTTATTTTGATAGCAGACTACTTTTTTTTCTTTTATTGAAATAGGAAGGTAAACAAGCTAGTGGGTCACCTGATGGTAAGTGATTACCATCGCCTATAGACACCCGCAACACCAAGAAGATTGCAGATGCGTTGCCAACCCAGAGGGCTAAGGTGGAACACCTCTTGTGCCAGTAATTACACCGGCTGTCTTGCTCTTTACGCCGGAACACAAGAGTGCAAGCACTGCTGCTTAGCGGTGGGATTAGCGAGCAAGATGGTGGTAGCGATCCGGACGGACTACTATTTAATGCACTCACAATTTGCTTATTGGAAGCTCAACCCGTATTGGTGGATCATACGATGCTAAGTAAGGTACGAGATGGAGTGGCCATATATCATAAGCTCGCACCGCACATCTTTTGTTATTCTTATTTCGTAAAATCGCTCAGAAACGGGCAATCAAACTGAAATTGTCAGGCGTTTGAGTTATGATACGACAGCTACTCGTGTATTTAAGTCGTATAGTCAGCCTCAGAAGTAGCTTACCGTTTAAGAACCTTGTCATAGTAACGTATGTAATGAGAGTTGCTCATATTTGTCACATCACCGACAACGACAAGGTACTAAAAAGTTCAGCTACTTCTAAGGTTGATCGTATGCGTCTAAATTTGTCAAGTGGGCTTGTCAAGTGGCAGGGGAAAGCAAGTGGCCATTTAAATTAAAAACTAAGGCAACACTCACCGCTCACTGTAATATCCTAGCGATACCAGCACTGCATCGTCGCAAAATATAGCATTTAAATATGCGCTGGTTAATGTTAGTTTTTAATGCAGTATATTGAATTACAATACGAATCGAGAGAGGCACAATCTAAACATGTTAGTTAATGTTGTATTCTGCTGTGACCTTGTGCCAAGACGTTTTAAATGTATGCATACTAACCTGAGGGATTATTGGAAGCTGTAGTTCACGACACAGCCGTCGACCAATCGTCTTCTGTTGTACCTTTGCGTCGATGGTTGTATCTATAATAAAAAGTGAAACAGTTTTATCAATTTATTTTACATTCACATTTAATTATACAATTGTTGTTTATAAAGGACGCCTATCGGAACAAAATTTGATTTCAAAGTTTATAACATTGACGTTTTGTTTGAATTTCGATCTGGCGCTTCGCTGGCCGCTGCCGTGGCACGCTCGCTTTACTCGCGCGTTGTGGATGGAAAGAAACTAACACACTCGTCCTCGTTACGCTCGTCATTGCACTTAATTCGAAGAACTAAATGGGGTCTTACTTATTTATTTTAGTCTACCAGTTTGAGTAAAAGTTCAATATAACATTTTCAAGAATACATACCGTATTGCGATGATGATCTCATTTTGAAATTTTTTGTCAAGTCGGTGGTGTTCACTTTGATGGCGCCAAGGGATTCTATGAAGTCGTGGTAACGCGCCTTTCCTTCTTAGGCAATTCTGCTGGTTTCGCTCCTTCAAGTCGGCTCCGCCGAGAAATTAAAAGCACATTATTAGATTGCGATGAGCAATAGATGCCGCTCATTTAGCACCACCCAGGAGGCACGTGTAGGGTATCTAATATGTATGGTAAGTCCCACGGACGCGAGCGGTACTGCCTCCCACTACGGTCCTTCTACTACGTGTAATGTATGTGTATGTGCAAGCGAATGTGAGGATAACGCCTGTCTGAGAAGGACCATCACTACAAAACTACTCGTGAGAATGACGTGTTTTGCATGCAAGAGTAAGTAGGTATTTAGGTAGGAAAAGTGTCTTAGGGTGGTGTGAGCAGAATTAAAACTCAAAATTTACCGTTCACGAGTCAATTGTATTCTCGCCAGAATGCCTGATATTAGATCAAAAAATAAAATGTAACAGATACCAAATGAATCAAATAACGGGTACTGCCGCGTACCAGTGTAACATCTTCACTGATGAAACGTTTCTTGATCGTCGTTGAAGATGAGAACGATTGAAAGAATCGGGTATAGCATAAAGAAATATAACCACGAGTCGCGAACTCTCTAAATCGGAGAGCAAAGGTGGCTGCGCGTTCAGAGTGATAACAGTATGCAAGCGAAAACGGAAGGGTTTAAGAGGCCAACGAATGTCAGGCCACACTGGAGAGGATCCAGCCACCAGGTTGACGGACGAGCCGACAGACTGGCGAGCTCAGTGTGAGATCAGTTGAGCAGTCAAAGTTGCCACTACCAAATCATCGGCTGGAGAAACAAGGGTCGAGTCGGTTAAAGGGATGATTACGATCGTTGAAATTCCACACTGCAATCTACGGTCGTTGCGTGTGTGGCGTTGAAAAAAATGGATAAATTAGGCGAATGTGTATGTAAAAAGAAAAAAAAGGTATAAAAAAAACTATTTGATAAAGAACAAGACGAAAACCGGAATGAAAACAAAACAAAACAAAAAAAAAAGAAAAAGGAAAAAGAAAAAAAAATTACTATCAACTGACTTCAGGAAAAGGAGGAGGTTCTCAATTCGTTGGGATATTTTTAAATTTTTATGTATGTTCCCCGGTTACTCGAAGGTGGCTGGACCGATTTGAAAAATCCTTTTTGAAAGGCTATACTTTCAAGTTGATCCCATTGTCTTCAGGTTAGGATCTGATGAAAGAACTCTGGAGAAATCGAGGAAACTCTTCAGATATCATTATTCACACCTATAGCGATTCGGGTATTTTTTAGTAACTCGTGCATTTGCTGTCGGAAAGCACCATTTGGTGAAGTAGAACTGATGTTGAAGACCACAGATGGTCTTCGGAACTATTCGTTACTAAGTATTTCACGGGTTGCGATACGGTTACTTTAATGTAGTTGCTAAGTAATTTATGCTCGTCACAGTGGATTTGGTGAAATAGAGCCGAGAATGACGTACCAAGAAAACTCAACATATTATGTACCTGCCTGGGGAATGTTAGACAGCGCAACTCAATTGTTTTTTCAATTGTCATTCTATTCCCCATCAATTGGTAGCAGAGCGTGGTTTGTGTTTTTATTTTAGAAGTAACCAAAAATGGAAAAGGAAAAGAATTACCCTACAAAAACCTGATTGGGACTCTTATGTACTTAGCCATCGCTACAAGACCCGATATTATGTATGCCGTGAGCTATCTGTCGCAATTTAACGATTGTTACAGCGATGAACATTTCAAAAGCGCAAAACGCATTTTAAGATATCTCAAGGGTACTTCGGATACAGGACTAACATTTAAGAAAACGAATGAAAAGCTATACGGCATGGCGGATGCCGACTGGGGCGCTTGCAGAATAGACAGAAAATCCTTCTCTGGATATTGTTTCATTTTTGCGGGAGCCTGTGTAAGCTGGGCATCAAAGAAACAAAGAAGCGTAGCACTCTCTACGGCCGAGGCTGAGTATACCGCGATCACTGAGGCGACGAAAGAGGCAATACACCTTATGTCGTTGTACAATGACCTCGGGGTTCTTATTGAACAAGTAAATATTCAAAACGACAATCAAGCAGCTATAAAGCTAAGTAGCAATCCCATGGTTACATCTAAATCCAAACATATAGATCTCAAAATCCATTATATAAGAGATTGTGTGCGGGAAGGAAAGATTCGCCTCGACTATTTGAACTCGCAACAGATGGTTGCCGATCTACTGACAAAAGGATTAACTGGGCCGCGACTTGCCCAGCTGAAGCCTAGCCTAGGCTTAATTTAAGGCATAGGAGAGATCTATCTCTCCTATGCCTTAAACTATACTGCCTTATGCTTTGACTCTAGTCGCGAGGAGGAGTGTTAGACAGCGCAACTCAATTGTTTTTTCAATTGTCATTCTATTCCCTATCAATGAAAAGCAAAATTTTGTAAAAGGTGGCCAGCAATTGACATTAGGGTACTGTAACTTGCATAAACAAACCGACCCATTAAAAAGAGAGTAGTAAAAAAGAACCTCCCTTTAAAAAACCACCAAAAAACTAAAAAGCAAAAATAATCCGTCAAGTGCAAGTATTGATGTACTTTTTTTCTAATGAAATTCTGGTACTTTGCTAGGAATATTTATTTAATTTTGTTTACGTTGTTTCAGGAGACAAAGTGAACTAAATGGTGTTAAGTTTTTTTATTACATTAAATTCGCCAATTTGTTAAGCCGAACTGAGAATTGGGATGGGGACAATAAATAACTATTCTATTCTATTACATCCGTTTCATAGATTTTAATCACTTTTTGCAGTCTGTGTTAAATGACATCGACACCAACGGCACCTACTATAAATGGTAAAAGAGTAAAAAAGTAAAGTAAAGCAGGCTAAAGGAAGAGGCAGGACAGAGAAACGTGTAAACATGTACATGTGTGTATGGGTGTGTGCGTGCGTGCTTGTGTAAAAATGAATTGTGTTTTTGTATCAACACAGGACCTCTAAGGATCTTGAATGCACATGCGTGCGTGTGCGTGCGTGAAAATGTGTGCGTGTTTGGACACAGTTTTGGGACTTGTCCGGGTCATTGGATATACATGAGTGCGGCCGGTGCCAAACGACACCGACATCACAATAAAAAAAATATATATATAGAAAATAAATATCGTGTAAACATGTACATGTGTGTATGGGTGTGTGCGTGCGTTTGAAAATGTGAGTTAATTTGTATGGACAGTTTTAGGACCTATCCGGGTCATTGGGTGCACATGTGTGCGTGTGCGTGAGTGTCTGTTTGGGAGTGTGTGTGTATTCTGTATGGACCGTTTAAGGACGTTATCCGGGTCCTTTGGTGCTGCATGTATACAAGCGTGTAGGTGAATGTGTGTGTGCGCGCGTGAAAATGTGTGTGTGTGTGTGTTAAAGATGATAAGAAGAAAAAAAAGGGCAGTTGTATCGATACCAGCACCAGTGACGTTTGCCAAATTAATCAGTTTCAACTGCAAAAATGTAAATAGGTCTGACTGTATAAGACGACTACGCAGTCGTTTTATATAGTCAACAGAACACACGTATCAGCCGTAATTATCGCTTTACAAGAGACTTATTACTTACCGAATGCAATATGCAATTATGAAAGCCAAAGATAACATTACCTAGCAAATTCTGCTTTAACAAAGTATTGTGGGGAAAGAGGGATGCGAGTCAAATTTGTGAATATAATGAAATCTGTAATTCTAACTTCAAAGATATAGATTTACCACCTAAGTTCCGTAAATGCAGTCACAGATTATGTTCCGATAGCAGTCACAAAATACTACTCGAGAACTTGTATGAGACTATTATAAGTACACTGTCAGTGGCTGCGCAAGATAGTTGTAAGCAGAGGACAGTGAGGAAAAACACTGTTACCGGCTGGAATAAACATGTTAAAGTTGTTGTTAGGTGTTGAACCAATAAACAGTTAAACTGCGAGCCGCGTAAGGTGGGCAGGTTTTTTTTCGGAGGAGTCTAGGTTGGACTGCGGGGTACAGTCCAGTAGTGGAACAATGGTTGAGCTTACATTAGTTACATTTTAGTTGTTTACTAACACCATATCAATATTATTGTTTTGCTAACACACTATGGATTATTTTTGGATCTGAATTAAACAGTTATTTTGTCAAAGTAAAAATAATTAAATTTATTTAAATTTTAGTTAAACATCGACATGTATGTGTGTGTGTGCGTGTGCCCGTGTGAAAATGTATTTATTGGTATGGACATTATTTTAGGGCTTTTCCAGGTCTTGTGTGCGTGTATGTGCGTGTAAATGTAGGAGTGTGTGTGTATTCTGTACGGAAACAGTTGTATGAACTTATCTGAAGCCTTCAGTGCCGCATGCATGCGAGCGTGTAGGTGACTGTGTGCACATGTATGAAAATTTGTGTGTGTCTGTTTTTTATAGTATGCGGGCTAATCAACAATTTTATTCACACTTTGACTGTTTCTGGTGTTACCAAACTTGTCTTTAACGTTACTGCAAAATATTGTTTCTAAAAATACATTTGATTGAATAAACAAACTCATATAGAATGGCGTGAATTAACGTACAGACAACCAAATTTAATTCTACGCCTCTGTTATATTAAAACATTAAGTATGAAATGAAAGTCATAATGCAATTTATTTTCTAAGGTTGTACAGCAGTCTAGAGTTCAGTTTGGTTGACTGTAGGCCATTAATTCAATATGATAACAATTAGTTACACTGATAAACATCTGCAATTGGTTTGTAAATGTTAAATTCAATTGATATTTACTTTTGTGCAATTCTTTTTTTGCACTGATTTTTTATCAACGCATTGACAATAACAATTTTGCTTCTACGCCATACAGATTGTGTAACTTATGTCCGTAAACATTTATATTTATTTAACAAAATGTAAATATAAACCAAAACAATACAAACACCTAAAATTTAACGGTAAGGATATTGAATAATGAGATTTCTTTAAGTATATCAGTTGTAAATTTTTATATAAAACAAATTTAATGTGTTCAATATGCATTGATGTTCCTTTTGTGCAATGCTTTTTTTGCACTCATTGTTTATGTTTTTTATTGCGATATTTTTTTATTTACTTTACTTTATGTTATTCACTTTTTTTTCTTTCATCAATGCATTAACAATAATAATTTAGCTTCTTTACTTTGAAGTCTTCTTCCATTATACGTAAGTGCAATATTGTTCTTCATGGAAAACGTTTGAGCAGCAATGGTTAATACAGCAAAACTTTTATTAAGTGTGTTCTTGTATGTCCATTTTCTATAAAATGAGCCTCTTGTAGTGTTCGTTTTTCTTTTTTATCTGTATAAGATGATAATGATAAACGACTCCGCAGCATAGATACATGCAAACAAAATTCGACAATTTCCTCTGGTCTTTAAATGTCGTCGATCAAGTGAGTTCGCCGGTAAAACGGGTATGCATGTGCGAGATTGTATCTAGGACACTGCTTCTGACTTGACCGTTGACAATTGTTGTTAACGGGACGAGCTTCCATTGGGTCTTCAGAAGTAAGGCAAAGAAAGAAGGCTCGTGGATAAGAGTTTGAACAGTGCTGAATCGCTGCTTCGTACCTTCTTGAACTTCATCGGCCATTAGAATTACGAGTTTAACAATTATTTTCTTTATTAATTCTTCTTCTTTCTCTATTATTCTTTATTAAGTTGATATAACATTACATTATAAATTTGCAAAGAGTGTCTAACAAGGTTTTATATTGTGATTGTTAAAATTATATAATTATACAAACGAGAATAAAAAACAGCCAAGTGTTTGTTGGGAAAAAGGTCTAGTTTTTGCATGTTTATTGCACTTTACTAAATTAAACAGAAGTTTACATAACAAAAACTGGGAAAGGGGGAAGAGAAAAAATTAGTACCGACTACAATTCCAAAAAGTGCCTACAATTCATGTTCTTCTGAGTTTATTCATTTAGTCAAATATATTTTTTGAAACTTGATTTTGCGGTAACGTTAAAGACAAGTTTGGTGACGCCAGAAATAGTCACTATGTGGATAAAATTGTGGATTAACCTCCATACCATAAAAAAACAGTCACGCATACATGTGCACCCTCAGGACCCGGACAAGGCCGAAAACTATCCATACACATACACACATTTTCATACACGCACACACATCCACCTATACATGCGGCACCAAAGGATACAGATAAATTCCTACAACTGTTTCCATACAGAATACACACACGCTTCCAAACATACACGCACGCACACGCATACATGTGCACCCAAAACCCTAATATAAGCTCAGCTAGTGTTCACCAACGACTGTACCCCGCAGTCCAACTTATACTTCTCCTAAAAGGAACCTGTCCACCTTACGCAATTTGACTGTTTATTGTCCCAACACCTGAGCAACTGAATAACCTCGTCAGACACCTGTGTCCTTTCTCAACTTGTTCCACAGCAGGTCATAATTCACCAAGTCGAATGGCAATCACGAGCGTATTCTTATCCGTGTAGTATTGGACAGTATGCTTGAGTAATAGGATTGCACTTTCCGTGGATAGTCCAGGTCTAAATGCGAATTGTGCGTCGTGCAGCTTCATACGATTTTCCATGTGTTTATCAAGCAGACCGTCCAACACCTTTGCTATAACAGATGCCAGCGAAATAGGCCTGTAGTTACCTTCGTCTGGGTGGGCATTAAAATCACCGAGCATGAATACAGATTCTACATTATTAGTTTCAATTACTGCGTTCACTTCGCTTAGGCAGTAAATTCTATCAGATTCTCTATAGAATCAGAAGACATATAGAATAGAATAGAATTCGTTTATTTCAGGCTGCATAGGCCCAGAGATAAATACCTAGTAGTAGTATATAATCGGACGACTCCAAATAGTGGTTAAAATTTATAAAATTGTATGGAAAAAAATTTTTTTTTGATTGGATTGGAAATAGGAGGATGGTACTTGACGGATATTTTTGCGCTTTAGTTATTTGGTTGTTTATTAAAAGGCGGTTTTTATATATACACAGTGGTGGTCACATAATAAGGAAGGCGGGATACTAAAAGGTTTTATTCAAATTTAAATGTTGTTAAATCTGTTCGTTTAATTTTGGCTCTATTTTTAGTTTTGTATTATTATTATAATGTCAATTGCAGGCTACCCTTTGCAAAATATTGCTTTTCCTTTTAAATATAGGCACACGAAATGTTGAGTTTTCTTGGTACTTCACCCTCAGATTCACTTCACCATATACATTATGACGAGCATAAATTGCTTAGCAACTGTTCAAAAGTAATCGTATCGCAACCCGTGAAATACTTATTAATTAACAAATAGTTCCGAAGACCGTCTGTGGTCTTCAACATCAGTTCCACTTCACCAAATGGTGCTTTCCGACAGCAAAAGCACGAGTTACTAAAAATACCCGAATCGCTATAGGTGTGAATAATAGTATCTGAAGAGTTTCCTCGATTTCTCCAGGATTCCACCATCAAATCCTAACCTGATGACAATGTGACCAACTTGAAAGTATAACCTTTAGAAAAAAAAGGATTTTTCAAATCGGTCCATTTGCCTTCGAGTAATCGGGGAACATACATAAAAATACATATTCCGACGAATTGAGAACCTCTTCATTTTTTTGAAGTCAGTTAATGAAAAAATAAAAAGAAGAAAAAAAAAGGGGAAAAAAAAAACTTGTCACATACACATTCGCCCAATTTTACCCATTGTTTTCAATGCCACACACGTTTAGCGAGCGCAGAGTGGAGTGCGGAAGTCAACGTTCGCAACCATCCCTAAAACCGAATCAACCTTTGCTTCCCAAGCGGGTGAAGTTGGTAGTGGCGACTTCAAGTGCCAACTAACCTCAACCGAGCCAACCAGACCGCCGGTTCATCTGTCATCCCGGCAGCCAGATCATCACCAGTGCTACCTGACATACGTCAGCCTGCAAAAACCCAACCGTTATATCGCTTGCCATACCGCAAGCACCCTGACGCTACAGCCCCCGCAACCTCCCTCTAGCCCCTCAACCGTCCAATTTGAAGAGTTCATATGACGGATGAATTATACGATCTTATATGACATATCCAACTGTCGCAACTGTCCTCTCTTCGTTAACGATAAAGATACGTTCATGTCAATGAAAAATATACACTAAACTAGCTTCTGCCCGCGGCTTCGCCCGCGTGGCCTACAGAAAACAAATTACATCTAAATCCGAAAACCCCGAAACATCGTTATTTATTTATGATGAGCAGCTACAATTCTAATTTTCAAGTTTATTTTTATTGTTATTATTAAAAGCTCACGCCTGTTTCCCTTTGGGGTAGGCAGAGACCACAGAACGTCATTTGCCCTGGTCTTGGCATATTCCCTTGCTCCCTCCACACACATTCCTCTCTTCATGCATGCTCGGCGGTTCCGTGTACTTCTGGTTTGACCTGTCTTCAGGACATCACAAATTTGGTTGGCAAAAGTACGTCGAGGCCGCCCTCGACCAACTCGCCCAGTCACATCACCTTCATAAATTTGCTAACGTAATTGCCTTTCATCCATTCGTTCAACATGCCCAAACCAACGTTACATTCGTTTCTCTATTCTAGTCACTATATCTTCTTTCAGACCTCACCTCTCTCTTATAACATCATTTTTCACTGTCTCAGTCAGCTTAATCCCGCTCATACTATTCGGAGAACTCATCTCTACGGCATTTATTCTACTCCTATGCTTCTTCTCGCAAACCCAGCTTCCATTTCCATACATCAACGTGGAAACTAACACAGCATCGTTAACAGCCGAACGTCGTAAAAGGCACGTTTGGCTGTTCACGTTGCTGGATGCGACATTCTGGCTGCTCACAAAAGCACGCAGAGCTCCCAATTTCCCGCTTTCACTCTCCTTTCAATGTCTTCATCGTGCTTTCCATCCCTAGTAAACATACTACCTAGTACACAAATTCTTTCACTTGTTCTACTCTTTCATTACCAATCTTTATTACACATTCAGAAACCTCTTCATTCTTCTCTTACACCATTACTTTCGTTTTTGTAACATTAACTGTGATCCCTTAAAGACTTCCAAGTTTATATCTTCGAAAAAGCCTCCATACCTCCATACAAATTTTTAACCCCGTTTCTCTCGTTTTAATTGTGAAAACCCAAATACCCTTAAACACGGCGGTATTCATTTATGCTCAGTAGTTCTAATTTTCAAGTTTCTACCTTTAAAAACGCCGATACCTCCATACAAACTCCCCCCTCCCCGTGTTACCCCTTCAAATTAAAAATCTAAAATCTCTGAAATATCTCATTATTTATTTATAACTATCTCCTGCCCGCGGCTTCGCCCGCGTGGTCTACAGAAAACAAATGTCTTTTTTTTTAGAATCAAAAAACTTATAAGTGCTCTCACTCCCTTTCATATTTTCACCGCCCGTTTTGCCCCCTTCCAATGTAAAAATCCAAATACCCTAAAACAAACAATCATTATGAAGTTCTTATTTTTGGATAAACCGATACCTCCCCTCCATAGAAAGTTTCACCCCCGTTTCCCACCTCTAAAATTCGATAGTCATAAAACCCTGAAACACATAATTATTTATTTATGATATACTTATCATACTTTAGATACTTCTAAAATTCAAAATTTCAAGTTCCTATTAAGAACCCGATATCTCCATCCATACAAACTTTTACTCCCCGTTTCCCCCTACAAATTTGAAAATCCAAAAACCCTGTGACGCGTCATTATTCATTTATGATAAGTAAGCTGTATTTCAAAATTACAAGCTCCTATTAAAAAAATCAATACGTCCTTACAAACTTTCACCCTCGCTTCTCCCCCTTTAAATGTAAAAATGTAAAAATCCTGAAATACGTTATAATACTTATAAGCTATTTATGATCAGTAGTTCTAATTCAAATTTTCATGTTTATAACTTCAATCAACAAAGACTTTCATACAAAGTTCAACCCCCACCCCCCGTTTCCCCCTAAAGGTAAAAAATACCAAAAATGGTTTCTTAGCGGATGCCTACGTTATAAAATAAACCTATTTTCCAAATTTCAGCTTTCTTGATTCAACAGTTTCGGTTGGACGATGATCGCAAATCAGTCAGGACATGTTTGCGCGTGGCAGACAGACAGACAGACGGATAGACGGGTGGCAAATAGAGGCTTAGTAATAACACGTTACCACGTACGTAATTTTTACTTCAATACAAAAAAATTGTGAATGAACAACTCAAATACAAAATTGCATCCCTCTTTTCCCCTCTTAAGGGTTGTAATTCCAATAACAACCGATATACTCGCGTTATAAGCCTAAATAATAAATGTAGTGATTTTTGCTGTGGAAATGTAGGCCTTTCCATACACAACTTTATCCCCCTTTTCACCCCTTCAGGGGTGGAATTATCAAAAACACTGAGACCCGTATAAATTTTTTTTTTACGTAAGCCTATCAACAAAATTTCGAGATCCTAACTTCAAAACTGACGGACTTTCATATGAAAATGAAAATGAAAATGAAAATGAAAAATTTATTTTGCAAGTAGGCCATATAGGCTCTTTTACATGTCTGAATCTACTAGCGCTTCGGAAAATGGAAGAATCTGCTGAGAAGAAACGCCGCAAGAAACTCAGCAGTTTATCTTTTTTTCTTCTCTTTTCAAAACAAGATTACAGAGCAATATACACAATCATAACAATAGTTCACATAAAGTGTGAAAAAAAAAAAAGATAATAAATAGCACAGCAAGCTTTAAGCATATTGAACGAACTGGCACTAGTACAGATTGACCAAGAGATGTATAGGGTCCCCAGGTCAAAGAAATTAGAATCGGGATGTATGTGGTGCCTGATCAAATACTTAGTCTAAATAACTTAGAGATGTATAGTCTCTAAGGGTCAAAACAAATTAATTACCTTAATCTATGCTTAGCAGAGGTGTAAAACGCCTCCACGGTCAAATTGTACAATATTACTTGGAGATGTATAGTCTCCGAATGTCAAAAGAATATAAGAATAAAAATATTAATGTCAAAAAAAAAAAATTGGTGAAAATCCAACAAAATCAGTAATATAACAATAACAACTCAATATATGTCTATATTTAGTTATATATATAAATATAAATAAATAGACAACACGATGAAGTCTCCCACATTAAACCGCATTTAAGTACCTACATTTTAGGCTTTTTGAGAATTACATTAGTCTTTGCAGCATGAATAGTCCGGACCCCACAAACAGCACCCGATCACGAGTATGACGCGTATCTCAGCCATCGTCTCCCTCAACCATATTGCAGGGAAGGTGGCGACCCGATCAACGACGCCACCGTAAGCAATGCCCTTTAAGCGAGCATGACATACTCAAGCAGTACGACTACAAAAGAGAAATTGAATACGGCTCGTCTGGCGAGAAACATCACAATGTGCTCCAAAATAATAATTACACTTTAACCCTAGAGTACTCGCGCCTTCCTGTGAAACGCGAGTGATCGCGTGGGGAGCATTTTGCCGCCCATACTAAATACGATTTTTTCTAGCAAATAGCCGTGACATGATTTTATTATTATATTTAAAGGATAGAATAAAACATAAACTATCAGAATAAGAAGCATTTATTAAAGTTTTATGCTTAGAATTTAGAAAAAAATGCTTTGGGAAATCTTAGGTAAAATTTCTCGGTTTTTTGCAACCTCTTCACAATTATTTATATAAAAAAAAGAAAAATTAAACTGAATAGCTAAATTATACGTTTTCATCATCTACAACATGTATTTCAACAAAACAATCCTGACACATGTACATGCAATTTTCGTTGCACAGTAACTTTGCACATATGTTGCACCCTTTTTTCGTCCTTCTATTGTTCTTGGACGGACGTACTGTGCATATACCTTCTCTACTTGAGGGTATATTTTGATGATCCGATGGTACAAATCGAGCGATTTGGTTTCTCAGCCGTTTCTGCAATATGTTTTCGTCGGATCTTCTAATGATATGTGGTCTAGTCATCGCGAGGGCAATTTCTTTCAGAAATGTTCGTTGTAATAATAACTGGTCGGTGTTTTCTATATATATTATCTGACTATTTATGCCAGCAATATTCAGAATTGAGAAAAATAATTTCATTGGCCATCTGCGAGTCATTCTACTGACGGAATATTCTTCTTTCATTTGATCTACGACGTCAACTCCTCCTTTGGTCCCATTGTAATATGTAATGATTTCTGGTTTTTGAGTAGCACCGGTAGTTTCGTCGATCTTGTTGTCATGGTGTAAAGTTGACAATAATAGAACCACTTTTTTTTGCTTTTTATTAAGTGCATCATCTTCTTCGTCATCTGTCTCCCCTTCCAACCACGCAAGTATTTGTTCGTCTAGTTTATTCATATCACACGATGCTTATCTAAAAAGATATAAAATAAATTGAGCAAAACAAAACAAAAACGACGCCCAATAATTAATCAAAACAAACTAAAAATCAATCTTATACGATATTTATATCAAAACAATACTGAACGCAATGAAAACTAATAATATTTGGACTATAATAAAAAACCAGACCCACAAACTTTACTTACGTGAGTAGTCGCGCGGTGAGCAATTTGCCGTCCAACGCGTCACACCTGGGACAATCTTTGTTTCCTGCGGTCACCCGCGCACTGAACTTATTATAATTTCTAAAACACGGAGGTGAAGTACAGGGGGGCAGCTACTAGGACGCTTGACCTTGACAAATGCATCGTTTACAAAATAACACGAATATGGTGCCGCGGGCGGCAAAATGCTCATAGCGCGAGTACTCTAGGGTTAATAGGATGTCATGCATAATTAATAGGAATAAAATTAAGTGATAAAAAAAAAAAAAGATTAATGCTTAGAAATGTCACAAACATACAATTATTTATTAAAGTCAAAGATATTTAAATTAAATAGTGAACAGCCGATATTTAAATTAAATATTCACGCCTTTAGAACTGGCCAAGTCAAATCGTCGCATATATATTCGTCGACTTTGTAATAAGCTTTTTTCAATAGCGTGTTTTTAATATACCTCTTGAATGCATTTAGAGGTAATTCCCATACATCCACAGGCACTTTATTATAGAACCTCACGCAGTTCCCTAGAAAGGATTTGCTAACTTTTTACAAAAAGCTTATTTTTATTTCGTGTGTTGAAATGATGGACATCACACAGTTTCTTGAAGGAATTAAAGTTCCTATGCGTATATACAATTACATCATATATATATTGTGAAGCTACTGTAAGGATGTCTATTTCTTTAAAGCGTTCTCTCAGTGAATCACGAGAGCCAAGGTTGTAGATGGACCGAACTGCCCTCTTCTGCAGAACAAAAATGGTTTCAATGTCGGCTGCCTTACCCCAAATCAGAATGCCATAGGACATAAGGCTGTGAAAATAACTGAAATAAACGAGACGCGCAGTTTCCACGCTGGTGTACTGTCTGATTCTTCGTACGGCATATGCTGCAGAACTCAATTTATCAGCAAGATTCGAAATATGTGGACTCCATTGTAAATTTCGATCCAAAGTAAGTCCAAGGAAAACAGTTTCGTCTACTAAGTCTAGTCTCTCTCCATTTAAAGTAATCATTGTATCAACTTGTCTTACATTTGGTAGTGAAAATTTAACACATTTAGTTTTTGCAGCGTTCAGCAGAAGGTTGTTAGCTGTGAACCATTTTAAAACATCTATTAGGGTCTCATTGATGTGACTGTGGTCTTCTTGTTGCCTGTTAACTTTAAAAATTAGCGAGGTGTCATCAGCAAATAGAACTATGTCACACTTATTTCGTACTAGGCTAGGTAGGTCGTTTATATAGACCAGAAAGAGAAACGGTCCCAAAATCGATCCCTGTGGCACTCCAAGCTTCACCGGTGCTCCACGTACATACAAACTTTCATCCCCTAATTTACCCCCTTAGGGTTGGAATTTCCAAAAATCCTTTCTTAGTGGATGCTTACACTATATAAGGTATCTATGTGCAAAATTTCAAGTCTCTAGGTCCAGCGGTCTGGGCTGTGCGCTGATATATCAGTCAGTCAGTCAGTCAGTCAGTCAGTCAGTCAGTCAGTCAGTCAGTCAGTCAGTCAGTCAGTCAGTCAGTCAGTCAGGACTTTGAATTTTATATATATAGATACACGCCTACGCGATATCTGCTTCATCACCGATCTGTGACATAATATTTATTCACCTAAATCATGACATGCCTTTGAAAAATGCAATTGTATCGTGTCAATAAACTGAGAATTGAAATTCCACCTTGTCCGTGTCTAGTATGACACAAGTGTCCTAGTGTATTCTAAACTACAAAAAGGTAAATAAAAACTCGCATGAATAGCCATGTCAACATGATTTTTTGGAATAAGTTAATTGATTGATTTATAATTGCCATTCCATATAATAGAGACGAACAATTCAACTTAACAGGAAGCGCAAGGAGATTTGATTTAAATTTGATTTTATTTGATTTTATATACAGTGTGTAATGTAAAGTTACAACAATTCCGGAATTACAATATTTATAGCACAAGGTTTTTCGTGAATTATGCGATCGCGGTGGACTAAAATTTTTATGTTACTCCGTTCACGTACCCTACCCAGCGCGACGTACAACTGTCCGTGACTGAAAATGTCCGATCTCAAGTCTACTCCTACGCGACTGATGGTCTGGCCCTGACTTTTGTGAACGGTCATCGCGTAACACAAGCGTAACGGGAATTGACGGCGACACAATTCGTACGGACTTCGCGGATCTATTTGATTTTTAAAAAGAATACGCGGAATTAAAAATTCGTCTGTGCCTCCGGGCTTACGTACCGTTATCAACCGAGTCGAGCTCCTAACGACTATTACTTTGGTCCCGTTCACTAACCCATCTTCAAAACTGAGGTTTCGCATAATCATGCACACGCACCCTACCTTTAGTTTTAGCACGTGATCTGGAACACCATTGATCCTAATCCGATTTAAAGCATCAATGCCAAAAAATACCGGGTCCACGTTATCGCTATCTAATTTGTCGCAGGAATAGAAATGCAGAACGTCCCCCGTGACCTGCTCCAAGATGGCGTCGTTGATCTCTTGCACCGAGTCATTGCGAGTGCAGAGAATCGCTCTAGGCGCGCATTCGTCGGGCCTATCAATGATCTCTGATGGGAACACAAAGTTAATTAAATGCGTCAGTTCGGTGACGTGTTCGATTAATCCTAAATTTATTAAATTTTTTACATTAGTTACAGTGTCAGAGTATGAAGTTAGTTGGTTAGAGCCTAATTTGGACAAAAAATCTGCAAATTCTGAATCAACTCTGCACCTTTGTGAAGTGACCAGAGAGAATACTTTAAGCCTTTGCCACACGGGAGACGTTTTGACAGAACAATTTAGTATGTCGGAGTTGGATCTGGCGTTAACAACGACAGGCGGAATTTGGCGAAAGTCACCGGCAAATATGATAATTTTTCCACCAAAATCTCTATCGTTTCTCATCAGATCGCGCAACGATCTGTCTAACAGATGAATCAAAAATTTATGAGCCATAGGGGCTTCGTCGTAAATGATCACTTGCGCGTTGGCAATCAGTTCAGCTCTTTGAGTGCCATTCGTGATGTTCCAGTAGCCGAGGTCGTCAACAATGTCTATCGGGAATCTAAACATACTATGCGCAGTAGTCCCCCCTTCGTAGTTCTGAGCGGCGATAGCAGAACTCGCGGTACACAATACTACACCCTTCAAGACACCTCGTACGTGTGCTGCGATAATGTTTAGCAGTTGGGTTTTTCCTGTGCCCGCGGGACCATCAATGAATATTGCGGAATTCTCTACATCGCGCAAAGACTCATGGACGACGCAGAGCCTATTGACGTAATCGAAAACGACGCGTTGGTCGGGCGATAACTGCGGTAGCCACTCGTCGACGTACGCTTGGAGACGGTTCGTACTGTATTCGACACGTTCGCGACCCAACTCGGTTGTTTGATCAAGGACTTGCGGCAAACCGTGTTGTGCGAGAGAACTTCCGTGCTTACGAAGCATCTTATTGATATCTATCAGTGACAAGTTGTGTGCCGCGTCGACATTGTCTGGATTTCTGTGGAGGAAATCTTCGCTGAGTTGATTTTTAAATGTGTCCCACAGTAACGCTACCGGGGCACCGTTACAAGCCAAGAGCACGAGAAAACTTCTAAGAGCACGCCCTGTATAAAATCTAGAAGCTTCTAGCATAGCATTCTCGTACTCGACTTCGTCGTTGACAAGGCCAACAGCCCTTGCAGATTCCTGGTAAGTTTCACAATGAGGGCCACCAAGACTAACAAGTTCCGCGAAACTTCGAGCCGGATAAGATTTTAATAGAATTCTTAGGTAGAATTGTTCACCTCTATTAGGCGCGACCCAAAACAGACGCGCTACGAGTTCACCGCGTTGTCGTCTCGTTACAAACTTATTATTTGTCGTCTCATAGATTTGGGTGTTTTTAGTGTTTGGCCGTGACGCGTGTACAATATACTGTTCGTAGAACTGGCAATATGTTAAACGGTCGAACTCCTCACCGGTGGGACGATTGAAATAAGTTATGAGGTCAGACGTGGACCGTTGCGCGGACTCTGCCTCAGTGCCTGGCCTAAAGAAAACATTGTGACGGTCTTCGAGATGCACGGTCAATTGTTTGACGTTAGGTTCGCGGCCCGTAACGTCAAACTCCAACACCCTCCACGCCGCTTCGCCCGAGCCTATATACCTTTTCGTGACGTACTGCTCTACCTCGTCATTCAAATGTTCCTCGGGTACGACGGTTACTCGGGACTCATCCGGACCTTTGGTCATATATTTGAACAGGTATTTGATCACCGCGCTTTGTGACGAAACCTCCAAGTTCATATGGGCGTCATATTTCAGTAAGAGGGCTGCATTATAGGGCATGACCCATAAATCGCTGACAGTGACTTCGCGCCTATTGTAACTTATCGTTGCCTCGTTTTTACTGTCGCGGCGCAAGTTTACAAACCCTTTATCGTCAACGAATGTGACTTGGGTTTCGCGTTTCGGGAAAAATTTCGTGCATTTTTGCTTTTCCCTATCCCAGCACGGTAAATTAGATCGATCTGGTGGACCACACGGACCGTGGATCATGTGTTTTAAAACTATCTCTCTCAATCTACCGCCAGCTTCCGAGGCACTGGGAATATCCGCTCTTACCACTCTGTCAATGTCAATATTTTGCGTGGGGCCGTTCTCTACTTTGAAACAAATATGCGCGTGGGGTAAACCGCGTTTCTGGAATTTTATTACGTGAAATATATATAAACATTTACCAAAGTATCTACCGGACCTGATATCACGTAATAGTTGTGCAAATTTTAAATTAAAGACTCGAGCACACAAAAGTGGATACGCCAGTTTACTTGTTCCACGGGATTGTTTAATTTCAGGCCAATTTGGATTACACGTAAAAGTCAAAAAGTATGTTGGGGTACCTAACGTGTTGACTATTGCAATGGCATCCATGTATTTAGCTTTCATATACCTCGGAGATCCTGTATAGGCATTGGGCAAATATATACGGCCTGGCACGACACCCTCTCCTTGTATGGTTTCATCGTTACGAATCTGTTGGACACTGTGTTCTATCTCTTCGAGTGGTGCTGTTCTAAGTGCATGATTTGAATTTTGTTTCTGCACGTTTGTAATATAGCGTAAACGTTCTTCGCAAATCCTACAATAGAGATCTACTAACCACTCTTCAGAAAGTCTGCCTAATAATGAAAATCGCGGCTCTGACAACAGTAAGCATCGGACGTATTTGACTTGGGACAATTTATGTTGATTGTTGTCCAATTTGTTAGGAAACCAACCCGGATTGCCTTCGGGATAAAGCAATGGGTATTGGAAAGCTTCATACAATGGATTCATTATATCTACAGTGTGCGGTTTCTTATGGCCTACTTTCCAAATGGCTATGCAATGTGGTTGGAAAGTCTCCCTCTCCGTACTTATTATAGCGGCAACTTCACTACCTAAAGGTGTGTCGCCTAATATGTTACCGTGAGTTGCCCGTGTAGTTCTTTCGAACCTTATGTACGCTTGATCGGATGTTTCAATAATTAATTATAGCTGTTGCCAGTTCTTAGTTTCCATTATTATTTTAATGTGTTGAATAAACTTTGACCTGTTGAATTTAGGGATCTGACACATATTTATCTGCTGGCACACAAAGTGTGTTGATACATGAACTAAAACTTCATTTACCAAATTATATTTATTATGTGATATATGAAGGAAAATATGTTATTATGTCTGTATCTACACATTTACATTGACTGTTAAAACTATAACACTCCATGCATCAATGTACTTACATAGCTAAACCGTTTAAAGTATTTTTTTATTCAACTATAATATTTCACAACGCATACAAATAAACAGCTAAATGTAAATTGTTTGTATTACAAGCTTTTATTTAGTTTCACTTGTATGTAAGAGTAACCAGGCAGCTAGAAATATAAATTACATAACATGCATGACTCATTTCCTGCTATCTAATATGTATGAATCTTGACATACATATGAAAATTGTTAAGCAAGACAAGCAATGAAAACAGACTTGTCTCTTAAATTTCAGTATAACACAAAATATTACAAGTCTACTTAGTTTAATTTTTATATATTTAATTGTGTAAACAAATTTAGAAAATCTTTTTTGACAAATGTATTATGTATTATTATTATGTATATTAGATTAGTCTATCAAATGTTTATTATATGGGTCTTGTTCCCTGAAATTAAGTTTTAATAATAATAATAATATTAATTATCAAACTGGCATGAAATTGTTATGCATATAAACACTGGATGACAACAAACCCAAAAAGAAGTCTCAAAAAATAAAAAATAATAATGTTTTTTAGATGATAAACTTATAAAAATAACCATGCAAATGGGAAAAGATCACTGATGAGTTGTCGACCTTAGGTTACTACTCCAAAGGGTTTCCAACATGTACAATTACCCTCTCCTTGTAAGAAATGCGAGAAAACTGGCGGCATGCCGACGGCGTGTGGACAAGTTAAGAAGCAAATCGTTTTATATTGTCGGTACTTCAATCAAGTTGACCTAACAAGATCTCGAACTGGCGGGCTACGGACCGCTTTGTAGCGGTGGCGCGTTCATGGTCTGAGGTACCTAGCGTGAAACTACTTGCAACGTCGATTGACGGCCGCGTGGAAGACAACTGACCATAAAAATTTTAAATTGTTACTTCGGCAACATAACCTTGTTCTCGATAATGGATCGGCATCGGCGTCGGTGGACAAACGCAATGCACATGGGTCTTACGCCGGCTACATAACCTAATCGAAATCGAATCGACAAAAATATCACGTACAACCGTACCGTACGTTTTCATTATGAACACTACAATAATCATACATGTACAAACCTTAACAAACACAATAACACACACGATACACTTTTTACATACTTAAGCCAACTAAAACTTTGTAAAGTAACTTTTTTCACAAAATGGTGGCTAAATTTGCTAGTACTTTCTACATCTACATGGATAATAAATCGATGTAAAAACAGAATACAATTGATTTGTCTACTCTGCTGCTATAGAATAATCAGTTGAATTCGTTTTAATTGGATAAATAACTAATTAATAAAATTTTACATACTCACCTCTGTAACAGAAGAAAAAGAATGGACGCAAAATTGCAAAAGCGCGGGAACGTAGCGGTTTTTTTTTATTACCACACAAAAGACAAAGTAATCTGTGTGCTTACAACCATGTTAAATATAGGGCCGCAGCCATGTCCTCTGTATTTATGAAAATGCCGCCAAAAGGAAAAGTTATTGGGCATTAACAATATTGATTTATGACAAATGATAAACTAAAATACTTATTTTATATATTTTAATGTCTTTGGGAGGCTTTTCCACTGAAAAAAACCCCTTTATTCATGACGTTGCGTAAACGTTCGTTACTTAACATGTTTTATGTCTTTATTTGTCATTGTGACGTTTGCCCTCAAATGAAAGGGACATAACATTTGTTAGCTTAAAAATATTGTAAATAACTGTGTAATGGGATTATATGTGTTTGAAAGCGAGGAATAAAGCTTACAAAAAAAGAGTTATGCAGCGGCTACACCTACCTCTTACCTGCGCAGTCCAAAGTATGCAAACGGCGCTGTCATAACTGTACAAAAGATGAAGACGGAATACTGTACAGTAGCCAAATGTGCAAGTAAGCTCGTGTAAACAGCTGGGCCATTCTCGCGTCAGTAGAGATGAAGTCACACTCGAGATAAGCCAAAGAGAGCTGTCAAATCCCTTCAAAATCTGTAAAATTTTGACACATCTCGAACGTCAGATGAATCTCGATGACCTCCAGAATTGGGGGCCTGCGGGGCAATTCTCGCGACAGTAGAGATGAAGTTACACTCGAGATAAGCCAAAAAGAGCTGCCAAATCTCTTCAAAATCTGTCATATTTTGACACATCTCGAACGTCAGATGAATTTCGATAAGCGCCAGAATTGGAGGCCTGCTATAGTAGCACGCTAGCGTTTATCGCGGACATGAACGCTTTGGTCCCTCTCACACAGGCGTATTGGTTAGAAAGGGATATATGGTTTATGTCACCTATAAAAGCTAGCGTGCTAGGCCCCTTGAGGGGCAACTGTCAATTTTCTTGGATTTCTGTCATTTTTTAACGTATCTCGCACGTGAGATGCATCTCGCATAACCCGGGAATTGGGGTTTTGTCTTGGGCTGTGCCAATCAGTGTTGCCAAATACACCGCTTTTAAATGTGATTTTAAAATAAGAACACGTGCGTCCAACCAGAGTTTATAAAGGTAGATTCACAATAAAAAAAAATACGAGCGACAACGCAAAAACGTGGCAATTGTAATCTCTGATTGGTCAATGGTCGCAAGATGCCTCGCTTTTGCGTTTCGATCGCTCGTAAATGTTAATTGTGATTCCAGTCTAACAGTAGAGTAGCTGCGTTTTGTTAATGGCAATATTTATTAGTAATCTAATCCGTTTCGTATGGCACAACCTAATTTGATAAATATGTGATAATTATTGAATATACCTAAAATTTGTATGTTTACATACTTTATTGACATTTTATCAAAATGTAAATGAAATCAGTAGTCGATAATTGGCTACTTGACAGTTGTAACAATAAAATATATTGGATAGGGTAGCTTATACATAAAATAAATAATAATAATAATTACACACATTTTTACTTTTGCATTAAGATCAATAGTAAATAACTTATTTTTGCAAATTAAATATACGATCTTTATATGTTGGTCAAAAGAACCGAAACGCAGGCTGCCATGTTTGAGCATCACGCATTCTACATACAAAATTCTTTGGCATCTCGTATTCTCGTAATGTCACGTCACAAATGTAAAACATCTGTCTTGCCGTTTGCTGCGGGTGTGATAATAATTTGGTTAAATTAGCGCTAAGAGTAACATTTTTCGATTTGTGCTTGTCAGTATGTTTCACGAAATGGAGTCTGGATACATACAAACAGATAGTGCAAGTCTGCCCAAAGTTGATCGCATGATTCTGACTTTTGTTCTGTCGAGTTTCGGAATGCAAAACTTCTTTGTAAGTACCTAAATAATACAACATAATTTATAAGTATAAGTTTTTAAATTAGTACTTAACCTGGTTATGTTTTTTTATTTCAGATCTTCAAGAAAGAGTGTCCAATTAAAAAAGGAGGCAACAGCTGTGTTTATGGATGGTTATTATTGAAAAGGAAGTAGTACAAAAGGTAGCTGCAAACATGTAGTGGCTTTTTTAATGTGGACTCATAGAAGAAGCAAAACATCAATCAAATTATGATAGTGCACTCAGATACTCAGATTGAGCTACAATAAAATAATGTGTCCAGTGTTACAGAAAATAATGTTGCTAATGAGGAAAGGCTAACATAAGAAAGTATAAAAGTTCAGCACGGCATGGTATGAACTTCAATATGCGAGAATGACAGTATCAAAAACCTATGATGTGACTCTTTGTAAACCTCAGATCACAACATTAATGGGTGCAAGTTTGCTTGACACAGCTGTCCTAAAAAAAGGGCTGAAAATTAGAAGATTTTGTACAAAAACAATTAAAAAAATTGGTTCGATTTCGCAACATGGCTTGTGCATATTATTATGTCAAATGAAAGTATGTATTGTGATAGCAGCATCACCCGATGAAATTTTAAGTGCTGATACTGTACTGTTATGGAAATAAATCATCCAATGTATGAAAAACTGATAGATACTGAATCACTGGCAAGTTTGCTCAAGTGCAGTTGCAACTGTACATAAAATTATAAAGTGTTATTTACAGACTTATAACTGTGTGAATTAATAACTTTTGGAAAAACTTGTTTGTCCATTAGTTAACATTTACTAAAATGCTGTTAAGTTTTATGGACAAAATGACACCAAATAACATTATCAAATAAAAGAATTTAACCTTGGCTAATCATGTATTTTTAATTAAACCATCCTCTAGTGCACATAGAATAACAATACAGTAAGTACTTGAAATATTTTAACAGTTTCTTATTAACTACATACAGAATGAGAATTCTCGCAAACTCCTCTCAATAGGTATGAATCCTTAAACTCGTCAGCTGTTGTGTTTTTATTTCATTCTGTTTCAATAATTTAGTAACACTTAATTTTTTTTATACAACATTGGGAGTCAACCGAGCAAGCGATTCACCTGATTGTACACTCTCTATAGACACCCGCAACACCAAAGAGATTGCAGATGCATTGCCAACCCAGAGGGCTAAGATGGAATACCTCTTGTGCTAGTAATGACAAATTGCTCCGACTGTATTACTCTCTATGCTGGAACAAAACAGTGCAAGAAGTTCTATTTCATAGCAATACAATCTTGACCCAATTAACTCGCTATTGAGTTGAAAAATCTAAATTACCTACGCTTGACGCTCCGAGTCCATAAAGAGTTCCGTAGCTTTAGATCCGTCACTCGTACTTCACACTGAGATCCACGGATGGCATCGAGACGAATCGAAAGAGTACCAACACGAGGGGTCTAGAGCGTTTTTGGTTTCCGAGATAGAGCCTAAAGAAAAGTACGTTCGCAATAGAGCGAGGGGGGGAGGGAGGGGGGAGGCGTTCCAACTTCACACCAACGCACACTTTTCTGACTCTAAAATTACGTCCCGATTCGATCGAGTTGAAATCTAGATTAACCACGCTCGCCCTACGGGCTCGCGGATCTTGACCCATCCGGTCCGTAAAGGGTTCCGTAGCCTTAGGTCCGTCACTCGTACTTCACACTCAGATCCACCGATGGCATCGAGACGAATCGAAAGAGTACCAACATGAGGGGTCTAGCTTTTTTGGTTTCCGTGATAAAGTGTAAAGAAAAGTAGGTTCGCAATAGAGAGGGAGAGGAGGGGGGGATGCTTCCAACTTCACACCATCACTCGCTTTTCTGACTCTGAAGTTGCGTCCCGTTTCGATTGAGTTGAGATCTAGATTAACCACGCTCGCCCTACGGGCTCGCGGATCTTGACCCATCCGGTCCGTGAAGGGTTCCGTAGCCTTAGGTCCGTCACTCGTACTTCACACTGAGCTCCACCGATGGCATTGAGACGAATCGAAAGAGTACCAACACGAAGGGTCTAGCGTCTTTGGTTTCCGAGATAGAGCCTAAAGAAACTTGGGCACTCTATGGGGAGGGGGAGGGGGTAGAGAAGGGGGGATGAGTTCCAACTTTACACTGAGACTCGCCCTTCGGACTCGCATCTGACTCGAGAGTATGTCGCGTCAAAAGGACGCTTCGGCTCAAGCGGCTTACGGACTCGCTCAAGACGGAGGGGGGGTAGGGTAAAACGTCCCAACTTCACACCCCAGCTCGCCCTTCGGGCTCGCAAGCGACTCGAGAGCACCGATGGGACGCTCCGGCGCAAGCGCCTACGCGGAGCTCGCCCTGCGGGCTCGCTTTCAAAACTCCCTTGTATGGCGGCCATCTTGGAAAATGGCGGAATCGAAAAACTTTTCCCGGAATCGGAACCAGCGGCCCCCAGAGCCCCCGGGTGCAAAATTTCATCCCGATCGGACAAAAAAAAATTTCGGCCGCCATTTTGGATCCGCCATCTTGAATTTTTTCCAACTCCATCGAATTTCCCCCCTCCCCCTGAGTGACATTTGGCCGAGCACCCTCCCTCTAAGTCTGACGGTTTTCGAGATATACGCGTTTAAAGTTTGTATGGCGGCCATCTTGTTTCAGCCATTTTAAAAAAATTTGACCGGTTCACCCATTGGCCGGCAGTTCTCAGCGACTTTAGTTTTGGAACTTTTCTCTAGGCCTCATACTTGCCGAGATCCGCCCCCCACCCCAGGTCTTTTTCCACGTCCAGGTCGGTTTCATATTTTTTTTTGCTCATCAAAACGCCCTCTATCTGGATTTAGTTCTAGTTTTACCCCACCCTTTCATATCTCTCCAAAACAGCATGTCAATACTTGTAAAACTCCCTTGTATGGCGGCCATCTTGGAAAATAACGGAATCAGAAAACTTTTCCCGGAATCGGAACCAGCGGCCCCCAGAGCCCCCGGGTGCAAAATTTCATCCCGATCGGACAAAAAAAAATTTCGGCCGCCATTTTGGATCCGCCATCTTGAATTTTTTTCCACTCCATCAAATTTCCCTCCTCCCCCTGAGTGACATTTGGTCGAGCACCTCCCCTCTATCTCTGATGGTTTTCGAGATTTTCGCGTTTAAAGTTTGTATGGCGGCCATCTTGTTTCGGCCATTTTGAAAAAAAAACGACTGGCTCAACCATCGGCCGGCAGTTCCCTATGACTTTTGTTTTGGAACTTGGCCGTACCTATCACGGTTTCCGAGATCCGCACCTCACATCAAGTCCCTTTCCACGTTCAGATCGGTTTCGTATTTTTTGTCTACTCGTTGGAGCACCCTCTATACGATGGTATATCCAGTTGGTCCCCACCCCTTCACATCTCTCCAAAACAGCATGTCAATGACCCAGTGAGTGAGTGAGTGAGTGGTAATCGAGCTTTATATATAGTAACTAGATGTCGCGTGGGGGCCGCGGGCCCCACGGGGCCCGCGGAGGGTGTCGTGCTACCGGTCTGGGTGCCCAACTTCACATTAAGTCGTAAGGATGGCATCGAGACGAATCGAAAGAGTACCAACACGAGGGGTCTAGAATTTTTGGTTTCCGAGATAGAGCCCAGAGAAAGTTGGGCTGCCATAGGAGGGGGGAGGAAGGGGGGGGATGAGTTCCAACTTCACACAGCAGCTCGCCCTGCGGGCTCGCAAGTGACTCGGGAGAACTGCCTCAGAAGGGACGCTACGGCGCACGCGCCTACGCGGAGCTCGCCCTTCGGGCTCGCTGGGGGGAGGGGGGGGGGGTGTTCCGACTTGCTGTCGTGCCTTCAGGTCTGGGGGCCCAACTTCACATACAGTCGTAAAGATGGCAGCGAGACGAATCGAAAGAGTACCAACACGAGGGGTCTAGCATTTTTGGTTTCCGAGATAGAGCCCAGAGAAAACAGGGCTGCCTTAGGGGGGGGGGGGGGGAGGAAGGGAGGGGATGAGTTCCAACTTCACACTGCAGCTCGCCCTTCCGGGCTCGCAAGTGACTCGAGAGTATTTCGCGTCCAGTGGACGCTTCGGCGCTCGCGCCTACGCGGAGCTCGCCCTTCGGGCTCGCTGGCAGGGGGGGGGGGGGGGGGGTAAAAATTCCAACTTCACACCCCAGCTCGCCCTTCGGGCTCGCAAGCGACTCAAGAGCAACGATGGGACGCTCCGGCGCAAGCGCCTACGCGGAGCTCGCCCTGCGGGCTCGCTTTCAAAACTCCCTTGTATGGCGGCCATCTTGGAAAATGGCGGAATCGAAAAACTTTTCCCGGAATCGGAACCAGCGGCCTCCAGAGCCCCCGGGTGCAAAATTTCATCCCGATCGGACAAAAAAAATTTTCGGCCGCCATTTTGGATCCGCCATCTTGAATTTTTTTCAATTCCACCAAATTTTTCCCCTCCCCCTGAGTGACATTTGGTCGAGCACCCCCCCTCTATCTCTGATGGTTTTCGAGACTTTCACGTTTAAAGTTTGTATGGCGGCCATCTTGTTTCGGCCATTTTGAAAAAATTTCGACCGGCTCACCCATCGGCCGGCAGTTCCCTACGACTTTTGTTTTGGAACTCGGCCGTACCTATCACGGTTTCCGAGATCCGCACCTCACATCGAGTCCCTTTCCACGTTCAGGTCGGTTTCGTATTTTTTGTCTACTCGTTGGAGCACCCTCTATACAAAAGTGTTTCCAGTTGCTCCCCACCCCTTCACATCTCTCCAAAACAGCATGTCAATGACCCAGTGAGTGAGTGAGTGAGTGAGTGGTAATTAAGCTTTATATATAGTAACTAGATGTCGCGTGGGGGCCGCGGGCCCCACGGGGCCCGCGGAGGGTGTCGTGCTCTCAGGTCTGGGGGCCCAACTTCACATTCAGTCGTAAGGATGGCATCGAGACGAATCGAAAGAGTACCAACACGAGGGGTCTAGCATTTTCGGTTTCCGAGATAGAGCCCAGAGAAAACAGGGCTGCCTTAGGAGGGGGTAGGAAGGGGGGGGGATGAGTTCCAACTTCACACTGCAGCTCGCCCTGCGGACTCGCAAGTGACTCGAAAGTATTTCGCGTCCAGTGGACGCTTCGGCGCACGCGCCTACGCGGAGCTCGCCCTTCGGGCTCGCTGGGAGGGGGGGGGGGGGGGTAAAAATTCCAACTTCACACTCCAGCTCGCCCTTTGGGCTCGCAAGCGACTCGGGAGGACGAATGGGACGCTCCGGCGCAAGCGCCTACGCGGAGCTCGCCCTGCGGGCTCGCTTTCAAAACTCCCTTGTATGGCGGCCATCTTGGAAAATGGCGGAATCGAAAAACTTTTCCCGGAATCGGAACCAGCGGCCCCCAGAGCCCCCGGGTGCAAAATTTCATCCCGATCGGACAAAAAAAAATTTCGGCCGCCATTTTGGATCCGCCATCTTGGATTTTTTTCGTGTTGTTCAAATTTCCCCCCTCTCCCTGAGTGACATTTGGTCGAGCACCCCCCCACTAAGTCTGATGGTTTTCGAGATTTTCGCGTTTAAAGTTTGTATGGCGGCCATCTTGTTTCGGCCATTTTGAAAAAAATCGAACGGCTCACCCATCGGCCGGCAGTTCCCTATGACTTTTGTTTTGGAACTTGGCCGTACCTACCACGGTTTCCGAGATCCACACCTCACATCAAGTCCCTTTCCACGTTCAGGTCGGTTTCGTATTTTTTGTCTACTCGTTGGAGCACCCTCTATACAAAAGTGTTTCCAGTTGCTCCCCACCCCTTCACATCTCTCCAAAACAGCATGTCAATGACCAAGTGAGTGAGTGAGTGAGTGAGTGAGTGAGTGAGTGAGTGGTAATTAAGCTTTATATATAGTAACTAGATGTCGCGTGGGGGCCGCGGGCCCCACGGGGCCCGCGGAGGGTGTCGTGCTCTCAGGTCTCGGGGCCCAACTTCACATTCAGTCGTAAGGATGACATCGAGACGAATCGAAAGAGTACCAACACGAGGGGTCTAGCATTTTCGGTTTCCGAGATAGAGCCAAGAGAAAGTTGGGCTGCCTTAGGAGGGGGGAGGAAGGGGGGGATGAGTTCCAACTTCACACTGCAGCTCGCCCTGCGGGCTCGCAAGTTACTCGGGAGAACTGTCTCAGAAGGGACGCTACGGCGCACGCGCCTACGCGGAGCTCGCCCTTCGGGCTCGCTGAGGAGGGGGGGGGGGGCGGTATTCCAACTTGCTGTCGTGCCCTCAGGTCTGGGGGCCCAACTTCACATTCAGTCGTAAGGATGGCATCGAGACGAATCGAAAGAGTACCAACACGAGGGGTCTAGCATTTTCGGTTTCCGAGATAGAGCCCAGAGAAAGTAGGGCTGCCTTAGGAGGGGGGAGGAAGGGGGGGGATGAGTTCCAACTTCACACTGCAGCTCGCCCTCCGGGCTCGCAAGTGACTCGAGAGTGTTTCGCGTCCGGTGGACGCTTCGGCGCACGCGCCTACGCGGAGCTCGCCCTTCGGGCTCGCTGGGAGGGGGGGGGGGGGTAAGAATTCCAACTCCACACCCCAGCTCGCCCTTCGGGCTCGCAAGCGACTCCAGAGCACCGATGGGACGCTCCGGCGCAAGCGCCTACGCGGAGCTCGCCCTGCGGGCTCGCTTTCAAAACTCCCTTGTATGGCGGCCATCTTGGAAAATGGCGGAATCGAAAAACTTTTCCCGGAATCGGAACCAGCGGCCCCCAGCGCCCCCGGGTGCAAAAGTTCATCCCGATCGGACAAAAAAAAATTTCGGCCGCCATTTTGGATCCGCCATCTTGATTTTTTTTCAACTCCACCAAATTTCCCCCCTCCCCCTTAGTGACATTTGGTCGAGCACCCCCCCTCTAAGTCTGACGGTTTTCGAGATATACGCGTTTGATGTTTGTATGGCGGCCATCTTGTTTCAGCCATTTTGAAAAATTTTGACCGGCTCACCCATTGGCCGGCAGTTCTCAGCGACTTTAGTTTTGGAACTTTTCTCTAGGCCTCATACTTGCCGAGATCCGCCCCCCACCCCAGGTCTTTTTCCACGTCCAGGTCGGTTTCATATTTTTTTCTGCTCATCAAAACGCCCTCTATCTGGATTTAGTTCTAGTTTTACCCCACCCCTTCATATCTCTCCAAAACAGCATGTCAATGCTTGTAAAACTCCCTTGTATGGCGGCCATCTTGGAAAATGGCGGAATCGAAAAACTTTTCCCGGAATCGGAACCAGCGGACCCCAGAGCCCCCGGGTGCAAAGTTTCACCCCGATCGGACAAAAAAAAATTTCGGCCGCCATTTTGGATCCGCCATCTTTAATTTTTTTCAACTTTATCAAATTTTCCCCCTCTCCCTGAGTGACATTTGGTCGAGCACCCCCCCTCTATCTCTGATGGTTTTCGAGACTTTCACGTTTAAAGTTTGTATGGCGGCCATCTTGTTTCGGCCATTTTGAAAAAATTTCGACCGGCTCACCCATGGGCCGGCAGTTCCCTACGACTTTTGTTTTGGAACTTGGCCGTAACTATCACGGTTTCCGAGATCCGCACCTCACATCAAGTCCCTTTCCACGTTCAGGTCGGTTTCGTATTTTTTGTCTACTCGTTGGAGCACCCTCTATACGGTAGTAGCTCCAGTTTATCCCCACCCCTTCACATCTCTCCAAAACAACATGTCAATGACCCAGTCAGTGGTAAGTGAGTGGTAATCGAGCTTTATATATAGTAAAAGCTTTATATATAGTAATAAAAAAGCTTTATATATAGTAATAACTAGATGTCGCGTGGGGCCGCGGGCCCCGCGGGGCCCGCGGACGGTGTCGTGCTCTCAGGTCTAGGGGCCCAACTTCACATTCAGTCGTAAGGATGGCATCGAGACGAATCGAAAGAGTACCAACACGAGGGGTCTAGCATTTTCGGTTTCCGAGATAGAGCCCAGAGAAAGTAGGGCTGCCTTAGGAGGGGGGAGGAAGGGGAAGGATGAGTTCCAACTTCACACTGCAGCTCGCCCTCCGGGCTCGCAAGTGACTCGGGAGAACTGCCTAAGAAGGGACGCTACGGCGCACGCGCCTACGCGGAGCTCGCCCTTCGGGCTCGCTGGGGGGGAGGGGGGGGGGGTATTCCGACTTGCTTTCGTGCCCTCAGGTCTGGGGGCCCAACTTCACATATAGTCGTAAAGATGGCATCGAGACGAATCGAAAGAGTACCAACACGAGGGGTCTAGCATTTTCGGTTTCCGAGATAGAGCCAAGAAAAAGTCGGGCTGCCTTAGGAGGGGGGAGGAAGGGGGGGATGAGTTCCAACTTCACACTGCAGCTCGCCCTCCGGGCTCGCAAGTGACTCGAGAGTATTTCGCGTCCGGAGGACGCTTCGGCGCACGCGCCTACGCGGAGCTCGCCCTTCGGGCTCGCTGGGAGGGGGGGGGGGTAAGAATTCCAACTTCACACCCCAGCTCGCCCTTCGGGCTCGCAAGCGACTCGAGAGCACCGATGGGACGCTCCGGCGCAAGCGCCTACGCGGAGCTCGCCCTGCGGGCTCGCTTTCAAAACTCCCTTGTATGGCGGCCATCTTGGAAAATGGCGGAATCGAAAAATTTTTCCCGGAATCGGAACCAGCGGCCCCCAGAGGCCCCGGGTGCAAAATTTCATCCCGATCGGACAAAAAAAAATTTCGGCCGCCATTTTGGACCCGCCATCTTAAATTTTTTTGAGTCGTTCAAATTTCCCCCTTCTCCCTGAGTGACATTTGGTCGAGCACCCCCCCCCCCCCCCACCAAGTCATACGGTTTTCGAGATATTCCCGTTTAAAGTTTGTATGGCGGCCATCTTGTTTCGGCCATTTTGATAAAATTTCGACCGGCTCACCCATCGGCCGGCGGTTCCCTATAACTTTTGTTTTGGAACTTGGCCGTACCTATTACGGTTTCCGAGATCCGCACCTCACATCATGTCCCTTTCCACGTTCAGGTCGGTTTCGTATTTTTTGTCTACTCGTTGGAGCACCCTCTATACAAAAGTGTTTCCAGTTGCTCCCCACCCTTTCACATCTCTCCAAAACAGCATGTCAATGACCAAGTGAGTGAGTGAGTGAGTGAGTGAGTGAGTGAGTGGTAATTAAGCTTTATATATAGTAAAAAATAAATAAAAGTAAAAACTAGATGTCGCGTGGGGGCCGCGGGCCCCACGGGGCCCGCGGAGGGTGTCGTACCCTCAGGTCTGGGGGCCCAACTTCACATTCAGTCGCAAGGATGGCATCGGGACGAATCGAAAGAGTACCAACACGAGGGGTCTAGCATTTTCGGTTTCCGAGATAGAGCCCAGAGAAAGTAGGGCTGCCTTAGGAGGGGGGAGGAAGGGGGGGATGAGTTCCAACTTCACATTGCAGCTCGCCCTCCGGGCTCGCAAGTGACTCGAGAGTATTTCGCGTCCAGTGGACGCTTCGGCGCACGCGCCTACGCGGAGCTCGCCCTTCGGGCTCGCTGGGAGGGGGGGGGGGGTGAAAGTTTCCAACTTCGCACCCCAGCTCGCCCTTCGGGCTCGCAAGCGACTCGAGAGCACCGATGGGACGCTCCGGCGCAAGCGCCTACGCGGAGCTCGCCCTGCGGGCTCGCTTTCAAAACTCCCTTGTATGGCGGCCATCTTGGAAAATGGCGGAATCGAAAAACTTTTCCCGGAATCGGAACCAGCGGCCCCCAGAGCCCCCCCTTGCAAAATTTCATCCCGATCGGACAAAAAAAATTTTCGGCCGCCATTTTGGATCCGCCATCTTGAATTTTTTTCAACTCCACCAAATTTTCCCCCTCCCCCTGAGTGACATTTGGTCGAGCACCCCCCCTCTGTCTCTGATGGTTTTCGAGACTTTCACGTTCAAAGTTTGTATGGTGGCCATCTTGTTTCGGCCATTTTGAAAAAATTTCGACCGGCTCACCCATCGGCCGGCAGTTCCCTATGACTTTTGTTATGGAACTTGGCCGTACCTATCATGTTTTCCGAGATCCGCACCTCACATCAAGTCCCTTTCCACGTTCAGGTCGGTTTCGTATTTTTTGTCTACTCGTTGGAGCTTCCTCTATACAACAGTGTTTCCATTTGTTCCAGTTTATCCCCACCCCTTCACATCTCTCCAAAACAGCATGTCAATGACCAAGTGAGTGAGTGAGTGAGTGAGTGAGTGAGTGAGTGAGTGAGTGAGTGAGTGAGTCAGTGAGTGGTAATCGAGCTATAGATATAGTAATACATAAACTTAAGCTATTTAATATGTCCACAAAATGTAGGATAGTACCTACTGTGTAAGCAAAACACAAGGCTGCGTTCTTCATATCCTTTATACATAGCGCACTCATACAAGTTTTGACTAGTATTTAAATAATCGAATTGCGTAACAAACACGTTAAAACTAGTATTTCTAAGGAGAAGAAAGAGATAAGATTAGAAGTGAAAAGCAATAACGCAAACAAAATTCTTGTTTTTAACTGAAACCATTTACTATTTAGCGAAACAATATTCTCCAAAACGTAGGTTAGGTTAGGTTAGATTTATGATAGCCCTGAAAGTTATGGCTTCAGAATAAAATAAGTAGTTTGCAAAATAAGAATTTGTCAAAAGGTATGTCTACGAAACATCGAGTTGCGAATCAAAAGTACAAACCAAATACCATATAGCGTGACAATATTCTCCAAAACGTAGGTTAGGTTAGATTTAAGATAGTCCTGAAAGTTAGGGCTTACGAATTTCTCCAAAACGTAGGTTAGGTTAGGTTAGGTTAGATTTAAGATAGTCCTGAAAGTTATGGCTTACGAATTTGTCCAAAACGTAGGTTAAGTTAGGAGGTTAGGTTTGAATTTCTCCAAAATGTAGGTTAGGTTAGGTTAGATTTCTGATAGTTTTAAAAGTTATGAGTTACGAATAAAAGTGTACTGCGAATAATGCGATAGGATATTTATGTGCTGATAGAATAATTAATTGAAAGTGGACTTACGAAAAGACATGGTATTGATATTTGTACGGAGCGTGGCGGGCGATCAGGTACCCAGGAAAAAAAAAGGTCGGCACCGAACCCCCAAGTGGGCGCAGGTAAAAAGCTGAACCTAACAAAGGGTGGGTCCATAACAAAGGAAAGGGTCTATCCTTTTATGAGTATGTGATTAGATGTTGATATTATGTTGCAATGGAAGTACATATATACCAGAAAGAGTGGGCGGAGCGTGATGAGACCCCGTCCAATCGCTTTAAATGGGGTGGTGACCTTTTTTTCTTTTCTTAGATTTCGTTGCTCCCTAAACCGCCATTTTGAGCGTCAAAAAAGTTATCCAGAACCGGCGAATCCCTACTACTGTTATACTCCTTGGTCTTCTGTATAACTTGCCGCTGCGTGTGGATGTGGTCTATGGTACTAAAGCCTTTTCGGAAACCGGCTTGTTCGGGAGGCTGGAAGTCATCAAACCTACGTTCGAGACGATTCGTGATGACCCTGGAAAACAGCTTATAAACATGGCTCAGAAGCGAGATGGGTCTATAGTTCTTCAGAAAAGTGTTGTCCCCTTTCTTGAAGAACAGCGCCACCACGCCTCTGTTCCATGCTTCTGGCGTTGCACCTCCGAGCACCACGGAATTAAAGAGCTTCTGAAGGACTTTAAGTACCGGTGTTCCACCCGCTTTCAGAAGCTCTGATGTGATTCCGTCTTCGCCCGGCGCCTTGTTGTTTTTAAGCTGTTTCAGGGCCATCCTAATCTCGTACAGGCTGATGTCCGGGATATCTTCGGTATAGTATCGGGTCAACTTGCCTCTTGGATCTTTGGCCAGGCTGCTAACAGGTTTTGAGACCGAGGTGTATAACTGTCCATAGAACCTCTCAACCTCCCTCAGCACCTCTGCTTTGGTCGACGCTATACTACCGTCCTCCCTCTTCAGCTTCGTCAGCTGGCTCTGCCCAATAGACAAGTCTTTTGCAAACACTTTGGAGCCTTTATTCTGCTCAATCGTCTCTTTAATACGATTTGTATTAAAGGTTCGGATGTCGTGCCGCATGGACTTTGATATGCGTCTATTGAGCTGCCTATATGACTTCGCGTCATGAGAGGACTGCAGTTGCAACGAGCGTTGTTCAGCTATGAGGTCGAAAGTATGGTCTGAAAGTTTTTGTGGTCTATTGGTACGATTGGGCTTACAAAACTTAGCGCCAACCATACGGACAGTTCCCACTAACCTGTTATTGATCTCGTCCACCGATGCACAGCTGCTATCTAGTGACTCAAAGCGATTTGCGAGTTCCAGTTGAAAGTTTTCGGGGTTTTGGATACGGGCGCGAAAAGGACGGAGCGTGGACTTCATAAGACGAGACCTCTCAAGTTTAACATCGATATTCAATTTGCCTCTAACCATGCGGTGATCGCTTCCGGTTTTAACCATGTTGATCACGGAGACATCATTGAATATCTGTTTCTTAGTAGTCAATATGATGTCAATCTCATTTCTCGTGGAACCATCAGGGCTTAACCAGGTCCATTTCCTATGAGGTGGCTTCTGGAAGAAAGAGTTCATCATAAAGAGTCCCTCTTTCTCCAGAAAGTCAGCCAACCTCTGACCCCTTTGGTTCCGTTGTCCGTAACCAAATAGCCCCACTTTCAGGTCACTATCGCTTTTTTCGCCCAGCTTTGCATTAAAGTCCCCCATAACAACATTGAAATAGGTCTTAGAGGTATGTATGGCCCTATTAATGTCCTCATACAATGCCTCTACCTCTTCATCGGAGTGTGACGTGGTCGGCGCGTATACCTGAATGACCTTCAGCGAATACCTTTTAGATATTCTGAGTATCAGGTACGCTACCCTACTTGACACACTATCGATGGTGAGAATGTTGTTTACAAGGGACTTGTGAACGAGAAACCCAACACCACCTTGGGATTGTTTGTCACCCTCCCGGTAGAAGAGCAGGTTGCCGGATTTCAGAGTTATCGTGTCCTCACCCTCTCGACGGACTTCGGATAACCCCAAGATATCCCAGTGCAACCTACTCATCTCCTCTTCCAGCTCGATTAGCTTCTCGTCAGTCCTCAGTGTCCGAATGTTGTGTGTTACCAGGGCCAGTCGTCTTTTAGATTGGGAGTGGTAGCCGGGCGTCTGCCGGGGATTCTTAGCACCCCCTGCTCCGCCGTTACCGAGGCTGCTACCGTGGTCCGGAATAGCGGAGCCGCCGGGGACTGGGGGCCTGGTCCTTTGTTGTGAAATCATTTTTTTTTGCATTTGGAGGGGTTTTGCCATACTCACCACGCTTGGCAAGCTATATTGCAGACTCGAAAATAATCCGACAAGTTTACTTTGCTCTATGTCAATCAATCCTAACTTATTGTATTACCACATGGGGTGGAGCGGGTAAAACCTTGCTACTAACCATTGAGAGAGCGCAGAGAGCTGTTCTTAAGGTGTCTACTTTCCGCCCTTTTCTTTTTACCACTAACCTTCTCTATAAATCATGTCAAGTATTAACAGTTCGACAGTTATTCGTAATGAACATAGTACTAAAACAGCACGCAGCCCTTCCTTACAGCATCGAATATACTAAAAAAAGAATGAAAGATTTAGTTTGCCCTCGAAACATAGTCGCTAAATTCCTTTTCACATCAAAATTTTATGTAATATTAGGACCATTTTTATACAATAAGCTAAATGCAATGGCAAATATCTATCCTCTAAACTATAGTAATTGTAAGAAAACTCTTCAACAAGCTCTCCAAACAATGAGCTATGAAGATACAGAAAATTTGCTTGTTGTGTTAAAGTAATTAATAGTTGTATTTTATTATAAGTTTTTATACATTGTTAATTTTAGTTATTTAAATTTAAAAAACAAAAATGTTTACTGATGCGCCACCAGTATGGAATGTGTATTTATAAGATTTTGTATGTTTTTGTTAGCTCTTCTAGCCTGAAACACAGGATCTCCTAGTTCAGGCAAACGTGTTACATAGATTGTAAGTAAGTTTCTGTATTAATTATGTTTTCATGTAATTTAAAGTTTTTATGAATAAATTATCTTATCTTATCTTATCTTATACCTACTGTGTTCAATATGTAGGATGTAAGAAATAACATTGTAATTTTGTTTTATTTGAAAACAATACCTCGATGAGTTTCTTGCCGGTTCTTCTCATCAGAGGTTTTTTCCGAACCGGTGGTAAATATTCTGACATCCAAATGAAATGTAATGAAATGAAATACTTTATTAATAACATAATGTTACAGGTCGATTTGCAGGTACGTACATTTGGTACAATCTAAAATATATGACTGTGATATTATTCATCACTATTGTTACATTTTATTAACAAAAAATAATTATATATTATATATTTTAAACATTAAAATCAAAATAGGGATCAAAGTTAAGTGCTTCCTGGAAGCCTAATTTGAATAAAGTACCTATTTTGATTTTAGACCTTTTGAGTTTGGAAAAAAATTGCCAAAAAAAAAAGTAGAGATAGGGAATAACTATTACTTTAACTAAATAATATCAAATGATTACATTATGTATTAAAATAATCTTGGTTTGTTTAAACAAATTATAGTTAATACTATGGTATATTGTTATATTTTGTTTTAGTGAATAGATTAAATACTAAAGTAATTATTGACACGATATACGTTTAAGTTGTCATTACAGAACATAATATACTTAGATGCATAAACTAGGATACAAATATAGCCTGTACTCAAGGCAAATGATAAGGACGTTGCAATGTACTTGATTCTGAATTAATTGATATAGTTGTTGCAAGATGTGTTATCTTCTTTAAAGTTTATATTTCGAGAATGTATTACATATATAAATGTACAGTTTGATAAGATGTTAAAGGATAAAAATGATTTAAACATTAAATAATTTATTGAAAGGAAGAGATGTGGTGTATAGACAATAAAGGTGCCCTCCGGCCCGCCCGCTCCCCGCACTATGACGACTGACGTCAGGGTGAACGGACGTACCGCAAGAGTACAATACCAAATTGTGTTGTTTCATTGTGCTTCCCTGGTTGCCCCGATAGCGAAAACATCACAATGTTTATAGTTTAGGCTTGCGTTTTTCATACAAAAGTTCATCCTTTCGTAGCGAAAAGAACTTAATATCATTAGACATGATTGCTAAATCCATAAGAAAATTGTATAAGTTTAACTAAATTGTATTTTAAAATGTTCAATGCGTTCGAGGTAACTAGCGTAATTAACTAAAGTTTTTTTTTTCAACATTTTTTACACGGCATTACAGTTGGTGAACTAATGCACCGTGAAAACTAGACTAACAACAAAAAACAGATATAACTATATATTACCTTACACTAAAAACACTCGACTACCTAGTATCCATCCTCTCACAATATCTCAGGCATTCACAACACACAGCCGTCCATCGCCACGCAAGCAAGTCGCACTCCGGTGCTGATGCCAGAAGCTCGTTGAGCATCGCGAGGCCGCGGAGCAGCGGCGAGTTCTTGCACGCTACGGTGCGCGCCGCGGGTACCGCCAGCAGCTCGCGTCGTCGCTGTCTGAGTGTTATTCTTGGGCAATCCGACATGCCACGTAAAACCTGGCAAACGTAAAGCAATAGGCTGTAGTTCCGCCTTACTTCCAGAGAGTTAAATCCCAGGGTACCCAGTAGATATTTAGTTGGGTATAGAAAAGAGTAATATCCATACATTTTTGTATATAAAAACCTGAGAAAGGCTTTTTGAACTTTTTCCAAAAGCAACACATACGTTATTTCGTACGGGTGTCATACAAGTGATGAGGCCTCCAACTTGCTTCTGACTAATGCATTATACACCAATCGTATAGCTCCAACATCATGGAATGCTCTCACATTGCGGATTACAAAGCCCAGTCTCCGAAAACAGCTGGCCGCAAGTGTCTCAACATGGTTGTGGAAGGTAAGGCGCGTATCAAAAACTACACCAAGATCCTTTACGGAGAAGACACGGGCAATGTGCTCCGTCCCGAGTAGGTACTGTGCATGTATTGGAGAGCGCCCCCGGCTGAAAGTGCAGACAAAACACTTGGCTGGATTGAAAAGAAGCTTGTTATCCACACTCCATCGCAAAACAGCGTTGATGTCCTCTTGCAAAGTCTTACAATCAGCTCCCTGCTCTACTCCGTATACTAATTTAAGGTCATCAGCATAAAGAAGACAACGAGCACTCTTAAGGACTGATTCCTAGTCATTTATCATTATGCCGAATAAGAATGGACCCAATATAGACCCCTGACTGACACCAGATCGCGTATGATATGGAGCCGAGACGAAGCATCCGTGCCGAACGTACTGCTGCCGATCACGCAAATAACTAGCGAAAAGCCCAAGTAATTTTGGGGAAAAGCCAATCCGATCAAGCTTCCGCAGCAACACGTCATTATCCACGCGATCTAACGCCTTCTTAAAATCAAAATAAACTACGTCAGCCTGGATGCCCCTGTCAAGGTGTTCCGAAATTGTGTCAACCAAGATCAAAAGATTTGTGTTAACAGAGCGATTCGATCTAAAGCCATGCTGCGAATCACATAAATAAGGTTTGATTTGAGCCAACATGCCCGATGGAGGATGGATTCCAACAACTTTGCTAGAGTGGAGAGAACAGCTATAGTTTTCAACATTGGTAGTGTCACTCATCTTCGGGATTGGCTTTACCCTCGTGAGTTTCCACTGATGCGGATATTGCTCGGATTTGAGCGCCAAGTTAAACATATAGTGTATGGGAACTCTAAGCTGCTCTACGCATCCCTTAACTATATAGGCTGGGACATTGTCAGGCCCAACCGAACAGTTAGATTTAAGGTGCCTTCTGGCCGCCTCTACCTCCTCCATGGATATGTCTATGATATTTACGTAGTTCGCATCACGACTCCTGCTACCATCACCTGGAAAGTTTGGATCAAGGCGAGAACATCAGGTAAGAATACGCCAGAAAAGAAACCCGCGAACGCCCCACCCACTTCACCAACGACAAATTCACGCCCTTCCACATTCACGCGAGACACGAAACCAGACCTTGACTTCATGCTGTCTATGTGCTGCCAGAAAGCACGCGGATTGTCTTTTACCTTGGCCTGGATTTGATACAGGTAACAATCATAGGCAGAAGATATTCGTTTCCTTACATCAGATCTCAGTTTCGCGAAATCGTCGTAAGTAGTGTATTATTGGAGCTTTCAGAACAGTTTCTGTTCTGAAAACCCCAATAGGGTTTTGTTGTTTCGTTTGTCGATTTTCAGAACACAAACTGTTCTGAAAGCCCCATAACAGTTTCGCTGTTTCGTTTGCCGCTTTTCGCTGTTTCGTTTGCCGATTTTCGCTGTTTCGTTTGTCGATTTTCAGAACACAACTGTTCTGAAAGCCCCATAGCACTTTGTCCAAATCCGTTTTAGTCTACGGTTTTAAAACACGTCTTTTAGAACTATTACTCCTTTTCATCGGTTTTGCTCATTATGATATTCTGGTTCTGTGAACCAGATGTTGGTCGCAAAGTTTAAGTCACGATTTGAAACAGCAAAAGCTTGAACACAACACACATTCTAAGGCGGCCAACTCTCAGATTGCATGCAAGGGTCCCAGGAAGCGAATTCCTGGCATAAACCCTCATAGCGCACCACTTGGGTTTGCTATGGTGTTTACAGCACAACACGTCAGGCAAGTTGATCAAGTTTGCGCTGGCGTGATCGCAACCCCCAGGAAGCAGATTCCTGGCAGAAGGCTATGGTTTTACGTGCTTGGGGTATGGGTATCTATACGCTATCGACCGCATAGGTATAGTACCCCCAGATTCGCATTTCGCAGTCAACAGTACACACAGTCCTCGGGTGGCCAATCCGTGGTGCATGGTTTACGTGTTGGGGTCGTCCGGTCGTCAACTTCCCAGCAAACTATAGAACAGAACTTTTATTTATACTAACCATTTGACAAACTTCATTACCGCGATGTAGACCTGGCACTCTGATTGGCTAATTCATGTGACGTCGATGTGACGCGCTATCTAATTACGATTTCACTTTGAAAGCTTAAAATGTACGAGTTAACATAACTTAATAATGAAATATTTCTAAACGTTTAAGAAACCTGCTAATTATCATTGCTTAACATTTTTACAATTTATTATTAAGTTTTTAATGTTATTTTATTTTAACTGGAATATAGTATATTTTATGTTACATAATAATAATAATACAACATATTTAAAGTTCTACTAATCTAATAATTAACATTACTTAATCTTTTTACAATTTTATCAACTAGCCCCTCCGTGGCGTTTAGGATTTCATCATAATTATCTTCTACGATGTACTGCACGGCAACCTCTTGAGACTCGTTGTCCAGTTCAAGATTTGATATACTTATTTTAATTATTCGCCGGCCTTTCTTCATTTTTTTAATGATGTAGGAATTCAATCCGCTGTCGATGTTTTTATTGCATGTCTTCTTCGAGGTTTCTTTTGATCGTTTCGGAATCTTTGGTATAGACACATCTGGAACTCGATTTAAATATTCAGTTTGATACTTCAAGTATGCGTCTATATCTTGAGAGCAGCGTAGTGTATCATCAAATGTAGCTTGAGAATAAAAGGTGTGCAGCGTCGGCTCATCAGCATCTTTAGAGACGATAATCGATTGTGAACTGGAGTTACTCTGTAAAAGAAACATTTAAAATTATTTATTGATAAAATTTATAAAAAGTAAATCGACAAACTGGAACAAATTACCTTGCTACTCCGCGAAACCAGTGCCGGGCTCGTGCAAAATAGCTGCGTCTGTGCGACACATATATGTTCATGCAAAAACCCACCCTCCTCCGCTTCCACACGAAACAACATATATCACACAGACTCAACTACACACCACCACCACTAAACACTAAAACTACACGATCGACGCGCGTTTCGCCTCTATACGAGGCATCATCAAGATCAAAGAAACAGTACGACCGTTCGCTACTTGAACGAATGGCGTACTGACAAACTAAAACAATTTTCTTTAATCCCGCCTACCGCCAACATTTTTGCACAACTACTCTTATTATTTTTCTCAAAGCCTACGCTCAAAATTTAAAAATAAAACAAAAGTACCCCCGTATATTATCACAAACTACCCACAAAATTTATCTCAATCTCAGCTACCCCCATTGTTAAAGACAGAATTTAAGCATACCCGCAATAAAGGAGAAGAAGGAAAATTAACCTGTTCATTGACAATGGATCCCGCGTTGTTGTACCTAACTATTTCCAAATGCTCCAAAACATTCAGACGAAATCCCTTTTTGCAAAAGTGTAATATTTCATAAGAATGAGCATCTGATAATGTATGATCTGTGTCTATCAAATGTTTTGCAAAATTGGACTTCCCTGCGTGCTTATGCCTATAAGATGAAACATGCTCCTTATATCTAATATTAAAACTACGACCGGTTTGTCCTATATAAACGCTACTACAATCGTCACAAGTGAGCTTATATACTCCTGATCTACTCCCTCTTTCTACTTTATCCTTACCATTACATAGTCTAGAATACAAAGAATTATTAGTCTTAAAAGCAACATTTATTTCCTTTGATTTTAAAATATTATAAATTTTATCTGACAAAGGGCCAACGTAATTAATACTTGCTTTATATTTGTTAGTATGTTCAATAGACGGGCCGCTATATAACATGCTATCAGCTATACTCCTCTGTTTCTTTTTAACCAGACTATTTACCATTGTCTCAGTGTAGCCATTTGAATTTGCAATCATGTGTATGGTCTTCAACTCTAAATCAAAATCTTCCCTAGAAAGAGGTACTGTTAACAATCTATGTATGTAACAATGAAAAGCAGCCAGTTTATGATGCCAAGGGTGATTAGAAGAAGCTGGAATAACTGTATCGGTCTGCGTAGGCTTACGATAAATGTGGAACTGATGCTTATTATTTACCTTAGTTATAGTCAAGTCTAAGAAGTTAAGTGAATTATTCTGTTCTAATTCCTCCTTAAATTTTAGGAATTTAAGAAGGAATTATTCTGTTCTAATTCCTTCTTAAATTTTAGGAATTTAAGAAGGAATTAGAACAGAATAATTCACTTAACTTCTTAGACTTGACTATAACTAAGGTAAATAATAAGCATCAGTTCAACATTTATCGTAAGCCTACGCAGACCGATACAGTTATTCCAGCTTCTTCTAATCACCCTTGGCAACATAAACTGGCTGCTTTCCATTGTTACATACATAGATTGTTAACAGTACCTCTTTCTAGGGAAGATTTTGATTTAGAGTTGAAGACCATACACATGATTGCAAATTCAAATGGCTACACTGAGACAATGGTAAATAGTCTGGTTAAAAAGAAACAGAGGCGAATAGCTGATAGCATGTTATATAGCGGCCCGTCTATTGAACATACTAAGAAATATAAAGCAAGTATTAATTACGTTGGCCCTTTGTCAGATAAAATTTATAATATTTTAAAATCAAAGGAAATAAATGTTGCTTTTAAGACTAATAATTCTTTGTATTCTAGACTATGTAACGGTAAGGATAAAGTAGAAAGAGGGAGTAGATCAGGAGTATATAAGCTCACTTGTGACGATTGTAGTAGCGTTTATATAGGACAAACCGGTCGTAGTTTTAATATTAGATATAAGGAGCATGTTTCATCTTATAGGCATAAGCACGCAGAGAAGTCCAACTTTGCAAAACATTTGATAGACACAGATCATACATTATCAGATGCTCATTCTTATGAAATATTACACTTTTGCAAAAAGGGATTTCGTCTGAATGTTTTGGAGCATTTGGAAATAGTTAGGTACAACAACGCGGGATCCATTGTCAATGAACAGGTTAATTTTCCTTCTTCTCCTTTATTGCGGGTATGCTTAAATTCTGTCTTTAACAATGGGGGTAGCTGAGATTGAGATAAATTTTGTGGGTAGTTTGTGATAATATACGGGGGTACTTTTGTTTTATTTTTAAATTTTGAGGGTAGGCTTTGAGAAAAATAATAAGGGTAGTTGTGCAAAAATGTTGGCGGTAGGCGGGATTAAAGAAAATTGTTTTAGTTTGTCAGTACGCCATTCGTTCAACTAGCGAACGGTCGTACTGTTTCTTTGATCTTGATGATGCCTCGTATAGAGGCGAAACGCGCGTCAATCGTGTAGTTTTAGTGTTTAGTGGTGGTGGTGTGTAGTTGAGTCTGTGTGATATATGTTGTTTCGTGTGGAAGCGGAGGAGGGTGGGTTTTTGCATGAACATATATGTGTCGCACAGACGCAGCTATTTTGCACGAGCCCGGCACTGGTTTCGCGGAGTAGCAAGGTAATTTGTTCTAGTTTGTTGATATGGACCTCCGCAAAGTAACGCCTGAATCTATTAATTATTTAAAAGTAAATCTGTAATTTCCAATAATTATTTCAATTTAGGAAGGGACTTACCATTTTTACTAAAGAATGGATGCAAACACTGGCGATCACAAACTACGTGTGTTGGTCTAAAGGTTTCCAGTATGAATGACTTTCTACAAATCCATCTACTTGTTAGGTATGTAACCCGATAAATCAGCACGTGGATGCAGTCAACACAAGTTATAACATGATTTTATGACTATTACATCATAAATTAACTTCATGTATAGGTATGCTTCCGTTGCAGGTTAAGTAAGTTACGCTTAAAATAAAATAAAAAGAAAATGTTACTTCTTTACAAATCATCGCACTCAGTATGGTCAATCTTAACTTGTATTCCATTGACAAAGTTATTCCGTACGCGTTTAATACATTCGACAACACGTTTTTCTAACGCTCGCTCAAGTGTAATTCAATATGCTTGAACGAGACGGATGATAGTATTTGATTTGTGATTATGCATTTGGCAGGTGCAGAATCACCACGTTGTTTCATATCAGTCGATTATAGCGGCGGCTTCTTTGATATCGGCGCATGCCTTTTGTTACAAACGATCTGTTTAACACGACACTTTTGTTTGTTACACACTTGCTTATTTTGCAAATCGGAAACTGAGGTGTTAAACCTTTTAAAAACCTCCTATTTACGATATGTGTTGCTGTACTGTTATAAGAAAATATATGTAATAAATACTTAAAGGTTGAGAACTACTGTAAGTGATGTTAAATTGTTTTAAACTTTCGCGACTTTCACACATATTTATAACATTATCGGGACTTTAGCGCGATAAAAATATATTGTTGATTTACCTCGACGTTTCGGCCATGTTTCAATGGCCGTGGTCACGAGTAGACTGAAGTGGAGGGTATTACTTCTGTTTAGCCGCGCGAGTTTTACGAACTACCCGCACTTAGTCTTGTTTATTTTCCACCGGCATACACCGACACACAATGCTCACAATGTCCGACGATTTATCCGAAGATATATCTCGACGCTTACACTTGCTGATTACAGGATTCCATGATGAAGAGAGTTTATATCCGTCTTCCCGGTTGAAATTTTTGTACTTTTTAATTTCAATCGCTTCACGTACTATTCTAGGATAATAATGTCGTTCTGTAGAGAGGATTTTAGGGTTATGAAGCTCAATCCAATGGTTTGGTCCCGATTCCAGCAAATGCTCGGCAATAGCGGATTTGTTCACCTGGCGATTTTTGACAGCTGCGATATGTTCCTTGACCCTTTCCGCTATAGTTCGCTTCGTCTGTCCAATGTAAGAACTACCACAACTGCAATCTATCTTATAAACGCCCGGTGACTGATAAGGAATAACATTTTTTGGAGATCGTACATGCCTCGCGACTTTGGACAACGGCGTATATACAGTCTTAATGGAGTATTTACCTAGTACTGCTCCAATTTTGTCCGTCACTCCTTTCACATAAGGCATGAATGCAGGTTGTCTCGCTACATCCGGATGTTTCTCCCTACGCTTCCGTCTAGATCGCCATTCACCTATCCTGTATCCGTTACGTTTTAGCACCTCCTGAACGTATTTCAGCTCCTCTTCCACAAACTCAGGGTCACACAGGTCATGCGCTCTGTTAAGTAAAGAGCTCGTTACGGATTGAAGATGACGAGGATGGTGGTGAGATGAGGCGTTTAGATATCTATCCGTGTGTGTCGGTTTCCTGTAAACGGTATGTGTCAGGGATCCATCCATTCTCACCATTACCTTAACATCCAGGAAAGCCAAGCTACGCTCTGATTCTAATTCGTACGTAAATTTAATCTTGGTATGAATGGAATTGAGATGGGCTAGAAACTGTTCTACTTCTGGCTTGCCACCCCTCATAACGCAGAAAACATCGTCGACGTACCGCTTCCACAACTTCACTCCCCAAGGTTGTAGATCAATTGTACTCTCGAAGTGTTCCATCCAGATGTTAGCCATCACTGGTGCCACGGGGCTGCCCATAGCGACGCCATCCATCTGGAGATAGTGCTGTCCGCGGTATAAAAAGTAGCTCCCTTCCAAACAGTTTCTGAGTAATACCATGTAAGACTCCGACATCTCGTGGTCGCTTAACTTCCCCCGGATTACCTCAAGACATTCTTTGAGTGGTACATTGGTGAAAAGTGATTCAACATCAAAACTCACCATAATGTCATCTGGGGTTATCTGGATGTCCTTGAGCATTTCAATGAAATGGCGAGAATCCTTGACAAAAGACGACGTTTTTCCCACAAACGGCTGCAAAACGAATGCAACGTGCTTAGCAAGATCGTAAGTGGGTGATGCAATCTGACTCACGATTGGTCGCAGAGGCACGCCTGTCTTATGCACCTTCGGCAATCCGTATAATTTCGGTGGCTGCACGATCTTAGGCTTGTATAAGCGATCGAAAACGTCTCTGTCAAACAAATCTTCGTAGTCCCTGATTATTGCTCTAATACGGCGAGTGACTCTAGCAGTAGGGTTATATGCCACGGTTTTGTACACCTCAGAGTTATCTAACAAAACCTTAATTGTTTCTCCATAATCTATGGAGTTCATAACCACAGTGGCGTTTCCTTTATCCGCCTTAAGGACCAGAAGGTCTTCGTTCCTTCTTAAATTTCTTAAGGCTAAGCGCTCTTCTGCTGTAACGTTACTCTTCGACGGCTTGGACTTTCTTAAAATAACCGCAACATCCTGTCTGAGCACATCAGCGTCGCCAGATGGCACCTTGTTGCGAATTATAGCCTCCTCCACGCTACCGATGACAGTCTCATAAGGAATTTGTTTAGGCGTTAATGCGAAATTCAACCCCTTTGCCAGGACACTTACCGTTGCATCGTCTATCGGAGTGCCAGATAAATTTACCACCGTACTGGTTAAATCTGAATGTGCAGCTGCCTCACGCCGACCTCTACTCGTTTTCTCGTTACCTCCACGCCCAGCAAACAGTTTCGCGAATTTTTTGTCATGTTTCTCACTACACAACTCGAACTCACGACTAGCCTGCTGATGTGTAATCCGATCACACAATATATTTTTACCGCGCTAAAGTCCCGATAATGTTATAAATATGTAAGTGATGTTTACGCAGAAACAGCTTTTTATGGTTTAACGTTTATTACATTCACTTATTTCAACAAGGAAGCAACACTGCTTTAAAATCATGTTCGTAAGTTTTTATAAATTGAAATAAATTATTATTCAGTGTTACTTAGTATTACTGAGTGTTACTAAAAGAAACTGTAATTTAAATATCCTCGTTCTTTTTACAGACCTGATACGGTGTATTTCGTTGATGAAAAAAATTTCAAAAAACCCAGCTCAAATTCGGAGCTTGAGAAACCTGCTCCAAGTTCAGGTTAAGTAGTTATTTAATATCTTAGTTTTATTTAGGCAGTAACTTAACTTTTATATACTTATTCGCTCTACAGATTTTCAAAATAAATAACAGATAGAGTCTGGCCATCCAAACGTGATACTGAAAATTGCCCGCGATATTTAAAAAATATATCTGTAGCGGCACCCCTCACGTGTTGTCACGTCAGCATTCGAGGAAACAGGACAGGCGTCGCCCGCGCTAACCTATTTTAGCACAAAAAGCTCGGTTCGGGTAACCGATACACAGATACCGCGACCCGCGACACGCGCCTCGCCTGGTTCTCCGTCTTAATTTTAACATTTATTTTATTTTATTAACTGTTGTGTGTGTTAACCTTCTGATTAAATTATAACTTTTATACGTATATCGGACTTTCATTGTTGACAAATAGTTATCCCAGCACAAGAACAGTTAAATATCTATGGTATCCCCACGTGAACTAGGATTAAATAGTTTTAATACTTTCGCATTAAAATTTTATGTAAATTTGCCGTAATACATTAGCGTTTGTACTAGAACTAGAACCACTTCCTGACATCCGGTTAGGCTCGAATTTGGCGTACTTATACTTACTTAACACTTTCGAACGCAACCAAAGATTTCGTAGCGCTAAGCTCGTAGCCGACTACTTGGGAAAATGCGTATGTAGCGAAAACTTTCTTCGAGCATTGCGCCCACGGAACCGGTTCCTGGTGTTTAAGTAAGCCAGGTGACAAAAATCAAAATCAAAAATATTTTATTGTCAATGCACCATTATGGTATCAGCTATATCAGTAAGGTGGTCTGATGATGAAACAAAAGCAAAAATGGCAGAAACTTGAAATTATTAATTTGTTATACCACAGGAATTCTGTATTAAAGTGAAACAGCATACTGATTTTATGATTAATAACCATTTTATTGAATAAAATAACATTCTTTCAACTATCATAGAATCATTATTATCATTATCTGAACTAATCTACAACTATTCTACCTATAACCAACTATCGTACTCAAAATCAGATTCCAAAAACTCAATTGGCTCCTCAGACTCACTTCTCGAGTCCCTGTCACTGGTTACATTTATAATGAAAGGTTCTAATGTTGTGACGATTCTATCTCGTTCTATATATTTTTGTTCCACATGCAGTACATGATCAGTGCATTTTTTCCAGTCCTCTGGAGTTACAGTCCCAAATTCCGTTGAAATCGCTTTTTCTACTTCTTTTACACTTAGACACATATTTTTGCTGCCAACTTTCCTTTTAGCTAAAGTCCATATTTGTTCAATGGCGTTAAGGTCGCAATGGTATGGGGGCAACCGTAGAACTTCATGACCATTTTCTTTTAAAATTTCGTCAACCTCATATTTTGGGTTGGGCTTGTATCTGTCGACCAGACACATCAGCTCTTAAATTTTTGTAACCGAAATTTCTTTCGATTTTTTTTTTAATCGAAAGAAATTTCGGTTACAAAAATTTAATAACGAAAACGGCGCCATCTCTCATCAGCTGTCGGTAGCTGTAAAGGTACCCAGTTGCATATTATAACTTGTTAAAAGTTTCATATAGATGACACCGAGGGTAGTTGTACCCTTAAAATCAATAATGTAATGACCGTAAGACGAAGCACATTGAAAAATTTGCAGGGTATGGCAGAGGCAGTGTGGCGAAACTGGCAAAACGCAAGGCACGGAATGCTGATGTTGCAGGTTCAAGTCCTGCCATTGCCCTAATTTTTCTTTGTGTTGTCATTACAATTTTAATTACATCAGCTCTTCCTTTGTCATGTAAGTTTCATAAGCGATTCCATTGGTAGTGAGTCAATCTTGAATGTCTGCCTTTCTCTGATACATTGTGGGTGGTTTATTAACCTGAGTTGAATGATAACTTGCGTTATCTCTCTTAAATTATCTCTCTTCTCTTAAATTAGGGATTAATTTCTCTTGCAGCCATTTTAAAAAGTTCTATCGGTTCATGTCATGATGATAATCAGCTGACAAAGATTTTGTGCTAAAAACCAAGAGGGCATTGGGTACAAATCCTTTTTCGGACCCGGCATGTACAATAATGAACCGTTTCCCTGGGGAATTTTTTTCAACCACACCGCTAGTACATGGACCTTGCCACGATTTTTTTGGCCTATAATTTTGATGAATATATGTTTCATCCATATAAATTAACGGCTTTTCTTGCTGGCGGTATTTACTAATGGCTCTCAAAAGTCTGTGCCTCCATGCTGCAATGTCATATCTCTCCATGATTATACTACGCTCATTTATATATTTTTTGAACTCGAAGCCATTGGATAATAAAAAATTTCTCAACGTTTCACGACATCCGGTAAATCCAATGCTCTCTCTTAAATCTGTCAACAAGGTACGTAAAGTAGGCACCTGTTTCTTAACTGTGTAGAATTGATTGATCTTCTGCCTGACCGCGTTAATGGCAAAACTATCCAAATTGGCAACTGTTGGTTTATGTGGACGCTTTTTCCCGGGAGTATTCCAAACACCAGCATTAAACTGTCCTTTTTTTTATTCTTTTGATAGTAGCAGTACCAACATCTGAAAATTAAAAATAAAATACATTATATTGTTTAAATAACAGTATAGCTTCTGGTTATTGGAAGCATCAATCACTATGTAACCCACTATTATATTATGAGTGATCTAACTAATCATCCCTATGTGGTAAAGTGTTACATTCCTAACCCGCGACCCCGGGACCAATAGCAGGTGGTGTGGTTAATAAATTGTTTTCGCCAACTGATCAGAATCCAATGTGAGGGTAGGGTCTCACCTAGTGTCTACCCATTTATACATTTCTATAAGAACTGTCTTAATAATATTATTTAACATCTTTTCCCTCACCCTGGCACTATCCTAGTTGCATTTTTGTAGCCCCACTTCCGCTAAAGATATTATTTTTAACTAAATGTGACTTCCTTGCTTATTTATAGCTATATAAATTTGGACTTTAACACTCTTTTAACTATTAATTTACAGTTAAAATATCATACCTGTCATTGCAGAAATTTCTTGCACAAATTGAATTTCTGTTTTGGGTTGACTATTTTCCTCTAGTTGTAGTAAACTCTTCACAGCATTACTAATATCATTCAACTCATTTAGGCTGTTGTCATCAAGTTTATCTCTCATCCTCTCTGAAATAAAAAACATGCAATAAATACCTTTCCGATTATAATCGGAACATAACCTCTAAATGTAGGAGAAACTACTATTTCAAACTGAAACCAACAAGTCAGTCTTCTAGTGACCACGGCCGTTGTTACACGGTCGAAACGTGACGAGGTGAATTGACAATAATTTTATCTACACACATATCATAAATGCTGTGTGTGTGTGCGTGAACGAAAGAGGACGTATATCTCGTCTCCGGTCGTATTTTAATGGCAAAAACCAGAACTACATGCCCGAAACTTACCGTAACTATGACGGAAACCATGCGAAAGGCATAACGCAAACGCCGAAGAGCTAAACTACACATTGGTGAGCTGATTTTTGTGTTATTGCATCTTTTAATAAAACAGAATAACGTCGGTTTAGCACGAACAACACGCACACGCGTAAACATTTTAAAATAACAGCTTAATTGTGCCAAAATGCTAAACAAATATGCGGTATTTAATCACTTGATCAGCTGATAGCTCAACATTGTCAACTAGCTCACCTGTCATTTTTGACAACCGACAGCAACTGACATCTACGTTCAGAAACGGTGACCAATGCGTTTAAGGAGACACCTAGCGCTATAAGTATCGCCAGCTCTGCGCGTGCGCATGATTAAAAAATAAATAATCAAACAAGAAAAATGACTGCAAGACTAAAATGCAATAAATGTAAAAATGAAATTAATAACAGAGAATTTTTAAAATGCCAAATATGCGACAACATTTACGACATCAACTGCGGTAATGTGAGTTTCAAGCGTTTCCTGTTAATGACAAAAGAGCGTAAAACTGTCTGGAAATGCAGAACATGTCTACATCCTGTTGTGCCTAGTACCTCGCGAGGATCAGATAATGGTAATATTTCTGAATCTCGCAACAAGTCCCCTCCTGCTGAAATTGCTGCACGAACTGAGTCAACCAGCTCCAGCTGCAAATCTAAGGATAATGAGGGGCCACGCGACTTAGCTGAAATCCTAAGCTCTGATAAGCTTACGCACGAAAATGTGACGGTGAGGAAGCCAGTACAGAGTACACGACAATACTCCACCGATGCTTTTTCTGATCCTGAGTCCGATGTGGATTCCCAGTCGACAACACTTCTTGACGAAACCTCCATTAGCTTGCCAAACATTTCATCATTTGTAACTTTGGAAGACAGCGAGCTAAACACTCAATTAGGTGCAATGACACTTCAACAAGAAAGTGCACACGAAGAGATCGATCGACTGAACATCGAAATAATCACTATGAGGAAAAAAATGGAGGAACAGGGTAAAAAAATTGACATCTACAAAAAACTTTTAACAGATAAAGGACCCTTTAAAAAATCTACCCCCCTCAAAAAGAGTCTATTGATGAGAAAAACAAACACCGTTGAATATCTCGACAGCGATGACGACACTCCTCAGCTGCTCTCACCTGCAAGTTTCCAACAGGATCAACAGACACTGGCTACAATCACCAACACCCAGGCATATGATCAACATTGTAGTCCAGTACACATCAGCAGAAGGAATAAGCCCCATACTTCATAAAAAATCATCTCCGATCATAAATGTAGCTAATGAAGCAAGCTTAATCGACAATAGCAGTCACAAAAACCTAGCACCTGAACAGGTTTCTCACAAGAGAAATAAACGTCACAGTATATACATACTTGGGGATGAACAAGTATCCGGGCTGTCCGCCGCCATGCTTTCGTCCAGAAAGGGTCAGTGGAACGACAAATATCTACCCAGTGCATTTATCCGCTCAAACGCTACCTCCAACCAGGTACTGGAATACTGTGACAAAATAAAAGAAAACGTACGCGAGGACGACGTAGTAGTCATATGCACAGGGAGCCACGACTGTAATCCGGCTAAGTTCAACATCGACCTTAGCATTTCATTGAATAAACTTTCACATGTTAAAAATGTCTACGTTTTACCAGTTCTATATAATAAGTATCTGAATGAAAAATTGTTAAACAATAATATTAAGTTACTAACCCAATGTTTTCCACAATGTAAATATGTTGACATGAAACATTGCTACAACTCAAAATTAGATTATTTAAATAATGTTAGTTATAAGCTCAATTCTATCATTGACTACATGGAGTACGAAACCCAGTTTATCCAGTTCAAATGGTTAAATAAAAGTTCTTTCGGTAGGAAGCAGCTCACGACCATTGAACAGCCGATCAGAGGAACGATTCCATATTACTTTAAAAGATGCTCCTGCCGACCTCGAGTCATCTCACAGCGTACACAAAAGGAAACCACTAATCATCAAACTAATGAAACGATAAAACCCACAGACACCCTCATTGACGAACTCAACTACACTAATCCAGTACACGTCATTTCAGAAAAAGTAACTAAGTTTTTTCGATCGAACTGAAGGCTTGACTGTTCTTCACCAGAACATTGCAGGCCTATTAAATAAAGAGGATATCTTCGAACTCACAATGTTAGATATTGAAGACGAAGGTGATAGTGTCCATATAATCTGCCTAAGTGAAACATTCATTAAGGTGGGCGACGAATCTAGTCTAGCTCTCAAAAATTATGTATTATGCTCACATTATTCTAAAACAGGGTATAGATATAGACTGTATTCATTTACCCTGGATAAGGGACTTGTGTCAGGAAAGGACATTTGAATGCTGTGGCATAGACATTCCTAACTGCAATTTTATTGTCATATGTATCTACAGGATTCCATCGGCAGACATTGATGTATTTCTAGAAAAACTCGATCGACTGCTTAATACCCTGAACAGGAAATACGACAGGCGGAAAATAATAATCTGCGGGGACTTTAATGTCGATCGGTTAAAACCGAAATTAGAAACTACCAGAGAGTTTGAAAGAACACTGTTAAGTCACAATTACAGGCTTCTAATTAACGAACCAACTCGGATTACTAACCTGTCAAGTACTTGCATAGATAACATAGCTGTAAACTTCAGCAACAAAAACACACCAAAAGTCCGCCACTTAAATCTGTCTGATCATTCGGCCCAAACTATTAATGTATCAGCTACTTTTAAAATTCTTCCTAAGTTAAGGTATATTGAAAGACATGACCTTTCTTAAACAAACTGTGACAAATTTCGCAAGTGTCTGGAAAGCTTGTCGTTTTCAGATATAATGGCTTGTGATAATGCCAACATAGCCTTCAATTTATTACACGACGAGTTACTTTTGTATCATGGACTTTGTTTACCATCGATAAAAGTTAAACTGAACACAAACAGAAAACTCAATTGGGTAACAAAGGGTATAAAAATAGCATCTAAAACTAAAAGAAGATTATATTGGCAACACATTAACAACATAAATAAAGAAACTAAACAAGAAACCAGGGCTTTGTGTTTGTTGTTGTTGTTTGTTGTTTGCCACGTGGAACATCATCAATGAAAATCTTGGTAACAACCAGACAGATTTTGCTGCAAACGACGTAAACTTTAAAGGACAAATATTAACCGATCCTCAGGAGTCGCTAATGCATTCAATAAGCATTTTTTAAACATCGCTGAAATTGATGCAACTACTAATAATTTAGCCCATAGTTCTGTACAACAAAACAGCTCAACTATATATTTGAATCCCACAGATTGCTTTGAAGTAATAAAAATTATAAAATCACTTCCTAACTCCAAATCTTGCGGGTACGATGGTCTAACTACATCAATTTTGAAAGAAAACGCAAATATTCTAGCCTCACCTCTATGTCACATCATAAATCTTTCTCTAATTAACGGTCAATTTCCAGACAGATTGAAAATAAGCGTTATTAAACCTATATTTAAAAAAGGTGACAGAAGCAACTCTGACAACTACAGGCCAATTGCGCTAATTCCGATATTATCTAAAATATTCGAAAGAGTTATGTATGTGAGGCTAATAAGTTTCTTCAACAAGTATGACATTTTGACTGATCATCAGTTCGGTTTTAGGAAAAATAAGTCAACTGCACTAGCAATCCTTGAACTGCTCAAAGTAGTCTCAGTGAGTAGAAAAAAAGACAACCTGTAACGGCCATATTCATGGACATGTCTAAAGCTTTTGACTGCGTTGACCATGATATTCTTCTGGGTAAATTGTACAAATACGGCGTCAGAGGTGACTCTTTTCAATGGATGACAACATATCTATTAGGCAGGAAATGAAGGACGGAGACGACTAAATATTGTGAAAAAAGTAAAACTATATTGAGGTTCCATTCCAAACCAGAACATGTAAAACAAGGTGTGCCGCAGGGTAGTATACTGGGCCCGTTATTATTCCTCGTATAAATCAATGACTTAGTGAGTGCCACTTAACACAAAGTAATTCTGTTCGCTGATGACTGTTCGATCGTTGTCCGCTGTAACAACCCATCAACGTACGAAACAGATGTAAACAAAGCCTTTCAGGATGTAATTGCTTGGTTAGACACCAATAAACTTAAAGTTAATCTTAGCAAAACTAAATTTATGGAATTTTACGCACCTCAAGGTAAACTAAGAGACATCCGAATTACCTACAAAAATGTCAGTATTGAAAGTGCTGTATCTCTTCGTTTTTTGGGCATTATTGTGGATCGTCACAATGATTGGGAAGCACACACAGAACATGTAATTACTAAATTAAATAAATTTGTATTTGCTCTACGTAAATTATCACAAATTGCTTCGCAACATACTGCACTATTGGCATTCCATGGTCACATCATGTCGAACCTCCGCTATGGTCTTATCCTATGGGGCAACTCTAAAAACAGTATTAAAGTTTTTAGAGCTCAAAAAAAATGCCTAAGATCTATATGCGGTTGTCAAAGCAGAGATTCGTGTAGGCCCCTCTTTCAAGACTTGAAAACCTTAACCTTGCCTTCTCTGTACATAAACGAAATGTGCAATTTTGTTAAAAAGAATATTAGCATGTACAGAGTTCTGGCATCTAATCCCAGACCGGCTTCTAAGCTCCATGGATTCAACTTGTGTTATCCTAGCGACCATGGAACGGCATATTTTAGAAAGAGTTTTTTGTACATGTCAGTTCACATATTCAACCACCTGCCTAACGAGATGAAGATGCTAGAATTGCCTGTGTTTAAACATAGACTGTATGAGTGGTGTCTCATTAGAGCGTATTACAGTGTAGCGGAACATTTTAAACAACAACAATAAGTTACGACCCACACCGCTTAATCGTTTTTGCTACACTTGTTTTTAAATTTATTGGTGATGTGATAATTATGTGACAAATCATTATGCTTTTATTTTTATAATTTTTATTTTACTTTTTAATTTTTCAAATTTATTAACAGTTTATGCATCCAATTAATTGATTGACATTATTATTTCACTGATTGACATCACATTTACATATTATTCTTTTCATGACATGACAATGATGTTCTGGTATTCTTTGTTTTATGTATTACTTAGCATTAAGGACTTTAATATTGTACACCGGATATCGGTTGATTGTGACGAACACCAAATTTGTACTAACTTTTACCAACTCGCAATCTGACAATAAATCATTTCATTTCATTTCATTTCATTTTATTTCATTTCAAAAAAAGCATAATTAAACGAATAATATGTTTAGTCCAACGAAATATATCTTGAAATAACTATGGATTATACAAACTATTCAACAAATATCAAAATCATTACAGTGCACTAACCTGTGGCAGCGATTATTTCATGGAAATATCGTTCTTTCTCGCGGAAAGCAGAGGCTCGCTCTTCTTGTTTTGCTTTAAATTTACACATCATTGTATAAATTAACTTCCTAGCTAAACTTTTTATAGGTTTCGACATAATAACGCAAGATAACCGGTTGTTATTCCAAAAATTGACACGACTTGACAACCAACGTACTAGGGTTTGACAAGAATTGAGTATTGCCATATAAAGAATTCTGTTTCAAGGTCAATATCACGTTTCGATGGCCAGACTCTAATCATACCTTTTCTTTTTAATGTTACAGGTCTAAAAAAGTAAAGAATTTAAAAAATAAAATCGCACTCTCGGAATCCGGTGACGAGGTTCCTGTAGTATGGTAGGTAGTAATATTTGTTGTGTTTTTTAACAGTTTGAAATTCGTATCCTATAAATGTGCTTCACTAAATATAAATAAAAAAATAAATAAATATCTCGGGACAATTTACACCAATTGACCTAGTCCCAAACTAAGCAAAGCTTGTACTATGGATACTAGACAACGGATAAACATACATATATAGATAAATACATACTTAAATACAAATAACATCCATGACTCAGGTACAAACATTCATATTCGTCACACAAATATTTGCCCATACCAGGATTTGAACCCGGGACCTCTTGCACAGTAGGCAGACACATGTGCCACTGTGCCATACAGGTCGTCAAATATCAATTCAATTTCTTTCTTTTATATCAATTCTTTGTTATAGGCCTAAGAAGCAAAAGGTATCTAAAAAGAGAATCCCGTTCTCTGAATCTGACGACGAAGTGCCTGTACTAAGGTAAGTAGTATATATTTTAATTTCTAACGAGTTTCAAATTCATGTCCTTTAAATGTGCTTTACATAACACTTCTTTCTTTCAGGTCTAAGAAGCAGAAGGTGTCTAAAAAGAGAGTTCCACTTTCTGAATCCGATGACGAAACTCCTGTACCACGGTATTTTTTTTTTTTAAGTTTTTAAATAATTAGATGACCTTTCCGATATACATGTATGTAATTTTTTTTCTTTATAGCTCTAAAAAACAAAGTCTAAAATCTAGCTCTGATAAATCTGAAGACTTACTATTTTACTGAGTCAATACCTACTGTATTTTATTTCATGTTTTATAATCATATATGTTTGTGGTTTACAGGTCAAAAAAAATATCGCAGGCGCGTCAACAAGTATGAAGCGACGACTCTTCCGGCTGGCTTATTGGCAGCGATAGCGAAGACGAAAGCTTCCGTGCCGAGCACAATAAAGTGGAGCTTCAGTCTACGTTGATACGACAAGTTCCTGGAGGGAAGGTGCGTCGAACTAGCCAACTGTCCGGTGATCTTTTCGTCGAGTTGAAATTATATAATGTTGCTGATATAAAATCCATTGCACCGAAAGATAGATGGGAGAAAGCTCTTGTTAATTTAAAAATTCAGGTAGACTCGAATTCGCCAGAGGTTTCGAATATAAATAAAGCCTTAAAATTATGCAGGGAGCATTTTATCGAAGACGGAGTATTTTATCGTGATTTCAAATAATCATAATTCTTACTAAGTATACCTTTATTTGTAAGATTTGGCTTTAGTCTAAATTAATTATTTAATAATGAGTAGTAGGTCAATATTTTGTTCAGTTTGCGAAACATCTGTTCCTAGTCGTGCATTTTCTGCGCATTTACGAAGTACCACGCACAAGAATAATAACTCTATCGATAACGGCGATGGTATTCAAAAAATTGCAAGCGCTTTTCGAAGTAGAATAGCGTCATACCGCGTGCGCGGGCACGATGACGACCTTGATCATGCAAGTCCCCCTGCCGAGTTTATGCGCAGCCTTCGCACTCGCGTTCATCAGATTTTGGATGCAAGGCCATCAGTTTTCAGTAGTATCAAAGTTAATTTTGAATTATTCGCAGAATTTTCTTTACTAAAAAATGATACATGTGAAACAAAGTCATTTACAACGCAAAATACAGTTATACATCAGAATTATGACTTCAATGATATATTTTCAAACCTTATACACACGATTTCTCGGAAAATTGATGAATTTCAAGAGAGAGATAGTGGTTGGGCTTTTATGCGAAATTTATACCTAGAGTCTTGTATACCTAGGGTCTTATCTTTTTTTATGGGGATCTGCTGCAGATATTGAGTCCGTTTTCATTTTGCAAAAAAGGGCAGTTAGAGCAATTTATAATATGGATACTCGTGAGTCATTAAGGGAATTTTTCAAGGAAATAGACATCTTAACCCTACCGTCGCTATATATTTTTGAAATAATCATGTACGTTAGGAAAAATATATGCAATTTCCCTACCAACGTCGATAAGCCAAAGGCTACTAGAAATACAGGAAAGCTTAAAGTTCCAACTTACAGACTGGCTAAAACCAATAAGTCGTTCATGGGAAATTGTGTAAGATTTTACAACAAAATTCCAAAAAACATAACTGAACTAAATGATACAAAATTTAAATCTATTGTCAAGAAGACATTAATTTCTCGGGCGTATTATAAAATCAATGACTATATCTTGGACAAGGATGTTTGGAAATGATCCCGATCTGTATTGGCGATCCCTGGCTCCAAAGATTGTACACCTGCTGTGTTAAATTGTTAAATTGTAAAAATGTTGAATATTTGAGATGTAAAATAACATTGTTTTGATTTATTTAAAAAATTACACCTCGTTGAGTTTCTTGCCGGTATCTTCTCATCAGAGGTTTTTCCGAACCGGTGGTAAATTTTTTGACATTCATAAGTGCTACCTGTAAGCCTAATCTGAATAAAATATTTTGACTTTGACTTTGACTTTGACTTTGAAAGAGGTAAACATCAGTAAATATAACCGCTGAAAGCGTCAGGATTCATAGATTTACCTAAAAATATAAAACTAAAACGAGCGTGTATTAATATACAAAATAATGATGCGTTTTGCTTTTTATGGTGTGTGATGGCTTCTTTATTTCCCGCTAAAAATAATGTTCATAGGGTATCTTCGTACCCTCACTACGAGAACGTTCTCAATATCGATTAAATGACATCAAAATTTTTGAAAAAAAACAACCAACATATCAGTGTTAATGTGTATGCACTAAAAATAAAACTGAAGTCGTTGGTCCGCTGTAAAAAACCGCATGCCGCAAGCAATATCATGTTTATTTATTAATGTTAGAAAACGGTCGACAAACTCATTATTGTCTTATTAAAAATTTAAGCAGCCTGCTTAAAAACCAATTAAGAATACACAGGGGATCATTTTTTCTATGTGAAGAATGTATGATATTTTTTTAATAGTGAAAAAAAAATTGATGCTCACGTATGTGGAGGTGTAAAGACAATTTTACCCAGTCAGAATGAACAAATAGAATTTAAAAAATTTGAACGTATGCAAGATATGCCTTTTGTAATATATGCTGATTTTGAATCTTTATTGGTACCAAACACGAATGAAAAAAAGAGTTCACAATGTACTATTAAATTACAAGAACATGTGCCAGCGGCATTTGCGTACTATGTAGTGAGTTCATACCACAGTTCTCTCAACAAATTCGTGTCATATCGTGGAAAAGACTGTGTAGGTAAATTCCTCGAATATCTGCAGAGGGATATATGTACAATAAGCAATATTTATTCGAGCCCAAACCAATGGCTATTACTGAAAAGGAAGAAAATGATTTTTTGAATGCTCGATATTGTTTTCTTTGCAGCAAGTTGTTGCTCGGTGACTCAGTAAGAGATCATTGTCATTTAACAGGACGTTATAGGGGGGCAGCTCATTTTTATTGCAATATCCGCTATCGTTTACCTGTATTTGTGCCCGTATTTTTTCATAACCTATCAGGATACGACAGTCATTTATTTATACGTCAGTTGGGGGAAATGCCAGGACAAATTAAAGTTATAGCGAAAAATAAAGAAAATTATATTTCATTTACAAAATACTTCATCAATAATCGAAATGAATTTATGTCTGTTCGTTTTGTGGATTCATTCAATTTTTTAGGCGCTAGTTTGGAAGAACTTGTAAGCACTTTAAACAAAGAAGACTTTGTTCATCTTTCGCATTTTTATTCGTTAGCAGAGCATTTCGACCTACTGAAACGTAAGGGTGTCTATCCATATGAGTATATGAATAGTTGGACTCGGTACGAAAAGCGATGTTTACCACAGCAACATTATTTTTACAACTCGTTAACCAATGACATCATATCAAAATATGATTACGAGCACGCTAAACTTGTCTGGAAATCATTCCAACTTAAGAATTTAGGGGAATACACTGATCTTTACCTTAAGTCTGATGTACTGTTATTGGCTGACATATTCGAAAAGTTTCGCCAAACTTGTAAAGTTAACTATAGACTAGATCCTGCTTTTTATCTGACCGCTCCAAGTTTAAGCTTCGATGCTATGTTACTTATAACAAATGTAAAATTACAGCTTATTAATGACCTTGAAATAATTAGAATGATTCAGAAGGGTATTCGTGGGGGTATATGTTTATGTTCTAATCGATATGCGATTGCAAATAATAAATACATGCCTAACTATGATCCGAGTATTCCAAACATTTTTTATTATATATAGACTGTAATAATTTATACGGTTATGCCATGTGTGGCAGTTTACCATATGCTGATTTTAAATTATTACAACAGGATGAAATCAAAAATCTCGATATCCGGTTAGTACCAGATAATTCAGATTATGGTTATATTTTAGAAGTGGATTTAGAATATCCTGAATATTTGCATGACTTGCATAATGACATTCCATTCTGCCCGCAAAAATTCATACCTCCTGGTTCGAAGCAACCTAAACTTATCCCAAATTAATATAATAAATATGAGTACGTCATTCATTACATACATTTAAAAACATGTTGAAATCATGGTTTGATCCTTAAAAAAATTCATAGAGTAATAAAGTTTAAGCAAAGTCAATTTTTAAAACAATATATAGATCTAAACACGCAATTAAGACAAAAAGCTACATCTGTATTTGAGCAAAATTTATGTAAACTATTAAACAATGCTATTTTTGGAAAGACGTTGGAAGACCCCGAGAAAAGATTAAATGTTATGTTAGTTAATGTATAGCATGATAATAAAAATAAAACGAAAAAGAAGTACGGAGCCGAATGTCTAATAGGCAGACCTAATTATCATAGTTCAACCATTTTTACTGAAAATTTCGTAGCCATACAAATGAAACCAGAATCCATAAAACTTGATCGACCGATTTATATCGGATTTACTGTTTTGGAAATATCCAAATCACATATGTATGATTTTCATTATTCTCATATGAAACCTTTTTACGGGTCTAATTTAAGTTTGCGCTATACGGATACAGACTCTTTATTGTATTCCATAAACACTGAAGATTTATATGCAGATATTAAATTACATTTTCAGCCTTATTTTGATACCAGCAATTATTCTGTAAGTAACACCTATGGCATAACACGTCAACATAAAAAAGTACCAGGCTTGTTTAAAGACGAACTCGGTGGCGAAATAATAAGTGAGTTTGTAGGTCTCAGGTCTAAATTGTATTGTATCAAAACTGAAAAGAAGCAATTGAAAAAAGCTAAAGGGACAAAAAACATTTAAGTAAGTAAGTAAGTAAGTAAACACTTTATTGTACATAAAACACGGTACATACTATTACAATTAAAATAAAATAGTACAAAGGCGAGCATATCCCTGTAAGGGATCTCTTCCAGCTAACCTAGGAAAGTTTTACATAAAAATTACAAGGAGAGACAAACAACAAGCGTCCACCTACAGCTAAATTAACAAACAACAACAATATCAACATAACTACCAATAATGCACAGAACGAAAAAGAAACCATATATATTGTTACCCGGTCAGGTACAGAAGTTCGCCCTAGGGGATTTTCGAGTGAAACAAGAATTATAATATAACAATAGGTTTTTATTGAAATAAAAGCTCCCTAGGACGACTAGAGACTCTAGGTCGTAAGTTCGTAATTCTTGTGCCTAATTCCTAACTTGAGTCAATTAACGTGATCGCTCGCACTCCCCTGGCCGTGACCCGACGTGTAGTAGCGTAGGCTTGAGGTCCGGCAGGTCTCCGTAGGCTGCAAGGGCGTAGAAGGCTCGGCAAGGGTACGGTTGTCCAAGTAACCGGCTGGTAGCAGCTCGGTCAGGGTACAGTGTCCAAGTAACCGGCAAGAGGTGCCCTGCAGGTGGCTCGAGGATATGCGAAGCTTGGGGAACATGAGCCCGTAGGTAGTTAAGTAGTCCGAAGGTAATTGGGTAGCCCGTAGGTAGTTGGTAACCCGTAGGAAGTTGCCCTGTAAAGATTTAGTGCTTTACAGGCTGGCCACTAGCGGGAACTGATGCCATACTGAAGCTCGAGGAGACGAGAGTCCAACCAGGGAGCTAGAGCTCGCCAAGTAGTGGTGTGGCATCAGTTCGAAAGGTTTACAGGTGGCAAGGTAAGGAAGAAAAAGCTAAGTTACATTTAGAAAGAAAGAAATAGTGAAGTTAAAGCTCAGTGACGGTTACGGTTTGAAAATACAATGTGCGACCGTTGAGCAAGTAGATTTAAATTAATAATTATTACAAAGACTTAGAAATTTACAGAAAGAAGTTAAATAAACGGTCGCAGGATTTAAGCTAGAACAAATTAAGATAGAAATAAATTAAATACAATCTGAAAGAAACACATACACGAAAAATACAATTTTATAAAAACAATTTAGACAGTTATTAGCAGAGAGAGAGCTTACCAGTTGGGCAGAGGTTTCACCGTTTAGAGGTGGTTGTAGTGATGTAGAAAATATGAGCTCTCTGACAGCTGCAGGGGTTTTTATAGCCCAATTCCTGAGCTTCCCTTCCAGAGGAAAGGGGTCGTAACTAATTCAAACAAACCCCGCCCCTAACGATTCTAAATGTTGCCAGCGCTTATTTATACCGATTGGTAAAGTAAACGCTGGCTTTAGCAGCGCCCTCTAGTGTGGCTCGAAGTGATATAGCACAGCGTAACAATATATAAATAGATATAACAAGTAGTGACTGAATAGAATACTTAAATAAATGACCTAAAAAACATGTTTTGCGAGATTTAGATTTTGAAAAGTATAAAAATGTATTATTAACTAATGAAAGATTAAGAAAGACAAATATTGTATTTAAATCATTGAAACATATTATTTTTACACAATCTGTGCAAAAAGTAGCATTATCATCAAATAATGCCAAACGCATTTTACTAAAAAACCAAATCTCCACGTTATCTTGGGGTCATAAATCTATGTTTTAGTAATAGCCTTAAGACTTTGTTGACTTTGTTGTGATTGTTTGTTTAAGTAAATGCTTAAGTTAGATGTAAGTTGTTTATTATGAATAAAAGGTGTATTTGTTTTGTATTAATTTCTATAGTAAACATTTTTTCCTTCAATATAATATGTGTTTCATTTATTTTTCAGACCTGCCTAGATCAATAAATTCTAAAATATTGCTTTTGTGTTAAGGTGGACGAACTTTATAAATAAAATAAAAATGCATTGCTTGACAATACACTAATTTATTTTAACCATTAATATTATTTGTCACATTTCCTATACCAATTTCTAATACAAATTACATTTTTCAAAGCACATTTTTTTAAATGTTTAATACAGTAAAAGTTCGTGTTACCGTCATCAGTTACCATTTTATACAATTCTTCAAAATTTGGACATCCTATTTCTCCTATTTCAGTAACATCACAATCAGAACATAATTCTTGTACCCATCTTACTTTTTCTAAGCCTTTCACAAAAATGGTCTTATTTTTTAAGAATGGTTGTACGTATCTTATAAATTCTCTATAATCAATAATTCCTTCACTCCATGTTATACCATACGTTTTTTCTATCCACCGCACTTGACGTCGTTCTTTATCAGTTAACTTAGAATAAGAGAACGGCGGTTTTATTAAATAAACTTGTGTAAAATTTTCTGTAGCCACTGCTAACTCCTTCATAATAAAATTATTGTCCTTGTCTTCGAAGCCTTGCACATCGATTATATAAATATTTGAATTCATGATATTTTCTTTACAATTGAGGTTATCGGTTTATATTCTACTATGCACTCGTTCAGTATTAGACAGTAAGCGGACGTATTGTCGGGAATTTCCGAATCGCATTCAATTTCTGTTCTAACGTCAATAGGTCCTGTCTTTAATCTTTCGTTTTGTCGAGAACAGTCAATTAAAAACAAAAGACAACTTTTAAAATCGTGTATGGTTAACAACGGTTCAGCGCGACGACCGTGATATAACTGTTGAAATCTAGCATATTGTTCATATAATAAAGCATAATTGTTAGATTCAAAGTTTACATTCAGGCCTTCGTATGGAAAATAAATAGAATTTAAAAACACTTTAACTTCTCTCAAACGACAGTGATCAAAACGAGAATAGTCTGCATTTGATAAGTTTTTCCTATTCGTAGACAGAGATAGTATAACGAAACGTGGTTTTTCTATTTGGGTTGATGTTTTTACTGACCAGGTGTGTTTTGTGGTTTTTGGCAAATATGGATATTCATAAAGATCCCAGGTTCTAAATGCTAAGCTTAATGCAAGATCTTTTTCCAACAACTTAAGCATGTTAATTCTTTGACGGTCGGAAACCTTTAATATCGTCCCCTTACTGCTAAAACCGACTAACTGCATCAATGATAGTTTCGAGAAAAACGCATTTAAAGGTTTGAGTGGTACTTTCTCTAACAAAACCTAACATTAATTGAAGTGTTTTTGTGTTTTTATTTAGATGGTTTATCTGTAAGTAAAATAGTATGAGGAAATTTAGCCTATACCCAATATAAGTAGGTAAAATCACGCTTTGATTAAAAAAAGTGGCGCAGATAGTCGGTTTTGCCTGTAGGGTATGTGTAACGTTTCGAAATGAAGCGCCATTAAAGTATTAAAATGTAACTAGTATGTTTTGTCACTTAGCTAATTTTACAAACTGTACAGGTCCAATGGGGCGAAGCGAGATTCTTTGTAACGATTGCAGTTATATTGCTTCTATTCTATTTGTAAACAAATTATCATGGAGTTAGATTTACAAATCTGACGATTATTTGACTAATAAAGCAACATTGAACATCAGACTAGACAAAGATGACCATTTTAATAACTATTTAACAATAAATATTATGGAAATTAATCCAAAAAGTCCCTTGTAACCACAGGGAGGAATATAAAACCTAAAAAAACAATAACGTGTCATCGAATAATCACAACAAGGAAGTTTTTGTTCATTATCCGATGGGTAAGTAATACGGTTCAAAGAAAATAAACAACTCGCTTTATTTACAGTATTTACAATTAATTATATATTCAAGGGAATTGCATAGCGGACAGCTCTTGAGGCACGGTGACAGAGTGCTAATCATTTTTGTTTTGCCGTCCAGTAGCTGCGCGCGGTGTAGGCGTCACCAAGCAGGTGCATTACCGAGCTAGGTGGAAGTACAGTTGTGGCCGAGGAGTCACATATTCCCCCTGGACAGAACACCTGAAATCTGACCACCCTGCCGCTCCGCGTCCGCTTCTCGATCGGTACGGCCGGACTAGCAGGAACGGATACTTTGGGTGCATTTGCCTCGCGCACCATGTAGGCTGGCTTAAGTCTATCGATGAAGACAGTATTTCTCTTGCCTTTGATGTCAACAGTGAAAAATTTCGGTTGCCTTTCCAATACCTTGTAGGGTCTTTCGTAAGGCGGCTCAAGTGCGCCACGAACACTATCGACTCGCAGAAATACATGAGTGGCGGTATGCAAGTCACGAGGTATGTAGAAAGGTGAAGTCGAAGTGTGCCATGTCGTTGATCTTGGCGTGAGTTTAGCCATATGCGATTGAAGACGTGTCGCGAATTCTGTGATATCTGCCGTCTTGTAGTCATCTTTCGGCGACAGAAACTGACCAGGTAGACGCAGCGTCTCGCCGTAGACAAGTTCGGCCGGAGTGGCGTTTAGGTCTTCCTTCACAGAATTTCTTATGCCCAGTAGGATCAGGAAAAGGGCTTCTGTCCACTGGGTAGAAGAATGGCACATAATCGCTGCCTTGCTGAGCTGTCTATAAAGTCGCTCGATAATCCTGTTGTTCGCAGCTGGATGGTAGGCAGTGGTATGAAGATGGCGCGCACCAACCATGCACGTGAGAACTTGGAAGAGGTGGCTCTCGAACTGACGACCACGGTCCGTCATCACTCGCTCCGTACAACCAAAGCGAGCAAACCAGCCAGACACTAGGGCAGCGGCACAGGATTCGGCAGTACAGTATCTGTGTACAGTGACGGTGAGACATTATCTGTATTCAGAAGACGGGTAAGAGGTCCTACGATGTCGAGATGAATATGAGCGAATCTCGACGAAAGAATATGAAATGAGGAAAATGGTGAAATGGTATGACGAATGATCTTACTCTGCTGGCATTTCAGGCATTACCTGGCCCACTCTCTAGAGTCTTTGCAAATCCCTGGACGCACAAATCGCTCCGTGACCAGTCGCACAGTTGTTGAACTTCCAGGATGATGAAGACAATGTAGCATGTCGAAAACTTGCTTGCGGAAAGTGGCGTGACATAAGGACGTGATATATGCGTAGAAGTGTCGCAGAACACAGGTTAGCCACTGTCGAATGTAGGCATCTTCTTTAGTTTCAGTGTGGAGTCATGAAGGAGCAGGTCTGGCAGTTCTGGATCAATATCCTGAGATCGTGTAAGCGCCTGGTAATCGATGCATGCAGCTACTTTTTCGACACGAGATAAAGCGCCAGCAACGGCATTGTCTCTCCCGGGTAAGTACTTCAGTTCAGTAGTGAATTGTGAGATGAAATCAAGGTACCTGAATTGCCTTGGTGAACATTTTTCTCTGTTTGTGGAAAAAGCGAAAGTGAGAGGCTTGTGATCTGTAAACACGATGAAAGATTTGGCTTCTACCATGTGACAGAAGTACTTGATGGCTTCGTAGACGGCTAAGAGTTTGCGGTCGTACGGACTGTACTTCTTCTGCGATGGAGTCAACTTGTGCGAGTAGAATGCCAATGGCTCCCAGTCTTCACCTCTGCGCTGCTGTAGAACAGCGCCAAGAGCAACATCAGATGCGTCGGTGACAAAAGCTAGGTCTGCAGTAAGATCAGGATGAGCTAGCAGTGTTGCTCTAGACAGAGATAACTTGCAGTCTTCGAAAACCTGGAGCAGCTGTGGAATCATGTCAACCGGGTGTGATCCTTTAATCTTCGGCCTAGCGAGTTCAATGGGGCTTGTATTTGAGCAGCATTGGGAACAAAGCGTCGATAAAAGTTGATTATTCCTAGAAAACGTCTTAGTTCCTTAACGATTTTTGGTGCTGGTTAGTCCTGGATAGCGTTGACTTTCGTCTCCAATGGCTTGGTCGGTACCAAGCCATTCGCAGTCGCAGTCGCAGTAACACGTTATCCGAGGAAACTTCAGATTTACCAAATGTGCATTTTGAAGTGTTGACCACCACTCCGTAACGTTTCAGTCGCTCGAAGAGTTGACGAAGGTACTTTTGTGATCTTCTAAAGATGGTGAGTAGATCAAAATGTCATCGATGTAGCCATAACAGAAGTCAAGACCTGATAAGACTTCGTCAATGAACCTCATGTGCAGTCTCGATCAAGGTTGAAATGCGACTAAGTGCAGGGAGGGGCTGCTTACGCACTCTTAAGCGGTTTTGCCTGTACCATAACTCTGTCGCCGATAGGAGAAACGTTACATTCAAAACCAAATATTTTACGTTTAGTTTGATTTTGCAGTTGAATATTTTTATCTATGCAATAATTTAGTACAGGAAAAAAATACGAAGGGTAGGTTTGATTGCTTTTTCAGACGTCCGAAATGCCATATTTGTTTTATAGTTTACAAGAAAAAACGACTATATATGTTTTAGTCGCTTTATGGAGTAATAAAATTGTTGTTTTATTCAATAACATGCACTTAGTAGCTTTTGCTAGTTATTTATTTCTGAAAATCACCAATAACCTACCTTAAGCTGGAGGCTAAATCAAGAACGGAGGTTCGTATCCAAAAAGGGGTTTTTGCACCAGATAGAGCTTGGAAAGCGTATTCTAACGGTACTGCTAACTCATTTTTGCCAAAAAGGGAGGTTAGTCGGTTTTAGCGGTAAGGGGGCGATATGAGGCATTCGCCAAACAATTTTATGGATATCAATCTCATTCAAGACCTCATTAGTATTAAGTGTTACTGCATTCAAATTGGTATTGCTACGAAGCAGAATTAATTCATGTTTACAGTTGATTATTACTTTGCTGAAGTCTTCAGCAAATCCTAAGATTTTTTTTAAATGAATAGAAACGGCGAAACGTCCTTCTTCTATATTTTTTGTACCATTTAAATCCCAGCCCCAAGCTTTCGACATTCTTGCTTCATTCTCATTCATAGACAATAAGGATTTAATAGTCGTAGTCACACCTGCATTTTTCACTGTCTATTTCAACCCCATTTAATTCATATCGAATATCTTGAAATAGAAAAAGAAATGGGTTATTCGTAAATTGAACACTTTTTACTTTTTCTTTTGTTTCTCGGTTCTAAACATTTACGATCCCCTCCAAATACAATGTGCTCTCAGAGGGTAACACATACAAGTCTTGCTGATTAATAGGTATTCTGATTTCATCGTTTCTGTTGAACGTGGTTACTTATGGCTTATATGAATGAATTTCAAAGCCTTCGATACTATTGTCTTCTACAAAGCTATCTGTCACGTTTAAATATTCACTCATTTTAATAATCCAATCAATTTTAGAAACTTGATATTCTCCTTATTCAATTTAATGTTGGTAGATATTCTTCTTTTGAAGATGTTAGCTGGACTAATTGGTGCAGGTTGGTGTGCACAGCTTTTATTGAAATCTATCATTATTTTTACTTCTTTTTATATGTAAGTATAGCTGAAGTTCTTCACCGCGTAAATTACTTTGGTTAATTGGAAAGTAAATAACGTTTTTAGGGACCTCAATTATACGATATCGTGGCGGGACGTTAGGAACAAATTCGTGTATTATATGACTGGGTTTTCCGTTTACAAAAGAACCACTTATAAAATCACATTCGATCCTGATGACTGTTGTTGATAGAATGGTAATAGGATTGCGAGAATGGTGCATTATATTAGCTTTTAATGTTTCATTTTCAAAACCTAACATTTTGCCAATAGAATTGCTTTTTTCGAAGTGAATATCCTTTGAACAAAAAATATTTGTTCGCAATGTATTATTATTACAAGATAATTTGATCGTACAATCCTTTACATTATCTTGTAAGTAATCGCTAATATCTTCAAGTTCATATGAACCTCCAGGTATTTCAAGTACTTCTTTCTCGCCATACGAAAATTGATTGTTTCTCAGGTCAATATTAGGTATAGAATTAAAAGTTGAAAAGTATAATAGTCCGCATTCGTACTCTTCATCTAGTTGTAATGGTGGAGAGTAATTAGTTGTAACCGTAGCAGAAAACCCCGTAATGGACAGGGTGAAAGACATCTTTGCAATGATACCATAAAAGGAATGTGTTATAATTTATTGTGTTTTTTCCAAAACTTTCTAAGATATTTTAAGCACAAATGACCGAGATATTTTAAGGACAATTTTCATAGTTATAAAATACATCATAATCTTTTAAATATTCTAACAACTCTCGAGGAGGTTTCAAGTCTCCATAACTATCAAAATATTCACAATACGTATTACATTTTACATAGGCTACCCAGTGTGTTCCTGCATTTTCAGTACTATCTAAGTACACAATTGCACATTCTAAAAGATTAGGTTTCTTCGGTAAGTTGTCACGCATAAAAACTCCCCTAAAATGAGGTATGTCGGAACTGTAATTTAAGATGTCTATATTAGTCAGGGCTCTCCTCGGTAGCCTTCTATTTAGTTTTTTGTGTTTAAATATAAACCGTTTCCTTTTTTATAAGGTTTTACGTATAATCCTTTTCCCAAAGCAATGGATTCCATCATTTTATTATGACGATTTTTCTGAGCAGATTTATAATCATATACTGCCTTAGCAATACCTGCCGCTCCCCCTGCTAAAGACCCGAGAGCAGACAGCCCGGCAAAAATTGGAATCAGTGGCAAAATACCACCGATTTTTGGTATCGGTATTACGCGCGGCAAACGTATTTGTCCATTTTGTGCTAATAACTTTTTTGCCGCTTTATAGGCACACGTTATTGTTGAAGCGCGGTTTTTCGGTTTAATTTTTTTGATTTGCGATCGAATTTTGGAAACTATTGTTTTAAATGATTTTATTCAAGCACCAGCTTTTATTTTGCGGTCCATAACTTTGCTAACAAGCCATGATGCAATTTTTTCTCCTTTGCTGGAATCTTTAGATTGGATTCTGTGTTTTGCCATTTCTAGTAACTTTAAATCTGCTTGATGTCGTCGTTTTAAATCTTGATAGTTAGTATAAGCTATGTCGTGTTCCATACAAGCGTCATCCAGTTTGTTAACACCTCGATCACCTCTTTGTATTCTTTTCGATAGCTTTGTTCCAAGTCCGCAATAATTATAACCAGGTAAGTGCAGCAAACTGGAACAAATTACCTTGCTACTCCGCGAAACCAGTGCCGGGCTCGTGCAAAATAGCTGCGTCTGTGCGACACATAAATGTTCATACAAAAACCCACCCTCCTCCGCTTCCACACGAAACAACATATATCACACAGACTCAACTACACACCACCACCACTAAACACTAAAACTACACGATCGACGCGCGTTTCGCCTCTATACGAGGCATCATCAAGATCAAAGAAACAGTACGACCGTTCGCTACTTGAACGAATGGCGTACTGACAAACTAAAACATTTTTCTTTAATCCCGCCTACCGCCAACATATATGTGTCGCACAGACGCAGCTATTTTGCACGAGCCCGGCACTGGTTTCGCGGAGTAGCAAGGTAATTTGTTCCAGTTTGTTGATATGGACCTCCGCAAAGTAACGCCTGAATCTATTAATTAGGTAAGTGGAGCTCAAAAGGCAAGTTATTAATCAAATTGTTAAGGAGTCCACTTCCTTGCATTGCTTTACGATAAATGAAGGGAAGACAGGATATACATAAGTTATAAGTTAAATAACATCCTCTTTACTTATCCAGCTATTTTCTTTTTCACTGAGACCTAACCATTTAACAAACAGCTTTTTTCCTTTCTTTCTTATGACTTTTTCAACTAAATATATATTTGGAAACTGAGTTTTTTGAAGCTCCGGTTCATAAAATGAACCTAGTATTTTGTTATGATGGGAATCTTCTATTTGGTATGTAACTGGATTTGTGTTTTTGACGTTTGTTATCGTAAATAGTTCTGTGGACCAGTTTGGTGTATACCCTTTTTTAAAAGTGCTTTTGAACTTGCTTATTCGAACGATGTCTCCAATTTTAAACTTTTTTCTTTTAGAAACTGAACGATAATGCATGTTCTCTATATTGCTTCGTATAATGTGCTCATTAGAAAGATTTACATGTACAGGTCCAATGGGGCGAAGCGAGATTCTTTGTAACGATTGCAGTTATATTGCTTCTATTCTATTTGTAAACAAATTATCATGGAGTTAGATTTACAAATCTGACGATTATTTGACTAATAAAGCAACATTGAACATCAGACTAGACAAAGATGACCATTTTAATAACTATTTAACAATAAATATTATGGAAATTAATCCAAAAAGTCCCTTGTAACCACAGGGAGGAATATAAAACCTAAAAAAACAATAACGTGTCATCGAATAATCACAACAAGGAAGTTTTTGTTCATTATCCGATGGGTAAGTAATACGGTTCAAAGAAAATAAACAACTCGCTTTATTTACAGTATTTACAATTAATTATATATTCAAGGGAATTGCATAGCGGACAGCTCTTGAGGCACGGTGACAGAGTGCTAATCATTTTTGTTTTGCCGTCCAGTAGCTGCGCGCGGTGTAGGCGTCACCAAGCAGGTGCATTACCGAGCTAGGTGGAAGTACAGTTGTGGCCGAGGAGTCACATATTCCCCCTGGACAGAACACCTGAAATCTGACCACCCTGCCGCTCCGCGTCCGCTTCTCGATCGGTACGGCCGGACTAGCAGGAACGGATACTTTGGGTGCATTTGCCTCGCGCACCATGTAGGCTGGCTTAAGTCTATCGATGAAGACAGTATTTCTCTTGCCTTTGATGTCAACAGTGAAAAATTTCGGTTGCCTTTCCAATACCTTGTAGGGTCTTTCGTAAGGCGGCTCAAGTGCGCCACGAACACTATCGACTCGCAGAAATACATGAGTGGCGGTATGCAAGTCACGAGGTATGTAGAAAGGTGAAGTCGAAGTGTGCCATGTCGTTGATCTTGGCGTGAGTTTAGCCATATGCGATTGAAGACGTGTCGCGAATTCTGTGATATCTGCCGTCTTGTAGTCATCTTTCGGCGACAGAAACTGACCAGGTAGACGCAGCGTCTCGCCGTAGACAAGTTCGGCCGGAGTGGCGTTTAGGTCTTCCTTCACAGAATTTCTTATGCCCAGTAGGATCAGGAAAAGGGCTTCTGTCCACTGGGTAGAAGAATGGCACATAATCGCTGCCTTGCTGAGCTGTCTATAAAGTCGCTCGATAATCCTGTTGTTCGCAGCTGGATGGTAGGCAGTGGTATGAAGATGGCGCGCACCAACCATGCACGTGAGAACTTGGAAGAGGTGGCTCTCGAACTGACGACCACGGTCCGTCATCACTCGCTCCGTACAACCAAAGCGAGCAAACCAGCCAGACACTAGGGCAGCGGCACAGGATTCGGCAGTACAGTATCTGTGTACAGTGACGGTGAGACATTATCTGTATTCAGAAGACGGGTAAGAGGTCCTACGATGTCGAGATGAGTATGAGCGAATCTCGACGAAAGAATATGAAATGAGGAAAATGGTGAAATGGTATGACGAATGATCTTACTCTGCTGGCATTTCAGGCATTACCTGGCCCACTCTCTAGAGTCTTTGCAAATCCCTGGACGCACAAATCGCTCCGTGACCAGTCGCACAGTTGTTGAACTTCCAGGATGATGAAGACAATGTAGCATGTCGAAAACTTGCTTGCGGAAAGTGGCGTGACATAAGGACGTGATATATGCGTAGAAGTGTCGCAGAACACAGGTTAGCCACTGTCGAATGTAGGCATCTTCTTTAGTTTCAGTGTGGAGTCATGAAGGAGCAGGTCTGGCAGTTCTGGATCAATATCCTGAGATCGTGTAAGCGCCTGGTAATCGATGCATGCAGCTACTTTTTCGACACGAGATAAAGCGCCAGCAACGGCATTGTCTCTCCCGGGTAAGTACTTCAGTTCAGTAGTGAATTGTGAGATGAAATCAAGGTACCTGAATTGCCTTGGTGAACATTTTTCTCTGTTTGTGGAAAAAGCGAAAGTGAGAGGCTTGTGATCTGTAAACACGATGAAAGATTTGGCTTCTACCATGTGACAGAAGTACTTGATGGCTTCGTAGACGGCTAAGAGTTTGCGGTCGTACGGACTGTACTTCTTCTGCGATGGAGTCAACTTGTGCGAGTAGAATGCCAATGGCTCCCAGTCTTCACCTCTGCGCTGCTGTAGAACAGCGCCAAGAGCAACATCAGATGCGTCGGTGACAAAAGCTAGGTCTGCAGTAAGATCAGGATGAGCTAGCAGTGTTGCTCTAGACAGAGATAACTTGCAGTCTTCGAAAACCTGGAGCAGCTGTGGAATCATGTCAACCGGGTGTGATCCTTTAATCTTCGGCCTAGCGAGTTCAATGGGGCTTGTATTTGAGCAGCATTGGGAACAAAGCGTCGATAAAAGTTGATTATTCCTAGAAAACGTCTTAGTTCCTTAACGATTTTTGGTGCTGGTTAGTCCTGGATAGCGTTGACTTTCGTCTCCAATGGCTTGGTCGGTACCAAGCCATTCGCAGTCGCAGTCGCAGTAACACGTTATCCGAGGAAACTTCAGATTTACCAAATGTGCATTTTGAAGTGTTGACCACCACTCCGTAACGTTTCAGTCGCTCGAAGAGTTGACGAAGGTACTTTTGTGATCTTCTAAAGATGGTGAGTAGATCAAAATGTCATCGATGTAGCCATAACAGAAGTCAAGACCTGATAAGACTTCGTCAATGAACCTCATGTGCAGTCTCGATCAAGGTTGAAATGCGACTAAGTGCAGGGAGGGGCTGCTTACGCACTCTTAAGCGGTTTTGCCTGTACCATAACTCTGTCGCCGATAGGAGAAACGTTACATTCAAAACCAAATATTTTACGTTTAGTTTGATTTTGCAGTTGAATATTTTTATCTATGCAATAATTTAGTACAGGAAAAAAATACGAAGGGTAGGTTTGATTGCTTTTTCAGACGTCCGAAATGCCATATTTGTTTTATAGTTTACAAGAAAAAACGACTATATATGTTTTAGTCGCTTTATGGAGTAATAAAATTGTTGTTTTATTCAATAACATGCACTTAGTAGCTTTTGCTAGTTATTTATTTCTGAAAATCACCAATAACCTACCTTAAGCTGGAGGCTAAATCAAGAACGGAGGTTCGTATCCAAAAAGGGGTTTTTGCACCAGATAGAGCTTGGAAAGCGTATTCTAACGGTACTGCTAACTCATTTTTGCCAAAAAGGGAGGTTAGTCGGTTTTAGCGGTAAGGGGGCGATATGAGGCATTCGCCAAACAATTTTATGGATATCAATCTCATTCAAGACCTCATTAGTATTAAGTGTTACTGCATTCAAATTGGTATTGCTACGAAGCAGAATTAATTCATGTTTACAGTTGATTATTACTTTGCTGAAGTCTTCAGCAAATCCTAAGATTTTTTTTAAATGAATAGAAACGGCGAAACGTCCTTCTTCTATATTTTTTGTACCATTTAAATCCCAGCCCCAAGCTTTCGACATTCTTGCTTCATTCTCATTCATAGACAATAAGGATTTAATAGTCGTAGTCACACCTGCATTTTTCACTGTCTATTTCAACCCCATTTAATTCATATCGAATATCTTGAAATAGAAAAAGAAATGGGTTATTCGTAAATTGAACACTTTTTACTTTTTCTTTTGTTTCTCGGTTCTAAACATTTACGATCCCCTCCAAATACAATGTGCTCTCAGAGGGTAACACATACAAGTCTTGCTGATTAATAGGTATTCTGATTTCATCGTTTCTGTTGAACGTGGTTACTTATGGCTTATATGAATGAATTTCAAAGCCTTCGATACTATTGTCTTCTACAAAGCTATCTGTCACGTTTAAATATTCACTCATTTTAATAATCCAATCAATTTTAGAAACTTGATATTCTCCTTATTCAATTTAATGTTGGTAGATATTCTTCTTTTGAAGATGTTAGCTGGACTAATTGGTGCAGGTTGGTGTGCACAGCTTTTATTGAAATCTATCATTATTTTTACTTCTTTTTATATGTAAGTATAGCTGAAGTTCTTCACCGCGTAAATTACTTTGGTTAATTGGAAAGTAAATAACGTTTTTAGGGACCTCAATTATACGATATCGTGGCGGGACGTTAGGAACAAATTCGTGTATTATATGACTGGGTTTTCCGTTTACAAAAGAACCACTTATAAAATCACATTCGATCCTGATGACTGTTGTTGATAGAATGGTAATAGGATTGCGAGAATGGTGCATTATATTAGCTTTTAATGTTTCATTTTCAAAACCTAACATTTTGCCAATAGAATTGCTTTTTTCGAAGTGAATATCCTTTGAACAAAAAATATTTGTTCGCAATGTATTATTATTACAAGATAATTTGATCGTACAATCCTTTACATTATCTTGTAAGTAATCGCTAATATCTTCAAGTTCATATGAACCTCCAGGTATTTCAAGTACTTCTTTCTCGCCATACGAAAATTGATTGTTTCTCAGGTCAATATTAGGTATAGAATTAAAAGTTGAAAAGTATAATAGTCCGCATTCGTACTCTTCATCTAGTTGTAATGGTGGAGAGTAATTAGTTGTAACCGTAGCAGAAAACCCCGTAATGGACAGGGTGAAAGACATCTTTGCAATGATACCATAAAAGGAATGTGTTATAATTTATTGTGTTTTTTCCAAAACTTTCTAAGATATTTTAAGCACAAATGACCGAGATATTTTAAGGACAATTTTCATAGTTATAAAATACATCATAATCTTTTAAATATTCTAACAACTCTCGAGGAGGTTTCAAGTCTCCATAACTATCAAAATATTCACAATACGTATTACATTTTACATAGGCTACCCAGTGTGTTCCTGCATTTTCAGTACTATCTAAGTACACAATTGCACATTCTAAAAGATTAGGTTTCTTCGGTAAGTTGTCACGCATAAAAACTCCCCTAAAATGAGGTATGTCGGAACTGTAATTTAAGATGTCTATATTAGTCAGGGCTCTCCTCGGTAGCCTTCTATTTAGTTTTTTGTGTTTAAATATAAACCGTTTCCTTTTTTATAAGGTTTTACGTATAATCCTTTTCCCAAAGCAATGGATTCCATCATTTTATTATGACGATTTTTCTGAGCAGATTTATAATCATATACTGCCTTAGCAATACCTGCCGCTCCCCCTGCTAAAGACCCGAGAGCAGACAGCCCGGCAAAAATTGGAATCAGTGGCAAAATACCACCGATTTTTGGTATCGGTATTACGCGCGGCAAACGTATTTGTCCATTTTGTGCTAATAACTTTTTTGCCGCTTTATAGGCACACGTTATTGTTGAAGCGCGGTTTTTCGGTTTATTTTTTTTGATTTGCGATCGAATTTTGGAAACTATTGTTTTAAATGATTTTATTCAAGCACCAGCTTTTATTTTGCGGTCCATAACTTTGCTAACAAGCCATGATGCAATTTTTTCTCCTTTGCTGGAATCTTTAGATTGGATTCTGTGTTTTGCCATTTCTAGTAACTTTAAATCTGCTTGATGTCGTCGTTTTAAATCTTGATAGTTAGTATAAGCTATGTCGTGTTCCATACAAGCGTCATCCAGTTTGTTAACACCTCGATCACCTCTTTGTATTCTTTTCGATAGCTTTGTTCCAAGTCCGCAATAATTATAACCAGGTAAGTGCAGCAAACTGGAACAAATTACCTTGCTACTCCGCGAAACCAGTGCCGGGCTCGTGCAAAATAGCTGCGTCTGTGCGACACATAAATGTTCATACAAAAACCCACCCTCCTCCGCTTCCACACGAAACAACATATATCACACAGACTCAACTACACACCACCACCACTAAACACTAAAACTACACGATCGACGCGCGTTTCGCCTCTATACGAGGCATCATCAAGATCAAAGAAACAGTACGACCGTTCGCTACTTGAACGAATGGCGTACTGACAAACTAAAACATTTTTCTTTAATCCCGCCTACCGCCAACATATATGTGTCGCACAGACGCAGCTATTTTGCACGAGCCCGGCACTGGTTTCGCGGAGTAGCAAGGTAATTTGTTCCAGTTTGTTGATATGGACCTCCGCAAAGTAACGCCTGAATCTATTAATTAGGTAAGTGGAGCTCAAAAGGCAAGTTATTAATCAAATTGTTAAGGAGTCCACTTCCTTGCATTGCTTTACGATAAATGAAGGGAAGACAGGATATACATAAGTTATAAGTTAAATAACATCCTCTTTACTTATCCAGCTATTTTCTTTTTCACTGAGACCTAACCATTTAACAAACAGCTTTTTTCCTTTCTTTCTTATGACTTTTTCAACTAAATATATATTTGGAAACTGAGTTTTTTGAAGCTCCGGTTCATAAAATGAACCTAGTATTTTGTTATGATGGGAATCTTCTATTTGGTATGTAACTGGATTTGTGTTTTTGACGTTTGTTATCGTAAATAGTTCTGTGGACCAGTTTGGTGTATACCCTTTTTTAAAAGTGCTTTTGAACTTGCTTATTCGAACGATGTCTCCAATTTTAAACTTTTTTCTTTTAGAAACTGAACGATAATGCATGTTCTCTATATTGCTTCGTATAATGTGCTCATTAGAAAGATTTACATAAGATGGAGCACATTTAATAGTTCGATGGACTGAGCTATTATAAGCTCGAACAACGTCGTCTAAAGGTTTACCAATCCATTTATAATTGCCAATGAAACTAAAGTATTTGTAAAGTTTGTTCTTTAAAGTCCTTATTAATCTTTCCACGATCTATGCTTTCTTTGTAGAATATGTTGAGTAATGATTAATTCGATTTGTTTTTAATAATTTTTCAAATTCATCGTTGTAAAATTCTTTGCCTAAATCTGTTTGCAAATTGTCCGGAACTCGTCCTAAATCGAGTATTTTTTTAAACGCAAGTGTAATTTCATGCTTAGATTTTGTTTTTACTGCAACAGTCCATGCGTACTTCGATAAGCAGTCTATTACTACCAATATGTACTTATATCCTTTATTTACTTGTTTATATTTTTGAATGTCAATCAAATCAGCTTGCCACAAATCGTCAATGCTTTTAAGTTTTACCGCACATCGTAAAAAATTTTTTCGGGCGTCCCTGTGAATCTCGTTAACGATATCTTGCTTACTCATTTAAATGCTTCCTTTACTTAGGAAGGTTGCTTTACAATTTTTATAATGTCGTCTTTTGTGCAATATTTTTCATCGAATTCTTTTAGAATAGAATCTATATGTCGCAGCTTAAGTAAAATGTTTGCAATATTAGTTTGAATAACTTTATTGATATGGTCGACATACTCTTTATTGACAGCTTCGTCGTTTAAAAGCGGAAGTTTTAAACCTTTTTAAGCGTGATAATCGTAAATCAAAGTCACTGTTTTCTGTTTTTTGCAATATTTCGTTACGATTTATAAAGTTTTCAGCAAAACGAAGTCGTTTATGAACGTGATGTCCGAATTTGTCTATATTCATAACCGGTCCGTCTTTGATTAAGACTTACGTTGAACTGTTAAGCTGGTAAGAATTCTCTTTTATTTATTAGATTATATTGCTTTCACGCAACTCTTCTATTATGGATATAATTTCGTTGTCTAGTCCGGTGTTACCAGCTTCTCGAGAAGCAATCAACAACTTCAAACGATCAACTAGCTCGTTTGGATCATCCCAATAAACATAATCAACGGAAGGTTTCACTTTTTTTAAATCGCTAATCCATGACCGTGGGCAATATTGTCGGAAGTATTATAGTTTTTATTCAATTTAAATAAAGGTTTAATTATTTGCAAGTATTTAGACCCTCTATTACTTTTAATAGGTTTCTCGGGATTAAAGTCCCTTCGGTGAGCATTAGTTTGATTTAGTATTAGTTTATAATTTTCTTTATCTTCTGCAGTAATTAAATTCAGTTTGGATGCTTTCTTAAATACCAATTCTACCATTCCTGGTGTTTTTTTGTATGAAGTCGCGTTAATCGTTATCTTATTTTCTGAAACATAAACTCTCTGACTTCCCATTGTAGCTGATTGACGTCCGTTTCGCTTATGTGCACTGAAAAGTGCACATAAAGAAACAGAGATACATTGACGTAATAGCCGTACTGAAAAGTACGAGAAACAGCAACAGAAGAGTCATCCATCTCAGTCTTCCTTCATGCAGTGGACGAGTGGAGCTACGATGTTCACGCCGCGACGACCGGAGCGGTAAAGGAACGAATACAGGCGCGCATCGCCTTTATAGGTGCGCGAGAAGACCGCGCTTGCGCAATGCGTGCGCACATCACGCCACCTATCGCCGTCTCATTCTCAAGCCATCTCTCTCACACGCTTACCGCGAAAGTAGGCGTGGTTTAATTTGCGTACTAGGCGGTACTAGCACTAGTTGTGCGATCCAAAATTGTGATAAATGTAAATAATTTGTAAATAAATATTCATTTCATTCCAATCTTCATACTACGAACACGGTGTTTCGATTACCTCCAACCATCTTCCCTAAACCATCATAAGTTTACCTCTTTCAAATCTTTCTCCGTATGGAATAGATTCATATGTTTTTGGAGAAAATGAAAGTGGAGACGAATAGTTTTGATCCAAACTGGAGACAGACTCGAACGCATCGTCATCAGCTGTATCACTATATTCTTCTTCACATTCGATTTCATCATTTTTATCAGAAGATGTATCAAAATTGTCGTTTTCAATATCAATGTTTTCTTCATTATCATCGCTTTTTTCTTATTTTTATCAGGATTTAGTGCTAACACAGTATCGTTGGACGACAGAATACGTTTTATGTTGTTTTGGTCTAGCTTAATTTTTTTCGGTGTACTGTGAGAATTGGGGCTTAAATAATCGTTCTGATTTTTTAACTTAGTTTGATCAACCATCTGATTAAGGTTTGAAAACTGCATCCAACATTTTTTCATTTTCACTTGTAATGACACGTATCCTTTTTACTTTTCTTTTAACGGCTTCTGCAGCTGCAACAATTTGTTGCTTCATCGCTTTTTCTGTATTCATTTTAAAGATGTGTTATTGATGATGTCAGTTTTTGCAATGAAGCCTAGTATAAACAAATACTCATTATACTTACTCGAAGACTACAAAAGTGTCAAACTTTTTTCTGTAACACCCCTTATTTTTTTCGCAGTCTTTGTTAATTACTAAATAACTAAAAGGAGTTTGCCAAATATTTGCACACATTTCTCTAAACTGTTTCCAAGACATATCTGTATTAACATGTTTGTCATACACGAGACGAAGATTGTGATCGTCTTGTTTAAATAGAATAATAAAGTTTGCATTATCTCTAATTAACTGCTTAGGGATTTTGGTATAGGTCTGATTGATGTAAAAACAATCTATTTTGCTATGTCGACCCATAGAAAAATAATCTCTGACGTTGTTTTGTTTTTCGCATGCGATGTCATCAAATATAATTATAGAGTTTGGTTTTGGTTCTGTAGGGCTTAAAACTAACTCATTTTCACTGTATTTTTCAAAATAGATTTCTGGTACTTCGGATAATACATTCGAGATAATGTTTTCGAGTAGATATAGACGTTTTGAAACACCAATCCCTTTTTATGAAGGAGGAGACCTATCACCAAATTCGTTTTACCGCAATTCGATGGACCGCAGATAAGGCATCTAATTGAATTCGGTAAAAGTTTACCATGTTTCGAGTTAATATTCTTACGATCTGAACAAATGTTTTCTAACTGTAATGTTTGTAGTTGTTTGAAAAACTTCATTTTAATTATTAAAACTTTTAAGTGTGTCCCTCGTCTGCATGGGCCGACCAACTTTTACGTTATAAGGTTTGAAACAGGTAATTTTATTTATAATGTGATCTCCAAAATGATCTCCGTGACCTCCTGTTTTGTGTGAGTTCCAGAAGACGTGTTTTGAAACACCAAAACGGATTTGAACAAAACTGGTATTTATTTATACTAATGATTTATTTATTTATTTATTAGAATAAACACACTCCTGTTGGACTTACAGAGATCCAAAGCGCCCAACAGGGTAAAACAAAAATACATTTCAGCACAAAACAATTACAAATAGGTACATATACAAGTGGTCTTATAATTTACGCGAATTTACCATTAGTAACACGGCTAGCAATAGCCTAATCGTATGTGTAGAAAGCGACTAAGTTTCACTGCTGTCACAGATATCGTATCAGCAAATACATCAGCATCTTGGACCTGTACGACATACTCATTCAATAGAGCAATAGCTCTAGCAGTGGGCGCATTTGTGGAAACTGTTCTGAAAGCTCCAATAATACACGACTGTCGTACACCGCTCTATTTTTTGTGGACTTCCATTCCCGGTGCAAATAACTTTTTCGCCCTAAGTCTCGGATTAAGTCCGCTGTTAACCAAACAGGATAGCTTCTAGTATGCTTTCCGGATCGGACCTTTTTGGGAATGCATGAGTCAAAAATTTCGTACATGATGTTATAAAAGCTCTCCACCGCATTGCCAACATCTACGGCATCTAGGACCTCTCCCCAGCTAACTTTAGAGATTAACAAGTACAAAAGCTCATAGTTTCCCTTACCGAAGTTCCAATCCCGCCGTTAGTCTATATTACTGGGGGCTATTTGGTCAGCGGGGGGTCGCCTCATGCCATGGTTTAGAGGAATCGAAACCTCCAACGGTGGATGGTAAGCATCATCATTTGGAACTAATCCGCCGTCCTCCATCTCAACGACTATCGCATCGGAAACACCCTCCGACACCAGCACCACATCTAACTTTCCGCTATATGCATTCATCACATTATTCATCTTATTTAAACCACAAACATTTAAAAAATAACAATAATAACTTAAAATACTATTTGACGTATGCACAGGATTCAAGTTCAGGTCACCGACCACAATCACAAAACCTTTAAGAGTATCTATCACCGATTCGACCGTCTGAAACCATCGCATGTATGTTTCGTCTGAGACCCTAGGGGGAACATAAACCATACACAGAAAGTATGTTACGCCATGCATTACGAATGAAGCCCATAAATCCTCCCCTGTGGAGGTCTCAAAGTCACGACGGCGCTCCCGGCTCGGTACACTCCATCCACCGAACGTAAACTCGAGGTCGCTGACGGCATCAGTGAGGAACGACTCAGTCATCGCCACGACGTCGCATCCAAGTGACAGGAGGTTGTGCCTGAAGAAGTCGAGCTTCGTGTTAAGGCCTCTGACATTTTGGTAAACGATGTCTACGGTTGGTGTTGGCGCTTGTTTATTATGCTTCACAATCGGGACGCGCCGAGGGACCTCTGGCCTTCTGGTCTGGTCGTCGAAATAACCAAGCCTTAACTCGGGCATTCTCTGGCCATACCTCCGCCGAAAGACATCTGTCGTACAGTTCCTGTGGAACGCCAATCTTATAAGATTTATATTCCCCTTTGGGTTTAAGCTCTTCCACTGGACAGGACTTTCCCGAACACAATGATTGCAAATACGTTCGTACTTCATCTGCTCCCGACGCCATATTCCAAAGATGAATGTTGTTACCCGGTCAGGTACAGAAGTTCGCCCTAGGGAATTTTCAAGTGAAACAAAAATTATAACAATAAGTTTTTATTAAATGGGGTTCGTTAGACCGTAGATAGTTTGGTGTTCGTAGGTAGATGGATAACCCGTAGGTAGTTGCCCTGTGAAGATTTACAGTGCTTTACAGTCTAGCCACTAGCGGGAACTGATTCCATACTGAAGCTCGAGGAGACGAGAGTCCAACCAGGGAGCTAGAGCTCTCCAAGTAGTGGTGTGGCATCAGTTCGAAAGGTTTACAGGAGCAAAGTAAGGAAGAAAAGCTACGTTACATTTAGAAAGAAATAAATAGTGAAGTTAAAGCTCAGTGACGGTTAAGGTTTGAAATTTAAAACCGTTAAAACTTAGGTGCGTTAGAGCAACCGTGTTTCTTTACAATTTAAATATGCGACTGTTGAGCAAGTAGATTTAAATTTAATATTATAACAAAGACTTAGAAATTACAGAAAGAAGTTAGAGAAACGGTCGCAGGATTTAAGTTAGTACCAATTAAGATAGAATTAAAATTAAATACAGTCTGAAAGAATCACATACACGCATTTGAATGCATTTAAAGGTAATTCCCATGCATCCGTAGGCACTTTATTATAAAATCTCACGCAGTTCCCTAGAAAGGATTTGCTAACTTTTTTTAAACGGAATTTGGGAACAGAAAGCTTATTTTTATTTCGTGTGTTGAAATGATGGACATCACACACTTTTTTGAAGGAATTAAAGTTCCTATGCGTATATACAATAACATCATATATATACTGTGAAGCTACTGTAAGGATGTCTATTTCTTTAAAGCGTTCTCTCAGTGAATCACGGGAGCCAAGGTTGTAAATGGACCGAACTGCCCTCTTCTGCAGAACAAAAATTGTTTCGATGTCGGCTGCCTTACCCCAAATCAGAATGCCATAGGACATAAGGCTGTGAAAATAACTGAAATAAACGAGACGCGCAGTTTCCACGCTGGTGTACTGTCTGATTCTTCGTACGGCATACGCTGCAGAACTCAATTTATCGGCAAGATTCGAAATATGTGGACTCCATTGTAAATTTCGATCCAAAGTAAGACCAAGGAAAACAGTTTCATCCACTAGGTTTAGTCTCTCTCCATTTAAAGAAATAATTGTGTCAACTTGTCTTACATTAGGCAGTGAAAACTTAACGCATTTAGTTTTTGCAGCGTTCAGAAGAAGGTTATTAGCTGTGAACCATTTTAACACATCTATTAGAGTCTCATTGATGTGATTTTGGTCTTCTTGTTGCCTGTTAACTTTAAAAATTAGCGACGTATCATCAGCAAATAGAACTATGTCACATTTATTTCTTACTAGGCTAGGTAGGTCATTTATGTAGACCAGAAAGAGAAACGGTCCCAAAATTGATCCTTGTGGCACTCCAAGCTTCACTGGTGCTCCACATGACTGCACTCTCTTTACGACCACCTTCTGGATTCTCTGGCTAAGATAGGACAAAACAAGATTCAGTGCTTCAGCTGAGAGCCCGTAGTGCTGAAGCTTGCGCAGAAGTGTCTCATGTTCCACGCAATCAAATGCTTTGGAGAGATCGCAGAAGATGCCTATTGCATCTTGCGAATGTTCCCATGCATCGTAAACATACTTCATGAGTATTGCAACCGCATCTGTGGTCGAACGGCCTTTTGTAAACCCAAACTGCTTGCTATCTAGTAATTTATTAATGTTAAAATGATGAAGCATTTGGTTGAGCATGATCTTCTCAAATACTTTACTAAGCACTGGAAGTATAGAAATGGGTCGAAAATTGCCAGGGTCAGATTTGCTCCCAGATTTAAATAAAGGAATAACCTTACTATACTTCATCAGGTCGGGAAATACACACTCGTCCACGCAGTTGTTAAATATAATGGCCAGATACGGTGCCACAATATGAATGACAGATTGGATTACTTTAACAGAAGTACCCCAAAGATCCTCAGTATTCTTCAGCTTCAAGGATTTAAATATTTTGATGATCTCGTGTGGGTCAGTATAATGAAAATCAAAGTTTAGATTTCTTACATTAGCAACCCTGTTTAAGTAAGAACCAGCCCTCACACTACATGAATTCAGGCCACGAGTAGTACTTGAAGCTATGTTCGAGAAAAATTGTTCAAAAGTGTCCGCCACATCTAAGTCTGACGTTAGAATCTTATTGTCAATTGTTACCCGGTCAGGTACAGAAGTTCGCCCTAGGGGATTTTCGAGTGAAACAAGAATAAAATTATAACAATAGGTTTTTATTGATTAAATAAAAGCTCCCTAGGACGACTAGAGACTCTAGGTCGTAAGTTCGTAATTCTTGTGCCTAATTCCTAACTTGAGTCAATTAACGTGATCGCTCGCACTCCCCTGGCCGTGACCCGACGTGTAGTAGCGTAGGCTTGAGGTTCGGCAGGTCTTCGTAGGCTGCAAGGGCGTAGAAGGCTCGGCAAGGGTACGGTTGTCCAAGTAACCGGCTGGTAGCAGCTCGGTCAGGGTACAGTGTCCAAGTAACCGGCAAGAGGTGCCCTGCAGGTGGCTCGAGGATATGCGAAGCTTGGGGAACGTGAGCCCGTAGGTAGTTAAGTAGACCGAAGGAAGTTTGGTAACCCGTAGGTAGTTGGTAACCCGTAGGAAGTTGGGTAGCCCGTAGGAAGTTGCCCTGTAAAGATTTAGTGCTTTACAGGCTGGCCACTAGCGGGAACTGATGCCATACTGAAGCTCGAGGAGACGAGAGTCCAACCAGGGAGCTAGAGCTCGCCAAGTTGTGGTGTGGCATCAGTTCGAAAGGTTTACAGGTGGCAAGGTAAGGAAGAAAAGCTAAGTTACATTTAGAAAGAAAGAAATAGTGAAGTTAAAACTCAGTGACGGTTACGGTTTGAAAATACAATGTGCGACCGTTGAGCAAGTGGATTTAAATTAATAATTATTACAAAGACTTAGAAATTTACAGAAAGAAGTTAAATAAACGGTCGCAGGATTTAAGTTAGAACAAATTAAGATAGAAATAAATTAAATACAATCTGAAAGAAACACATACACGAAAAATACAATTTTATAAGAACAATTTAGAACAGTTATTAGCAGAGAGAGAGCTTACCAGTTGGGCAGAGGTTTCACCGTTTAGAGGTGGTTGTAGTGATGTAGAAAATATGAGCTCTCTGAGAGCTGCAGGGGCTTATAAAGCCCATTACCTAGGCAGCCCTTCCAAAGGAAAGGGGTCGTAACTAATTCAAACAAACCCCGCCCCTAACGATTCTAAATGTTGCCAGCGCTTATTTATACCGATTGGTAAAATAAACGCTGGCTTTAGCAGCGCCCTCTAGTGTGGCTCGAAGTGATATAGCACAGCGTAACAGTTCCCCTTTTCCCCGGTAAAGAAAATTAAAACTCATTTTAATTTTCGCTAAAGGTCTTACGACGTCGCAGCATTCATCAATCGCCTTTCTTACTATCCACATATATACATCATTCTTTCAGAGTAGGTCCGGCTATAGGGCTAGTCTGACCTTCGCGTCTGGTAGCAGAAGGCGCGGGGCGTGCTCGTAATATATTTAATTTGTCGCGAAAGTCCAAGGATTACCATCCGTCCTTGATAGGTTAACATCCAGATAGGATATGGCTTTTATTTAACGGGTTCCAAGACCGCCCGAGAACTGGATGCTAACATTAGGGCGTTTTTAAGAGCAGGCGCGACCCTACTGGTATTTAGGCTTTTAATTTTAACTATTTGCGACTATTTTTAATATGAGCAACGATCTGTGGTACTATGTTTTACTTATGTGTTGTGTTGCAATATTAACATGCAGCATAGGTTAAACTGGCGGTTTAACGCAGTTTATTATTTTATAATTACGTATTGCGGAGAATGCGCGCGCGCATTTGCTGCATGAATGAATTAACTTAACATGGCGCGCGTGCAACTCGCTCGAACGCGTCGGCCGACTGAACTTTTGAGGTCACTGGGTCATCGCAGGAGACGCCCGGCGTGTTACGTAATTAATAAGAATGCTAACACTTAAGAATTAATGCGACAGGGTTGTAGAACCTCGCCGTAGAAACTTGAATTTTGATTTGTATTTAATTGTAATCATTTAGGATTGTTTTTAAGTTAATTAAAAGTACTCAATTTGCATGACCGTACTTCATTATGTCGTAGGGTTACTATCCGCCCTACATAAGTTAACAACATTACAAAGTAGTAAGGCTTATTTTTACGAGTTACTATCCGCTCGGAGTAGGTATGCATGCTGTTAGGGTAGGTGAATTTAGGCTTATTTAACCAGTCTTCAGAACCGCTGGAGTAAAAGGCTTTAGTTTTAAACATAATGGAGTTTTGGTGCATTAATTATTTATTAAATAATCAAATTGAGTGGTAGTAGTTAGTTAGATTTTTAAAAAATCGATTAATAAAAATAGTTAAGAGTATTTACATATTATAAAAGTTAAAGATGATAGTAGCAAGTATCGAAGTTAGATATTTTACTATTCAGTTATGCGCGTTTTTAGTTGTTGTTGTTTTAAATATAATTTTTTAAATGTTAAAATTGAGTGCTACGTAGGGTAAGGAATGTAGATTAATTAAATTAATTACAAGTATAAAATATTTTCTAAGTTAAAGGAAATAATTCCAAGTATTTAAGTTAGTCATTTTATTTTTTTTAGTTATTAAAGTTTTTAGTTGCTGTAGGCAGGGATCGTTTATTTATTAACTTGCATTTTATAGAACAATATACTTTGCAAGGATAAGTACGAGTATTTAATATTGTAAAGTTCCATGACGAACAGTAGTTAATTTTGCCCTCTGTAGTTAAGTTAAACATTTAAGTAGTCTCAGTTATCGGCGCGACTTTAAGATTTACCCGCTTTAAAGAAATACTACCGATAGTGTATAGTGATCCTTAGGCGCGCGCGATAAGGTCTTCGTACAATAGAAGAGTGCCTGTTGCCGGAATGCAGGTGGTTGTTGAACACTTATGTGTTCAGTTAAAATAGTTAGTGAGACGCGCTCACAAGGAAGGTGATAACTTAGTATGTCGAACTCTCTCTGCTAACACTGGATGCTAGACCGTATGAGTACAATAGAAAGTGAAGTATATTACAGAGTTACAATGTACTGGATTGGATATCGCAGTAATAGTGCAGTGTTATAAAATAAAAGTGAAGTTACGTTAACGAAGTTAAAATTTAAAATAATTAAAAAGTGGATCTACTAGATGTTAATAAAATTTAGTGGTTTTGCCGAATAAGTCCAAACTAATTTTGATGAAATGTCGATATTCAGTGGTTGTTGTTTCAAGATAGAAGAGTTATTTTAAAGCAAATTGTAGTGTTAATTAAGAAAAATATATACCGTCGGTTTTTTAATGATTAAATAGTTAGGTACACCTCTGTGCAAGTCGTCTTTTTAGAAGAGCGAAGTGAGTTGTACAGAGTGAGATAGCTGTTAGAAAATCGTTGTAGTTAATTTAGTTAACTACAGCTGATTCTTAGGCGCTTAGTGGCAGTTGAGTTTTTTAAATTCGAACCCGCGGTTAATTGTAGTTGACGGTTACTAAGTAAATTTAAATTAACAGTTACGCCGTTAGGATTTAAATTGATCGCGATAGTGCGATAATTTAAATTAAGTATGTACGTTGTGTTGTTAATTTAAATTGTTTTATGTAGAATAGTTAAGACAAATTTGGAGTATTAGCGATTAAAATTTAGAAAAATAGACGTTAAAATTTGAAAAAAAAAACCGTTAGAGTTTTAACAACAACCCTGATTTTCGGCAAAAACGCCGTTCATTCGCCTTTTACGAATACCAGGCCGGTTTTGCGGTATTCTTGGCCCGCCACAAAACGGGTGGACAAGTGAATTTAGAATTACTGCGGTATCCAAGACAAGAAGAAAAATTATAGAAAAATCACCAACACCAACAACTTTAGCGTAGCTAGCTGACTCAAGCAAGAACTATAGCACAAGAAAACCCGTTGGCGCCACTGTTACCCGGTCAGGTACAGAAGTTCGCCCTAGGGGATTTTCGAGTGAAACAAGAATAAAATTATAACAATAGGTTTTTATTGATTAAATAAAAGCTCCCTAGGACGACTAGAGACTCTAGGTCGTAAGTTCGTAATTCTTGTGCCTAATTCCTAACTTGAGTCAATTAACGTGATCGCTCGCACTCCCCTGGCCGTGACCCGACGTGTAGTAGCGTAGGCTTGAGGTTCGGCAGGTCTTCGTAGGCTGCAAGGGCGTAGAAGGCTCGGCAAGGGTACGGTTGTCCAAGTAACCGGCTGGTAGCAGCTCGGTCAGGGTACAGTGTCCAAGTAACCGGCAAGAGGTGCCCTGCAGGTGGCTCGAGGATATGCGAAGCTTGGGGAACGTGAGCCCGTAGGTAGTTAAGTAGACCGAAGGAAGTTTGGTAACCCGTAGGTAGTTGGTAACCCGTAGGAAGTTGGGTAGCCCGTAGGAAGTTGCCCTGTAAAGATTTAGTGCTTTACAGGCTGGCCACTAGCGGGAACTGATGCCATACTGAAGCTCGAGGAGACGAGAGTCCAACCAGGGAGCTAGAGCTCGCCAAGTTGTGGTGTGGCATCAGTTCGAAAGGTTTACAGGTGGCAAGGTAAGGAAGAAAAGCTAAGTTACATTTAGAAAGAAAGAAATAGTGAAGTTAAAACTCAGTGACGGTTACGGTTTGAAAATACAATGTGCGACCGTTGAGCAAGTGGATTTAAATTAATAATTATTACAAAGACTTAGAAATTTACAGAAAGAAGTTAAATAAACGGTCGCAGGATTTAAGTTAGAACAAATTAAGATAGAAATAAATTAAATACAATCTGAAAGAAACACATACACGAAAAATACAATTTTATAAGAACAATTTAGAACAGTTATTAGCAGAGAGAGAGCTTACCAGTTGGGCAGAGGTTTCACCGTTTAGAGGTGGTTGTAGTGATGTAGAAAATATGAGCTCTCTGAGAGCTGCAGGGGCTTATAAAGCCCATTACCTAGGCAGCCCTTCCAAAGGAAAGGGGTCGTAACTAATTCAAACAAACCCCGCCCCTAACGATTCTAAATGTTGCCAGCGCTTATTTATACCGATTGGTAAAATAAACGCTGGCTTTAGCAGCGCCCTCTAGTGTGGCTCGAAGTGATATAGCACAGCGTAACACAATTTTGAGTTTAAAATGGCCATCACGCGGCTTTGATTTACCTGTCTCTGAATTGATAACATTCCAAACAGCCTTCACTTTATTATCTGCAGAGTTAACTTTCTTACTTAAATAGTCTGCCTTGGCGGCAGAACAAACTTTTTTAAATAATTTAGAATATTTTTTTACATAATCAATGAAACTAGCATCTTGGCTGTAGCTCTTCATTTCATACAACTCATACAGCTTGGTCCTACTCTTATGTATACCGACTGTGGCCCAGTCACTATATTTTGGTTTGTTAGAGCCGTTCTTGACAATCTTTAATTTGAAGATGTTCTCAAACTCATGATTTATAACACTGGATAAATCCTTATATAATATGTTGGGATCACTCGTCCCTATGGTAGGCACAGGAATTTTACAAAGAATATTCTCTTTAAACTTTTCTATTCGACCTACAGTTAGCGGCCTGTAGGTTATTTCTAGTTTAGGATTTTGACTGGTGATTTTAAAAGAGGCTTTCTGGCCACTGTGATCCGAGTTAAAACAGTTAAAAATTCCCACTTCCGTAGCTTCACACATGCAGAAAATATTGTCTAAACATGTCGCCGTGCTGGAAGTCACTCTAGTGGGCTCATTAAACAGTTGAAACAAGTTAAAAGATTTAAATAGGTTCAATAGTCTGACCGAGTTTGAATTTGCGGAGTCTAGTAAGTTAACATTGAAGTCGCCACATACTATGATCAATTTACTACTTTCAAAAACCTGTTTCAGAGCATCTTCCATTACGGCTTCGAACTGGCTAAAGTCTGAAGAAGGTGGCCTGTATACGCACAGGATAATGTGGTTTTCTAATTCCACACACGAAATTTCGATAACTCGCTCAATAGAAAGCTGAACTATATTTTTGCGTTCTTTACATTTATAATCGTTTTTTATAATAATCATGGAGCCTCCGTGAATTGCAGACTTTCTAGTGAAGGAGCTACCGATTTTGTAATTATTAAAGTTTAGTAATAATTCATGTTGTTTCAGCCAGTGTTCAGTAATACACATTACATCTACATTAAAAGCATCTAAGAATAAACCAATTTCTATTATTTTGCTGGAAAAGCCTTGTATATTTTGATGAACCAAAATAAGGTTACGTTGCTTTTCCGCTGTCCCACGCATTAGTTTAAAGTCGGCTGGCGGGCCGCGGGGGAGGAGGCCGCGCGCTCGGCGGCTCCGGCCCCGCCGCCGCCGGCCGCTGCGTGCAAGTGCCCGGGTTCAATATTGTATGCTAGCAGCTTCGCTGTTGCTATTTTACATTTTTTGGGTAAGTAACATTTGTCTCTGTTTAACTGAAAACGTTTTACAAATTTGTTGCACACATATCATAAGTACTCTATGATGGGTTCAGAAGCCATAGGGCAATGACATCCATTGCTACTAGCTACTATTGCTAGGTACCTATTAAATATTTATAGATTGTACACATTAAAATAATGAAATAAAAAATGAATTTGAACAAATATAGAAACAAATTAGAAATATTCTCATAATAATATTGGTTGTCATAATGCTGGTCATTGCCTACGGTTTCTGAACGCGTTATAGAGCATTTATGATATATGTGTAGATAAAACAACATAATCGCTCCAAAAGTATTCACCATCATTAAAGTCATCGGTCAGCCATGTTTCGGTGAGACAGATGATATCATAATCAGATCGAGTGACGTTGCTCAAAAAATCATGCGATTTCGTACGTAAACCCCTCACGTTTTGGTAGTAAACGTGTAATTCACTTAACGACGCCATCGGGAAATAGGGCATTTAATAAAAAATAAACAATCGTCCCAGGCGTAAACTTTAAGTTCAGGATAAATAACCTACTTCTCGAAACAGTATAAAAAAAAGTCAGTCTACGATGATATCTGCAGAGATTCACTACAAAAATGTGCACAATCCACCCAATATTATTATAAAATAAAACATAAATTAACGATGACGAGAAACCCCATAAGGGCAACAGTATTATTTTATGTAAACAAATAATAAGCAGAGGTAATAACAAATGTAATACGATTATTATCGTAATGACCGACGGCTGAGATTTTAAAAAAGAATAGCGATATTTATACGCTAACTTAATAGGCCTTATTAACCACTCTTTTCTATTCTTATTTATATTAATATCACGAAGTCATTTTAACTGTAGTAGATCGGATTGTTTACGTGATATGCAAGAATTTTGAATTATTGTTTTTACTCATCATTATTTTATAGTCTCTGGTCCACAAATGTGTGTAATTACATTCGGTCTTAACTGCACGAGCTTGTTTTAAGAGAAGTTTGTTCTCGCGGGTTAAATGATCATTGAGGTACAACTTTTGAGCCGGGCCTGGCAATCCGATGTCGGCAGTGGTGAGGGTCCGACGGGAGCGCATGGCTGCAAGCAGTTCGTCCTTCCGGCGGCGTTGCACGAAGCGTACGATGACTGCGGGCTCGCGGGCCATGACTGCGGGCTCGCGAGCCGCGGCCGCGGGCCCGCAGGCCCCTTCGGCGAGCCCGTCGGGCACGCTGTCCGGCACCCCGTCGCCAGCAGACACCCGCTCCCCGGCGGGTGCCCTCTGCTCGGTTGGCCCGCTAACAGCGGCATTAATGTGAACAAACCGACGGACGCGATGGATTGTGTCTATGTCGGAATCCGATACACTCACGCCCAATTTAAGACTGATGTACCGGAGAAGGGCCATAAGGTTTTCGCCCTTCTTATACGGGAGCCCCGAGATCTCAACATTGTTTAAGCGGGATTGTTGATCACGTGAGTTTAATTCACATTTGAGCTCAGCGATGGTTTCGTTAGCCTCATCGAGGTTTTTTTGTAGAACCACAACGGTCGACACTTTATTTTCGACCTGGATTAGGCGGTCGTCCATGCAACCCACGGAAGTTTCGAGAACACTCCATTTGGACGATAATTCCTTTCATCTCTGCAAGTTCGTTGTAATTTCGTTCTTTATGGTATGGATGTCAGATTTCACCGTGCCGATGACATCACGAAGGGCCTTAACTTCCTTGAGTAAGTCTGCCAAATTAGAGTCAGCAACAACAGGCGTATTTCGGCATTGCGTGCAAATGAAAATGAAAATAATAACAGAGTTTGGCAAAATAGCAAGCACGTCCGCACAACAGGAAGCGCGCAGAAAGATGCGTTGTTCTACCGCGGTTGTAGTTTAGTCGTTCATATTCATTCATTCATATCATTTATTGCAACCATAGTTGTACAGGTCTTAATAATAGGTACATTTGTTTCATATGGGCCCCGGTAGGGCATAACAATTCATTTAAAGAAGATACAATTAAAATTAAATAGGGTAAACACCTTTCAATTCATGTCATTACATTCTAATTTCATTTCATTACGTTTATTTCTTATATAATTATACATTCAATTTATCATGGTATGTCAATTAATATGGTACATATTACTGTCAATAGTCTATTATAATTACTAATTTAATAAAGAGTCATTTAAAAATTCGTCAACACAGTAGTAACACTTTTCAATAAGGATTGATTTAAATTTGCTTATAAATACTTTATCGGTTCCTTGCTTAATTGATTCTGGTATTTTATTTGATATCTTAATACATCTATAATATGGACCATTTCTATAAATAGCTAAGTTAGCTTTCGGTAGCAACAGTTTGTTTCTATATTTAGTTCTAGTTCTCGATGTATCAGTTTTGGTTATGAATAGATCCGGGTTTTTCCGTACAAATAAAGCTGCGTCCATAATGTAGATTGAGGGAAGTGTTAGGAGTTTATGGCGAATGAAATGCGGACGGCAGCTGTTTGGGACGCGTATGTTGGCCAGGATACGAACGTACTTTTTTTGCATTATGAAGAGTTCATGAGCGTCAGTGCTGTCACCCCACAGCATCACGCCGTATCTCAGCCACGAGTATGCATATGCGTAGTATGCAGATAATGCTGACTCAACATTTGTGTTCCCCTTGAAAACATTAAGTGCATAGATGAATTTTGATAGTTTTGTTTTAATATGCTGAACGTGAGCTTTCCAGTTTATTCCCGAGTCTATTTTTACTCCTAACAGTTTGAATTCATCCACTTCATCGATAACGGTATCTCCAAATTGCAAATTTATTTCCAATGGTTTTTTTTGGATGGGCTTAAATTTGATAGTTTTTGTTTTATTTAGGTTGATTTCCAAATTGTGGTCATCCAGCCATTTTTTAACATTATTTAAGGTCTGCAGAAGCTGTTCGTTACACTCGACACTGTCCGAGCAATTCAGTAGTACCGATACGTCATCTGCAAACATTACACACGGACTATCCAGTGTTTTTGAAAGATCATTGATATAAGCGATAAATAGGACACATACAATGACGCTTCCCTGCGGAATAGAGCATGTCATCTGTCGTGTATGGGATGTTACGTTCATAAGTTGACCTGTCTCTTTGTTAAGGTAATTAATTTGGACACACTGATTTCGATTTTCCAAGTAGGATTGGAGTCATTTATGAGCGCTACCCCGGATCCCCATGCCGTATAACTTATTAAGCAATATTTTGTGGGATACCCTGTCATACGCTTTAGTCATATCCAGGAGCAATCCCACTCCATATTTTCTTTTATCTATTAGACTTAAAATATCATTAATATATTATGTATATACTGCTAGTGAACATATTCTATACTGATTCCTTTTACAATAATAGGAGTCTCCTGGCTCTCCTCCTATTATTGTAAAAGGAATCAGTATAGAATATGTTCAAAAATATGTATATTTAGGTATACAGGTATCACTCAACAAGACAAACAATGAAGAAGAAATAAAAAGAAGAACAGACAAGACCTGGAAAAAGTTTTGGTCGTTAAAGGAAATTCTTAAAGGCGAGTATAGTTTATACTTGAAAAAGGTTGTAATTGACACTTGTCTCCTGCCTTGTCTACTGTACGGCTGCCAAACATGGAACTTCACGAACAAAACAAAACAGAAGATTATAGCAACTCAAAGAGCAATGGAAAGAAGCATACTAAAGATCAGAAAAATATACAAAATTAGAAGCGACAAAATTAGACAGAGGACAAAGATAATAGATGCGCTTACACAAGCTCTAACTCTAAAGTGGCGCTGGGCAGGGCACGTCTCACGATGCACTGACGATAGGTGGACTGTACATACAACACAATGGAAAGGACCACTAGGTAAAAGAAAGGTCGGCCGACCCAACAAACGGTGGGCAGACGACATCGTAAAAACTGCTGGTTCCGACTGGTCAAACACTGCCATGGACAGAGAGGTGTGGAAAACATTGGAGGAGGCTTTTACCCTAAGAGGGGTCCATGTCCCCGAAAAATAAAATCTAATTTAACCCACTAACAATATTTTTAAGAAGTAAATCTACTAACCTAACTTTACTTGAATTTTGTACTTAACTCAAAGGCATGGAAATAAACAGGCTTTTTATTTATTTTACTATACTGCTAGTGCTGTCGAGCGGTGTTTTCTGAACCCATATTGATTCCCGTCCAATATTCCATATTTATCAAAGAAATTATATATGCGATCCGTCATCGACTTCTCAAAAACTTTAGAATTGGCTGATAGGAGTGCAATAGGTCGGTACTGATTTAGGTCGCTTTCATCACCGCCCGGTTTTACAATTAGCTTAATTTTAGAGGTTTTTAATGAATCTGGGAATATTCCTTCCCGAAACGATTGATTTACTAGGAGTGATAGAGGCGGTGTTAGCTCGCTTACACATAGTTTAATAAGCGTGGAAGGAATTTCGTCTAGCCCGAAGCTTTTTTATTTTTCATACGTCTAATGATGCCATATATCTCGCGTTCTGCAGCGGGGCGTATAAATATGGAGTTTGTTGCAGGCGCAAGCACGGAGCGACCGAGCGCGGCCGCAGCGCCCGGCCGCGCTGACGATGACTCACCGACTGAGGCATAGTGCTCGTTGAACATGTTCGCAATTTGATGGGGCGATTCTATAATCAAACCATCTTTTTTTAGTGTCATATTTTTACACAAGAACAGTTTTATTTCGCTTTGTGGTGGTTTTAATAATGTGCCACATTGTTCGGGTTTTATTATTAGATTTTGCCATTTGCCTTGCAAAATAAATTTTCCTTGATTGTTTTAAACATTTTTTTTAATTTTTTTGGTATATTTTGTTGTAATTGCCTATTATTTTATTGTTAAATTTTGTTTATTAGTATTCTTAAAAGTCTTTTATGTTTACAAGATTTTCTTAAACCTTTAGATAACCATGTCCTAATCTGGTTCGTCCGCCTTATTTTATTTCGCCTGTTGGGAATTTTTTTATCTAAGATTTCACGCAATGTAGTATAAAATGAATCGAAATTTTGATAAACTGGAACAAATTGCCTTGCTACTCCACGAAACCAGTGCCGGGCTCGTGCAAAATAGCTGCGTCTGTGCGACACATATATGTTCATGCAAAAACCCACCCTACTCCGCTTCCACACGAAACAACATATATCACACAGACTCAACTACACACCACCACCACTAAACACTAAAACTACACGATCGACGCGCGTTTCGCCTCTATACGAGGCATCATCAAGATCGACCCGTACGACCGTTCGCTACTTGAACGAATGGCGTACTGACAAACTAAAACATTTTTCTTTAATCCCGCCTACCGCCAACATATTTGCACTACTACCCTTATTATTTTTCTCAAAGCATACCCTCAATATTTAAAAGTAAAACAAAAGTACCCCCTTATATTATCACAAACTACCCACATAATTTATCTCAATCTCAGCTACCCCCATCGTTAAAGACAGAATTTAAGCATACCCGCAATAAAGGAGAAGAAGGAAAATTAACCTGTTCATTGACAATGGATCCCGCGTTGTTGTACCTAACTATTTCCAAATGCTCCAAAACATTCAGACGAAATCCCTTTTTGCAAAAATGTAATATTTCATAAGAATGAGCATCTGATAATGTATGATCTGTGTCTATCAAATGTTTTGCAAAATTGGACTTCTCTGCGTGCTAATGCCTATAAGATGAAACATGCTCCTTATATCTAATATTAAAACTACGACCGGTTTGTCCTATATAATAAACGCTGCTACAATCGTCACAAGTGAGCTTATATACTCCTGATCTACTCCCTCTTTCTACTTTATCCTTACCATTACATAGTCTAGAATACAAAGAATTATTAGTCTTAAAAGCAACATTTATTTCCTTTGATTTTAAAATATTATAAATTTTATCTGACAAAGAGCCAACGTAACTAATACTTGCTTTATATTTGTTAGTATGTTCAGTAGACGGGCCGCTATATAACATGCTATCAGCTATACGCCTCTGTTTCTTTTTAACCAGACTATTTACCATTGTCTCAGTGTAGCCATTTGAATTTGCAATCATGTGTATGGTCTTTAACTCTAAATCAAAATCTTCCCTAGAAAGAGGTACTGTTAACAATCTATGTATGTAACAATGTAAAGCAGCCAGTTTATGTTGCCAAGGGTGATTAGAAGAAGCTGGAATAACTGTATCGGTCTGCGTAGGCTTACGATAAATGTGGAACTGATGCTTATTATTTACCTTAGTTATAGTCAAGTCTAAGAAGTTAAGTGAATTATTCTGTTCTAATTCCTTCTTAAATCTAATTTTCGGATGTTTGTTATTAAGACTACTCACAAATCAATCCAATTGTCTCATACTACCCCTCCAGCATAAAATCAAATCATCTACATACCTATAATAATATAACAAATTTGTATTTCCCACTATGTACTGAGTCTCAAAACTATCCATAAAAATGTGTGCCATTAGCGGACTAAGAGGAGAACCCATAGCCAACCCATCACCTTGTAAATAATATTGCCCATTAAACCTAAAATAATTTTGTTTTATACAGATAGTTGTAAAATCTATTAGCTCACACACGTCTCCTGGATGTAGTCGCTGTCTTTCCAAATGATTTTGAAGTATATTTAACGTTTCAGTATACGGCACATTGGTAAATAAACTATCCACATTGTAACGGTGTGTTTATTATGCTTCAAAGTTCAATAGTTTATTCAGTAGTTTGCGAGTGATCCGCTAGATGGCGCTACTCGCCGTTGCCTATGTTTTATGTAAAATTATAAATAATTGTTCTAAAATTAATAAATAAACATTATATTAAGTGAGAGCAACGTGATATTTGTATTCTTTTTATAAAATAACTTCTATTTATTAATTATTTCAGCCGTCTATGGTTGACTTGAGGCGCCATAGATTAATTCATCTACAGCTCCTGTCAATAGTCTATGGAAGTACCGTAAGATTGTTGTTCCTCGGGCTCATAAAATTCGGATGCACAAGCATTTCGGCTTCATTTTACAATACATTCGCAATTAAATAGAAATATTAGAACTAGCCGCGTATTTCTATCGTAAACTAAAATGTAATAGTGTTAATTTATCGCCGCCCGAGACTTGGGTAAGTCAGTGCCAGCAAATAACCTAAAAACCTCTTTCTTAGCTTATGTTTCCTTTTCCAAATTGTGTTTACTGTGTTATTTCTTTATTAACGTATCCTTATTTAAAATTGCAACCACGTAACTCTGTAGTTACGTGGTAAACTACATCAATATCCTAAATCAAGGCTTGCGCCCACGGGCAAACGCCAACAATCATAACCTGTGTAAATCTAGTGTCAATTTCTTTTAATTTAATTTCATAATAATTCTGTCGTTATTATCAGCCTACGTTGTTCTAAATTCAAACCTGCGACCGTTACAACGGTCCATTTAAATTTAAATTCAAAAAAGGTAACGGTCTTCAACCGTTACCCCTTTACACCCTTTTTGTTACTTTTTACTTAACTATTTCTTTTTCTTTTTGCTTGTGCTTTGTGACTCCGTGTCGATAGTTCTTGCCACCACAACATCTAAGTCGGTTCGTCCCTGGGCCCGCGTCGCCCTTCGGTCAACGGTGGCAAGGATTATCGCAGCGGGGCTGTGTACTGAGACAGCCAATGCTGGCTTTTTCAGGCGGCTACCTACGGGTTGAAACCCTTCCTGCTCGGCCTTGCACGCACGCTTCAACCAGCACCCTTCTGCCTGTCTTCCCCTGCTTGGCGTCTTCTCTTGGCGTAGAGAGCGGCCCCTCTTCGATCGCTCCAGCTCACGCCACTTGCAGTCCCCTGCGAGCCCTTCGCCGTACTGCAAGACCTTCTGCCCGAGGGAAGTTCCGGCCTACATACCAGAACCAACTGCAATCGCTATATCCACGACCCTACAAATCTCGTGCTCGTCGGTTGGGTGCAATAAACACTTGTCGTGACAACTTTTGTTTCTTTTACGTTCCACGAGGCACCCAAACGCGACAACATCCAAAGAAAGTAATGTTGCGTTTGGCGGTATGCTGATGTCTTTGACTTTTTCTATCTCTCGATCGAATACAAATTTGTTATATTATTATAGGTATGTAGATAATTTGATTTTATGCTGGAGGGGTAGTATGAGACAATTGGATTTATTTGTGAGTAGTGTAAGATGTCAATTTTTGACAGTGACAGCTGAGGTGGATTCAGTCGATGGATTGTTCGGCTTTCTGTTTACGGCGGTTGTTGCAGTGACTGAAACGTTCCGGCGTTTTATCTAATTGTTATAATTGTTGTCAATAACAACGATATAATAAAATAAGGGGAATTAATTTAGATATGGTGGAGTAGTTTGGAGAGTTTTCTTTTTAGACTGTTTCAATCGTAAAATTTTGATATTGTGACAGCTCTACGACACTAGCGATGGGCGTTTTCGAAGGAGGCCATTTTGATGCTTGAAGGGAGAGAGGGTGGCTCTCTGTATTTTTGTCTTGTTTTGGTGAGTTTAATATCGAAATGTCGTGATAATAACGGCTTATAGCGTCTCCGACTGGTAAATTTAATTGGTTTGTTTTGTTTTAGTGGGGCGATCTGATATTGGGTTAGAAGCGGCCCACGCGCATGTCTTCTTAACCTCTTGTTGGTAGGTAAACGAGTCGATAAAGCCTTCGCCCTTGTTTTTGGCAATGTTAACCGTGTCTATTATTTTAGTTGCGGTGCTGGCTGCTATCGGAACACCTTCGTTGGAGTTGATAGCGTGACCCGGGCGCATTAGCAAGTCTGCATTTCCTCCACGGTGGGTGTCACCTTAATATCATGTTTCCCAATGTAGTTATGACGATAGGACACTTCTGGTCCTCTGGATTCAGTAGGGCCTTGATTGTTTTGGTTCCTAATTTATGTTCCGTCCACAGGAGGTGTTGAGATACGGCGTGAAGTGTAGCTGTGGTTGGTGTTGTTGGGAGCGCCGTGAGGCGTCTGTTGAAGCTGAAGCTGCTTGGCCTGCGTGGCACGTTGTCGGTGACGCTGGGACGCTGGGCACGAGACGGCGTCCGAGCGTGGCACACAGCTGTCCGCAGCTGTTGAGTTGTGGAGGCACCGGAGGCGGCTGTGAAGCGGAGGCTGCTCGTTCTGCGTGGCATCACGTTGGCTATGGTGGGACGCTGGGCACGAGACGGCGTCCGAGCGTAGCACACGTCTGTCGGCAGCGGCAGGTTTGGGTTGGTCTTCGCCCATCAGGTACCAGCGCCTTCCGCGCCGTTAATTAATTAGGTAGGTAATTATAAGAGATCACTGGCCAATTGCATTCACGACCCTGAGGTTGTATATTGTAGAGAAGAAGGACTTAACTCTTAAAGCTGTAAAGCTGTAATACTATAAAGCTTGTGATTGTGGGCGGGTTAGTTGGGGTTTTATTTAATAAATAAATATCTAGCTGTGCAATAACTTGTTTTATTGCCCGTTCGGCAGCGCCCCTCTACCTGCGTTAGAATTTTCATTACATCGGCGCCCGAACAGTTGATTGACGAGTGTTTGTAAGGGTTTCACCTCCCTGTAAGTTATCTGAGGCTAAACTACAGGTTGTTCAGTGATCATTTGCTTAGTGTATGGTGAAAATTTACTTAATACAACATAATACTGTATGTATGATAAGACAGGTGAACTTATAACTCTGCTACACTAACTGTGGAGTAATAATTACTTCTAATTACTGTGTGTTGCGTTTTTTTACCATTCTAAATTTACCATACTGCTTTGGGTGACTTATTCACTCTTATTGGTGCCAAATTTACCATTTGATCATTGTGTTGTTGTTGAACTTGGTATTGTGTAATTTATTTTCCTTTACTGGTGTCATTCAGTCACATTCACAAACCTTGCAAATAAAGCAATTTAACTTTTAAAAGAAAAAAAAAAAACTGGTGAAAATATTTTAAAAGTGGGACAAATTTTTATCTCACAACAGTCTCAAAAGAAGGTTTAGCAATAGTTGGTTCAAAAGGTTTTACACCTACTGGTGGTATTACATCTACCTACATTGGTGCTTAATTGGTTGAAACTTCATACATCTAAGAACACAATAATTTAAAAACACATAATAATACATAGTGACATATTGACACATAGTGAACAAAATAAGGTGTGGTAGGCAAATTTTGTTATCGTGATTGCTTGTGGCCTGTTGGTTGATTTTATAAAATGGAGGAACGTCCTATTGTGTTCCATTTATTAAAGAAAGATGAGTTAATTTATGAAGTGAAGATACGTGGTGAGGACCCGGTTGATTCTTACCCGGAGCTTAAAAACCAGATCCGTGAGTTGGCACGACGGATACCTAGTGATGAAATTGATAACTTTGAGGGTGATATATCTTTGGAATTACAGGTGATTGGTAACAAATTGGTTGAAGTTTATTAGCTGAAGTCCGTCTTTCATTGAAAAACTTGAACCGGGTTCAAGCTCTGCATAACCACTTATTTCACAGACTAGGGCGCATATACCCGACTAGTTCGGAGGATTGTATTTTATATGAGGAACTAGTAACTAAACATAAGGAGGTTACTCAGAGAATGGACAGCTTGTTCAAACTATTTAGGAGTAGTCAGGAAGCTCAGGAGGAGGAAACATCACCTGTCCCCAATCCGGTTCCCCAGCAGGTGATAAATGTGTCTTGTGGTAGGAACAAACAAGGTGTTCACACTTTGAATTTGAAATTTAATGGAAAAACTAGTGTTGTTGCTTTCATTGAACGGTTGGAGGAGTTGTGCATTAGTAGGCATATTACAAATGACGAACTTTTTGCCTCGGCCATTGAGTTGTTTGTCGAGGAGGCCTCTTTTTGGTACCGCGGGGTGTGCAGTGAGGTTAGTGGGTGAAATGAATTGAAAAAGCGACTCCTGGCGGAATATTTGCCGTTTGATTTTGACTAAAGATTAATGCAAGAGATCCGTGCGCGTACTCAGGGCCCCGAGGAGGGTATATCAATTTAATTGAGTATCATGAAAATTTATTTTAATAGATTGAGAAACCCCATTAGTGAGGACGAACAATTAACTATCGTCAAGTACGGAATACGACCTTTCTATTCGTCTCAGCTTGCGTTGGTAACCATTACATCGTGGTCAGAATTAAAACAACATTGTAGGTTATTGGAACATGCTAGATATCGTACGGAGGTATTCAGGGAGCCTCCTTCTCCCTCCGATAGCTTATTGTGTCCAGATCTGGCATGCCGTTTACCGAATAAACCGACATATACAACAGTGGACGCGCTTGTAAATAACACGAACGAGTTGTTTTGTGTGCAGTGCCGTGTCAATGGCCACGTACTGAAAGACTGCAAGGCTCCGAAAGTTATTTTGTGTTATCGTTGTGGTGAAAAAGGCGTCACGATGCGTGATTGTCCTAGGTGTGCGGCCGGTCCGTCAAGTAGATCAAAAAACGAGTAAGGGTGAGCCGGGACTTAGATCTGCCTGCAATGCATGGAATGGATAGCAAAAAGTACTTTAATCGCAAAGAATGGATGTCATGGTTATCCTTTGTGAATAGTTTCATGTGCGGCAGGAGGGATAAGCCTCTGGTTCACGTCATAGGGGGCAATGACCGCCGACCATTTAAGAAGGTGCTCGTTTATGGATCTGTGCATAGTGGCCTATTGGACTCAGGGTCAGAAATTTCAATAATTAGCGATAAAATTTTAAACAGTTTACCCGTTATAGTCGCTAGGCATAGATCGTTTGACCTTGACGTGATAAAGACAGCGAACGGTTCGTCGTCTCCCGTTACGGGGTATGTTTACCTCCCGGTTACGGTTGACGGCGCGACGGTCGATGTCAAGTTTTACATCATACCGGGCGTGACCACGGAATTGTTGTTAGGTATTAATTTTTGGAGGGCCTTTGGTATAGCTCCGGAGGTTCTCGCGTTATGTGAAGGCGTACCCCAGAGGGACGCTGGTGATTGTGATGTTTCTGAGGTATATTTGAGTGATTTTGATTCTCTTTCTGACGCTCAAAAGTGTCAAGAGGGAGAGGTTATTAGGCAATTTGAAAACATTGCCGCGGAGAATAAGGGATTAGGACGCACTGATCTCATTGCGCACACTATTGATACAGGGGATGCCGTCCCCATTAAACAGCGTTACTACAGAATGTCACCTGAGAGGTTGAAGGAACTTAACCGACAGTTATATGACATGCTACGTGACGACGTGGTAGAGCCTAGCACTAGTCCATGGAATAGTCCCGTCACTTTAGCTCCCAAAGCTGACGGTTCTCTTAGATTTTGCTTGGATAGTCGAAAACTTAACGAGGTTTCTAAACACGACTCTTATCCTTTACCATATATATCGCATATACTAGACAGTTTAAAAGAGGCCAAATATTTATCGTCAATAGATTTAAAATCCGCCTTCCACCAGATACCGTTACACCCGTCTTCGAAGGAAAAGACCGCTTTTACGATTCCCGGGCGCGGCCTTTTCCAATATAAGGTGATGTGTTTCGGTCTTACTTCTGCCCCGGCCACGCAGCAGCGCCTGATGGACCGATTATTCGGCCCAGAGTTCGAAGGCAAGGTATGGTCGTACTTGGACGATTTAATCTGTGTATCGGCCACATTTGAGGAACATTTGGCTCTGCTGCGCACCGTGGTCGTTCGTTTTCGTGAGGCGAATCTTACAATAAATTTGGCTAAATCAATTTTTTTCCGTAACCAGTTAAAGTACCTGGGCTATGTCGTTGATCAGCACGGATTAAGGACCGATCCGGATAAAATTAGTGCTATCAATGACTTTCCCACCCCCTCTTCTAGGAAGGATGTGAAGCGTTTTTTAGGAACCGTCTCATATTACAGACGATTTATTAAAAACTTTAGTTCAATGGCGGGACCATTAAACTCTCTCACGTCTACACGCAAAGGCGCACCGCCTTTTCAGTGGTCTGCTGAGGCTCACAAAGCCTTTACGGATTTAAAAGCCGCTTTAACAAGCGCACCGGTTTTGGCTTGCCCCGATTTTTACCAACCTTTCACGGTCCACTGCGACGCTTCTGACTTTGGAATTGGTGGTACGTTAACGCAGATATTTCAAGGGGAAGAACATCCGATTGCATCTGTAGCCGCGCGTTGACACCTTGTGAACGCAACTATTCCGCTACCGAAAGAGAAGCGTTGGCAGTGGTCTTTGTTGTCGAACATTTTCGCCCGTACCTGGAGGGGAGCAAGCCATTTGAAATTTTTACGGACCACGCTAGCCTTAAGTGGTTTTTGAATCTGAAAAACCCTAGCGGACGACTGGAAAGGTGGGGCTGTCGTTTGTCACCTTATAACTTTACTATCGAACATAGGCGCGGAGTAGACAATGTGGTGCCTGACGCGCTCTCCAGAGCCGTGCCAGTATCCAGCGTAGAACCTGTTACTTCTGATACGTGGTATTGTGACGTTTATAAGCGTTGCCGTGATAAGCCTAGAAGTTGCCCAAATTTTCAAATAATGAATAACAAATTGTTTCGGTACACCAAATCAAAAAATAAGCTGAGATCTAATTATGACTGGGAGGAGGTTATTCCTCGTGATTTGAAAGATACTGTCCTGGCCGAGAATCACTCGAACCCAATGGCAGCTCATTTAGGGATAGCCAAAACCTACCAGAGGTTAAAGTTACGCTACTTTTGGCCCGGTATGTACCGAGATACGGTGAAATTTATTTCGGAATGTGACATTTGCAACGCTTATAAGTGCCCCAATATGAAAACGCCGGGATTAATGGGTAGTGCTAGGATCTGCTCACGTCCGTTTCAGTGTCTCAGTATTGATTTAGTTGGGCCCTTGCCCACGTCGAGGATGCAAAATACTTACATGTTAGTGGTGTTATGTTATTTTACTAAATAAATAAATAAATAAAATCTTTATTCAAAATTATTTTTTTACAATATAACATCTATAGTCTAAACATACAAAAAGGGAAGAAACACTTATGCCTGAACTAGGATGTTCCTGTGTTTCAGGCGAAAAAGGACTTACATAACTATCATAAATTAAATTATCACTTGCAAAAAACAATCGATCTTAATTACTTAGCTTAATTACAAAACACTTAATAGATTCAGGCGTTACTTTGCGGAGGTCCATATCAACAAACTGGAACAAATTACCTTGCTACTCCGCGAAACCAGTGCCGGGCTCGTGCAAAATAGCTGCGTCTGTGCGACACATATATGTTCATGCAAAAACCCACCCTCCTCCGCTTCCACACAAAACAACATATATCACACAGACTCAACTACACACCACCACCACTAAACACTAAAACTACACGATCGACGCGCGTTTCGCCTCTATACGAGGCATCATCAAGATCAAAGAAACAGTACGACCGTTCGCTACTTGAACGAATGGCGTACTGACAAACTAAAACATTTTTCTTTAATCCCGCCTACCGCCAACATTTTTGCACAACTACCCTTATTATTTTTCTCAAAGCCTAACCTCAAAATTTAAAAATAAAACAAAAGTACCCCCGTATATTATCACAAACTACCCACATAATTTATCTCAATCTCAGCTACCCCCATTGTTAAAGACAGAATTTAAGCATACCCGCAATAAAGGAGAAGAAGGAAAATTAACCTGTTCATTGACAATGGATCCCGCGTTGTTGTACCTAACTATTTCCAAATGCTCCAAAACATTCAGACGAAATCCCTTTTTGCAAAAGTGTAATATTTCATAAGAATGAGCATCTGATAATGTATGATCTGTGTCTATCAAATGTTTTGCAAAATTGGACTTCTCTGCGTGCTTATGCCTAAAAGATGAAACATGCTCCTTATATCTAGTATTAAAACTACGACCGGTTTGTCCTATATAAACGCTACTACAATCGTCACAAGTGAGCTTATATACTCCTGATCTACTCCCTCTTTCTACTTTATCCTTACCATTACATAGTCTATGTATTACATAGTCTATGTGTATTTCATTGTAACATCCCATGCTAAGAAATCTTTGTAATTAAAAACACTCATGTTATATGGTTTAGGATGCTTTCAGGCCATACTAAACACTCTATGCCATTGTGACGGAGTCCAAATTAATATATTTTGTGTGCTTTTCTCAATAACTGAATGCATTGAGTCCACATTATACGTACCTACATATACGTGTGACCAGATAACAAATCATCATCATCATCATCTTCTCAGCCACAAGAAGTCCACTGTTGAACATAGGCCTCTTCCATGGCATGCAACCACCGCCTTCCTGCCACCTGTATGAGGTCATCGGACCATCTTGTGGCTGGTCATCTTACGCTGCGCTTGCCAATACGCAGCTGCCATTCGAGAACTTTTCGACGCTACTGGCCATCAGTTCACCGTGCTATGTGCCCTGCCCACTGTCAATTCAACTTGCTAATCTGCTGGGGTACGTCGGTTACTTAGGTTGATCTGCGGATCTCCTCATTTCTGATTCGACCAGGCAGAGAAACTCCAAGCATAGCCCTCTCCATAGCTCGTTGCGTAACTTTGAGCTTTCTTATAAGGCCCATAGTAAGTGGCCACGTTTCAGTGGCATAACTCATCACTGGTAACACACATTGATCATTCACTCTCGATTTCAGACACGGAGGTATATTGGACGGCAAGACATTTCGTAGTTTTCCGAAGGTTGCCCAGCCGATTTGAATTCGACGATTGACCTCTTTCTCAAAGTTGGACCTGTCTAGTCTAACTGTTTGTCCTAGGTAGACGTATTCGTCAACAACTTTGATAGTTGAGTTTCCTACTGCTATTGGGATGGGCACCACATGGACATTCGACATGACTTTCGTTTTATCCATGTTGAGGATGAATCCCGATTGAGGTTTTCGAGCATCGTGCTAAGGTCTTCCATCTATTAGCCATGACTACTATATCGTCGGCAAACCGAAAGTGAGTAATGTACTCGCCGTTGATATTTCCACTACAGAAGTTTAAAGGCATCTTCCATTGTGTTGGTGAACAGTTTCGGAGAGATAACATCTGCCTGTCTCACACCTCTTTGCAATAGAATTGCCTCTGTCCTCTGATCTTGTATTCGGATCGACATGGTGGCGTTATTGTACAAACGCTTCAACATTTCGATATACTGAGATTCAAGCACCGCCCACGTCTCGATCGAATCAAAGGCCTTCTCGTAATCCACAAACGCTAAGCATAATAGAATAGAATAGAACCATTTATTCCGGGCTGCATAGGCCCATAGAAAAAATACTTTTAAGACTAACATACATATTTATAAAACAAAACATTGAAATTAACGGCATGTTATACTCCTCGGTCTTCTGTATAACTTGCCGCAGCGTGTGGATGTGGTCTATGGTACTGAAGCCTTTTCGGAAACCGACATGTTCGGGAGAATCGGGAGGCTCGAAGTCATCGAACCTGCCTTCGAGACTATTCATGATGACCCTGGAAAACAGCTTATAAACATGGCTCAGAAGCGAGATGGGTCTACAGTTCTTCAGAAAAGTATTATCCCCTTTTTTTAAGAACAGCGCCACCACGCCTCTGTTCCATGATTCTGACGTTATACCTCCGAGCACCACGGAATTAAAGAGAATCTGAAGGACTTTAAGTACCGGTGTTCCACCCGCTTTCAGAAGCTTTGATATGATTCCGTCTTCGCCCGGCGCTTTGTTGCTTTTAAACTGTTTTAGAGCCATCCTACTCTCGTACAGGCTGATGTCCGAGATATCTTCGGTATAGTGTCGGGTCAGCTTGGCTCTTGGATCTTTGGCCAGGCTGCTAACAGGTTTTGAGACAGAGGTGTATAACTGTCCCTAGAACCTCTCAACCTCTCTCAGCAACTCTGCTTTGGTCGACGCTATACTACCGTCCTCCCTCTTCAGCTTTGTCAGCTGGCTCTGCCCAGTAGACAAGTCTTTTGCGAACACTTTGGTAACAAATACATAGTTAACTTTAATCGTAGTCTGTCTGTCAGTCCGTCTGTTACAGCCAATTTGCTCCGAATCTACTGGACCAAATTTGGTAGGATGATGTAATCCTATGACCCAAACACAGATATGCAAAGTATTTTTTTTTAAATAAGGGTCGTTTTCGGAGGAAAAATTAGGAAATAAAAAAAAAGTTTTGCAAACCTGACTGTTTCACATATCAAATAAAAGGGCTCATTATGAGGATCACAAATATATTTTATATTTTTATTATTATTGTAAAAAAAATGTTTAGATTTTTTTTTTATATAACATAGGAAGGCAAACAAGCAGGTGGGTCACCTGATGGTAAGTGATCACCACCGCTTATAGACACCTGCAACAACAAAGAGAGTGCAGATGCGTTGCCAACCTAGAGGGCTAAGATGGAATACCTCTTGTGCCAGTAATTACACCGGCTGTCTTGCTCTCCACGCCGGAACACAACAGTGCAAGCACTGCTGCTTAGCGGCAGGATTAGCGAGCAAGATGGTGGTAGCGATCCGGACGGACCTTGCACAAGGTCCTACCACCCGCAAAAGATTTTATTCATGAAAGAAGACGATAATTTTTTGGCGGTAGTTATTAAAACAGAAAACACCACTCTGGTTACTATTTTATTTTTAAAATTAAAAATACATAAAATTTTTCAAAATTTATTGCTTAAATTAATTAAAGTAGTTACAAATATTGGGAAGTAACGTTTGCAGCACAGTGAATGAGCTAAATCAGCAGTAAGACCCACTGCTTATCCTGCTGCTACCTACCTGACATTTAACCTCTATAGTTCAAACACTTGACACTGAGAATGGCACATCTGTCGGCGTCAGCGATTAACGAAACTCAAACATCACTGGAGGCTACAATTTCCAGGAAGCTCTCCGAGTTCGAAGCCAAACTCCAGGGTTCCACTACTGCCAAGGTATCCTTAGGTGGCCTTTGTGATGAATTTGCAGCATTCAAGGAGCAGACTTTGGATCTTTTTAAGCTTCTCAGACAACAAATCAACACCCTTTTTGTGGCACAAGACACGATGGAATTAAGATACCGGAGAAAATTTCTAATGTTCATCGGCTTGCCGGAGGAGTCTGATGAGGACGTAAATTCAAAAATTGCCTCAATTATCTCTGACCAACTTCATGTGCCTGACGTAGCGGCAACTTCTTTCAAGGCATGTTACAGATTGGGCAAGGTCACTGAGGGTCGTAGTCGCCCAGTACTGGTCCGGTTCGATGACCCCACTGTTAAGTCCACAGTTTGGAAAAACAAAACCTCTCTTAAAGGGACAGGCATTTCCGTCTCTGAGTTCCTGACGCGTCGGCAGCAGGCCCTTTTCATCAATGCACGCAAGTTATTCGGCATCAACAGAAGCTGGACAATGGGTGGTAATGTTTTTATTAAGTTGCCCAACGGCGATCGTGTGCGACTTGAGAGTGAAGATGACCTTGCACGTTTAGCGCCGGCTGCGCCCGCGCAGGAGGGTTCGAATCCAGCAACCCCTGAGTCCTTGTCGTCAGAAGATGAGGCTGTTCCTGCACCCGAGACCAGCAGCCAGCCGAGAACTAGGCGTGCGAAAAAGGCATCTAAGCCCAAGAAAGCGTAATTGTCAGTTTGTCGTTTCGTAACTATTTTCTATGTTAATTTGCTGTATTCATGTAAATCTCTCGGTTTTTATTTTTATATTTTTAATGTATGGTAGTTGTGCATTGTTTCTTCACACCCACTGTTAAATTGATGTTAACTTTTAACTTAACTTATAGCTGCCTCGCAGCTGTCACTGTCAGTTTTTTTTTTTTTTATATTTGACGTTTAAACGTCATCTAAGTGTGTTCGAGGTCTTGTTAATACCGCCTCCCAGTTAACTATAACGGCTTCGTACTGCGATTTATTAATTGTAATAGTAGCCGTGATTACTAACTAGTACCTTAATATTGTTTACTTTCATATGTAAATTTTTCGGATTGTATTAAGTTATGTTTCTATTGACTGTTGTAATGTTGCGTCAGTCGGCAGGATAAGCAGATATTGGTTCACTGTGTGCAGGCTTGCTTTTATTATTATTGCAAGTCTATTTCCTTTTTTTTTCTATAAGTTTTGTATTGTGTCGTTTTATATAGTATTTTATTATTTTTATTATATTTATATATAATCATACACATAATCAATGTCCGATGATGACTCCTTTTATTCTCTTAGTGACGACGACGATAACTCTTCCTACTTGTCCATAGACTCTTTTGATTCCTCTCTTACATTGAGTTCTTTAGTGGCTCGAGAGTTCAATGATTCTTCTCACTTTAATGTGTGTCACATTAACGCTCAGAGTATCCCTTCACACTTCTCAGATTTCCTGGACACCTTTTCTTCTCTATCGGTTCACGCCATTCTTGTGTCCGAAACCTGGCTCAAACCAACTTTAGATTCTGCCCTTTATTCACTTCCTGGCTTCATTTTGGTTAGAAATGACCGCACAGGTAAAGGAGGCGGTGGCGTGGCCATTTACCTCAGAAATGATATACCGTTTAAGGTTCTCTATAGTTCTCCGTCTCTTTACTCTTGTTCACCGGAGTATCTTTTTCTTGAGGTGTGTATCAAGGGTAGTAAAGCTGTTCTTGGCGTTGTCTATTGTCCTCCGACTGTAGACTATTTTTCTACACTGGAAGAACTTTTCGAGGCCCTTTGTTCAGATTACACACATCATCTTATCATGGGTGATTTTTATACTGATCTCTGTAAAGATTCTTTACAGTGCCGAAAGTTGATCTCTTTAATCCAGTCCGTCAATCTGTCCCTCCTTCCTTTAAATCCAACCCATCATGCTACCTCCTCTGATACCTGGTTGGACATCATTTTAACATCTTCACCGAGTCTGGTCGTCAAGCATGGTCAGTTCCTTGCACCTGGTTTCTCTCACCATGATCTGTTATTTATATCGTATAAAATCAAACCACCCAAATTTAAGCCGACTGTTATCAATATGCGATGTTTTGCCAAGATTGACAATGAGGCCTTATTGAAGGACACATCTGCCATCGACTGGTCCCCTGTGCTCGCTGCACGCTCAACTGGCACGAAAGTAACACTTTTTAATAGGGCTGTCCTCGAGCTATTTGACAGACATGCCCCGGTGCGCTCAGTTAGAGTCAGGCGGCCTCCTGCTCCCTGGATTACCGGAGGGGTGCGTATGGGAATGAGGAAGAGAGATCGAGCATTTCGACTGTTTTTACGTGACCGTACTGACACTAACTGGCAATTGTACAAGAAGGCTCGGAATCGCTGCAACCAGATGGTGCGTGCAGCTAAGCGTCGTTTTATACACGAAAATGTGTCTTCTTCTTCCATGGCTGATGCCTGGAAATTCCTTAAGTCTCTGGGTCTGGGAAAATCCGATAAAAATTTGGACTGCACTTCCTTTTCTCTGAATGACTTGAATCGTCATTTTTCCTCTGCACTCTGTGTCAATGATCAGGTCAAATCCGCCACTCTTTCTGAAATTTCCTCACTTACACCAACTCTTGCAGCTTCTTTCTCTTTTTCATCTGTCCCACTTGGTGATGTGAAGAAAATCATTCTGTCAATTAAATCTAAGGCCGTTGGAAGTGACGATATTAGTCGTGCCATGATACTGCCTATCCTTGACAATGTGCTTCCAATTATTACACACATAATTAACTCTTCCCTACTTTCCGGTGAATTCCCGTCTGACTGGCGTCGAGCCTTTGTCATTCCTCTGCCCAAGGTGAACAATCCCAGTTCTCTTAATAACTTTAGGCCGATTTCCATCCTCCCGTTTCTGTCAAAGGTTGCCGAAGCAGTCGCTCACAAACAACTTTCTGAGTTCGTCTTTGCCCAGAGTATTCTCAGCCCCTTTCAGTCCGGTTTCCGCCCTTGCCACAGTACCTGTACTGCTCTCCTGAAAGTCACGGAAGACATAAGGTGGGGTATGGAGGATGGACTGGTAACGGTCTTAATTCTTATCGACTTCTCTAACGCCTTTAATACCGTTGACCATGATATTCTCCTTGCCCTCCTTGATCGTCTTAATATCTCGTCCTCTGCCCTCAGTTGGTTTTCTTCTTATCTTCGGGGTCGCCGGCAAGCGGTTCGCGTTGATCGTAATTTGTCTGATTGGTGTGACTTAGCTACTGGCGTGCCCCAAGGGGGTATACTCTCTCCTCTTCTCTTTTCAATTTTTATAAACTTTATTACCCCCGGCCTTGGCTGCAAATACCATCTGTACGCCGATGACTTACAACTTTACGACCTATGCAAGGTGACTGACATTGACTCGACTATTGACAAGATTAACAGCGACCTTGGATTTATACAACGATGGTCCGCGAAGTTTGGCCTGTTCGTTAATCCGTCCAAGTGTCAAGCTATTGTGGTTGGTGGAAGTCGGCAGATTGCGAAGCTCAACTTCGACGCCCTTCCTACGGCCAGTTTTAACAATATTCCCATACCTTACAGCTCTAGCGTCAAAGATCTCGGCCTGTTCTTGGACAACACTCTTCGTTGGGACACTCAAGTGTCTAATATTAGTCGTAAGGTCATGGGCTCATTACATGCCTTGAATAAATTTAAAAACTTTTTACCAACCAAGACTAAGATCTCGCTGGTACAGACCTTGATCCTACCTATAATCGACTACGGTGATGTGTGTTATCCGGACTTGAATGAACAGCACCTGAATAAATTAGATCGTCTTCTCAATAATTGTATCCGTTTCATTTTCTGTCTTCGTAAATTTGATCACGTCTCATCTTTCCGCTCCGAGCTTAAGTGGCTTCCTATTCGTCAGCGACGTAACCTTAGACTGCTTTCCTCGCTTTACTCTATTTTAAACGAGCCACGGTCACCTAACTACCTTAAATGTCACTTCCGCTTTCACGGCTCTCAAGGCCCTCACATTCGTCAGCTTCGCTCTGCTGACAATCTCAAACTTACTGTCCTACCTCACCGTACTGGCTTCGTCTCTAACTCTTATGTTCTTCAGGTTACTCGTCTTTGGAATGCTCTTCCCCTTAGCACTAAACAAGCCCCTAACAAACTCTCTTTTAAAAAGTTAGTTCGTCTGCATCTCACTAAGCAGAACTCCTTTTAGCTTTCTTCTGGACAGATTGTATGTATATTTATTTATGTAGTTTATGTATAGTATACATATTAATATGTGTATATCTTTATATGTATGTATTGTATTATAGGCTTTGTATGTATGTAGTAGCATTTTGTCATCGTGTTTCTATTACTCGTTCTCTATCCGCACCGCCCACAACCTTCCTGTTTATGCCCAAAGGTTGACTGGCAGAGAATGCCTTAAGGCATTAAGTCCGCCTTTTGTACATTTTGTATTTTTTGTGCAATAAAGTTTAAATAAATAAATAAAATTTACCACTACCCCCCCCCCCCTTAGCCCCTGATTTCCGAAACTACTGACCCCAAAAATTTTGAATAAAAATACAAAATATAGTTAATTGCTTGTAGATTACAGGAAAACGTACAAGAATTCTATCAATTGCAAATAAAGTGGTAAACTCAATATAATACATTCACTGTTTTTTTTCTAAACAACCATTGAAAGCATGAGTTTACTCCCCAAATTTGGCTATACTCCTAAAGTAATACTCAACTGTTACGTTTCATTTTACTAAACTCACAGATATTTCGGACCAATTTAACTAAGATGACATTTTACGGTACAAAACATTATTTCAAAATGTCTAAAGTACCAGAAAAATTAATAGCGGTGTAAGTTATAATCACTGAAATACATTAATTGGATCTTATCAGTCAAACCAAATGACTAAATTACGTTCTGGCTACGCTAACGCGTAAAGCTATTTTGCTGAAGCGCCATCATTTTAAATTTGATCGTAAGCGAAAACTGCTAAAGCGCCGCTGGTAGTTAAGAAAGCAAATGGAAATATAGCTAACGTCCTTTTTAGATCCAAATTAATTACGGAAAAATGTCTAAAGCGACATAGTTGCGAAAAAGGCGGGTTTTGGTGTCTTTCAGACAAAAAGTTTCAAAAATTTCGCCAAATTTGGCTTCGCTGAAGAGCCAAAAAAATGCTCAGATTGCTTTGAAACCTAGACAGATCGACGCAGAAAAATCAGCTGATTCCAAATATACCAATAACTCAATTTCGCCAAAATGGCGCTTCAGCGACTTTGCCTTGGAAGCGACGATATATAAGTAACAAAATATGCCTCTATAAAAACAATGTTCATTTTGAAATAGTTAATAGTTTCTCTGTATCTTCGTAGGATAGTTTTTGAAGTTCATCTTGGAGAATCATCTTAGTATTTTTATAAGTAAGAGGATAAATGTCCCACTTGGCGTTTAATCTATTGTAAAGAAATGGTCCTAAGAATACGTAAAATCTGGAAGAGAAGGCATGTTTTTTTCCCATATTTCGGGGGCAAACTATATCTTTCCGTCTTTTGTTAGTAGTTTCAGTGCTGAAGGGTAGAGCAGCGTGCTGTTTCAGGACTGTGCTCATTATAAATATTTGCCGAACTGTTAGCACCTTACAAGATTCGTAGAGAAGGTCTGTGGGGTAGAGAAAAGGACGGAATGTGGAAACCTTAAGCACTGCACGCTGGGCTCTTTCTAGGGTTAGTAATGACGTTTTAGATGTGCCACCCCATGACGTAATGCAATAAGTTAATATAGATTGGCCTAAGGCAAAGTAATCTTGCCTGATTATTTTTGAGTCCGCTATAGTGCGTAGTTTCTTAAAAACAAATATTAACTTACGGATTCTACCACTTAAAGCTTCGATATGGGATTTAAATGAGAGTGCTTCATCAATTATGACACCTAAATACTTTATCTTGTTAGTAATAGCTATACTTGGACACTTACACAAGTTATTCGCAGTGTCCTTGCAATCGTGCGCGTAGAGCTTTGGGTTAGTTGAGGTGAAACTTGATCTACGCATACGAAATTGTACATAATTAGTTTTTTCCGCATTTAGTGTTAGTAGATGTTGCTGGAGCCAATTATTTACAACATTGAAGCCTTGCTGTGCCATTTTATAGACCTCTTGGTCTGAGTTTGCAGAAAACAGTAGAGCAGTATCATCAGCATAAGATATAATTCTACCCCCATCTAATTTTAGGTTACAGAGGTCATTTATGTAAGCCAAAAATAGAGTGGGGCCTAAAATACTTCCTTGAGGAACCCCAAAAGAGGTATTTTTTAGTTCAGAGCTAATAATATTATCAATTTTTACACATTGACTACGCTCGTTCAGATAATCTGCGAATAATTTAAGCTGGGTGCCTCTTATACCTAAGGATTCAAGCTTCTGCAAAAGAATGGGTATGGAAACTGTGTCAAAAGCCTTAGCAAGGTCTAGAAATATTCCCACCGTCCGCTTGCCCTTGTCCAGGGACTGTAGTCAGTAAGTTGATGCACAGCATCACCAGTCGATAATTTTGATCTAAAACCAAACTGAGCTTTCGACAAAATTGATTTTTTTTCCAAATATTGAACAAGTCTGTTATTTATGATTTTTTCTAATATTTTTGATATTGCTGGTAATAACGAAATAGGTCTATAATTCGTTATTTGGTCTTTACTGCCAGCTTTGTGTACGGGAACGACTATAGCTTTTTTTAAACATTTTGGAAAGCTTCCTTCGGCCAGGCATTTCCGGAAAATATAAGTAAGTGGAGAGACCAAGATATGCTTGAAACGTTTTAGCGTTTTATTTGAAATGTTATCCCAACCAGCCGCTGAAGCGTCCTTTAGACCCATGATGATTCTTTCAACCTCGACTTCATCAGTATCTGATAGCACAAATGAATTTAGACAACTACTCGGTTGAGGCTGGTTTGAAGGCGTAATAAGCGACTGACTCTGCACTTTTTCTGCCAAATTCTTACCTATATTTACGAAAAAGTCATTTGCGCTGTTTGCAGATGTCAGTTGTGAGGCATGACCTTGAAATAATCCTGAAGATGATTCATGCTGTTTTGAGATATACGTTACATTTTTTATGAAATTCCATACTTTTTTACTGTTTGTTCCAGCCTTTTCCAATTCATTTTTATCATAACAACATTTAATTTTTTTAAGAAGGGTGTTGCAGAAATTTCGATATCTTTTATATGATAATTGTAATACCAGATTGTTTGGATTGGACTTGGCCTTCTTATGTAATTTGTCTCTATGTCTCATGCAGCGAATGTGCCCTGGTGTTATCCAAGGCTTTATATTGTAATTTTTATTACTTAAGCGAGTGTACGTCGTGTTTCTTATAGTCGCTTGTTGAATATTTTTTATTAAGTACGACATGCAAGTATTCGCGTCATCAGAATTGTAAACTGGGCTAAAGTCAATGTTGCGTAAATCATCTTCAAGTTTATTTATATTTAATTTAGATATTATTTGCGAGCGATTTAGATTAGGTAATTTACGTTTTAAGGTTAGTAGGGCAGCGTTATGATCGGTTATTGACGAGTTAGTGACAAGCGCTATGGAGGGGAAACTGGATTTAAGCATGATATGATCTAAACAAGACCCGCTTTGATGTGTGGGAAGCGTATGGGCAGGGAGTAAGCCATGGTAGGAGCATAAGTTTAGGTAGTCCAGAGCAGTAGAATCGATACTTTCAGGGAGTATGTTAATGTTAATGTCTCCTACTAATATTACATTTTTAAAGGGAGATATATAAGGCAATGTTTCATCTAAGGAGTTAAGAAAAATATCGGCATTTCTAAAGGATGGGGGTCTATACAAAGCTAAAACTGCAAAATCAGTTCCAATTTTGATAAGTAGTCGATTACAGTCTGATATGTTAGGCTCTTCGACTGTGATATCTAGATTATTTCTAGCATAAACCACTATCCCGTCGTTTTGATTAAAATTTGCTTTGCTACTGTACATATTATACCCGAGCATGAGTGGTAAATTAGCATGTTTACCTAGCCAACACTCAGTTAAAACAATTATGTCACAATTAATGTTTATACGTTGCTGGAAAGTATTAAAATTGTCAAAATTTTTAAAAATACTGCGTATGTTTTGTGTTAGTATCGTTAGTGGATTACTGTAAGCAGAAATATACTGTTTGCACTTTTCCACATCACAAGTAGCTGACTCAGATACAGAGAAACTATCTAGGTCAGAGATCAATCTATTTGCCATAATACTTAAATAAAGCGAAAAGTACTAAAAAGAAAAATTAAAAATGGCGCTCTTAGGCGCCTTCATAATCTACTGAGTTTATGTACCGTTTTTCCGCAGATTTCCTAGCAGGACAGTCAGATTCGCCAGTTTTGTGATTGCAGGGCTTTTTGAAGTGCAAACACGTAGCGCATTTAGGTGGTTCGGCCTTCTTGGTACACTCCTTTATAGCGTGGCCCACTTCACCGCAATGACCGCAGGTGTTGGCTTCTTCCCGGCAGAACTTGGCCGCATGACCGTACTGCTGACACTTGAAGCACCTTGTTACCAGAGTAAAATCTCTCACTGGGCACGACGACCAGTTTATGAACACTCTCTCCTGAGTAATCAAGGCCTTGCGAATGTGCGCAGGGACTTCTAATACATAGTTGCAGATCTCGGCATCCTTCCTTCCCGATTTGTGACTCAGCTTAATCGAGGACAAAAATGTTTCAAGTGTCATACCTTGATGCTTGTCGGCTAAGTTTTGTTGGAATAAGCAGTTGAATACCTCCGTTTCCGGCATGGACGAGGGAACTCCGACGACAACGATTCTGGGCTTGCGCTTGTGCGGCTCATCCACAGTGAGGCCAGAGGTTGATAGCTGCGTCGACTGCTTAAGCTTCTCGATGTCCCCCTTGGTGTCGGTGCTGATGATAACGCCGCCGTTCTTGGTCTTGCGTAGACCTCTCACATGCAGCTTCATTTCCTCAGGTCTAATAATTTGCTGAACAAGGGACTTAGTTTCTTCGCTCGACTTCAACTTATCAGTCGGGTAGATAGCTAAAGAGCTAAAATTGTTAGGCTGGATAAAATTATTTGGACTTTTTTTAACCATTTTTCTGCTGGCAACACTGCCTCGTCCAGTCGTCAAAATCTGGGCAGCTAATTTATTAAATTATTTAATTAGTAATAATTAGTATTAAGTAGTTCAAATAACTAGAAACTGTGTAAATGATACCACTTAGTGTTTGCGTAAAGTGGTCAGAATCAAATAGTGTTATTTCTGAAGAAAATATACACTATTGGTGAAACGTCATCGCAACGGACCATATTCAAATTTACATCGTGAAAAAGGGAAGTATTGTTTTGTATTATACATAAAGTAGTATTGTCAGTGCACACTCATATGAAACTGTATGCATTTTAGCCCCTTAATCACATACAAGGCCTTAACAAATTGATACAATTTTGAAATCTTAACCTCACATTAGATGTCATTGACCCGGCCAGCTGTTTTACACTGGGCTTTACTTCTTATTATAAATACTATTCTTACTAATGCTACTATCCTTTAAACTTTTATTTATATCTTATACTTAAATATAAAACATTTTTTTCCCCCCTTACTGTTTATTTGCCCTTTTGTCATCCTCTCAGCATTGTATTTTGTTAGTTAAATTTGTTACCTATTTAAATTTTTCATTTCTTTTTTATTATTATTTTTTTTCTCTTGCCTTATTTATAGGTGACCTTTTGACCTCGCTATTTTCCATCTTTATTCAGTGTTCAGTTGTGCTGTGGCAAGTAAAAGAACTGTGTTGTTACTGTAGGTTGCGGGTCAACTGCCAGTTGTATAATATACTTATACTTGACTAACTGAGTGAACAGAATTTAAATTTAAATTTTGTGCTTTGACCAGTGTTCTATCTAGCTAAAGAATGACTGATACTTGTATTACTGGCCTAATTCTATTTTTATAAGGCTTTTTTATGACCATTGTTCAATTTAACATTTAATTTGATTATAGTGGAAACTAAGTTTATAATAAGATAAAAGTTGTCACAGGGATTGAAACTCTAATTTACAAATTCAACTAAAACATAAATATTTGTGTATTTTTGTACTTTTTCCATAATCCTACCTCAATTAACTCGACCATTTATTGGTTTCCAGTGCATCATAGTAACTGCAGCCGAAATGAGTTCCAGTGTGCTCACCCGCAAGGCCGTGGCGCGCCAGCAGGAAATGCAACTAAGAGCAGCCCTCAAGGAGTTAAAAGTCTCCAAGAACTTGTGTGATCAGCTTATGAAGGAAAGAGAAGACAGCGAGGAGGAAGTGGCAAAAGTGGTGAAAAAGAACACCGAGTTAAAAAACCAACTGGCAGAGCTTGACACCCAGCATAAGGATACTGTTGACCAGCTACTGCATATGCAAGCTGGAATGGAATCCTTCAAAGAATGTACAGCTAGTCACGAAGCAGCTTTAAACCGCATATATGACCTGGAGCGGGAGCTGAATGAGGCCCACAGAGACATAAATGACCTTCAAAGTGAATGTGAGCGTCATCGGACTGCTGAGACTGATAGCTTGTATGAAGAGCTGATGGGTAAAAGCTTGTACGAAGACATGTTGGAAAATAGTACCAGCATCGGGTCCCTGACAACATCCCATTCGGATTCTATCCTAACCACTGTCGACTTGACAAAAGATGACTCAACTGCATCTTGCTATTTTGTAAGTAATAATAAATTTAAAAAATATATTAAAATAAAGAAGTTTATGAGGCGTACTCAAAAGCTTACAAATTCTAAGTACAGTCTACAAAAAAATGTACAATTAATAAAAGAACGTCGTAATTTAGTTAACAAATTAAAATTAAGTAGCAGTAAATTAGAAGCTAGTAATTATTTATATAATAGTACGACACAGACCTTGCAGTCCAAAATCAGTAGACTAGAAGAGGCGCTCAGAGATATCAATGCCAAGTATGAAAGCAGCAAGCGGGAGATCAGCGAACACGTGAGCGCCGCGACGCAGCTCGTCGATATGTGTCGCTATAATGAAGAACGCTTCGATTCTCTCTTGAATAATCATATTTGTATTTGTTCGCATGAAACCTCGCTCGCTGAGAGTCGCAGCGCCGTGCCAGTCGAGACCTCCACGCCGGCGCAGCACCCCGCCCCCGCGCGCCCTCCTACGGCCGCGCCCGCGGCCCCGGCGGCCCCGCGTGCGGCGCCCGGAGCCCCGGCACCCGCAGCATCCCCGGCGCGCCCAGCGCCCGGCGCCCCGCTCGCTACAACGAATCCAGCGACGGCACCTGCGGCGGCTCCCACAGCCACTACTGTCATCTACTCCGACGAGATTGGCGTGGGATTTGGATCCGTGCTGGGCCAGCTTTTGAGGCAGAGGGTCGTAAATCAATGCCTCCGCGGTGCGAGTCTTCAGCAGTTCGCCGACCGACTGTCAAAGGACAATTTTAACACGGCCACAACGCTAATTATTATGTTAGGTAATAGTCTAGACTTGTCGAAACCTCACTTTGAATGCTTACTACGAGCACTGTCAATAGTCGAGCAACGCGGTATTCATAAAATAATTTTATGTGCGCTCCCGTATTCGGGTTCTGTATCCTATGAGCAAAACATCAAAATTTCAAATTTGAATGCTATGCTGTATAATTTGACATGTTTTAATAGTACTTATTCATTTTTTGACAGCAACAAATTTGTAAAACGTTTTCAGTTAAATAGAGACAAATGTTATTTACCAAAAAAATGTAAAATAGCAACAGCGAAGCTGCTAGCATACAATATTGAACCTGGGCACTTGCACGCAGCAGACAGCGGCGGCGGGGCCGGAGCCGCCGAGCGCGCGGCCTCCCCCGCGGCCCGCCAGCCGGCTTTAAACTAATGCGTGAGACAGCGGAAAAGCAACGTAACCTTATTTTGGTTCATCAAAATATACAAGGCTTTTCCAGCAAAATAATAGAAATTGGTTTATTCTTAGATGCTTTTAATGTAGATGTAATGTGCATTACTGAACACTGGCTGAAACGACATGAATGATTATTGAACTTTAATAATTACAAAATCGGTAGCTCCTTCACTAGAAAGTCGGCAATTCACGGAGGCTCCATGATTATTTTAAAAAACGATTTTAAATGTAAAGAACGTAAAAATATAGTTCAGCTTTCTATTGAGCGAGTTATCGAAATTTCATGTGTGGAATTAGAAAACCACATTATACTGTGCGTATACAGGCCACCGTCTTCAGACTTTAGCCAGTTTGAAGCCGTAATGGAAGATGCCCTGAAACAGATTTTTGAAAGTAGTAAATTCATCATGGTATGTGGCGACTTCAATGTTAACTTACTAGGTCAGACTATTGAACCTATTTAAATCTTTTAACTTGTTTCATCTGTTTAATGAGCCCACTAGAGTGACCGCCAGCACGGCGACATGTTTAGACAATATTTTCTGCATGAGTGAAGCTACGGAAGTGGCAATATTTAAATGTTTTAACTCGGATCACAGTGGCCAGAAAGCCACTTTTAAAATCACCAATCAGAATCCTAAACTAGAATTAACCTACAGGCCTATAACTGTAGGTCGAATAGAAAAGTTCAAACAGAATATTCTCTGTAAAGTTCCTGTGCCTACCATAGGGACGAGTGATCCCAACATATTATATAAGGATTTAACTAGTGTTATAAATAATGAGTTTGAAAACATTTTCAAATTAAAGACTGTCAAGAACGGCTCAAACAAACCAAAATTTAGTGATTGGGCCACAGTTGGAATACATAAGAGTAGGACCAAACTGTACGAGTTGTATGAAATGAAGAACTACAGCCAAGATGCTAGTTTCATTGATTATGTAAAAAAATATTCTAAATTATTTAAAAAGGTTTGTTCTGCCGCCAAGGCAGACTATATAAGTAATAAAGTTAAATCTGCTGATAATAAAGTCAAGGCAGTTTGGAATGTTATCAATTCAGAGACAGGTAAATCAAAGCCCCGTGATGGCCATTTTAAACTCAAACTTAACAATAAGATACTGACGTCAGATTTAGATGTGGCGGACACTTTTGAATTTTTTTTCTCGAACATAGCTTCAACTACTACTCGTGGCCTGAATTCATGTAGTGTGAGGGCTGGTTCTTACTTAAACGAGGTTGCTAATGTAAGAAATCTAAACTTTGATTTTCATTATACCGACCCACACGAGATCATCAAAACATTTGAATCCTTGAATACTGAGGATCTTTGGGGTACTTCCGTTAAAGTTATCCAATCTGTCATTCATATTGTGGCACCGTATCTGGCCATTACATTTAATAACTGCGTAGACGAGTGTATGTTTCCCGACCTTATGAAGTATAGTAAGGTTATTCCTTTATTTAAATCTGGCAGCAAATCCGACCCTGGAAATTTTCGACCGATTTCTATACTTCCAGTGCTAAGTAAAGTGTTTGAGAAGATCATGCTCAACCAAATGCTTCATCATTTTAACATTAATAAATTACTACATAGCAAGCAATTCGGATTTACAAGAGGGCGTTCGACCACAGATGCAGCTGCAACACTCATGAAGCATATTTACGATGCATGGGAACATTCGCAGGATGCAATAGGCATCTTCTGCGATCTCTCCAAAGCGTTTGATTGTGTGGAACATGAGACACTCCTGCGCAAGCTACGGCACTACGGGCTCTCAGCTGAGGCACTGAATCTTGTTTTTTCCTATCTTAGCCAGAGAATCCAGAAGGTGGTCGTAAATAGAGTGCAGTCACGTGGAGCACCGGTGAAGCTTGGAGTGCCACAGGGATCGATTTTGGGACCGTTTCTCTTTCTGGTCTATATAAACGACCTACCTAGCCTAGTACGAAATAAGTGTGACATAGTTCTATTTGCTGATGACACCTCGCTAATTTTTAAAGTTAACAGGCAACAAGAAGACCACAGTCACATCAATGAGACCCTAATAGATGTTTTAAAATGGTTCACAGCTAACAACCTTCTGCTGAACGCTGCAAAAACTAAATGTGTTAAATTTTCACTACCAAATGTAAGACAAGTTGATACAATGATTACTTTAAATGGAGAGAGACTAGACTTAGTAGACGAAACTGTTTTCCTTGGACTTACTTTGGATCGAAATTTACAATGGAGTCCACATATTTCGAATCTTGCTGATAAATTGAGTTCTGCAGCATATGCCGTACGAAGAATCAGACAGTACACCAGCGTGGAAACTGCGCGTCTCGTTTATTTCAGTTATTTTCACAGCCTTATGTCCTATGGCATTCTGATTTGGGGTTAGGCAGCCGACATTGAAACCATTTTTGTTCTGCAGAAGAGGGCAGTTCGGTCCATCTACAACCTTGGCTCTCGTGATTCACTGAGAGAACGCTTTAAAGAAATAGACATCCTTACAGTAGCTTCACAATATATATATGATGTAATTGTATATACGCATAGGAACTTTAATTCCTTCAAGAAACTGTGTGATGTCCATCATTTCAACACACGAAATAAAAATAAGCTTTTTGTACCCAAATTCCGCTTAAAAAAAGTTAGCAAATCCTTTCTAGGGAACTGCGTGAGGTTCTATAATAAAGTGCCTGTGGATGTATGGGAATTACCTCTAAATGCATTCAAGAGGTATATTAAAAACACGCTATTGAAAAAAGCTTATTACAAAGTCGACGAATATATATGCGACGATTTGACTTGGCCAGTTCTAAAGGCGTGAATATTTAATTTAAATATCGGCTGTTCACTATTTAATTTAAATATCTTTGACTTTAATAAATAATTGTATGTTTGTGACATTTCTAAGCATTAATCTTTTTTTTTTTTTATCACTTAATTTTATTCCTATTAATTATGTATGACATTCTATTAAAGTGTAATTATTATTTTGGAGCACATTGTGATGTTTCTCGCCAGACGAGCCGTATTCAATTTCTCTTTTGTAGTCGTACTGCTTGAGTATGTCATGCTCGCTTAAAGGGCATTGCTTACGGTGGCGTCGTTGATCGGGTCGCCACCTTCCCTGCAATATGGTTGAGGGAGACGATGGCTGAGATACGCGTCATACTCGTGATCGGGTGCTGTTTGTGGGGTCCGGACTATTCATGCTGCAAAGACTAATGTAATTCTCAAAAAGCCTAAAATGTAGGTACTTAAATGCGGTTTGATGTGGGAGACTTCATCGTGTTGTCTATTTATTTATATTTATATATATAACTAAATATAGACATATATTGAGTTGTTATTGTTATATTACTGATTTTGTTGGATTTTCACCAATTTTTTTTTTTTTTGACATGAATATTTTTATTCTTATATTCTTTTGACATTCGGAGACTATACATCTCCAAGTAATATTGTACAATTTGACCGTGGAGGCGTTTTACATCTCTGCTAAGCATAGATTAAGGTAATTAATTTGTTTTGACCCTTAGAGACTATACATCTCTAAGTTATTTAGACTAAGTATTTGATCAGGGACCACATACATCCCGATTCTAATTTCTTTGACCTGGGGACCCTATAAAAAAAATAAAAAAAATAAAATAAAATCATTTATTCTCAGGCTACAAAGGCCCATAGACAAATACCTTACAGACTAACATACATAAAATTATATAACTAATAAAAAATAAAACTATTTCGTGGCGAAGGAGTTGCGCAAGCTTCCACCCGTCACCTTCGATCACGTCGACGTCACCAGCTTGCTCAAGGACATAGTGGCCCTAAAGGCGAGTTTGGCAGAGGTGTTATCAAAATTTGATGCGTCGCAGATCACTATCACCGAGCTGCGTAACGAAGTCACCTGTTTACGTAATGCCCTAATTAATCGGTCACCTGCTGACGCGTCGAATTTTACTGTCGATGCGCGACGAGGTACTCGTGTCGACTCATCGGTGTCGAGTTTCGAGTGCGCGCATTCGCCGACGTTGCAAGTGAGGCCTGCACCTCATGTTGCACCCGCCGCCCCGCGGCCCGCGCGCTCCCCGCGCGTGCCGCCGCCCCCCGCCAACCCGCCGCCGCGGCTCTATGCGGAGGCAGCTGGCCGCGCACCCCGCCGGCCCGCCGCGCCGCCTAAGGCGCCTAAAGCAAGGGCTCCGCCACCAGCGAGTGAGCCCACCCGCACCAATGTGGATGACGAGGGATACACGCTGGTGCAGAAGAAAAGCAGGGCTCGCAGGAAGCCTCGCCAGAGCCAGTGCGGCACCGCCGAGCCGGAACAGAACTCCGGGCTGCGAGCTGCCGTACCGAACACGGCGCTCTACGTGTCGCGCCTGCACCACTCCATGACAGTCGACGACGTCGTGGAGTACGTCCGCCGGAAGTCCGGCTACAACCTGAGGGTGTTCCAGCTTCGTCCGCGCCACTACGTGCACTTCGCTTCGTTCGTGGTGCGCGTGCCGCGGCCGTTGCTGGAGAGCATCTCATGTGTGGACTTCTGGCCGAAGGGTGTCGTGTTCCGGCGGTTCAGGGGCAGCCTGCCACTGGAGAACTTGACACCAGAATCGACGATAAAACGGAGCCACGCCGAATCGTCGCCGAAATAGTTTTATTTTTTATTAGTTATATAATTTTATGTATGTTAGTCTGTAAGGTAGGTCTGTAGGTATTTGTCTATGGGCCTTTGTAGCCTGAGAATTAAAAAAAAAATAATAAAAATAATAATAATAATAGGGCTAGTCTGACCTTCGCGTCTGGTAGCAGAAGGCGCGGGGCGTGCTCGTAATATATTTAATTTGTCGCGAAAGTCCAAGGATTACCATCCGTCCTTGATAGGTTAACATCCAGATGGAATATGGCTTTTATTTAACGGGTTCCAGACCGCCCGATGCCTGGATGCTAACATTAGGGCGTTTTTAAGAGCAGGCGCGACCCTACTGGTATTTAGGCTTTTAATTTTAACTA